>CM031983.1:623839-1223839 GCA_018804465.1 Populus tomentosa | reverse complement strand
AAATTGATGTTATGTCGCTCAAACTTCCATATTTTTAAGCTATTGTAGAGTATGACAAGGGAAGCGACGTTTTGACAGGAGGCGATGTACGTGTACAGTTATGACATCCTCTTGTTAGCGATGTTCACTTGGAAAAGATCCACCGCTGATGTGTCCGGAGAGGGTTTAGACCTTCATAGATCTGCTAGCATTGCTTTGCCTGAACGAAGGTTGCAGACACAATTCTAGTAATTCTACTTCAGGAAGTAGTTACTACGGAGAAGCACAGAGGCCAAACAGTTCATGAGGCCTGAATTTCAATAATGGTGATTGGAGTTGCTTGTTCTCCTGAATTTTCACATTTAAGTTTTTGAGTTTAACTAGTTGTTTGACATGACATAATAGCCTTAATAACTAAATAATCATGGATTTGAAGAGCTTTCACTTTAGATGCTGCGACGCAAATTTGTATAATCTTGCACCATGCTTCAACAATCATTAAACTTAGTAGATTCTTTCACAAGAGAAAAAATAACAGTTGCGACTCGCAACCATTAAACATTAGCAAACAAGCTATACGTGCTGGCATCGAGAATTATTTGCCGGATTGAGGATATTGCCCCCAACACTCCTACTGCCGAACAGATTATGGCAATTGATGCGTTTCCCCAGAACATCAAGCCCTTCTTGGATGGCTTGAAAGTCACATTGTAGAATATCACAGGCAAAATGAAGTCTAGAGGAATGAATCCAAATGCTCCAACCACTGCATTAATATCTCCGAAGAAAGGAAACATTGCAGCAATAGCTGTGGCTATGATTACTGATAATGACCGGGAAACCAACCTTGGCACAACATTGCGGATGGAGAACTGATCAAACTTTGCATCTGCAAACTTTCGTTCAAACACATCATTTGTTGGCTGCAAGTAAACCTGCACAAAAAATCACAGCACGAGGTGTAATTCAAGATTTCGGCAATCGCCGTGAATAATGTTCTAAGCCACCCATTTGTAATTGCAAGGATTAATGCTTTGCAAAGAAGGTATAATGCGTTGAAGTTGGTTTGACTTTGTTCTTGTAGCTAAACTGAAAATGTGTTAATGCTTAGAAACATAAAGATTTTTCGTTAGAAATCTGTGTGACAAAGAAAGAACCCAGGTGTCTAATGACATCATCATCCAAAACAGGACTGGCCTCCACTGACTGCCATTTCTAGCTAGCAACAATGAAGATCTTACCACGCTGACGGCTGCTACTTGCAAGAGGGTGAGAACATTGGTCATCAAGAGAACCCAAGTGGGAAGTAAAGGCTTTTCGTCAACCATAAAATTATTTAGAATTACTCCCTTAGTCTGATTGCCAAATGCCCAATATCCAGAGATTGCAACACTGAAAAATGTCATTATTATGACAGCATAGCAGACCAGTAGACCTTTGAACATTTTCCCCTCGACCGGAGGTGCTACAGTTGCCTACAGACAGAAAGAGAGCACATTGCGGACATTAGTCCTTTCAGGAACCGATGTCTGCCGTTTTACTGATCTAAAAACAAACCTTGTGTATCAAAGAAAACCTGTATTTCAGGAATAATTCCATTTCCGTAGGTTGTAGCAATGATTGAAATAGCATTGAAGGCTCCAAAGACTCGATTCTGCATAGCTCCATTGATAGAATAGTCTTTTGGAGGCGCGTTCTTGGAGCTTCCTGCAAGGGATATAGAACATGGATTAAGGACACAATATCCTTGAAGAATTTTTATGTATTCCTTTCCTTCTCCCTCTTACCTATATGAACAGAACCAGCCGTAGTACAAGCACTGTAAGCAAGGGCAAGGACTAGAGAGACAAGGTTGATATGCCGTAGGGAGTGGAAAGATGGAATCTGAGCCAGGACTAGAATCAGGATGCCAAAAATACTGACAAATTCGTACAGCTGCATGCTCCCCTTTGGGGTAGAGAGCAAGTAAATGAACTGCCAAGAAGGGGAATTACACCAGAAAACCAACCATCATAAATTTCTCTTTCAATCCTTTATTAGCTAAACCACTACTGTCAACTGACCTTGAGACTCTGCCCCCCAAGAAGAATGCAAGCAATGACTGCACCATAGCATACACCAAACTGAATCGGACCAACAAAGTATCTCCCCCATGCTGGTCCTGTAAGAAGACCATCAATTGATCGTTACAAAAATCAATTTTTGCTGAATCTTAATATTAAGCCTGTAGAGACAAGTTACCCTTATACTGTTTACATACCTAATATATCTTCGGCCATGACCCTGAACCTAAGCTGACGCCTCCCTGTCTGAGCATGGTGCTCAAGAACTAATGAAAGAAGGTTATAGGAATAGAATGTTATCAGAGCTGCTAGTATCAGGCATAAAACACCAGGAAACCAACCCATCAAGGACAGTGCGTAGGGAAGACTAAGAAGAGCCGGAGCTACAATTGATGTTGTCAAATGGTATCCACAGTGCAGCCATGAACCTACCGCAACACAAACATTAATTCCCCATATCATATTTTAAGCATTTAGTCACTCAAAGTACCAGTGTTTTAGTGTTACCTCTTGATTGGAGCACAAACAAGGCTCCAGCGTCAAGTTGCTCGGAAGAGCTTGGCCCTTCTTCGCTATCTCTTTCAGATACTTCCACGCAAGTAGGAGGTTGAGTTCCCATATCTCTATATCCTTAAGGCTAGGTAAATAGAATCTCAAGTGCTCAGGGGCTAAAAGGTTAATCTTCTTCTTCTTCTTCTTTGCTCGTTGATGATGACTTTGACAATTTGTGATGTCCATCCTTTAATCAACGCAAAATATGGACCATAAAGAAGAAGCCATCACCTACTGGCCTGAAGACAAGCAGTCACTTCAACTGAAGAAAGATTCTGTACCACCTTGAAGAATGATCCAACAAAGGTAGACCAGCTGTTTTGGACTTCTATAGATTAATAAAAACTGCTGGATTCATAAGGCCCAATCTTATTTCTCAAAACAATAAAAAATCCTTAGAGATCACCGAAGCTAATAGTTAATGTTGCTTATGAACCCAGTAAGTGCTAGCCCATTAAGGTTTTTTTTTTTTTTAATATTTTATTTATTATTATTTTTTTGAGTTTAATAATGCTTGTATTTTATCTAATGCTATTGTTTTTTAAATATTTTTTATTTTTAAAATGTATTAAAATAATATTATTATTTTTTTAAAATTATTTTTTATATTAACTAATACTTTAGGTTTGTTTTTATTTATTTATTTATTTATTATGTTTTGTCTTTTTTGTTTTCCTTTTTAGGGGTTTACATGTTTTTTTTTCTATTTTTATTTTTTAAATTGTTGTTGTCTTCTTCTTCTTCTATTTTTTTATGTTTTTGTTTTAATTTTTTTTAATATTAAACCAGTTAAAAATTTAGTTCTATAATTTTTTAAAAAAAAATATTATAAATTATTACGATGTTTTCCTGCATGTTTTTTTTTAAATGGACTTTGTTGATTTTTTTTTTTCATATTGAGCTGGTTAAGAATTTTGCTTCGTAGTTTTTTTAAAAAAAACACCGTGTATTATTACAATATTTCCCCACATAATTTTTGTTTTGCTAATATGTTTCCCACATATTTGTTTTTCAAAATTATATTTGTTTAATTTGTTTTTTAATATTAAGCTGATTAAGAATTTAGATTTAACTTTCCCCACATGTTTTTATCTATTTTATTTTTTCCAAAATTGTCTTCTTCTTTTTTTCAAATTTTTGTTGTTGATTTTATATTTTTAATATGGAGTTGGTTGAAAATTTAGCTTTGTAGTTTTTTTCTTTAAAACACAATAGATTATTACAGTGTTTTTCCACATGGTTTTTTTTTATGATTTTTTTTTAAATTGTCTTTGTAGAATTTATTTTTTTTATATTGAGCTGATTGAAAATTTAATTTCGTAGTTTTTTTTTAAAAAAAATATTATAAATTGCTATAGTGTTTTCTCATATGATTTTTTTTGTTATAATTTTTTTTTAATTATTTTTATCAATTTTATTATTTTTAATATTGAGTTAATTAAAAATTATAACAGTAGATTTTCTCATAAAACACTATAAATTGTTACAATATTTTCCTGCATGGTTTTTTTCCTTTCTTTTTTTTATGATTTTTTTCAAAATTTTCTTTGTTAATTTTATTTTTTTAATATTATGCTTGTTAAGAATTTAACTTTGTAATTTTTTCCTTAAAAATATTATAAATTGTAACAATTTTTCTCTATATAATTTTTTTTATTTTTTCCACAAACTCGCGATAACACACAAACATGCCATAAGTTCGCAACATCGCGGGCATGGCATCTAATAAATATATTAAAATAATTTAAAAATATAAATTAAAAAAAAAAAAAAAAACAAGATTTCAATAAACTACGAAACATCAAATTCAAACATCGTCGCACAAGAACCTCAACAGACAGAACTAAAACCCTGCTGGCTTGAGTTACAGAAATCAGCTTAAGGAAACAAACACAGCATCTCGCACTTTCTCTGTAAATATACATACAAAGCATGATAATTTCGAAGCATAAATAAATAAAATTATAAAGAGACTGATAAGTTATAAATAATTTGGAAAAATGGTAAAAGGGGATGCGGTGACCAAAAAGAAGTACAAAGCAAGAAGAAAGAAGATGCAAAAGGAGGACTTAACTGTTTCAGCTCGTGTTGCTTCCATTATAGCTTCCAAAAAGCGCCGCCTGTCGGGGAAACGTCGGATGTGCCAGGTAAGTAAAAGAAGGGAACTTGTGCATTGTTTTTTGAAGTATGTTTGGGTTTTGTTGATTAGTTTTTGAGATTAAAGTTGAGTTATTTATTTATTTATGTTTTGAATGGTTTAGAGTGAGAAAGATGAGAAATTGTGATGTGGGTTTTGCTTGTTTTTGTTGGTTTTAGTGTTTTGTGTTGTTTGTTAGGAGATTTATGAATTTGAACCAGAACCAGGAATTGGTAGAAGGAGGTTTTGCTTGTTTGTTTGTTTGATTGATTGATGTGTGTATTATGGGTATGGGGCATTGCAAGCACTTGCATTTGCTGTTGTTTTTTGATTGAGATATCAGATGTTGTGCTTAGGAAAACTAAGACTTGTTTCCAAGCAAAATATGAGCTTGTTGGGTTTTCTTTTGGGAAATAACTTGGTGTGTTATTATTTTATATTAAGTAACATTTGTGTAACTTACAGTGTGTTAAAAAATGATTGGCAGGGGATGTGTTTTAGCCTTCCTACTCCAAATGATCCATTCAATGACAGGAATGGTAAACTCTCTCTCTCTCTTGTGCATGAATGCTCTTGTAAATAAAAAAAATTAAAATCACTGCTTTTCTGTTCTCACTATAAGTTCTCTCCTCCTATATAGTTTGGCAAGTTGTGAACCTGAATTTCTTGTGTCCACACCTGAGAAACTTTTGGAGCTTGTTTCCCTGAAGGCTATGGATTTATCAGGGTTCTCCTTTCTGGTAATGTTTTAAGCTTTTATATTACCAGAACTTTTGTTCTAAGTTTATCGTCATGCTTTCTCATCTCTAGATTTTACAGATGAAATAATCATACATTTTACACACACATTACATTACAATTCTCCTCTTGAAAGCTTGCGCTGCTTTGAATTGATACATTTTCTGTGATTGACTCAAAGGTTTCTGAAAGTTGTTTACAGATGGTCCTTCATAAAATAGACGTGAGTCACTTTCTTGTCTCCCCTTATTTCTAGCAACTTTGGACCTGTCTGACTGGATTACAAAATACAGTAGCATAGCAGTCTAGTAAGGATAGTGGAATATGATTGCACTATGCATATCTAGTGTGTTGAGTGGGTACTGTGAAGTAGCATAGCAGTCCTGTCCAGTAAGGATTATGAAATATAGTGGAACTATGCATATCAAGTGCGTTGAGTGGTTTCTGTGTGCTGCATTTTCTGTGTTTTGAGCCATTGTGATGATCGGCTGTTTGGAATTTGATGATTTCTTATGTCTTCTATGCTCAAATATATCTCTTAAAAAAGATTTTTGGGATCTATTGTTTATTCCTGTTTTATTGATTTTGTGTTAAGATAGGTTGTTGATGGATTGGAATCTCTTTATAAAGGCGGTTGTCTTGATGCTCTTAAATCCATTAGGCAATCTATTTCCGTTTGTCCCCGGGCTGTGGTTGTCAACAATTTCCTTAGTGGTTCATGCGTTCTGGCTTTACAGAATCTTCTCCTGGGATCACTTGTTGATTGTCTCTCAATCTGTCTATTCCCAGTCAAAGTGCATGCGTTGTGCAAACAACAATTGTGTGCACTTCTGACGAAATGAGACTTATAAAGGTATTTGTATCTCAATATCTAGATATCTGCTTTCTACTTTTTATGTGAGTATTTGTAAATGGAGCAGGTTATCACACCTGCAACCAGATTCTGGCTCAATGTGCTTCAAAGTCCATTGCCATGAACTATAGCATTTCCTAAAGTTCTAGTTGCGCAAAGTCTATACTGTATAAAATATAGCGAAATAATATAGTATGATAATGTATTCACTGGCAGTGTCCTTGATGTTTGTGACTTTTTTACAGGGAATCCAAGTTTTGAATCATGCTTGTGACAGCCAACTCGCCTCTCAACCCTTAAAGGTGCTATATGTAGTTGGAAATGATAGCAACTCTTTCAATTTAGTTAAGATGCTCAAAGTCAATAGTTATACTGTCTCTACTAGCTCAAATCACAATATTTCAGATGATGATAACAATTCAGTACTTTATTTATGCCTGTTAACTTTCTTTTCTCCAGTAGTGTTGTTTCTGTGAGCCTTTTCATTTCATATTATTTTTCTCATCTTTAACTGAAATGTTGGTGCTGACACGTTTCTTATTTTGAGACTCAAGCAGCAAATGGGATGTTAGAGGATAGAAGGCAGACAAAAGTTTGAATGGTACTACAGTATATAAATGTTAGAAATCAGGCTATTATGGAATAATGTAATAATAATTACTAGGTGACACATGTTATAAATACCATCTTATAAAACCAAGCTGATTTTCTGCTAAGCTTCTCCTATTCTGGTTTTAGACTTAAACTTCAAATTGGGGTCGTGGAACAGAATTGGGTAGCTTGATTTATCCTGTTTGCTACCACTTCTAAGGTTGCTCTTCGGCAGAAAGTTCTTCTAGTCTTGGGCTCTTATAACTTATTTTTGTTTGCCTTGTTCAGCCTGGATATGAATGTCAGAAGGAAACCTCTGGTCTCCGTGATCAATGTGGAGCACATCCTACTACTGATTTAGCTTTCTACGGAACTGTAATCTTTCCCAGTTTTGTTCAGTCAATTGATAATTATGTTCAAATCCTCGCAAGAATGGCCAGGCACACTATCAATGGCGTCTCCCATAGCTTTTTAACCACAGAAGATGCACCAATAGCTGGACCACTTAACAAAATTCTTGAGCAATGTGGGCAGGCAGTGCCTGATGCCTTGAGAAACTTGTATCTCACATCATCCATGTTGGAATCATGAAGCTTCAATTTTTGCTCATCATTACTTCATCCCCATTCTTTATAGATCCTAGAATGTCTTCACCAGAAGCAACGATTGCATTGTCAGTACCAAGTTTCTATCCTGGACGGGTCTCGCAAATGGTGATAATTTATAATGTGCAACATCCTCACAGTGGTTTTGAAGATAATATAGATGAGAGCCTGAGTTATTTCTGGTTCCATACATGGTATAGCAAGCCAGAATGGCTGTGTTAGTGAAAATTTGTAAACGTTTTAGTTTCTTTGAGCTGTCTTTCATTCTCTTGGTGGTCACCTAACAGAATGATGTCACAGTTTAGTCTCCAGAATATATACCACTATCGTTTTTCACAGTCAAGATTCCTTCGACACTATTTTGGCTTGCCAATGACGCTTTTATCTGATTTTAAATGCAAATTGTTGATGGTAGGTTGGAATATGGTAGAAATTTAATGTCATCTGTCACATGCAAAACCAATTTCGAGTTTACTCCATTGTACCACATGCATACGCTAACCAAAGTTTTTGTTCTCTTTTAGTTTTTTGTTGCAATTCTTGGAACCCTACAAGGTCAAGTCAGGCGTTAACTGGCCTCCGTCACCAAGTGATCAGTAGTCATGTAAAAAACAAGCAAATTTTATGACATTCCAAGACTGCGTATTCCATGGATAACACGTAACAACTAAAAACACCATAGGAGTTTTCTCATACACAGAGCAGATGTTGATGTTCTGAGCTTGTTTCGTCTTTTTCAAGTTTGTATATATATATATATATATATATATATATACATGCATGTTTTAGATCTGATATGGTTTGGATTGGATTTCAGTTCAGATATTGTGAAAACCAGAACTTTAGGATTTTATCACATTAATCCAAACCAAAATCATTTTTTTACCTAAAAAACCTTATCCATTTGGATACCATATTGTTGCCCCTGCGTTCCTATAGTATAAATGAAGCTTATGGAACTCCAGCAAGCTTAGCTAGTCAACTTTTCAATAAATCAATTAAGGGATTTGAACCTAAAACTTTAGGCTAAATTATGGATTCCTTATCTCATCATAAATATAAATAGTCTATAAAGATGGATTTTTTTTCATATGTATATGGATTTAAATAAATAACTCGAAAAAACTAATTTAGAGGTCCAGTATTAGGAATCAAGTCATCAATGTTCAGTCTCGTGGTTAACTTGAAAGACGTTAATAATGAAAACGGCATGAGGATCCATGACTGTATGGCCCAATAAACAATGGGAGCTAGCTGCTCATGTATTTGAGATTTGATAAAAAAAAGAGAGCAAAGGTTTCGAAAAGGCGCGCGCAAACAGGTTTTTTTCTTTCTTATTTTTGAGAAAGAAATGCTGATGAGAGCTTGAGGTGGCCGGCAGGCAAATGCTGATGAGAGCTTGAGGTGGCCGGCAGGCTGGACTTTCCTGTCGTCTTCACATTTTGAAGCGCAAGCTTTTGGACCAGATATGTTGACTGACGGTATGGTATCTTCTGGGGAGGGGGTGGTTGGTAGGCAGTAGTGGGGTATGAAGATAAACAAATACTTGCACATAAAAATGATGTTTTAGCAACCATCACACTCCCAAAACCTAAAAGAAAAAAAAAACATGAATTTCTTAATGACGCTTCGGTTATATCTCTTCATCTTCCTCTCTTTCATGTCATCGGTCCTTGTTCGTTTGAGCTAGACATCGCACCTCCTCCCATCTCCCAATCATTCTATTCTTATCTTCCAAGGTTTACCCAGATATGCCTTCAATTCACCCAGATAACCTCGCTCCTTGCAATATTAAAGCTTTTCTTTATTTGGACTGCAGAGGCCCGAAAACGATGCCTTGTCTTGCAAGATTAGCTAACCAATGTAACAGTTGTTCCCATTGACTTGAAATTAGTATAATATTTTTGCTAACAATATATGGTTTTTTAATTGATAATGTTTTCCCAATATAATATATACATTAACGTAGAACTATATATGTTGAGATAGTTTTTATGGTAATTGACGTCCATTTATGATTCTCTTGCTTTTCCTTTTCCAGTACAAATCTTCTTGGTCTCATGCAATCATGGCTCTAACTTTTTGATTCTTGAATGATTAAGAGCAAGAGTATATATAATTATATATTTAAATAAATAAACCATATACAGAGATCTCACTGGGGCAACGAAAGAAGGAATCTGGAACCATTGCGTGTGGTCATTCTTAATATTATTGTTTTTTCAAGTTTATCAGTTTTTTTTTTTTAGAAATTCTATAAGCTAGTCACCTTTTGCGTTTGGACCCCAAAATAGCTGTTTAAACAACCCTATTTGATTCTTGAATGATTAAGAGCAAGAGTATATAGAATTATATATTTAAATAAATAAAATCTAATTAAATGTGCCTGCTTGCCCCTCCTCATCACCATGAACCTTCGCATTTGCCATGTGTTAATATCTTCCTGTCGGCGTTGAGTGCCGCTGTACCGTCGGTCTTTCAAGCTTCATTAAGAAGCCTCCTACCAGTTCATAGCATATTCTTTCCTTGATTATTAAAGAGATCCCAAGGTTGAACTGTCAATTAATTGATTTTCTATATATTTTAAAGTTTACCTTTAATATATAAAACTATAGTGCAAAGGAAACAATGAAAAAACCACTTGCAAGTAGACTGGTATTAATAAAACCTTATTAGGTAGATCATTTGTCTCGTTCAAGAACAGTGCATTGATTGTTTATGGGGCAGTTTTTTTCTTATGCGTGCTGCAATTATTAACAATCCACTACAATTATTTATATCGTTATAAGAACCGTTGATTATTATATTTGTTAAGAAGATATATTAAATCATACGAGCTTGAATTTATGAAGGAATATTCAGTGCACCTGTAAACACATATTTTATTATTTAGTGATTATTATTTTGTTTTTCTTGGAAAAAATCAATGGACTTGCTCTTGCGATATTTTGATATGTTTAATTACAAGACTTATTGATAATTACTAGAGTGATAAAGAGTAAAAAAAAAATTCAAAAAAAAAGCACGGTGAAATTATTAGTTTACCTCTGAAAAAAAAAAACCTTTGAAATTGATATTTAAGGATTTTTTTATCTTTTTGTTTTTTTTAAAATAGAATAAAATGACTCAACTGCTTTTAAAAACAAAATTTTAAAAGCTTGCATTAAAAGATTTTTTCATCTTCTCAACATGATTTTTTTTATTATTATCAAGTTGATCGATCATAATTTGGTTAATTAATAAATATAAAATATTATTAAAATAAAAAAATAGTTGGCATGTGGAATGCACGTATCAATCTGTGAAAGACATCCATGGCTTTTAGGTGGTCCATGTGACACCTATTGGTGTTTAAAGATTTTCTTCTATCATGTCATTGGAAAAGTCACGACATATTCTTCCTGGTAGGGCGACAACATGATAAATTATCGCCAGCAAGGTTATTTTATATTTTCTCTCTTCTTCTCTCAAAAATCGCACTGCTCATTCAAAAATTAAGAGTTGTCCTCTTAATTATTGATCAACTTCAGTCTTTATTCTCTTGGTTTCTAAATTTTTCTTCAACTTTTTGTACAATTTTTATTTGTTTTTAATTTTATCATTCAATTAAAGTTTATGATACATTATTTTTTTTATTTTGGTACTCATTTTTTTTATTCTTTTATTAAAGAGATTTTTCTTTTCAATTTCACCATTCAATCAAAAATTCATAGTTTTTCTATGATTTATTTTTTTTATTTTTATTTTGATCTTTATTTTTTTAATTGTTATTTTTTATTTTTATCCTTTTATATAATTGATTTTTTTTTTCATTTTCATCCTTCACTATTTAATTTGTTGGGGATTGGGCTTTGATATTTTTTCATATATGATGCTACTGGCCTAAACCCAAGTCATGGATTTGAAAAGTTAATATGAGTTGATATTTTTTTTATTTTTTTATCTCATCGTTCAACATTGATATTTTTTTAAAAAAAAATTAGTTTTGTAATTTTTTTTATTTATTTTCCATTAGATTATCCCGAACTTTTAATCTTTGTGCTGACTTGGCCCATATTTTTATTCTTTTTTTTATTATTTTTTTTATTCTATATTTATTGACCGTAAATTAAACTATGTTATTTTTTTCTCGAGTTATCATGATAACTTTTTTTTAAAATATATATATATATATATATATATATATATATATATATATATATATATATGAGCCTGTAGCATAGGGCACGGGGACGTCTAGTATTATTCTATTTCGCAAATAAAGTTGACATTAGATGATGGATGGAGATATAAGTCAGGCCTTTCTTGACGAAACGGAATCTAGAAATGAAAGCCTCACCACCATGAACTGGTTTTGTTTTTTTTTTTTTACGAATAAACAAGGTTTTATTACTGACAGAATTAGACATTTAAATTAATAGAATGTAGAACAAGCGTAATTAACCTATACCCCTTGTCTTTTTTTATCAATTATTCTCTTAATCCCACCAGTGTAGCCAACTACTGCTCCATTAGAGTCGGTGAAGCGACTTAGCTTGCTTAAATTTTGTTCTTCTGCCGAGTGGGAAGAAGGTGATACTGCCCTGTCATTGATCGCACATCCCCCATTTCTTGATCCTCGTCATTTTGACTACAGTTGACATCACACACACACACGCATCCAGTCTTTTTAACATCTACAAAGATTGGGCTAATTACCCTTTAAAAATCGACCAAGAAGAAGGAAAAAGATGCGTCAAAGATCTAAAGTAAGTGGTAGGCCAAGGCTTTTTTGTTATATTGAGAATGATTTACCTCTAGCTAATATCCAATCTCACCAGTGATCATTGAGATATTATACAGCGAACAAGAACACATGCATCATGATATGAACAATCATTTGATGATTTTGGTCATCGGAGATGCATGGATCATGAAAGGGGAATTAACAGTATGGTCCCATGAATGCTTGGCGATCAAATTAGTGACGGGGCGCACAGCAACAGACAAGATGGACAAAAAATTCTCCTTACAATGATGATTTCCAAACCCCAAGCAACCAAGTAAAACACGGGGAGCCCAAAACATGAACTGGCACCAACCAAATCCAGTCTTCAATTCTTTTTCTTTGGCATAGACATGCTTGTCAAAAGGAGGTTGAATGTGACATGGGATGGAAAGAAATAGTATTTCCTGACTGTGTAAAGTACCACATTGAACTTATTTTATCGCTTTTATGTATATATTTCATAAATATTTACATCCTGAGGTTTTATTGGGAGGTAATTAAACAAATCTGATTTACATGTTATTTCAAATTTGAGTGCCCATTTTAGTGTTGCAGTACTAGTTTTTGTTGGCAATATACTAAACACACAGCGAATCTAAACAAGTTTGCTTTGCGTTATCATTTGGAGTTTAAATTTAAAGAGAAGTACTTGTGAGAATTTTTGTTAATATATTGTTTAAATTGATCTAATCTTATCGAAGTCCTTCATATTAAAACATAAATTATTGACCTTTTGATGCATAAAAAAACAGTCCAATATTAAAAACAAAAAAAAATAACATTCATCGATATTAGAGGCCATAAAATTAAAATAAATCTGAAAATTCTCACCTTAGAGTTAGCAATGTCATGGGAATGAAAGTGAGAGCTAAACTCATTTGAGTTAGTTACAAACTTAAAGAAATGGACTAAATTATGCGCTTGATGGTTTGTCAATGAAGATAGGTGCTGCCTCATAAATTAATATTAAAAACATTTTACAAGACAAACACCTAGAATCTGAATTTCTTTGTTGGCATCAGATTGCCAATCCTTTTCCATTTGATTATTTGTTGTTTTATCACTTCTTATAATATATTTAAGCACTACGCATTTAGCTTTAACACCACCAGGGCCTCTCTTCTTTTAACATAGAGCAGAGAAGGGAATACTAGACTTGATCAGAATATTCTCTTCTCTGAAAGAAAAAAAAAAGGGGGGGGGGTCTTGTAAGCCTTTTGTATTTCTGTTTCTTTCCACATTGCCCTATAATCCTCTTGTGGTCTTTCTTGGCTTCCTTCGAAAGATCAATCTACTGTTTGTGCATGATCATATATGACTAGTGGGTCTACTTCTGCAAATGGAGTGACAGCTGCTTCAACAATCAAGTGACTGGCACGAGCCCATCTTGCCAGTTATCTCTCTTCCACATTGCCTAAACGTAACTCGAAAGCAAAAGGAATTGAGTCATTCTTGATCTTTTCGCAAAGGGGTCCTCCTCTATATAACCAAGCACACACAGAGACACTTAGTGTCGCATACTTTTGAGCCTTCCTTGAACCCTTTATTGTATCAGTCCTAATTAGTCCAATGGATCGTTTATCATCTGCTAGTAACATTTTTCCTGCCGGTCGGGATGGTGTTACCGGCCACCTTGGATTGATTTGGCAAGTAATAATGGAACCATTGATCGTGCCGGTCTTGAAATTATTGGTGGTAGTGTGTTTGGGCATGTCAATAATGCTTTTCATTGAACGAGTGTACATGGGGGTTGTTATAGTTTTTGTGAAGTTGTTTGGGAAAAAACCAAATAAGAGGTACAAATGGGAGCCTATAAAGGATGATATTGAGCTTGGTAACTCAGCTTATCCTATGGTTCTGGTGCAAGTTCCAATGTACAATGAAAAGGAGGTGCTTTTTCTAATGTTCTTGTCATTTTGTTTTGCTGTTGCTTTTTGTTTATCGTGTTACTGTATTCTAATCTCTACTGTTCCATTGCTTTCAGGTTTATCAGTTGTCTATAGGAGCTGCCTGTGGGCTTTCTTGGCCGTCCGACCGGATCATAATCCAAGTTCTTGATGACTCAACAGACCCTGCCATTAAGGTTGATTTCTACCTCTAACTCACCTTGTAGTTTGCTAAAGGATTTATGTTTGTGTTCAAAGTAAATTATACTTAAAAGCGTGTGTGCGCGCGTGGGCGCAGAGCATGGTGGAAGTAGAATGTCAGAGATGGGCAAGCAAAGGCATCAATATAAAGTATGAGATAAGGGACAACAGGAATGGATACAAGGCAGGAGCTCTCAAAGAAGGCATGAAGCACAGCTATGTTAAACAGTGTGATTACGTGGCCATATTCGACGCTGATTTTCAGCCTGAACCTGACTTTCTTTGGCGCACCATACCATTTCTAGCTCACAATCCTGAAATTGCTCTTGTTCAAGCTCGCTGGAAATTCGGTAATCTTGATCAGTAACCTTAAACATACTTAATGAATTTAATCCTTGAGGTCCGCTAAATATTTGAACGTTGATCCGATCATTCCTTTTTTGGGGCGATTTTGTAGTCAATTCTGATGAGTGCTTAATGACGAGGATGCAAGAGATGTCATTGGATTACCATTTCACTGTGGAACAAGAAGTGGGGTCTGCTACGTACGCTTTCTTTGGATTCAATGGTAAAACCCATATTAACAAAGCACTAAATTGGTTTGGGTTTTTTCTTAAAGTGCCATAAATGTCTTAGACAGATTGATACAAATATGGAAATTGGGTACAGGTACTGCTGGTGTGTGGAGAATTTCAGCAGTCAATGAAGCTGGAGGGTGGAAGGCTCGAA
Source organism: Populus tomentosa (assembly GCA_018804465.1). Classification (NCBI taxonomy): domain Eukaryota; kingdom Viridiplantae; phylum Streptophyta; class Magnoliopsida; order Malpighiales; family Salicaceae; genus Populus; species Populus tomentosa. The sequence goes on along the minus strand of CM031983.1, from coordinate 1,208,737 downwards.
CAACGGTAGAGGACATGGATTTGGCTGTCAGGGCTAGCCTCCAAGGCTGGAAGTTTGTTTATGTTGGTGACCTCAAGGTATCATTTTCAGCCCCCTGACTTTCGTAAACGGAAATACAAATAAAAAAATCCCACCAAATTTTTATTAGCCACCAGCCTTACCAGCTGGCTTGGTAGTTGTTAGATTTTGAATAGTCTTTGCACTCGATATCCTCTGCCACATGTTAATAAAAGACAATAAGCTAAAAAATTTACTATCAATATCATGTGCTCCTAGCTAAAACTTGGTTGTCTTTCTGCATTTTTTAGGTGAAAAACGAATTGCCAAGCACTTTCAAAGCATATCGATATCAGCAACATAGATGGTCTTGTGGGCCAGCAAATCTCTTCAGGAAAATGGCTATAGAAATAGTAAAAAACAAGGTATGCTCTTTTATTACACCCTCTTTGACCTGGCAATTAAGAATATAGAAAATTTTATCAAATTGTTGGTCCATCTTCCATTTTTGACGAATTAGCATACTATTTACTGCAGAAAGTGTCAGTGTGGAAGAAATGTTATGTGATCTACAGTTTCTTCTTCGTCCGCAAGATTGTGGCACATATTGTCACGTTTTTATTCTACTGTGTTGTTTTGCCTGCAACTGTTCTGTTTCCTGAAGTAACTGTTCCTAAATGGGGAGCTGTCTATATTCCTTCAGTGGTAACTCTCCTCAATGCTGTTGGAACCCCTAGGTCTGTCCATCCATCTTATCCTAGGGTTAACCAAACTTTCTTAGAGTCCAGTTTTGTAAAACTGATAGTTTCTAATGCTTTCAAATCTGCATAATCTTGCAGATCACTCCATCTGATGGTTTTCTGGATCCTATTTGAGAATGTTATGTCTCTGCACCGGACAAAGGCGACATTCATAGGTCTTCTGGAGGCAGGAAGAGTGAATGAATGGGTTGTCACTGAAAAATTAGGAGATGCTCCTAAGGCCAAATTACCTGCTAAAGCTACCAAGAAACCGCGGATTAGGATCGGAGAAAGGTAAGCTTAACATTCAAGATTCCATATGAGGTTATCAGGAAACTAGTTTTTAATGATTCTGAGATGAAGTCTGATGTTGTTTTCTTGATGGTTGAATGTTACCAGATTACATTTGCTAGAACTCTGTGCTGGAGCCTATCTCTTCTTCTGTGGATGCTATGATTTTGCCTTTGGAAAGAACAGATATTACATATTCCTCTTCCTCCAATCCATTGCCTTCTTCATTGCAGGATTTGGTTACATTGGCACCTTTGTCCCCCGCTCTTAGCAAGAATCTTTCTTGTCTCCAAGAAACAACAGCATTGTGATTCCATCAGGGACAGTTTTTTTTTTATCTTTGTTGCAGGCTATTGAAGTAAAAAGGCTGGTCATTCTTTTCTTGTTGAACATAAGGGATGCTGTATTTTCGATTTCTTTTTACAAAAACCATTGTGATTTGTTGTTATTTTCAGGGTACAAAGTAACAAGGAAAGAGTAAATTGGTAGAATAGTAGCATATACGTTGTGCTCCCATGAATGTAGACATCTGCGTAAGGGCTGATGATTTGAAATAGAAAGTTGGAATTTTGTCTTGATAATAATATTGCAGATGGGCAAGGAATCTATAGTTGAAATAAAAGATTTTCGCAATTTATGTATACCCTTTCTTTTTTTTATCGTTTGAGCAATCATCCACAATGTATCACACATTTTCTTTTCTTTTCTTTTTCCCTCTAATTTTAAAAAAAAAAATTATTGAAAGATATGAAAATTAACAATAGAAAGAAATGCTGGCTATGGGGTTCGAACCCATGCGTACTTATGTACAGAAGATCTTAAGTCTTCCCCCTTAACCTCTCGGGCAAACCAGCTTCTACGGTGGCTTACAGAATGGTATTTTACCTATTGTTTAGATATGTTTAAAAACTCGTGAATCACAGCTCTTTCTTTTTGTTGATGCGCTCATATAAGGGCCCCCTTATTTTCTTCTCTCCTCTCACAAATCCTAAGTTTTCGCTTTTTTTTTGCAAGTCTCCCTGTATTTTAGGTCACGAATCCATAATGATGCTCTTGAATTGTTAGTCGTTTAAATAAGGATTTTTTTTTCTTTTATTTTTGTTTAAATTGACCCCCTTTAAAATAGTAATATATATTCTTTTTTTTTATTACATGAATTATGATGTCTTTTTGGATTAGAATATTTTTTTTATCACTATCATCATTGAAACTCTACTCTCATAACCTCTAAATCAACCTTAAATTAGATGTTTTGAAAGAAAAAAAAAGGAATTAGTAGGAAAAGAAAAACAAGCTCTTGAAAACTTAGAAGATAGGTATAAATAAATAAGAAGTAATATTGTAGTAATTGAATAAAAAGTTAATGAATAGAAATAAAAATAGAAAAAGAAAAGAAAAGAAAAAAAAGAAATCTGAATTCTCAATGATAAAACCATGAGAGGGAAAGAAAAAGAAAAATTGAAAAGAATGGAAGATAAAAATAAGAGATGAGAGTTAGAGAAAATAATTTTAAATGTAAGATTTACACTTTGATTATGTATAGCTATGTTATTTATTTTTTTAAGCATATAACTTGCTAGCAGGTTATTTTTATTAGATTTTCAAAACCTTTTTTTTTGTAATTATTATTTTTTTCTCTATGTCTAGTTAGAGTTCAACAACTATAAATTTATATTAATTTTTATATTAAAATAATCAAACTATATTACGAAGCTAGTTTTGTTATTGGTGTTGCATTGAATTCTGATTAAGTTATTTAAATAATAAGTTCGTGTGTAAGTTTAGATTCATATAGATATGAAACCTTAAAAAGAGATCTTGTCTATGTACTAGTTATGAATTCAAGAATTGAGTTATGAAATTGAATACAACTAAAATAATTATGGTAGCCTCTCAAACAACATTTTTATTACAAAAATCATTTTTAAACACAAAATAAAATTAAAATAATTAAAGTTTTTAGTAGAATGAACTCCCATTAATAAAGGGTTGGTGTTATTTTCGTTAGACAATCAAAATCAGATAATTAATGAGTTTAAAATTGACATGAATGAACTCCCATTAATAAAGGGTTTTTATTTGGTGGTGCTACTTTCGTTAAGATCAAAGGGTTTTTGTACAAATACGTCATTTTCGTCAAAACAAAAGCATTGAAAAAGCTAGCAAGCAAAACATCGCGACATCATCATCCCTTCCTGCCAAACTTATAAGTCGCTGTGAATATTTACTTTACCATTATTGATGGAGGTTCACAGCACCAAGGAGCTTCTGCAATTGCATGTTCTCAAAAAAAAAAAAAAAAAAAGGGTTGATACCAACTTAGCAAAAATCCAGAAAGAACATGATTACATACCGACAGCAAAAGGCAACTTAGACAGATGCACATAACTATTAGAATATAGAAACACAATCTTCTATTTATGGAATGTAAATATTTTCCTGTTTTGTAGCCGAAGGACTCTCCCTTCATACTTGTATAAATCATCAAATTATCAATGCAATACACAGGCAAATTATTCCAAAACTCTATCATGGTATCAGAGCAACCCTAGGTCATCTTCTACATCTAAACCCTAGCTGCCTCTTTTTTCCTTCTTTTCCAAAACTACAATTATCACCCAACTCTGCTTCCCTCTCTGTTAATCAAGCTCTGCCCAAAACATCCAGAAAGCCAACAATGACAGAAATCACAACAGACTCTACCACCTCAGCCACCTCACTCTCTTCTCCTCCCACAAAACTTCATCAATCTCATCCTGCTCTTACGGTGTCCAACATCACCACCTTTATCAAAGTCACCTTAGACATTGAAAAGGGCCAATACATTACATGGTCTGAATTGTTCAAAATACATGCTAGAGCTTATCAAGTTATGGATCATATCATCCCTGCCTCATCAGAAAAGAACACACAGATTCCTTCAATTCAAGACACGGACCCTGACCTTTGGTCCCGTGTTGATGCCATTGTTTTACAATGGATTTACAGTACAATCTCAGAAGACCTTCTCAATACAATTCTAGAACGCGATTCTACGGCTGAAACCGCATGGAACAGATTGAAAGACATATTCTCAGATAACAAAAATTCTAGGGCACTTTACCTGGAACAAGAATTTTTCAAAGTTCAAATGGAAAATTTCACCGATGCTTCTTCCTACTGTCAGCATCTCAAATCCCTCTCGGACCAATTGGCCAATGTGGGTGCCCCTGTGTCGAATGAACGACTGGTTCTTCAACTCCTCTCCGGCTTGACTGATGCGTATTCCAACATCGGATCGCAAATCCGCCATGGAGACTCTCTTCCCCTCTTTTACAAAGCCCGTTCCATGCTTGTGTTGGAGGAAACAGCACGGATGAAAAAAGGCTGCCCAATCTCCCCCCAACTCTGCCTTTTTTGTCTCTCCAGCTGCTAACTCGGGTGGACACTACACTGGAAACCCACAGCACCGCACAAACCTACACCACAGCAACCGCAGCTCCTTCAATCGTGGTGGCAGAGGAGGTGGCCACGGAGCTCGCGGTGGAAAGGGAAGAGGGAGAAGTGGTGGCCGTGGAAGCCCGTGGCACGGGCACACCACGGCATGGCAGCCGGGATATGCCCCGCAGCACCAGACCCCGCAGCACCAGACGGGAAACAATTATTATAGGCAGGAGAGACAGCAGCCCACTTATGGGCAGGCCTCTTGGGCTGGGCCGTGGCCTCAATGGGCCAACCCACCATGCCCATACCCAACGGCTGGGCAGCATTCTTGGGCCTAGGCCTCAGCAAGCCCATATGGCAGCAGTCACATCACCGGCCCAGTCCACACAGCAGGCCCATTCCTCCTATGCTCCAACTGACATCCAAGCGGCTATGCACACGCTCTCCATTGCTCCTCCTGATACTCAATGGTATATGGACACCGGAGCGACATCTCACATGACTGCAAATGGGGGTAATCTCACATCTTATTTAAATATGAGCAATAATCGTAACATTACTGTCGGAAATGGTCATACTATTCCAATTATTGGTTATGGACATGCATTATTACCTGAATCCAAACATCCTTTCACTTTGAATAATGTCTTGCATGCCCCAAAATTGATCAAAAATCTTGTCTCTGTGAGAAAATTTACCATTGAAAATAATGCTTCTATCGAATTTGATCCGTTCGGTTTTTCTGTGAAGGATTTTCCAACGGGGATGCCTTTAATGAGATGTAACAGCTCGGGTGACCTCTATCCAGTTACAACAAGACCAACCATTGATTTTTCCACACCATCTACTTTTACCGTTGTATCTCCCGATTTATGGCATAATCGTTTAGGGCATCCGGGAACTCCTGTTTTAAGTTCTCTTCGTAGAAACAATTTCATTATTTGCAATAAATTTCAGGACAATTTTTTTTGCAATTCATGTCTTCTTGGGAAACAAATTAAATTACCTTTCTATGAATCTCTCTCATTCACCTCTTTACCATTTGATATTGTGCATAGCGATATTTGGTCATCACCTACCCTTAGTTCGGAAGGTCATCGTTACTATGTTTTATTTCTTGATGATTTTACGAATTTTCTATGGACTTCTCCAATTGCCAATAAATCTCAAGTGCACTCCATTTTTCTGGCTTTTCGTGCTCATATCAAAACACAATTTGAGAGAGATATTAAATGTTTCCAATGTGACAATGGTGGGGAATACGAAAATAAATCTTTTCACCAATTTTGTCAATTACATGGCATGACTTTCTGTTTTTCTTGCCCACATACTTCTTCTCAAAATGGAAAAGCTGAAAGAAAAATTCGTACCATCAATAATATCATCCTCACCATCCTTTCTCATGCATCTCTACCAGCGTCATTTTGGCATCATGCACTTCAAATGGCCACCTATCTCCTCAACATACTACCCAACAAACAGCTTGCCTTTCAATCACCCACAAAAATTCTCTACCAAAAAGATCCATCCTACTCTCATCTTCGAGTCTTTGGATGCTTATGTTATCCTCTTATTTCGTCTACTTCTAGAAATAAATTGCAAGCTCGGTCAACACCATGTGTGTTTTTAGGGTACCCCTCTAACCATAGAGGATATAAATGTTATGATCTCTCCAGTCGTAAAATTCTTGTTTCCAGGCATGTAATTTTTGATGAGAATACATTCCCTTTCTCTACATTACATACTCCTTCATGTCCTACTTATGAATTTCTAGATGCAGGTCTCTTACCCTTTCTCCACTCACCTGCTCCACCAAATCATCCTCCTGGACAACTTGCTGATCCACCACCCCAACCCTCGAGTCCTATTCAGGTATCACAACCACCACCCCCCAACCCCATCCCCGATTCTCCAAGCCAAGAGCTAGCCAGCACATCAAACACATCACCCCGAGCCGAATCCCCTACCACCACTGCTCCACCACAGACCCAAAGTCCACATCCACCAAAGGCACCAGCCCAACCCCCTCAAATTGTCCATTCTTTTCACTCTCCACAAATGACTACCAGATCCCAACATGGTATTGTTAAGCCCCGAAAGCTCTTTAACCTTCATACTTCGGCTGAAACATCCATTTCTCCTTTACCCACTAATCCCCTTAATGCATTACATGATCAAAATTGGAAAATGGCCATGAAAGACGAATACGATGCTCTTATTGAAAATAAGACGTGGGACTTAGTACCCCGTCCGTCTAATGCTAATATCATTCGAAGTTTATGGATTTTCAAGCATAAGAAGAAATCTGATGGTTCATTTGAGCGGTATAAAGCCCGTCTTGTGGGTGATGGTGCAGGTCAGCAAACGGGGATTGATTGTGGGGAGACATTTAGTCCGGTAGTCAAACCGGCAACCATTCGGACAGTGTTGAGCATTGCTTTATCTAAATCTTGGTGTCTTCATCAGCTAGATGTCAAGAATGCCTTCTTGCATGGCAATCTCGACGAAACAGTTTATATGCATCAAGCTCCAGGTTTCCGAAATTCAGAGCACCCAGATTATGTTTGTTTGCTAAAGAAATCTCTTTATGGGCTTAAGCAAGCCCCACGTGCTTGGTATCAACGGTTTGCTGATTATGTGGCCGTATTGGGGTTCTCTCGCAGTATTTCAGATCACTCGCTATTCATTTATCGGCAGGGTAATGATATGGCGTATATCCTTCTATATGTGGATGACATTATTCTTGCTGCATCATCTACTACTCTTCGGCAAACTATCATATCGCAATTTGACACTGAGTTTGCTATGAAAGATTTGGGTCCCATCAGCTATTTTCTAGGCATATCAGTTACACGATATTCCGGAGGACTATTTCTTTCACAAAAGAAATATGCAGAAGAAATCATTGAGCGAGCTGGTATGTCTTCTTCAAAACCATCTCCTACTCCGGTGGACACAAAAGCTAAACTCAGCATTTCTTCAGGAAATCCTTATCATGATCCGACTGAATATCGTAGTCTAGCTAGAGCACTACAGTATTTGACATTTACGCGGCCGGATATTTCCTACGCGGTTCAGCAGATATGTCTATTTATGCATGACCCTAGAACACAGCACATGTCGGCCTTAAAGCGCATCATTCGCTATATTCAGGGTACTCTAGATCTTGGTCTTCACCTGTATCCCTCGTCAGATCATACTCTTATCTCGTACACCGACGCCGACTGGGGCGGATGTCCAGACACCAGACGGTCTACTTCTGGCTATTGTGTATACCTTGGAGATAATTTACTCTTGTGGTCTGCAAAAAGACAACCCACATTATCACGGTCTAGTGCTGAGGCCGAATACCGGGGAGTGGCTAATGTTGTTTCTGAATCGTGTTGGATTCGTAACCTACTTCTGGAGTTACATTGTCCCATTTCAAAAGCCACATTAGTATATTGTGATAATGTCAGTGCGGTTTATCTTTCTGGCAACCCAGTCCAGCATCAACGCACTAAGCATATTGAGATGGATATTCATTTTGTGCGGGAAAAAGTCGCGCGTGGTAAAGTTCGTGTTCTACATGTCCCTTCACGTTATCAGATTGCTGACATCTTTACTAAGGGACTTCCGCAACAACTTTTTGATGATTTCCGGGATAGTCTCAACGTCCGGCAACCTCCCGTTTCGACTACGGGGGTGTATTAGAATATAGAAACACAATCTTCTATTTATGGAATGTAAATATTTTCCTGTTTTGTAGCCGAAGGACTCTCCCTTCATACTTGTATAAATCATCAAATTATCAATGCAATACACAAGCAAATTATTCCAAAACTCTATCAATAACGTCCAAAATATTGGAAATTACTAAGCGCAAAAAATTAATGTTTTTGTATTTAAAAAATATTTTATTTTATTTTATTTTTTTAATTAATTTTTTTAAAAAAAATAAATTTTTTTTATATATTAGTATCGAAAATAATTTTTAAAGATTAAAATATATTATTTTAATATATTTATAAACAGAAAAAATACTTTAAATCATATAATTTCAAGAAATAGATATAGCACTAGGATCTTTAGGAAGATAGCGCTAGACTAGTATTGGCCATAGGCTTTTAGGCGGGGATCATCCTGAGGTCCAGGACAAACCAACCGAGGAGCCAAGTAGCCTCCTTATTAATCCAAAAGACATGGTTTACATGCTGGGTAATTCCTATTGTTGTCTAATTGGCAATATTCTCTCTTGTGCCTCTCTGAGGTATATACAGCTCAAGTTAAAATTCATAATCCAAAAAAGACTAGAATTCCATACCTACGTTGCAAATTAGGACTCTTCTTTCAGATTATTTTAATCTGGAATATATAGCTTGATATTTGAGAAGTCCAAGGAAACTAAATGTACAAGTAAGCTTGCATCAGGGAGAAAAGTACTTGCACGGTTGCTGTTAGGAAGACAGGGGGAAAAAACATGGAGCTGCTGCTGCCGCCGAAGGTCACAGTTGCCGTTGCTCTTATCGGCCTTGTCGGCATTGTCATACGGATGTGTGATGCTCTAATATTCAGGCCAGAAAGGCTTCGTTCGAAGCTACGAGAGCAAGGTATCCGAGGTCCACCGCCTGCTTTTTTGCTTGGAAACATAGGGGACATTAAGAAGGCTCAATCTAAGGTCTCAAAAGCATCATGGGAAGGAGAACAAGTGATAAGTCATAATTCTTCCAACACTCCCTTCTCATTCTTCGAGCACTGGAGCAAGAAATATGGTATAGATCAACCCTTAAATCTCTCATTTTTAACTCCAACACACCATGTTTAATTACGTTGAAATCATATCATTTCAATTGAAGAGAGTCTAATTACTTTCATTTTTCAGGTTCAGCATTCATGTTCTCGCTTGGGAACATACAGATATTGCATATGAACCATCCTGATGCGGTGAAGGAAATCAGCATCTGCACTTCCTTAGACTTGGGGAAGCCTTCTTACCAAGTAAAAGAGCGCGGTCCTCTGCTTGGCCAAGGTATTCTGACCTCAAATGGTGCAATATGGGCACATCAGAGAAAGATCCTTGCTCCTGAATTTTACATGGAGAATGTCAAGGTAAAATGTGCTTCAATCATTGGCATCCATGAGCGCGCGCGCTCAGACATGCACGCGCGCGCACATCTACAATTTCTTGCTATTTTAACAATGGTCCAACTTATGTAGAATTTCATGAGCATCATGGTCGAATCCTCGAATATAGTAGTTGATTCGTGGACTAAAAGGATTGAAAGTGAGGGAGGAGTTGTGGACATCAACGTTGATGAAGACATGAGAAGCTTCTCTGGAGATGTGATTTCAAAAGCATGTTTTGGGAGTAATTACGCCAAAGGAGAAGAGATATTCCTCAAGCTTAGAGCTCTTCAAGGAGCCATGTCAAAGAAAGCTTTGTCATCTGGGATTCCCATTTTGAGGTACACAGCTTTACAGCTTCAGTTTTTTATATTCAAATTTATCAAAAAGTTAAGCACTTAAGAACAAGGGTTAACTTTGTGATTTTTCAGGGCTCTACCAACTAAGAGCAACAGAGAAGTTTGGAGATTAGAGAAAGAAGTGCGTGCTTTAATTTTGAAGGAAGTGAAGGAAGAAAAGGAACAAACATCAAATGACCTGTTAGAAATAATCCTGAAAGGAGCCAAGGATATTGAGACCAGCCAAGCTGAAATGGACCGTTTCATTGTTGACAATTGCAAGAACATATACTTGGCTGGCTATGAAACAACTTCAGTCTCTGCAACATGGACAATGATGCTTCTGGGATCAAATCCTGAATGGCAAGATAGAGTTCGAGCAGAGGTGCTTGAGGTCTGTGGGGGGCAAATGCCTGATGCTGACATGGTTCGCAAGATGAAACAGTTTGTGTGATATCCAGGGAGGCATTAAAGGACATGAAATTTGGAGACATTTTTGTGCCCAAGGGTGTCCACGTTTGGACCTTGATTGTAAACCTACACCAAGACCCTGAAATATGGGGATCTGACGCTGACAAGTTCAATCCTGAGAGGTTTGCCGATGGGGTCAGTGGCGCCTGCAAGCATCCTCATGTTTACATGCCCTTTGGTGTTGGGCCACGGACATGTCTCGGACAGCATTTTGCCATGGCAGAACTCAAAATCCTCATCGCAACGATCGTTTCCAATTTCTCCTTCACTATATCACCCAAATACATTCACGCTCCAGCTCTTAGGTTGGTTATAGAACCTGAACATGGAGTGAATCTTCTCATTAAAAAGCTGTGAGCTATTAACTCACCTGTACTTTTCCTTTAGCCATTTCGTTTGAATTTGTCTTTCTTTTTATTTACAATTCAATAATGCGTCCTCGGCGTTCTTTCTCCACTGAGCCAATGCATTTGCGCAGTGATTGTATGTGCAAAAATATTGTCAATGGCAATAACTTGTTTCGCTGGTTTTGTTTTCATCTGCTCGAATGATGAAACCTTGGATAGAAACCCAACACATTGAAGGGGAAACACCAGTGTCAGGTTTTTGGCATCCTAAACCAACAAAAAAACCTCTGCGAACAGTGACTTTTTTCTCTTTTTCATGGAGCCATTCTTGGTTGGATCTCGAATCTGTTCTTAACTTCATCCACCGTGCCTCACGCCTGCCTTTTCCAGGCCTAGATATGTACTCCCATCAGTCTCTTAATGGTAAACCCACCCAACCGAAGCAATAATTTCGATCAACCAAGGAAAAAGAATGGTGGCTCTAAAATAAAGGTAAGTTAATGAACCAGGGACTCTGCTTGACACTGCCAGGAGGCCGAGGATGAATAGTGAGGTGACATCCATTTTGTATGTATGGAAAAATTGGATATTTTCACTCTCAATCTCTTCCATGAAATTATTTTATGCTATCTTTCCGATGAACATAACTCCAAAAGTGTACAACGTAGAAATAAGCTGAAAATACCTGACTTCAAAACTGTCTGAGCATTTCAAACTTCCAGTTTTGTAGAAACCATTCCGGCCAAGCTCCTGGTCGAGTAGAACATTGAAGGATCCACCCAGAATCCGGTCAACCATCTTAATTTAATATTATATGTTTGTATGAAAACGTCATTAACAATTAAAGCTTATTTCAGGAAATGGGAGAAGAGTAACAGACCTCCATGTAGTTTTCTGGCAACCTAAGAACATTAATATAGTGCCGGGGGGAGAGATTCCAGCGGAGAAAAGCGAACAGACTGACCGTGGCCAAGACCACACCAAAGGCAAAGTTCTGAAGGCATCAGCGTGCAAACAAAGATGGGACAACTGCTAGCCCAACTAATGGATGCTGACGAAAGATCATATGCGATCGTGTTATCTATCCTAGGGGAAGCTACAAGAGACATTTATGTGAGCCACGACGAAGCAAACCTTAATTTAATGACATTTTCAATCAATAAATAAAATACAATTTAATTCCATATTACAGCACAAAATGTCAGGAAAAGCAGGGAAAAATTCTTTCACAGAAAATCGCTTTCTGATAGTAGAGCACCTACACAAAGTGAAGGGACACTCTGGTAGCTTGGAAAAATCCCAAACTGCCCCTCTATGTTCCAAACCATATTTGTCAGCTGAGATTGGTAACTACAAAGCCGAAAAAAATCCTACCATAGGAGTGAAATGGTGAGACTCAAATATACTATTGACGGGGGAGAACTGCAGCTTTTATGGTAAAAAAGTTCAAAGAAAAGCACATCAAAAGATACCCAGAAAAATTTCTTGTTGTATTGATCTATAATTCAAAAATAGTCATAAAAATCCTGGAGCCTACAAAAAGTTTGCAACTATGTCGCTCAAACAGAGCTTGCGACTGGCGAATCCATTGAAGTTGAGACAGACTCTTATTTTGATTGAATTGATCCAAAGCGTGTAAAAATTTAAAAAACCACATCAATTTCTACAAGTCCACTTTCTTGTAACTTTGACCTGGGGTTGTCTCCAATATATCATAGTGACCATATCCATGAAACAGCACATTAATGGGATTGACTTCATCTTTCCGGTACTCTTCACCGTAATTTGCTATGTTTACCAAATTACCCGTTGTCCTGTCTCTCATGTACACTGATATCATTGTCCTGAGCCATTGAGTTCAGAGAAAAGGTGTGTCAAACATAGAGGTCAAGTAAACATAAAGCAATCAGAATTCAAAATCAGCAAGCAACTCCAGCTGTAGTGATGAGAGCATTTGCACGCTAGGTTGGAGTATAAAAATTCTGTTTGCTTTGACATCAACTATTAGCACACCGTTCAGTTTTGAATGGGGCCTTTTCAACAAAGTGGACCGATAACAAGGCTGAGGTATTAGTGTACAGTCCTGCCCCACCGTTAATGTGAGAGTCAAGCCTTGTTCCTACACAAAATCTATGAACAGGCACAAGTGCGTGCACCCACAAACATGTATGCAGACGACAGATTCCAGGAAAATCACAACTTTGAAGCAAAGAAGGATTTTGCGGTCTCCTGAGGCCCTTTTAAGAGACGCAAAGACTACTTTTGGTATTTATGCTAAAGGGAATTGATTCTTTTGTTTCTGTTCATAAGTGAAAGGAAATGGTAAAGAGCCATGTCAACATGAAGGATCGGTAAGGGAGCCAGCATGTATTAACTATTTAGTAATTAAAGATGCCGACTCACTTTAAAACATGAGAAGCCATCAACAACTCAGGTTCTCCACCCCATACATAAGGTTGTTGAATTCTCTTGACATATGCATCAAAATCTCCTTCAATAAACCTAAGTTGATGGCAACAAAAACAAATAATAAGCACCATTACAGCTAATTGATTAACCAGAAGGAGCTCGCAAATCAAACGGTCACAAACTTACCATTCAGTTTCTTCCCGCCTCTTTAAAAGCTCATCCACAACCTATTACAACAAATTTTGGTAATGCAAATTTTCAGACACTAAAGAGAATTATTACAAGATCGCAAACATATCTGAAAAGTCCATACATAGTGAATCAGCTTTAAGTTTTTTATGATGTTCCATTTGAGCTAATTTCCATATTAGAAATCTCGAGTTCTATAGGACCAGAAAGATTTTTTAAAAACAAATTGTCAAACAGTGTTGAATTTAGACCGTTCTGCCTAGTCAGAAGATTCAATGGAAAACATGGAACTTGTCTCAAAAGTGCCCCCATTCTCCTCCCATATAATCCAGACTCTCATCATCCAAAGAGAGCCATACGAAAAACAAATTCAAAAAAAAAAATCAGTTGACTTTTGTCTTTTTAAAATCTATATTCAAAATTAAACAAATTAATTCTACCATAAAAACAATTCAACGAACTCCGTTTTCTTAAACCCTCAGTAACTCTAAACACTAAAACTTACTTGAGCTCTCAATTCATCTGCGAGTTCTCTTTGACGATTCTCATCAGGAGCCTCTTCTCCATTTCTCAAACATGCCATATGAGCAATTGCTCTAAACAGGCATCGGCCATCCGCCAGCACCCCTGCACCACCCTCATTTTAGATTCTACCATCCAAACACAATCACACGCAAGTGTGCACATACAGCATTAAGAAACAGCGACAACGTTAATGAATTAAAACCACAAATTTACATATGTATGCTCTAAATAGAAATATCTAAAACGATCATTGCAATATAAATAAGATTCTGTAGATCACTTTATCAACTAAACTAAGCAACACTAAAAGAAAAGTGAAAACTTTATACTTTACTTCACTCTACCAAACACAGGGATTTAAGAAGAAAAAAATCACAATTCGAAAATTACACTTAAAGCAGCATCCATTAAACAATGCAAGCAAATTAATTTGTTTAAAATAAATGAAAAGTGAGAATCAATGAATTCACGAAACAATATAGTATTTTTTTTTACAATTATATTAAATATCATACCGTCATTTATCACACACACAAAAAAACAATTTCACATTTTTTTCACAAAAAAAATTCAGTCAATAAAATGAAACAAAACCCAATTAGCCAGATCATCAATCAAACAAAATCACATCATTACTCATCAAAAATTATCAAATACGCCAAAAGAGAGTGTCTTTTAAAAAAAGTAGAGAAAGAAGGAGAGAAAAAAACAATAACCTACCTGTGACTTTATAATCAGAACCAGCTGTCGAGCTACTGCTATCCTGTTTCACATCATCAGAATTCACTGCACTAGCATTCAAATCAACACCGTCAATTCTCTCCTCCTCCTGATGATCAACATCAACGACAACATTTTCACCTCCCTCGATATTCACGTCACAAAAAAACTCAATCGCCGGAGCAAGGCAAGCACAAACGCCGAACAACAACCAAGCCGAATCAGGCCGGTGGAGCCACCTCGCCGGTCTCCCATCCCACGCAACGTTCCACGAACCTTCCCCTCTCACACTCCTCCTCCCCCTCCTCCTCCGCCAATCCGCCGGCTGGACCACGTGCCATATCGCTGCCGCTCCTCCACCGCCGCAATCAGCGCTGCACAAGCTAGAGTGGTGGCGGCGAGCCGCGGTGAAGGAATGGGGGAGGTGTAAAGATAGGCGGTCGTTGCTTTGGTGGTGGTGGTGTTGATGGTGGAAATGAGTGAAGAGGGAGTTGAGGATCCAGTTAGGCTTGGGGCGTGCGCAGAGTACACCAAGCATATCACAGTCTTGTTGGCGATCCTTTTGCTAATTTGCGCTCAAATTCTCCAAACCTACGCACCCATCAGGGCTGTTCTTGCTGCGTCCTTATCGCGCGCTGCAGTGAGAAAGAAAGAAAGCTCTAGAATTTTTGCAGGTTTGGTTAGATTTCCTTCCGACGGCGAAGCGCTTTAAAGAAATAGGAAGATGTGTGTGGGGTCCCACGGTACAATCTTGAAGGTATATGCTTCTCTATACTTGATAATAATTAAGTATATATTAATCAAATTTTGCACGTATATTTTTAAATGAATCATGCAAAGAATTTGTTTAGGTAGTTATTCATTCCTAAAATCTTTTATCTTTTAGAAAAAATTGAAGTTGACAAAATAAAGTTGCATTTTATGTTATTTAAAAAAAATGGGGACAACCATGATGAATTTATAGGAAAATAGATAAAAAATATATATTAAAAAAATGATAAAAACACATTTTAAAAGCAAAATAAAATGTATAATACCATATAATGTTCTACAAAGTGTTCTTATTGAAGCTTCAATCCTGCTTTATCATGGCTGAATGATCATAGACAGCTACAATCGTTTCTTAATTCTTTTAAAAATAAAAAAAGGAGCAAGCTTCTGCCAAGCCAGGAAAAAAAATTAACTATAAGCTTGATTTTTTAAAATTTTAAAGTATATTTATAAGAAAAAATCATGTTTACTGGGGGGTAGGGAGGGAAACTCAATACTAGAATAAGGAGTTAGGTGAATCTATAGGCGTCAATAGAATACGCGGTTCACATTTTAGATTACCGGATGAGGGCAATGCTGTCATTTGACATGCTGGGGACACGTGAGTGTTGTTCGCGTGGAACCCGGGAAGTTGGAGGTGCTTTAAATGTGAGTGTTTTTGTGTGTGATTCATGCAAAAGCATAAACTTTTGTTGCCTAACATGCAAAAGCCGAAATTCTCATGCAAAATACTAAATTTTGCGGTGAGTGGTTTTTTTTACTTAAAATCAGCGAGTATTTGTTTTTTTTTTATGTTCTTAAATGATTTTTATATTAATTTAATTTTAATTAAAGTAGTAAAAACACACGAAGAAGCGAGAAGGATGGATGCATCTATCACATCACATCGACTACGTGGTTCTTTCTGCTATAACTTCAGGCCATCGACGTGGAAATACCATGGCAACTCATGCCTTGTACAGTCGTGGAACGCAGGAGATGCTAGGTTGATTGTTGATGGAGGAACGAGTCATTATAACTGAGTATTATTTGTTTTTGTATTTTAAAAATATTTTATAAAAATAAAATTTAAACCTTTTATTTTAAATTAATATTTTTTAATATTTTCATATAATTTTGTTATATTAATATTAAAAATAATTTTTTAAAAAAAAAATTATTTTAATTGATTTTTAAATGAAAAATAATAACGCCTTCCAGCAGCCTTCTGTAATTGAAAAGCGACTACGAAAAACGAGCATAAAAAAAGTCCGATGCCTGTCGTGTCGCGTGAGAGTGCTCGATTCTTTCAATTTTTCCAGTCCATTCATTACCGGCACTACCCGGTACCTGTACCGAAGTGTCAGTGTACATATTACTGGCACTACTGGTTACCAAACGTACCTTTGTCTCTTTCGCAATTCGTTGCTCGTCGTCAATCATACGATGATTTTCTTGAAATGAGTTTGCATGGGTTAATGCCGCCGCCGCCCCCCCGCCCCCCCCCCCCGGGCCCTCATTTTCTAGTTATAGTAGAAATTTATTTAATTTATTATTTTAATTAATTATATCGGTGTCTTGTTTTTATTTACATGCGACTGAGATTAGATTTATTAACATTCATAATTTACCACGTCAGAGCTGTATTTACAGTTTAATTGTCATTTTAAGATTTATAAAACTATTTTTTTTTCCCTTGTTACATGCTACATCGGTTGTTTTCTAATATTTCATCCTTTTGTTATTCCAATGTTTTTTAAAAAAATATATATTATTGATTTTAATGTATTAATTTAAAAATATTAAAAAATATTACGGTACTCTAACGCCTCTTTGGTAGTTCCTCCTAATCGGAAAATTTTTGTTGGTTGTGTTGAAACTCTTCAATTGATTTGCGACGGAGCCAGTTCATGCGATTCTGTTGGATTGTTGTTCTGCTGGATGCAACCTAGACTCCTGGCATTTTCACTAATAAAAGGGTTTAATTTTATCCTTCAGCTGGGATCTTAAAATTAGTATAAAAAAATATTTTTAAAAAATACATTAAATTAATTTAAAAATGAAAAAAAAAAAAAAAAAAAAAAACTTAGTTCGATTGACGTGTGAACTGAGCACTTCGAAAAAAATAAAATGAAATAAAGGATGTGCAATGTAATGTGTTATGGCCATGTTTAAATTTACAGGCCTCTCAGCCCTCGTGTTTAAAACTCTAATGGAAGGAGCCCAATCAAAACCCAAATCATGTGTCAGGAACAACTGGGCCTGGGCGACACGTTGGGCCTACTTGCAATTCCAACCACTAAAATAGTAGCCCGGATCCGTCAAACAAGTCTTCGTTTCATCTTGTTTATCTCCTGCGTATTTAGTCACTTTTAATCGTGTGGATTAGATTTCAAGCATTGCTGGGGGTTATAACAATAGCACTCCTACCCTTGTTTTTCCCACCCTAACTGAATAGTTTTCATTTATTTTTTGTTCAAGACAATTTTCGTGTATATAAATGAAATTCGTTGATTTTTATTGAGTTAGATATTTCATTCATATTTATACTATACGTGCTAGTATTTCTAAGAATTATTTTTTTAATCATTTCTTGAATTCAAATAGGAAAAAATCCAACATATAGAGTAAAAATCTAGTTGATCATAGCCATATATACATACCATTTAATCTCAATATTGCTAATGCTTGTTAGAGTTAGTTGCATATTATGATAGAAGTTATTTTTTAAAATATTTTTTATTTAAAAATATATATAAAAAAATAGAATTCATTCCTAACCATTAACATATCAAAAAAAAAACTAAAAACACAAAAAATAAATAATATAAAGCAAAAAAAATCAAATTTCTTTAAAAATACATTGTTAAAAAAAAAGACTCTCAAAATTCATATTTGCTATAAATCAATATCTCCTTACATCCGTTAACACTGTGGATTACAATAGTAATCCACATTGTTTGGTTTTTTTTCCTTTTATTTTGACTTTTTTTTTTTGTTATTGATTTTTTTTTAATTTAATCTTTATATGACGTGTTTATAGAGATTTAGAGTAGATAATTTATTTTAATTTGTCTTTATATAGTTATTGCAGTATCAAAAAAATATCTTAATATCGGATTGATGTCATAAAAGTATCTTAACATCGTGATATAGTTTATTTAAAAAATATTTGGTTAAATAAAAAATATTTTTTTAAAAAATAGTTTACTAAACTTTATCGAGTCAATAACTTGATTTACGAGTTTGACAAGATAGCCCTGATTGTCTTTGTTTATGGGATTAACAAGGTACCTTTCCTTTTTCTTTTTTTCTAATTGAATTTGGTTATGTGATTGTCTATTTTTCTTTTTATCATATAGTTAATGAGGTAGTTTTTTTAAAAAAAAACATGTTATTAAATTTTAGATAGTCCATGGACCTGTTGATGTGTATGGCGAGTTTAACTTTTTTTTTTTTGCATAAATTTAGTTTTTTCAATTTCATCTCTTGATGTTAAATTATTTGAGAATCGAGTTTCATAATTTGTTTTGTTTTATTTTATATAAGGTTATCACAGTCTTAAAAAAAATATCAGTATTGATTTGATACTCAATTTTGTGATTGTCTATTTTTGTTATCATATAATTAAATAAACAATAGTATAGAAAAAAAAATTTATTAATTCCGATGGAGTCCATTATCCAGTTTGCGGGTTTGACGTGTTAACCCGGGTTGCCCAATTCACAAGTCTAGTGAGTTTACCCATCAAACGTGATATTTTATTTTTTATTTCACTCTTATTTAATATTTGATTGGTTGAGAAATAGAATTTATGGGTTTTTTTTCTTACTTTCTACAGGGTTATCATAATATCAAATAAATGTTTTTAGGGCTAATGCTAAATTCTAAAAGTATTTAATGTTATCATAAAATTAAATAAAAATAACTTATAAAAATAACAAAGTTATTAAACTCATTGAAATCCATGATCCAGGTTGCAAAGTGACCGAAGTCTATTCAATTTGATATCGTCTCAAAATAAAAAATAAGAAATTATCGTCTGAAAGTTCTTTTAAAAGTAATGCAATGTTTTTATCAATTATCTAAGTTGTCTTTGAATCTATTAAATTGAATATTTCACTATGGATTAGTTCTTACACAGTTTAATTCGATACTCTGATTATACAAGAAGCCAAGTTGGTAGGTTTATTTGACAAAAAATAATTTTTATTTTTTAAAAAATATTGATTTTATTGCGTTGATTTAAAAAAATTAAAAAAAATATTTTAGTAAATTTTTAAATAAAAAATATTTTTTTAAAAGAAAACAAAAACAAAAACACGGTAGTCTAACGCCTCTTTGGTAGTTCCCCCCTAATCGGAAATTTTTTGTTGGTTGTGTTGAAGCTCTTCAATTGATTTGCGACAGAGCCAATTCATGTGATTCTGTTGGATTGTTGTTCTTCTGGATGCAACCTGGACTCCTGGCATTTTCATTAATAAAAGGGGTTAATTTTATCCTTCAGCTGGGATCTTAAAATTAGTATAAAAAAATTATTTTTTAAAAAATACATTAAATTACTTAAAAAAAAAACTTAATTCGATTGACGTGTGAACTGAGCACTTCGAAAAAAATAAAATGAAATAAAGGATTTGCAATGTAATGTGTTATGGCCGTGTTTAAATTTACAGGCCTCGCAGCCCTCGTGTTTAAAATTCTAATGGACGGAGCCCAATCAAAACCTAAATCATGTGTCCGGAAAAATTGGGCCTGGGCGACACGTTAGGCCTATTTGCAGTTCCAGCCGCTAGAATAGTAGCCCGGATCCGTCAAACAAGTCTTTGCTATTTATTTTCATTTCTCTTTTAGTTAGTGAAAATAAGTTGATGGAAGATTTTATGGTACAGGGAAAATAATTAGTGTTATTTTATTAATTATTTTCTAGGATTCATTTTTCAAAAAAAAAATAGAAAAAAAGCTTTAAATAATCACAATTTTAAAAGAAAAATTGTTTTCTCATTTAATATAACACCAAAGAAAATTTATTTTTCTAAACCATATAATATATAATTATTTAAAAAAACTTAATTACCGTATTATATGGTTTGATAATGTCTATTAGTCACTTTTAAACGTGTGGACTAGATTTCAAGCATTGCTGGGGGTTATAATAATAGCACTCCTACCCTTGTTTTTCCCACCCTAACTGAATAGTTTTCATTTTTTTTTTCAAGGCAATTTTCGTGTATAGAAATGAAATTCGTTGATTTTAATTGAGTTAGATATTTCATTCATGTTTAAAATTATATGTGCTAATATTTCTGAGACTTATATTTTTAGTCATTTCTTGAATTCAAATAGGAAAAACCCAACACATAGAGTAAAAATCTAGTTTATCATAGCCATGTATACACACCATTCAATCTCAATATTGTTAATGCTTTATAGAGTTGATGTTAACAATTATTTTTCAAAATATTTATTGTTTTAAAATATATATATATATATATATATAAATAAATTTTTTTTAAAATTCATTCTTAATACATCAACATATCAGAAAAATCTAAAAACACGAAAAAACAATAATCTGAAGCAAAAAAAAATCAAATTCCTTTAAAAACACATTTAAAATGTAAAAAAAAATAGACTCTCCAAATTTATATATACCATAAATCACTATTTCCTTACATCCATTAACACTGAGGATTATAATAGTAATTCACATTGTTGGGGTTTTTTTTTTCCTTTTATTATGACTTTTTTTTTATTTGGTTATTGATTTTATTTTTTAACTTGGCCCTTATATGATGTGTTTGTGGGGATTTAGAGTAGATAATTTATTTTAATTTGTCTTTTATATGGTTATTGTAGTATCAAAAAAATATCCCAGCATCGGGTCGATATCAAAAAAATATATTGGCATCACGATATAGTCTATTTTTTAAAAAATGGTTAAATAAAATATTTAAAAAAAAAACTAGGTTATTAAACTTTTTAGAGTCAATAACCTCAATTGCAAGTTTGGTGAGATAACCTTGATTTTCTCTGTTTGCGGATTTAACAAGGTACATTTTCTTTTTCTTTTTTCTAATTAAACTTGGTTATGTGATTGTCTATTTTGCTTTTTATCATATTGTTAATGAAATAGTTTTGAAAAAAAAAAACATGTCATTAAGTTTTAGAAAGTCTATAGGTCTATTGACGTGTATGGTGAATTTAACTCTTTTTTTTTTGCATAAATTTATTTTTTTTTAATTTTATATCCTGGTGTTAAATTATTTGAGAATTGAGTTTCATAATCTATTTTGTTTTGTTTTTTATAAGGTTGTCTTAATCTTAAAAAAAATCACAATGTTGGTTTGATGCTCAATTTTATGATTGTTTATTTTTGTTATCATATAGTTAATTAAATAATAGTTTAGAAAAAAAAATTATTAACTTCAATGGAGTCCATTATCCAATTTGCGGGTTTGAGATATTGACTCGGGGTACCCAATTCACAAGTCTAATAAGTTTATCCATCAAACCTGATATTTTGTTTTTTATTTCACTCTTATTCAATATTGGATTGATTGAAAAATAGAATTCATGGTTTATTTTTTTCTACTTTATATAGATTTATCATCATCTCAAATAAATGCTTTTTTAGGGTTGATGCTAAACTTTAAAGCATCTAATGTTATTGTAAAATTAAATAAAAGAAATTATAAAAATAAAAAAAATTATTAAACCCATTGAAGTCTATGACCTAGCTCGCAGGGTGACCAATATCGATTCAATCTTGCATCATCTCAAAATAAAAAAACTTATCGTCTTCAAGCTTTTTTTAAAAGTAATGTAATTATTTTACCAGTCATCTAAATTATTTTTGGATCTATTAAATTAAATAATTTACTTTGGATCACTTCCTACATGGTTTAATTCGAAACTTAGATTAGACAAGGAGCTAGGTTAGTATATTTTAAGATTGAATTGCTTGATTGGATTTAATAATAATGTTAAAAAAATCTTCATCCTCCACATTTTATTTTATTTTTAAATCCGAATTGCAGTGAAGCATATACAAATTATCAGTTAAAATTAAATAAAAATAATTTATAAAAATAAAAAAGTTATTAAACCCATTGAAGTCCATGACCTAGGTCTCAGGGTGACCAAGGTCGATTCAATCTTGTATCATCTTAAAATAAAAAACTTATCGTCTTCAAGTTCTTTTAAAAAAAATGTAATTTTTTTACTAGTCATTTAAATTGTTTTTGGACCTATTAAATTAAATAATTCATTTTGGATTAGTTTCTACACGGTTTAATTTGAAATTCAGATCAGATAAAAAACTAGGTTGGTATATTTTAAGATTGAGTTGCTTTATTGGATTTAATAATAATGTTAAAAAAATCTTCATCCTCCACATTTTTATTTTTATTTTTTAAATCCGAATTGCAGCGAAGCATATACAAATTACCAGTGCATATATATATATATATATATATATATATATATAGGCGGGGGATACAAAAAATGAGGTGGACAATGGCCAGGAACATTCTGGGGAGACCATTATTATATTTCGCTTTTCTGTTAATTATATTTTTATAAAAATAGTCTACAAAAACAAGGAATCATGCAGGTGCAGGCCCTCGTCTTCTTCTTTTTTAAAAAGGCCTGGCTGTTTTTAGCATGTCTCGGGACTAATTAAATCTCCCATGTGGATTTTATTTATATATAATTTCTCTAAGATTCGATGACGGAGAAAGGATTTTGATATATTGGCTGTTTGGAAGGACGGAGAGTTTTTGGAGTCCTTGGGTCCAGTCACGGTGATTTTATTTTTATTCTGCCACGGGCACCGGCCTCCGAGCACCTCGACCAATAAGCTTTGTTCGTATCACTTGCTTTCTTCTTCTGCCCCCAGGGGAAACTTTACTGGGCAAACATTGAATTTAAAATACATTGATTTTATGTTTAAATTATTTTTTTATTGATTTGATTCTAAGATGTTTTGATTTTTTAACTGTGATTTAATTTAGAATTATTTAACAAGAACCACTAGATTTTTTACAAGATCATGTCGTTTCTTATAAAGAAGTATAGCTTTTTTTTTCTTTCAAATAAAAAAAATAAATCATATATCATCTTATACTTGAAAGTTTTAGACTTGAGATGATTTAAAAATAAGAGAAATATTAATTTAATTCAAAGGATAATTTAACTCGTCAAATCTTGAATTTGATTTTTAATAGTTATGATTTTGAGTTCTCTCAAAACCACTGAAAGTTTATATAATTATTTATTTCAAAATTTATGAGATTAATCGAGGTGTTTGTAAACTGGTTTGGATACCATATTAATAATAATATAAAAAAGCATTAATTATTTCCATTTATTTATATATAAGTCTTAGCTATTCAATTTCAATAGCAACCACACACTTAATAACCAATCATGCTAAGATTTACATTTGTTAGTTTCATTAGCTGCTGGAGAAAAAGCTTAGATCTATTTGTTGTTTGGAAAATAATTTTTTTAAAAAAAGTAAATTTCGAGAAAATAAATTATTTTTCGATGTTTGATAATGTAATGGAAAATAAATTGGAAAACACTTTCCAGTATTTAGTTATATCATAGAAAATAAGCTGAGAAATAACTTATTAATACTTTATTTTTTTCAAGTTTATTAAAATAACGAGGAACAAATCTTACAAATTAAAAAGTTGAATGAGAATGAAATTGAAAAAAATATAATTTCATAAATTATCTCAAATAAAATAAATAATAATCAAAATAATAGAAATCAAATCTAAAAAATAAAAATAAAAAATCAAAGATGAAGAAATTAAAATAATAATATTTAATATTCATAAATTATTTCAAATAAAATAAATAACAATCAAAAGAATGAGGATCAAATTTGATAGATAAAAAGTTTCAATTAAAAAATAATAAGGAAAAAAACAAATAACAATTATAAAAATGAGAACCAAAATTAATATAAAAAATAAATTCTAAGAGATGAAATTGAAAAAAAATATTTAAAAAAAATATAGCAATTAAAAATTTGAGAATTAAATTTAATATTATCAGCAAATAATATGACATTTCTAAATTTTTCACAACTTCTAGAAAGTGTTTTCAAATCAAAATTAAAGGAAAATACTTTTCTAAAAATCAAGTTAAATTTTTTTGTAACTAGAAAAATTTTATAATTAATTAAAAAATATTTTTTATTAACTAACTTTTATAATAATAAACAAATCTAAAATATATTTTTCAAGAAACAAATACAGCCTTAACCCATGAAAATGGTGGGCGGTCTCAAACAATATTATTCATGTTTCAAGAAACAGTTGAGCGCTCGATCGATGCGGGGAATTATATTATATACGAGCAATCTCACTGGTGTGTGTGTGTATCTCTCAGGGTTGGATTGCGGATTTTTTTTTTTTTTTTTTTTTTTGATGTGGCCTTTGAAAGCTATCGAAACAGAGGAATGGGGGAATTTTTAAGCATAAACCTCATTCAAGTGGAGGTGCTCCGGCTTAGGGGAGAAAAAGAAGTTTGATCAAACTGAGGAAACTAAGAAAACTGATTAGAAAAACTGAAAAAAATTGATTCGATTTCATTTTAGTTTCAGAAATCTGAATTCGATTAAAAGTTGGTTTGATGAATTTTTTTAAAAGTTTGGTTATGAATCTTGTACTGTTATAAATTTCTAAACAAATTTTTTTGATTTTACAAACTGGTCCATTAAAAATAGGTGTTTTCTTTGAGAATTTTCTTATAACCTACATGTTTTTGCTGGTTTTAGTCCTAATATGACCAAATTGAATCTATTCAAAATTGTTCAGTTTAAATTAGTTTTTGATTTGGTTTCATTTTAGATTTATATATATATATATATATATATATATATATATATATATATATATATATATCAAAGAACTATCTCAACTTAATAGCTTAAACTATAAAATGAGGTTTCAAGATATGATTTATATTATTCTCTAACACTATTTCTCAAGCGAAAGCCTTTTAAACTTGAAATTTACATAAATTTATATTATATTATGCTTGATTTTTATCAAATAAATCAAGATTGTGAAAATCAAATTCATAACCACTTGGTCGTCAAGACTCTGATACCATGTCAAAGAATCATTTCAACCCGATAGCTTAAATTAAAAGATAAAGTCTCAAGATATAATTTATATTATTTATTTTATAATTTATAAACTTATTTTAATTGGTTTTTTTAATAAAAAATCAAACCAATCGAAAAGGGAACCCTAAAGCTGCGAATGTGGCGTCGTGAAAGAGATAAGAACTCGGAAGCCTGCAAGGAAAAAATGACTAATGATTGGATTAACATCAATACGCGTGGTTACTGTCAAAGGAGGAATATATTCTTTGTTTTGGTTACCATTTAACTAAAGATGTGCATTGCTAGTCCATAACTAGTACCATCTCACCTAATTAATAAAGTGTTTTGCTTCCACCGTTTTATTTTATAAGAGCACCGTTAAACCTTCGAATACACAGGAGTCCAAATGTATATTCAATACATTATTGCCATATAATTACGTGTTTCTTCCGCGGTGATTTGATTCTAAGCTCATTTTACTGGATTATTGAGTCAATTTATGAGTTGTCAAGACAATTTATTTTATTATTTTATTTTAAAAAATATTAATTTTAATCTAAATATATTTAATTAAATCAACTAAATCACACCACCACGCAATTAATTTATCAAGCTAGAACATGTTTAATAACTATGATTTCTTAATAATTTGGTCTAAAACAGAGAAATAACAATCCATGAACATGATTCAAGATTTCTGACATTTCAAAAATACAAATATTGTTGAAACCAGATGCTGACCATGAATTCATCACCCATGATGGAAATGAGAAATTAAAAAAATAAAATAATATATATATATATCGAATACTTCAATGACGATTGTTGGGTCCCATTTAAGGACATGACACCGTTTTAGAAAAAGACACTGGAGAAAAATAAAACGCGTGGCTGTGTTGTCGGATTGGATTTATTAACATTTTAAATCATGTTCAGTGTTGTAAAATATAAATAAATAAATAAATAATAAAAAATATCTAGTTAAAAAAAAATAAAAAATTATGTTTTTAATATAATTTTAAAATGAATTTTATATCTTTAAAACAAAAAAAATACAAGATGATATGTTTTTTTTCATGCCTTTTTTTCTTATACAATTGAAATATAATCATTACAATATAATCACTAGACTCGATCCGTTGCCGTTTATTTTTTTAAAATAAATGCAGAGAAATCTTATTATATATAAATATTTGTTAACAAATACACTGAATGTAGTAAAACTTATAGTGCCCCCCTAAAGCATGCAGAAATACAGCCAAAGATTTTATCAAAGCAGACACTAATTACATACGTGTACGCTAATTTTATTTGTTTTTTATTAAGACCCGTTGTAAATTAATTCGTACCTGGCGGGCGGTGACAGGAGAAGTGAAAGGGAATCGCCATGGAGGTGCTTGTGGGATAGTACTGAGAGGTCCCACTAAGAAAATTCCAGGTAACCCATGGCCTACGTTTTTGCAACGTGTGTTGCAAGGTGGGACATTATATATATATATTTTAAATCAACATTTTAAAATCATTAATTTTTTTTTTAAAAAAACATCAACTTCATATACTAAACACACTACCTATTCATTTGTTGTAACTTGTATTATATTAAACACGGGTAAAATGCTTTATAAGATTGGCGTAGACAGTGTATGATTTTATGGTTAAATTTTTTTTTAATTTTTTTTAAATTGTTTTTTAATATTAAATTAATTTTTTTATAATTTTAATATGTTAATATCAAAAATTAAAAAAATCATCATTTTAATATATTTTAAACTGAAAAACAATATCCTATACTACATTACTAAATATAACATGCTTAATGATCATGAATTTGATAGATATTTCTAGAATAAGAATTATAGTTTAGGTGAAAATAATTTTCTTAAATATATGGTAATATAAAAGAATTATAATATAATAATTTTTAAAAATCAAGCTGAAACTAGTGGATATTTATAATATAAAAAAAAATCGATACAAAACAAACAGAAAGAGAAACAAGAAAGAAAGAAAAAACTCATATTAGAAAGATTTTTTCTCCTTGGATTTATCTCTTTTATACTATGAATATCCAGTAATTATAGTATAAGTACCATAACATTCATCGTATTTTGAAGAAATTTTGGCTGGATTGCATAAATTTCTCTCCTGGGGGTGGGGATTGGAATGTGGTTTCATTGGGTATTCAGGGAATGATTTGGGAGTTTAGGTTTCTTCTCAAATTGGACCTGGATTGGGCCTTCTTTAGGCCCAGCTGAAGTTTCAATCCTGCAAGGCCCACTTGGAGGAGTTGAGACTACAGTTCTAGTGTTGGCTCTGTTATTAATTTATGCTTTCAGTTACTTGAGCCGCAAGTTAATTCAATGACTAGGTTAATTTAGTTACTTGAATCGCAAGTTAATCTATAACTAATAACTCAAATTCTTTTTCAAATCAAATCTCAAATCAAGTTTGAAATTAGGAGGCAACCCAATCAACTACCATGTTAGCAAGAAACACTTTTAGCCGCAAAAACTTTATACAATCTACAACACTAAAATCATGTAATCTGGACCCACACAACTTAACATGCAGAAAAGCTTATTAAAATAATTTAGATTTTTTTTAATTAAAAAATATTTAGTTCACGACTAATATATAAAAATAAAATAAAAATATTAATTTTTAAACTAAATAAAATCCATCATATTTATTCATGCAACGTGAACGTAAAAGATTTACGTCGTTTTCATGCATATAAATAAAGAGAATATAATCTTTTCTTTGTTTCTCTCTCTTTCTTTGTCAATAGCCTTTTGAGTTATACCCATGTTTTTTTTTTTTTTCGCTGTTTCCACTTTTTTTTTTCTTCTATTGCGGGCACCTCGCAGTTAGATTTTGCACAGACAACAAGGCACGGAAAGTCTGCTTGCTGGGTTTAGTCTTTGGTTGGGGGAACACGTGCTTAGTTCATGCACAAATCAACAACACGCGTTGGAAGCATCTGAGGTATCTTCTCCTGCTGTGTTTGTGATTTACTGTAATACCCTCTGCTTTATACTTGTCATATTTGTAACTAGGGTTGTGATTTAATTACAGGAAAAAAGACCTGGGAGTTTATTATAATTTGTCATGCCTTTTCACCTCAGTATTTACTTAAGTAAAGAGAGATTGCCATATTAATTACTTACAAGGACAGTTGTAATTGATATGTCATTTTAAGACATGGAAAGTTATTTATGTGGGACTTTATGAAAAAGAACACCACCTGACCAGCAGCAGCAGCAGCAGCAACCTGCTGGAAGATAAGGAGGAAAAATAGAAAGAAAACCATCAAGATAAACCTGCATGTTTTGATATAAATGGCTGGGCAATTTTTCCATTTTATTTTATTGTAATTTGTGTTTTCTATAAAAATAGTTCACATGGTCTCCTTTCACAGCTGTGATTTATGAAAATGGCAAGCATTAAGATTGAAAAAATACACGCCCGTAGCGAGTGACAAGTCAAAACAGTTGACACGAGTGAAGAAATATGGCAAGATTATAATTTTGGAAATAGAGCAAGAAAACATGGAAAGCAAGGTTAGGATTAGGATTAGAAGGCAAGGTGGGGTGTGCCCATTTTATAAAAGACAAAGTGGAGTGCCCCGATCTAGTCTATGTTCGTATAACATATGAAATAAAGTTTGGTTCTTTTCCTCACTGTATTTTCTCTCTCTTTCCCTCCCTTACAACCGCAAGGACTTGGAATTTTCCGGCATTGACTCGTTTAAGGTTTTTCAGCTTACTGAGTCACAGATCGGTGAGCTAAGCTGTGCATGGATATTTTATTTACAATTTCTGTTTATTTTTTTTCCTTTGACCCTCAACAACTAGAGTGGTTGCATGTCTGTTGCTGCAAATCACAAAAAGATCTCTTAAGAGATTTTATTGAAGTTTTTTTGGTACCCATAATCTTAGAAATTCAAAACCGAGTAGAATTCAGTCAATTTATGCAGATTTGGCTAATCTTGTTTTTTTTTAAAAAATTAAATAGCTATTTATTCATTTTGTTATTGTTTATTATACTGCCATTGTTATTCATGTTTTCTATGTTTTCCAAGAAACAGATAGATATAGCTTTTAGCCATTGAGAAATATATGGGAAATGATCTCTGCATTTATGACACAGATGCAATTCTCTTGACTTTATTCAAGTATAAAATGTGTTCTGGGTTTTTGGCAGGGGAGGTTCAGGCACGTGAGGTAAGAAAGAAGAAGAGGGCTTGTATAAATCAATGAATTTTGGCAATTCACCGAAAATCTTAGGCACCAGAAGCAAATTGGTGTTTTCAATCGAGAGAATCACCACCCAGAGCAGAGAAGAGGAAGAAAAGCTAGAAACAGTTGGCTGGTAGAATGGATCCAATGATTAATTATGGAGAGATTTCCAATCCCGCAGGATATTGATTTCTTACCAACAATGACAGAGAAGCCCATTCCAAGATCTAATGTGATGCTGACTGATGGGCAAGGGAACCAATTGGGCGGAACGAATTGGCAACTGGCCGGATTTTCCAGTGGATGTGAACAGGATGCGTCAAATTACAGCAGAGTGGCTCAACATGCTGACCAGATTGATCAACTGGTTAGAAATGGTGGGGATAATATTAGGAATGCAGGCATAGGTCATGAGGTTACAAGAACGGGTAATAATACGGGCAATCATATAGAGAGTCAGACCGCAGGTTTGAATAGCAGTTTATTAGCAAGTATCTTAGCATATCCAAATATAGCTACATTTACCTCTCCAGTCGCACCTCCTAGTGCAAGCACATGCATGGTTTGGAGGCCTTCATTTCCCAACCTGCATGCTCAAGTCAACAATTGCAGTGAACCCAATTTGTTGCTCGGAAACCAAGCTCACTGCTGGAATCTTTTGAGCAGCAGCTATATCTCATCCCAGACACACTGTAAGTAAACATAACTGTCATTTAATTTTAAGACGACTTGTTCACGAGACTGCTGTGATGGAGGAGCTGCTCGTTCCAATCCATAGGTAACAGCAAAACATAAGATATCTGCATTTCATGTCATATGGCATTGAATCATTTTGACAGAATGTAGTTCAGCACAGAGATGTAATTTAGCAATGGAGGTTTCCATTTATTTATCTAGACCAGAATTTGACATTTTCTATATGCTTTGGTATGAGCAAAAGAATTTAAGCATTCCACACTCCACAGATTAACTAAGTTTGTGTCTTTTACTCATTTTACAAGAATCAAAACTCACTATGAATATAAAAAAACAAGAGACGGGGATGAAAAAGAATCAGCTTTCATTCTGCCACTAGCTGAACTTTTGTTTCAACCTCCTTTTTTGTCAAAATCTTATTCTACATTCTTAAGAATATTGCTTTCTACAGATGAACCTCTATTGCCTTGCCTTCCTAACCATGATCTAAACTCATCACCAAGAATAGAAGTTGATGCAGCCTCGAGTGTTACCACCTCTTTTAAATTTGCCACAGTAGTGCCAGATCAGGCCAAGAGATTGGAGAGTAAGCTTCCTGCAACAATGAGTCCCTTGCGAGAAACAAACTCAAGTGGAGAAAATGAGAAAAATGATTTAGTTTTATTCAAAGAACTCAAAGCCAATCAACACAATTCAGAAGATCTCTCGTGTAACATTGCAGACTCATCTTCTGCTGTCATTTCTACACCATTTGAGGGAGAAAAAGATCTAGCAAGGCCAGATGAACAAGGCATCGACCTTAATAAAACACCACCGCAGAAACCTCCAAAGAGAAGAAAGCATAGGCCAAAGGTGATTGTGGAAGGCAAACCAAAAAGGACTCCCAAGGCTGCAACCACAAAAAACACCAACCCCAAGGAGAAGTCAACTGAAAAGCGGAAGTATGTTCGCAAGGCTTTGAAAGAACCAGCAATTCAACAAACAGATTCTGCTATAGAGACTACACCTCCCAGCTCTGCAAAGAGGAAGTATGTGCGCAAGAAGGGCCTGAATGAATCAGCAGTTCAACATACAGATTCTATTGGAGAAACCATAAATACCCGTCCTGTGAAGAGAAAGTATGTACGCAAGAAGGGCATAAATGAATCAGCAAATCAGCATGCAGACTCTACAGTAGGGATTACACATTCCAGTGCTGAAGCTGGTGCAAAATCATGTAGAAGAGAATTGAGGTTTGATTTGGAAACTACCACAGATGAAAGATACAGTAATGCAGCTGCTCAGGAGGACATGCTGAATAAAAAAAGAGGGACTTTTGATCTGAACACAAGTCTTCAAGTGGCTCATTCATGCACTACAACTTCACAGACGAACCAGCATAATAGTTTCCAGGCTGAAAACAAGCAATCAGGTGCTACAAGTAACCAGACACCTATCATGAACCAGATGGGAAGAAGTTATACATCAATTTCAGAAAGACATGTGGTAGATGCTGAACTAACTCCAAGAAAAATCATGCACATGGAGAATTTAAACGTCAATGCAAGAGACGTCAATGCAAGAGATGCAAGAGGAATTGGTCAAGTTGTCTTTCTAGAAAAAAGACCAGAGCAGACTAGACAGATAACATATCAGAATACCCCTCAATCAGTACAAATGATACCATTATATTTAATTGAGGGTAGAGGATCCAAGAGAGAACACCTTCATATTGAGAAAACAAACACTTGTACTTCACAACCAGTGGGCTCATTGTTTGATGAATATTATCAAAGCATTCCAGGCATGGGATGTTTGGAGGCCCAGAAAAGAAACAAAACAGAGAATGGGACTCAAACAAACACACTGAGTATGTCTTCTTGTGTTGCAACAACTAAATATCCTGGTGAGTGGTATGTTCACCCGACAGCTTCACAGAACCTTCCAAAGCAATGTACTTCATTTAACCCGATTTTACACCTAGAAAGGACAGGAGAGACTAATGGATTGGCTCAAGTCCATAACTCCCTCTCCCCCACCACAATAGCAGTTTGTCACAACCTTTCACAAACCCCTCTCAAAACAAACCATACATCTGATAGCCAACTGCAACCTGAAACTTGCAACACTGAAATGTCAAGAATACAGCAGATGTCTGGAGCTACTGTGTCAATACCAATTCCATCTGGAAAGGGTAGGATGCCGCAACAACCAAAGGATATCTTGAAAGAACATCAGCAGCCATCTGCAAAGAGAAGAGGTATAGCATGTTTAGCATATATTATAAGTATAATGCTTCAAGGGTTTAGATAACTTACTAAATGTTCTAGTCACCATAATTACAGCAACCACTCTTGACATCCAATGCAGGGCGACCAGCAAAGCAGAAATTCTCCTCTACAATTGAAGAAATCATACACCACATGGAGTGCCTCAGTCTCAATGCAAGGAGCAAAAAAATAAAAAACAAAGAGCAAAATGCACTTGTGCCTTATAAAGGAGGTGGCACACTTGTTCCCTATGATGGGTTTGAATTTGTCAAAAAACACAAGCCAAGGCCTAAAGTAGACCTTGACCCAGAGTCAGACAGAGTATGGAAACTGCTGATGGGAAAAGAAGGAAGTGAAGGCCTTGAAAAAACAGATACAGGGAAGGAGCAATGGTGGGAGGAAGAGAGAAAAGTTTTTCATGGGCGAGTTGATTCATTCATTGCAAGAATGCATCTTGTTCAAGGTACAAATCTTGTACTTTTTCCCAACATATTCAACATTATTACTGAATTCAACAGCACAGAGAGAGAGAGAGATGTATAATATTTGTGCCCTCCAACTTGAGAACGAGTAGTCCTGCTATGCTGCATCCACCCACAAACATACAACTTCATACTTACCTGAAGAAACAGAGCATTCATATTGCATTTGTACATGTAGAAGTACAAGTGTTTGCTTGTTTACATATGCATGTGTCCCTTGCAAATGCACAGAGACATAACATGCAATGTTGCAAATGCAAAAGCGCTGTCACGCATGAAAAACAAAAGCACAATTCAGAGAAGAATTATTTCACTTGGAAGAAAAAGTCATCAGTAAGTTTCCCACTACTAATGTAAGTTTGTAGTAAAACAGAATCAGGTATTGCTATCAGGACAATATAAGAATGGAACTGCAAAATGTTTATGCTGCCTCCTCAGTGCAGATAAACATGTAAACCAGTGTGCTGCATTTCCTCTGAGTTTTTGTGTTGCTAAAATAACCTACTGGAAAGATTCAATTGAGTTACTAAATTGTTCAAAAGTTCATTAACACATTTACTAATGCTTTCTAACGAGAAAAACTAGGTGAAATATAGTCACAAGTTCTGCAGCTCACAGATCACACATCTAATCCCTCAATGTTGTACCAAGAATGAACATACAATTTTATTCCCTTTTTAGTGAATCAAATAGATAGTCACCTGCATGTATGAATGTAAATAACATTCTTTGCAGGAGATAGGCGTTTTTCAAAATGGAAGGGATCGGTTGTTGATTCGGTAATAGGAGTTTTCCTTACCCAAAATGTTTCAGATCATCTGTCAAGGTAAATTTGACATTTCAGCTTAATTTCAAGACCAGATGAGCCATGATAATTAATCTCTATTCATGAACTGAACAATATCGTCAACTACATTCCAACCTTGCAGCTCTGCCTTCATGTCTCTAGCTTCATTATTTCCTCTGAAGTCTAGGAGCAACGCAGCTTGTGACAGCCATAGGAAAGGCATCATGGTTGAAGAACCAGATGTCTGCATGCAAAACCCAAATGGCATCATCAAATGGAACAGCAAGTTTAGGTATCCACTCTACAACCAAAGCCCCATTACACACCATCGATCAGCAGAACCACAGGGAGAATCTGAAACTTGGTGTATAGAAAGAGCAAGCATGGTAGGGGCACAAAGTCACAGCCTGGAGGAAGAATTTGTATCATCACAAGATTCTTTTGATTCCTCAACTGTCCAAGCAAATGGAGGAGTCAGATCCTACTCAGGCTCCAACTCCGAAACAGAAGACCCTCCTACTGGATGCAAACCTAGCACAAGTCATGGTTTATCTTTCGTGGATCATTTACAGATGGAGAGTCCCACCTTGCTAGAAGAATTTGATGGTTGTGAGAGTGGAAGTTCATTGTTTCATAGGGGATCCAGGCATGAAAATGAGCAAACAGAAGGTATACAGAACATGCAGCAAGGAGCTGGATTGGAAAGATTAGGTAATCTGGACTGCTTTTCTCCATATAATAAGCAATTTGATTACTGCAATCCACAGATGCAAGGGAAAGTGGTTCCGTGCAGTAACTATGGGTTGCTACACATGACTTCACAGTCCAATGCACAGCAAGCAGAAGGCTTCAAATTGCACAGTGAAGATTCCATATCTTCTTGGACGTCAAATTCTTCCAGATTCGACAAAGAAAAGGCTGCAAGCTGCTCAAGCAAAACTGTTGGACAAAAGGCTGCGAGTGTGGGTAGAAAAGCTGCCAGACAATACGAGTTGCCAAGGTATCAAGAAGCTCCACTAGCAGTCCAACATTCTCTCTACAGAAAGCAATCAATGTCTGAACAAAGCAGTTTTCAGCCTTACCATGAAAATCAAGTTAATGAGAGGAACAAGACCTTGCAATGGCAAAGCATGTCAGCTGGTGGACCTGTAAATCTTGCCGAAACATTGCCTGAGAAGCAAAACAGTTACACACAGCACATCTCGAATGTCCCCAGACTCACAGAAAACATTCTTGATTTTGAGAGGATCACTTCTGTGAATAAACAAACACCCCTAGAAAACATAGTGGTTGACCCAAATACAAAGGAGAAAGTACATCCTAATAACAGGGAAAACCTCAAGTCAAATGCAAATGCCTCAAAAGATAGAAAAGGAAAAGTTGAGAGTGAGAAAGCAGACGCATTTGACTGGGATAGTTTAAGGAAGCAAGTGCAGACAAATGGAAGAAAAGAGAGAACCGAAGACACAATGGATTCCTTGGACTATGAAGCAGTGCGATGTGCTGGAGTCAACGAGATTTCTGAAGCCATCAAAGAAAGAGGGATGAATAAAATTCTAGCAGGACGAATCCAGGTATTTTAGTATGTTTAACCTCAAGCCTTAATAACCTTTCTTTCCTCTTCAAATGGCTTTGTGAACTGTTCTCGTACTCATGGTGGATTGTGTGAACTCAAGGCACAGATAAAACATGTTAATAATGGTTGCACAATATTGCAGGACTTCCTAAACCGACTGGTAAGGGAACATGGAAGCATTGATTTGGAATGGTTAAGAGATGTGCCCCCTGGCAAAGCTAAGTAAGCCACCGCAAATATTAGAGTTCCCACTCAAAAGTATTGATTATTCCAGTATGTCAATATGAAGCTACTCATAACAAAATTTAAGCAAAAGATAGCAAACAATTCATCAAATGTCATAATATGTTCCCCAGTTTCTGAAATATCTTTATTTTTCAGGGATTATCTGCTAAGTATACGGGGGTTGGGGTTGAAAAGCGTGGAGTGTGTGCGGCTCCTGACACTTCATCATCTTGCGTTCCCAGTGAGTTTCATGTGTAAAAAACAGATAATGTTGAACTTACAGGAGATAGCAAATTTGTACAATTCAAATGATTCGACTGCCTGTTTGTAAAGGTTGACACAAATGTTGGGAGAATAGCAGTTCGACTAGGATGGGTCCCTCTCCAGCCACTGCCAGAGTCCCTGCAGTTGCACCTGCTAGAACTGTAAGTATTATATGTCACAAAATTGACACCAAAATTTTCTAGTTCACCAAAAATTCTAACCAAATTCCCTCTAGGTACCCAATACTCGAGTCAATTCAAAAATATCTCTGGCCAAGATTGTGCAAACTCGATCAAAGAACACTGTAATCACATGACTCTTCCTTGGAGCCATTCTGTTCATTGAAAGCTGTACTCTCCATGCATAAAGATCACGGTTTTTTTTATTTCAGATAAGATTTGTTGATTTCCGTCTTTTTTTATGGGGTTACAGGTATGAATTACATTACCAGATGATCACATTTGGAAAGGTATACTCATTTTGGCACTTGATAGCATATTAATCAGAGTGCTATTTGTGATTAAGCATCTGAAAAGCATCAAAATACCCGTGCTTTAACTTATGCAGGTCTTTTGCACAAAGAGCAGACCCAACTGTAATGCATGTCCCATGAGAGCAGAATGTAGACATTTTGCAAGTGCCTTCACAAGGTTTGCATATCTTCTCTGTTATACTGCCAACAGCATGTAACAAATATTATGCTAGCCATCAAAAAATATAATTTTGAAATATAAAACATAGCAAGGCCGACCATTTCAGTATTCAATCACATGAAATATAATTAGTGTGGCATAACTTAGAAACACCACAACTAGAATAAAATACACAAAATAATAGATGGTTGACCAGTCACTTGTAGCAATAAAAGTTAGCGAGTAAAATTAATTGCAATTCGTAATGTCATGCTATGCTACTTTCATAGTGGTTGACTGCTCTCTTGCAGCAACAAAGAGGCAGGGCAGTGTTTCAATTAAAAATACATGATCTATGACCCAAAATTATTCATGATCTCCGAGTCAGTTGCACATACATGAGGGGCCACAATTTTACTTCAGTTTAAGACAAGATGTTTGAAAAAGGAGTTTTTCATTGAAGACTATCGTTGAAAAAAACATTTTTGTTTCTTATATTGGGTAAGCATGCATTCTTGTCCAGGCCATAGATATATAAAGATTTTTACCAACTCTTCCAGGCTAAAAAGTAAATAATGACCATCCCATCTTTGATCTATCCTAGTTGTAGGAGGGGAAAACGAAGTAAAAGAAAATTTAGTGTTGATAATTGCTGAAAGAGATCAATGGATGAGTTAACAAGAGATCTAAATAGACAAGTTAAATTTCATTTTCTTAAAACCAAGTACCTCGTTTCTTAATATGCATAACAGGCATACTTGTGATTTTTTAAAGCAATGGAAAATATGTGCTCTATTTGATGCAGTGCAAGGCTTGCACTACCTGGACCAGAAACAAAGGATATAACAACTTCAACCGTTCCCTTTATGCCTGAAAAAAGCCCAAGCATAGTCATCAATCCCATGCCATTACTTCCACCTGAGGACAACCAACATAAAAGTGGTGGGTTTGATATTGGCAGTTGTGAGCCCATAATTGAAGAGCCAGTAACACCAGATCAAGAGCAGACTGAATTAGCAGAGACTGATATTGAGGACTTCGGAGAAGATCCTGATGAAATACCCACAATAAAACTCAACATGGAAGAGTTTACTGAGAATTTACAGAATTATATACATACAAACATGGAGCTCCAAGAATACGACATGTCCAAAGCACTAGTTGCTTTGGATCCAAATGCTTCTATCCCCACACCCAAATTGAAGAATGTCAGTCGCCTACGGACAGAACACCAAGTGTAAGTAAAATCTTCCAACAGACACGTGATTCATTTTTCTTCTGCTCTATCGTTGCTCATAACCAATAACAGAATGATTTACTAGTAACATACATACAGTTCAACAAATCAAAGACAGATTCATACATAACTATATAAGGTTAGCAAAAATCATCTTGAACATGTGATAAACCGAACCAACTATTGGCACCACGCACATCATGCAACAGTAGTACTTGGAAATGAAAAAAAATTAGTTGCTAAAAAAAACAGAAGACTCCAGTTATCAAAATAATGGTAGAAAGCCAGATTTCAAACTCACAGCCTGCTCCATTAATTAGTATAATATGTTGAGGGGGAGTTTGGACCATGGATGAGGTCCTAAATGATGCATCTCACACTTTGTCTTCGTGATGTTATGCAGGTATGAACTTCCAGATTCACATCCTCTCCTTCAGGGGGTTAGTTTCCCTTCCATTTTCTAACATTTTTATTCCCTTGAAACTACATGCTTTATTTAACAGCCACTGAGCCACTTTATAGAACTTGCAGATGGATAAAAGAGAGCCTGATGATCCTAGTCCATACCTTCTAGCAATATGGACACCAGGTAAGCACAAAAACTGTGACTTTCAATGGTTTCAACAGCAACTAAAACGAATTTCAGACTGCCCATACTGTATTTAGAGAACTAATTACTGTTGGAGCATGTTGCAAAGCTTCAGGCGTGTTAATATGATTTACCAAAGTAGCAAGCATTCTACTTATATGATGTGACAAGAAGTAGTGAATGCTCCTCTCATGAGTAAAAGATGCCACTGTCTTGAAGTATTACTAAGCAATATCTTATTATTTAGGTGAAACTGCAAATTCAATTGAGCCACCTGAACAACAATGTCAGTCCCGGGAACCAAACAAATTGTGCAATGAAAAGATATGTTTTTCATGCAACAGTATCAGAGAATCTAATTCACAAACAGTGAGAGGAACACTTCTGGTGAGTATATCCATCTTTGTGGTACATAAATAATCATCGTGGAAGCCACGGCATTCTAGTTAACTACATGTTTTGCATACTGATATTTTTATTACCACATATACAGATACCTTGTAGAACAGCAATGAGAGGAAGCTTCCCACTGAATGGAACGTACTTTCAAGTGAACGAGGTAAAACTACTAGAACTTTGTGTAATTCTCCTATTTCCTACAAATGACCAGGAAACCCTGCCCATCCTATGTATGCCAGAATTTAAAGCCATAAACTTTTCAATAAATAATTATCGAGTGAATCTGCAATTACCTTGCAGATGTTTGCAGATCATGAATCTAGCCTAAACCCAATTGATGTTCCAAGAAGTTTGATATGGAATTTGCCAAGACGGATTGTCTATTTTGGAACTTCTGTACCATCGATATTTAAAGGTACAAGACAATGTTAGTGCATTCACATTCCAACTAAATTACAAAGGAGAAGGCTGGCTAACAAGAACTCATTATTTTTCCCAGGACTTTCAACAGAAGGAGTTCAGCACTGCTTTTGGAAAGGTATCCGCTGTTGTTTTCAGTATTTAATAAAATCCTTCCTGACATATGAAAGACACCTTGCCAGTCATGCAGGGATATTGTTAAATTCAAGTCTCATACACTTGGCAACCTTCAGTCAGCTTGACCTTGTCGATTGGTGAAACTTTATTTGCAGGATTTGTTTGTGTGAGGGGGTTCGACCAGAAAACAAGAGCACCCCGACCTCTCAAGGCCAGATTACACTTTCCAGTAAGTAGGTTGGTAAAGACAAAGAACGAGAAAAAATGACAAGCAGGAGAGCAGCATGCGAAGTTTAGCAGAAATGGGGTTCTGACCAGCAAGACATTGCTACCCTATTTTTTGTTTAATAGACATGGCAAGCTTTGTGAAGAAGAAAGATCCTTGACTAACATTCTGTTGTAGATTCAAGTGTTCTTCCTCTAACATGAGATGCATTACAATATCCGAGCTGGGCACACAAATTTCAATTCAAGTGGTAGGATAGCATAGCTAATGGGATGTAGTTGATGCGATCCCATTTACAGGATCCAAACCCAGCTGAGAGAATTTTCATGTGTAATTGGAGGATGACATGGCTAGTGGAATTTAGTTGATTTCATAGGTTTTAAGATGCTTTTTTTTCTATTCAAGCTCAAAACAGGGCCATTCTTAAGAAACTAGTCAATGTGAGCAACACTCCTGTCATCCAAATTATGTCAATTCATGCTCGAATCAGAGCTATTTTCAAAAAGTAGTGAGTAGCGGCAAATCTCTCTCCCCCTCACCTGATTCTTTTTCAAATCATGCTCAAAACAGAGCCCTTGTTCAATAATAATCAATATCAACCCCCCCCCCACCGACCACCAAAAAGAAGTAGAACGATACCTATCCTATTAAACTCTTCTTTAAAAAACGTACGGAACTTATGCACATCCATCTATTAAACAGGCTTTCAAATCTCAATTCTTAAGACTATTTCAAAGCCTGCTTGTATTTCGAACCAACAGGTATTCAAATTCATCAATCAATTAACATATACACCTGGTAAAAAAAACCCTCCATCACGTGCTTTTAAAACAAAAGAGCACATAACATCATAATCCTATGCAATCAGCTATTTAGCTAAGCCAGACAAAATTAATCCACTAGATCAACAAACCAACAAATCTATGACCTACCTCAAGCAATTCATCAATCAAAACACAAACATTTCACAAGCAATCAATCTGATCGTTTTCTAACAAAAACTGATATTAACTTCTCGTCGCCGTTTTAAAAAAAAAATAAAGCAGACATTTTCAGAAGAAAAACAAAAACACGAAAAAATCATGCTCGGTAATTTAAATTACGCTAAAAAAAAAACTTAGCTCGATCGATTCCAGCACGGTGTATCTAATCGTTTTTTCTCTGCAGCCAAACAAACACGTGATCACAATTCCAAAAGATCATAAAATCAATAACAGCAACGACTGTAAATCGCAATAAAAAACAAATAAACAGCAACAATAACAATAACAGAAATCGCGACCGATGACTAAAATAATAACGCAATCAGAAGTTCAAATAACCTGCGCTTAAATTCTCATCAACGCCAACTCGTTTTCGCTGATTTGCTGCAGTAACAAGTAGGAGGATAAATCAAGCTGAGAAACAGAGACGCGAGGAGTTAAGGTTTGGAATTGGAGAAATTCGAGCGAACTCGGATATCGAACCTGCGTACCTGAGAAGTAAGAGCACGATCGAGACACGGAATCTCTCTCTCTCTCTCTCTCTCTCTCTCTCTCTGTGAATGATGAGAGAGGGGGGCGGATATGAAGAGAGCAATTAAGGGGAAGGGTTTTGGAAATTATTATATTTGTTATTTTTATATTGTAATATCCGGGGATGGATTTGATTTCCTTGCTGTTGCTTTCTTTCAATGTTTGCCGCCTTTTTGTTTTCCTTTTCCCTCTGATCGTCATTTTGAAAGTTTCTGCTTTGGTTGTGGATGGGGTTCTCGGGATTTTTGTGAAACCGTGGCTTATATGTCGACACGTGTGTTCTTGCTGCTGAGGATGAACTATTTTTGCCCCTGTGGGTTGCGGGATGTTCCATTTTTTACCCCATGGTTCAAAACGTTTTT
The DNA here is from genome assembly GCA_018804465.1 of Populus tomentosa. Taxonomy (NCBI): domain Eukaryota; kingdom Viridiplantae; phylum Streptophyta; class Magnoliopsida; order Malpighiales; family Salicaceae; genus Populus; species Populus tomentosa. Next base: position 1,167,298 of record CM031983.1, on the reverse strand, counting down.
AATAGTACCCCTGATTTTTAGATTTTTAATGGTGGGAGACACTTTGAAGGTCTTTGATGATTTAGCTCCCGATGATCAATTAATTTAAAGAATTAAATAAAAGAGGGTGTAGTGAAAACATTATAGCATTAGAAACACAAACGATAAATAAAAAATTAAAACATGTCTTTGATATGTGTTTTCAAATATATATAGCGTAAGCTGGCATGTTAAAGCATTTCGTGCAATAAATTTAAAATTTATTTATCCTGTGTTACATTTTCGTATTATATTACACTTATTGTGTTGTGCTATTGATAAAATTACTTGAATTAAAATCATTGTTAAATATATAAATATAAAATTAAACATTTTCTATAGTAAACTAAATAAATTACTTAATAAATAACTCCTTTATTTGAAAAAAAGAAGTAAACGTCATAAAGAACATAATAACCAGGATATTGTATGTTTTTAGTGGGAAAAAAAAACTATAAATAATTTACCTAAGATCCATACAAGCTGAATCTAACATGCTTGATTTTAGCTAATTTTAAAATATTAAAAGATACTAATTGTGTAGTTGAATATTAGCTTATTAACGTGTATAGAGTATAAATTATTCAAGCTAGTCAATTTTAAAATATATTTAATATTATTTTTATCTTTTTAAATGAAGTAAGCAATATCCAAATAAAAAAATATATACAATTCTTATACCTTTAAAATATTTTTGATGAAAAAAAAATCAATTTTCACTCTCAAAAGCTAACCAATTAACTTCTAAAATACTAATAAAAATACCTTTTTAGTGCTTTATTTTAAAGCAAATCAATAAAAGCTAAAAAAATGGGGCGAGACAAGCTCTTTTAAGGTATGCGATCTAAGAATTATTTGCTACTCACAAAATACACGTCGCAATCCAGGGTGTGAAAAAAAAGGAGCATGGAGAGTCTTCGATAAACATGTTGGGATGAGTGCTGCTTTGCTACGTAAACATGATGCAGCAGTCTCGACTCTCGATCTCGAAGAACCAAAGGATCCTCTGCGAGTCCTTGAAATGTTCATCAAAGTAAAAGAAGGAAGATGGGTTCAAGCACAATTTGTTAACTTACGAGAGTGCATTATCCAGAAACCTGGGTTTAATGGGAATTTCGAGCGTATGAGGATGGAAATCGACAATAGTCTCGAAGAAGTGTACATTGGAGCTATGAAAAATCACAGAAGGAAAGGGAAGGTTCAAGAGGTTGTGTGATGTGTTTTAAAGAACGGAGTTTTATAATGGTGCGCCGTCTGCTTAATCTTACATTTCAGGTACGAATATGTTGGTGGAACTTTGGTATTTCAAGCAAACTCGTAAAGCGTATTTGGGAATAGGAAGAGACTGGATTTTCTCCACCGAGTCAGGCCATTGAAGAACATGGAGACATCTGGAGGGCTGTCTGTTGTTTTGAGCACAAGGCCCGTGATAATACCATGGTTGAATAGGAAGACGACGACAATGACATTAGGAGGGAGATGTTATCGATGAGGTATGGACTGGCTCTCCTTCCAGTGCTAACTTCTAGAACTGCAGCACTAATTATGTTAGATAGATTCCGCCATCATTTATGTTTGACAGAGGTATTCTATAATTCTCCCCCCAATCAACTTCGAGGGTGTTTGGAAGTGTGATAGCGGTTGTTTTTTAAATAGCTTTTCGTGCCGAAAAGCATACCAATAATGTTTTTTTATTTTTTAAAAATTATTTTTGATATCAGCACATCAAAACGATCCAGAAAGTACAAACCACACTCAATTTTAATAAAAAAAAAACATTTAAATTTTTTGAAAAAACAGGTTGCACCGCAGTGCTAAACAGGCACTTCGTATACGTGCATGTATCTTGAAAAATCGGGCTTCTGCATTGTTGACTGCATGCAGATTTGTGTGTAAGAAAAAAGCAGACACTTTCGTTCCGTCAACCCCTCCACACTCGTAAGCAGGCGGGAGATGGGCTTTTGCCGTGCAGCAGACTAGACAATTGTAGCATTTGTGAAGTGCATGGATATTCTTTTTACGTATATATAATTGTGAGATTCGGGTCAACTTATATCCATTTTAGTTAATCTTTTAAAATATTATAAAACTAATAATTAGATAAATTTTTAATGATATAAAATTTGTAATACTCGAACAGGACCTGATTTATCAAAGTTAATACATATATATATATATATATATATATATGGATGTTCAGGTTAGTTTGTTTATAAATCAATTAATCACACGGGTGTGAAAATATATGAAAATTTAGCTTGTAGAGGATATGTTTCTTGGATTGACAGGAAGCTGTATAACTTTGTGCACCAAGTCATTCGTGTGCTATGTTTTCCTGCTGGCATTATCGGGTTTCCCATTATGTTGTGCGGGCGCACAGAGAGATCTGGCCACTGGTATATTGTCTGCTTATGTTCATTCCGCGAGGCGGGAGAGAAGGAATGTGGAGAAAATGCCACGAACTAGCTGATGCACACTTGTACCTCAACTGTGATTACCAAATTATTGCTTGTTTCCCCTCTGCAAAGCTTTTCCTGAAGAGCAGAAAATGATCAAATGGATTATGTGCTGATACAGACCTATCAAGTCCCCTGTAAAGCTTTTTCCATGTTAATTATACCTGTCAATTTAGCCTATACACATTGGAATATGTCCGCTAAAATCTGGTTATTGCTGTCAAAGTTAAAACAGAGTCCTTGATTAACCAGGCAGATAGCAGGTTAATTTTACCATTTTTGCAACAAATATAATCAAGCTATCCTTACGCAATTTGCTCATTTCGGAGGTGGAAAGAAAATTCCATCGCATTCTCTTGGAGCGGATGAGCTGCTCAACATCAGGAGATACTTTTACTTTCAAAGATGCCTGTAGCATGTGAGGAAATAGTATTATTGGTATTGTAGTGTAATGTTTTTTTAAAATTATTTATTGTAAGAAATGCATTATTTTTATTTATTTATTTTTGATATTACATAATGTTTGAAAAAAAACACTTTTAAATAACATCTAAAAACATAATCAATCTTAATTTTAATTATAGAGAAAACTTCCAACCAAATAAGTAAATATAGGGCTAAAATAAACAAGAAAGAGATTAAAAAAAAAACATAAAGTTAATTATGAAAGGTGTGGCTTAATTGATCAAGTTATAAGTTTGCTCCAAGAAATTACCAGTTCGAGTTCTACAAATCTCAAGGCCACTAGAAGTTTATATGGTCGTTAACTTCAGGACCTGTGCGATTAGTTTAATGTACACATAAGTTAGCCCGGATACTCACCTTAATATATATAAAAAACATGAAGTTACAAACATTTCTTTTTGAAAATGAAAATCCAACAAAAATTCATTTGGAAGTGGTGATGAAGAAAATCTAGATGAGCCTAAGAAACCCTTGTAGACTTGAGTTTTTATATTTTATATTGATTCAATATATATTATTTTAAGTAGAATACAACTTAAAATATCACAAAGATAAAATTACACTTTAAATTTTTAACACACATAATTTCAGAATTTATCTCTGTAAAATACCATTATATTTTTTCTCTCTATATAATTACTGACTTTATCATCGAATAATCCCCTAATTCATAAAAAACCCTTTTGCAAGTATTAATCATCATAGTTGCCAGTCACGTAATTTACCAGACACCGTTTATTATTATTATAGTTATCAGTCACTTGACTTATTAGACATTATTTATTACTAATTACCAACCTTTAAGGTTTTTTATATCAAGTTATTAGATACTTGACTACAAATAATATGTCAAATTAATTAAATTGATAAATCAACTGTATTAATCTTATTTTTAATCATCTAGGATTTTATTACTCGTCAACACAGGAAGGTTCTTGGTATTCAAAACAAACAACCTTTCCACCATCTCAACATCTAGTGGAGCTTCAACACAGTTAATTAATCATATGCCATGCCTTGACGGTGTTCCTTCTTTGGTTCATGCATCTTCAAGGTTCCATCAAGCTTGACGATGCCTTTGGCTGCCTGGCTTCCAACAAGGGACTTCAGAGCCTTTTCGTCTACATCCCATGCTCGGCTCACGAACTTAGTAGAGAAGCCGGTGAAAATGCCATTGGAGCCTGTCAAAAAAAAAAGCCAGTAAATTCACCAGTCTTTAAGAAATGCTATTCTTGCTTTGGATTTCAAAAAATCTCGTAAGTTTGAATTAATATTTGATTATTGTATTATGATAGAAGAGAAACAAGTAACAAGAATAAAGAAGATATATCTTATTGTAATCTTGAAATTATAATCATTCTTCGTGTCTTCATCTCTATAACAAAAAATATAATTGAAATTGAAAATATTTCATTCTTTTAAAAGCATTGATTGTGCACTTAATTAATTTTGGCTTTTAATATATCACGGGTATATCCAAGAAGTAAAATACCTGTTGTGATCATGTACGCTTGGAATTGACTAGATATACTGGAGAGAAAAAAGAATGGCAGGTGAGGCATGAAGCTGTAGATGGATTGCTAGAAACACATGGTGTTAAGAATGGCAGGTTACGTTAGTGCATTTTTTATAATGTATTAAAATCCTTGTAAATAATAAGTTATTTAATATTTGAGAAAATAGTTTATTAATATATTCTGATATATAGATTTTTTCTCTTTATATCTGGGAATTCTAGATTTATGATAAAAGCTCAAGTCTAAATAAAAACAATCTTAGTCATGGAAACTTAAACACTCTTCAATGATAAAATTAATATATTTACGAGAAAGATAATAAATAACTTGAAAAAGTTTTAAACTCGAGAAACAAAAATGTTTATTTTTAAATTTTAAATTAATTAATACTTCAAAATCTATGAATTTATTTTAAGAGGTAAAAATTTTTAATCCTTACTTTTATGAGTATTTATACCCCTTGAATATATCGTTTTCAGATAAGAGAATGGCTATAAAGCTCTAATATATGCTCTTGGTGATATTAATGAAAATAAATATCTCTTACGTATCATTAATATGATATTAAATATAGTATTAAATATGGTAGGTCCATTAAGAGGTCTTGTGTACTTCTACGAGTAGAAAAAAAAACATTACATCAATATGAATGAATATTTTGCATGGAGAGACATGATGGTTTGCTATGCCTTCAATACTTTTATTTCATGGGATAATCTAGGATCAAGCGTATAGTTTTAGAACCCAATAATAGTTGAATCCAAATGTTTCGGGTTTGACATGTTTGTTAAACTCATGATACTCTGGGTTTAGCTAACTGTCAAGTTTAAATGCTTTGAGTCTGGAATGATTGTTGAACCTCCGCTATCTTAAGTTTGACAGATTATAAAGTTTAAGTTTTTTGAGTTTGACATACTCACCGGATCATTATATCCTTGAACTCAATTAATTATTAAATCTAATTTTTTTTTGGGTGTGTTGTGCTTATAAAACTTGCTATTTTTAAATTTGATTAATTATCAATTTCAAGCATTTTAGATTTTGCGTGTATTGCAACATTATATTTTTTTAAAATAACTTCTATTTATAGAATGTCTACGATAAAAAAAAATGCTGACTCATGATTTTTTATGGTGGAGTATGTACAGTCTAGTGTTTCTTTTACTTTCAATGACTTCGCAAAGACCCCACACGATTCGAAAATCATCGAAGTATTTGCTAGAACAAGAAAAGGAAATAAAAAGGGCAGTTTTACTATTTTTTTTCCTTCTTATCTTGACTGTTTTGCTGGTGTGGTTGTTGTTTTCCTCTTGTATATGCTTTGGAGTGCTTATTTGTTTATGAAGTCAGGATCAGCGAAGAATTATTCCCTGTAATGATATGAATGACAAGTACACCCTCTCTTAGGAAGGCATAAGATGGGTCATGTGGTCACTAGATTAACATTGATTTGTAGTTTAAAATATTTTTTATTTAAAAATATATTAAGATAAATAATTTTTTTTATTTCTATACTAATGTATTTAAATTATAAAAAATTATAAAAATAATTAAATAATTTTTTTTAAGTTAAAATCACTTTTGAAAGACATCTAAAAACAAAAATAAAAACTATATCAAATATTATTTTAAATTAGATATTTTAATTAAAATAATATCATTTAATTATTTTTAATGTTATTTAGTCAAATTTAGACATATGAATCAAGTTATTCAAAACTTAGTCGAGTCAATTAAATTTTATTAAATTGATTTTTTTAGTTTAATGAGAAACTTAACTTGAATATAATTTTAAATCTCAAAATTTTAATCAAATTTGACTGAATTTAATAACTGCATGGTAAAAAAAGAAAAGAAAAAAGAAGATGATTCTGATAATTTACCTTCTAATTTTTAATTTATGTTCTTACAACTTTGATGGACTTAATTTTTTTTATTTATTCTCAATCAAACAGCGACATAGTTGCCATCCATTCTCTATCTTCATTATTCTCAAAACTTTTTTTTTTTAATCAACCAACTTAAACGATTGACCATAAAAAGTGCTTAAAAAAGGTTTTGAATTAAAAAAAATCCTCCTCCTGTTAAAATCAAAGAGTAAAAAATTAACTAAATATTAACGTCAAGAGGTCGATATCCTTACGGGCTACTGACTGGAAAACCTGCCTGTTACAAACCCATGAATGCAACAAGGAACAGGAACCAATCAAATCACAGAAGAATTGAAAAAACAACAAACAACCAATCAATGACACCCCTATCCCAATTTCACCCCCCGCCCACCCGCACAAAATCATACCCCAACCATCCACTGAACTTGGCAGAATCCCATGACATCCAAACTGGACCCCACCAAACGCCCACCACCGAACTAAGGAAAAGAAAGAAATTCCCTCTCCTCTCCTCTCCTCTCCTCGAGTGAATTCCATTCAGTTCCAGGCCAAACCAAAAATCCATGCCAGAAAATCATTTCCATTTCTAGCAACTGCAAAGTCTCTTCCATGTTCAAATACTCAGACTTCAAGTCCAAGTACAGTAACTGATAATCGAGGGTTTGGAATGGATAGTTGGTGTGGAGGAGAGGCAACAATTAAGAGCCGGGCTAAACAAACTGAAGAGAGTTATCAGTTACAGCTTGCTCTTGCTTTGAGGTTATCTTCACAGGCTGCTTCAGCTAATGATCCCTATTTCTTGGATTTCAGTTCTAGTGACAATACTAAAAGAGGACTTCCTCCTTATTCTCCCGAGTCTCTTTCTCATCGATTCTGGGTAATTTTTTTTTTCATACTTTTCATTGCTCGAGCATATCTCTCTGAAGTGGGCCCCATCACAAATTGAGATTTCTTTTGGGAGCTTGGAGAAAGATTTTGTTGACGTTATTTCAAGAAAATTTTACTGCTTATGTTCTTAAATATTTTATGATTTTCTCCTTTGCTCCTTTTTTTTTTTTTTTTAATTTTGTACTGCAAACGTGTTTTGAAGCTTGTGTGTGTGTGTGTGTTTTCGGTTATATTTGTATCAGGTGAATGGAAGTTTGTCATACTTTGATAGAATTCCAGATGGGTTTTATGTGATACATGGACTGGATCCTTATACATGGAGCATAAGTGCTGATAGTCGTGTCCCATCTTTTGAATCATTAAAGGCTGTTAATGATTTGTCAATAGGAGTGGTTTTGATTGATAGATTCAGGGATCCTGGTTTGAAGGAGGTACATAATAGAGTTATTGGTCTTTCGAGCAGCTTGAGTACAACAGAAGATGTGGTTAAACACCTTGCGATTGTTGTTTGTAATCTTATGGGGTGAGTTCTTGAGTTATGATCAGTTTCGGGTGTTTTCATTGAATTTCTTGTATTAGGATTCTTGTGAACAGGGTTTTTCTTTATTGTCTCAGGGGTGTAGTCCTCAATGAAGATGATAATGCCTTTGCCGAATGCTGGAAGGAATGTACTGAAGTTATGAAAAGGCGCTTCCGTTCTGTTGTGCTTCCAATTGGAAGCTTATCCATTGGCCTTTGTGTTCATCGTGCATTGCTGTTTAAAGTAAATCTCACAACTTCGCTGTTTTTGTTCATTGCATTCTGCAGCATTTTAATGCTGCCCATGTTTGTATTAAATACATATTATTTGGATGTTGAATGGAAAAATGCAACATATTGATCATATATTTTTCCTTTAATTATTGGATGTATTTATGTCTTCCAAACTATAAATGTCTCTATTGACATTTCTTGAATTATGATTTTTTTCAGGTATTAGCAGACTCGATTAACTTGCCTTGCAGAATTGTTAAAGGATGCAAATACTGCAGAAGAGATGTCGTTTCATCCTGTATGGTACAAGTTGGTAATGACAGGTATGCAGTTTCAACCATATATTTATTTGAATTTCACTACATAGGAGGTTGGAACTGTGGAGCAATAGAGCTTTGAAATACAAGTAAATCAATATTTGGAGGTTTGTAAATATATTGATATCTTTAGTGGTATGTAGTGCAAATTGGTAAGTGAAGAATGGGAGAGAATGGGTGAATCTTGAATTGCTGATAGTTTCTTCCGGGTTCTTACATTGGACCTGTTTGTACTTGCAGTTGAGCTTGAGCCATTTTTATTTTTCCCTATCATCTTAATTTGTCCAAGTGAATTATTTCTTAGTTGGCCGTTGATATGTGCCTGGTAAAAATGAATGAATGGAACCCCTTGCTCTGACAGAAACTTTTCTCTCAAAAGAAACTGGCAGGAAAAGCATGAGCATCTTGAAATTTTGACATGAGCACTGTCTACTTTAGCATCCCCCACATAATGTTGGTGGGGTGGATCGTTTTACTTGGATATTTGAGGAAACATTACTTATATGGCTTGAACTGCAATGATTACACAAACAGCGAGCATTGTTTCTCCCTGATACTTGGCATAACCGGAGTCCACATTCTACCAGCTATTGTTGACATGGTTAGAAAGGGTGTCATCTGCATAATCATAGATGGGCCATTCACCATTTAACTATACTTTTGTCTGCTATGGTTGTCTGAATGGTGGAATGGCTTTCTTTCAAGGGTGAAGTTCTCATTCCACCAGCATTTGATTCTTTTCCATTCTGTCCAAAAGTTAAATCAAAGTTGCTTAAGTAATAGCTGCCATGAGAGGATATGAGAATAATTGATGGTTGCTTTTGTTTTTCAAGATCATTTCTTCGAAATTGCGAGTGTGCTTTTTGAAGGTTGAATGGCTGACCTATCTAGGGAATTACTGTAGGAGTTTTTCTTTTATGGTAGGTCTATTGCTCTATAATTGTTGAAATGAAAGGTCCATGGAGTGGTTGATCTCTGAATTAATTTCATAATCCTCAGGGAATACTTTGTTGATTTGCTTAGAAATCCAGGAGCCCTAAGCCAGCCTGATTCCTCGTTCAATTGTTCATCTTCAATCTTAGTTTCTTCTCCATTGTCTCATCCAAGGTTTAAATCTAATCGAACAACCGAGGACTTCAGGACATTGGCCAAACTCTACTTCCTTGACAGCCAGCCACTTAATCTTGTATTTGATAACTCTTCTTCAGGTGATTCCCTATCTACTTCATACATGTATCGCTATAATATTTTAGAATACATGATTAATCACTTTGGCATTTATTTGTCATAATCAGTTGAGATGAGGAGAAACTTGTGCATTATTTAATAAATTTGTTTGTCCTATTCGTCAAACAACCCCTACACATTTTCATAATTGTTTGAGATGCAGAGTACTTTCTCTGTGACTTCAAATTGGAATTTCCAGTTATCTCGTAGTATCTACAGAACCATATTTATTATACAATACTCTGATCATTTGCTTTGAAGTAAATAACTAAAGAATAAGTTCATCTCTTATGATCAAACTTTATCGAACTGTAATAGTTTTTAAATAAGATAAAGAATTTTTAACAAAAAAGAAAAGGCTAAAATATTCTGATTGTAATGCTCAATATGATTAGTTACAGCACATGATGTGTCAGACAGTGACTCTGAGTCTGACCTGCCAAAGGAAATGCTAGAATGGCTAGTCATGCTTGTAAATGGTATTTAAAGACAATTGACATTCAGTGAAGTAATCTATTATTGACACTTTCTAAACCTTGGATTTTCAGGCACTACTATTGATGAAGAGGACAAATTTATTTCAAGGCTCGGTAAAGACAAGAAGAACCTTCTACCCACTTCAAGCAACAACCGTGACACTTCTCTGTCAAGTTCCGTCCTACCAGTTAGGCAAAAATATACAGATCCTGTCATCTCTAATCCCAAGCGTGTTGCTACAAATAATTTCTTGTTCATGGAATTAAACCAGTCAATACCAAGTAAATCAAACAATCAACTTCGTCTTGAAGAGGAAGATTTGGATGTACCCTGGAGTGAACTTCTTTTGAAGAATAAAATTGGATCAGGTACCTTTTCATTTGAACTTTCGGAGGACTTCACCACTGCATGCTATGGTAGCTATTAGTATCCCCTTCATGCGTCCAATGTATTTTAGTTTGTCAATTCTGTGGGATTTCATTCATGAAGGATACTGACAAATGCTTCTCAGGCTCTTTTGGAACTGTCTATCATGCTGACTGGCGTGGTTCGGTAAACATTTCTTTCTTGTATCTCATAATCTTTGGCATTTTGTTTGGCTTGTTTTGAATATGTATATATAGTGGTTCTTATATCACAGAATCTTTCATCTCTATGATTGCTGTTGTTGATGAGATACCAAGATTCTTTTTATATGTTATCTATAAGAAAGCCCAGCAGCGAAATGGTGTTCTAATGTAGATTCTGCTATAAAAGTTGGTGCCTTTCCAAAAATCCAATCTCCATTCTTGTCATTTTCTCTTCAGGATTTCTGGGAGGATATTGTTTGCAGGACTACCATGTATCATGGTATAACAGCAGTTAGGATATCTAGAGTAGCAATTTTTATGTATTCTTCAGAATATGCAAAATAATCTTGAGTTGATTAGAAAACATTCTTGTCCTAGTCCTGCCGTTCTTTTCGTGCCTTTCTGAATTCTGCTTAAGCAGTAGTTTGACACTAATCATTCTCATTATTGAGACAAAATTGGCAATTGGTCTTGATCAGCTATTAATTTGATGTTGAGATGAAAATGATCTTCGTTGCATCTCCAGCACTCCTCTAGAATGTAATAAATTAAATTTTTTAAAACTACTATTTACCAACAATCCTCTCTTTACGTTACCTCTCTTAGTGATATAGCTAGTAAATTTCAACAATGTATTCATATTGAATGTTTCTATCAGCTCTATGGGTTTTATTGCCATAATATAACGAATTCTTTGTTGAAGCTCTGAATATTGATTTTAGTGCTTTGCTCTTCATTAGCACTGAAAATATCAAATATGATCAGGATGTTGCTGTCAAAATTCTTGAGGAGCAAGAATTTCATGCAGAGCGCTTTGAGGAATTTTTGAGTGAGGTACCTATACCATGCTTGCTAAAAGCAAACCTCACCAAAACACAAAAGGATCAAAGAATAGAAAAGAAAAGAAAATTTCAGCATCTTTTTTTATAGAGCTAATAGTGACTCGAGTTTTTTGTGGTTTGAATTTTTACTCAATGACATTGATTTTGTTTGGCAGGTTGCTATCATGAAACGTTTACGACATCCAAATATCGTTCTTTTTATGGGTGCTGTTACCCAGCCCCCAAACTTGTCCATAGTTATGGAGTATTTATCAAGGTATTAAGATTCTTTCTATGAATCAGTAGATATTTTTTAGGAAATCAACTCTGTATTAATGTGAATAATTTTCTTTGGACTGCAGAGGCAGCTTGCACAAACTTTTACATATGAATGATGCTGCATTGATACTGGATGAGAGGCGCCGCTTAAATATGGCATATGATGTGGTATGCTGTTTTCTTATGGCTAATATTTCTGTTTCTAAGAAAAATAGATAATCAGCGGAACAATTGCTAGAAAAAAATTGGAACCTTAACATCATCATCTAGAAGTGAATAAAAAATTTCCTGGATTTAGGGTTGTTTATTTCTCTGTACAGGCTAAGGGAATGAACTATCTTCATCAGTTTAGACCTCCCATTGTTCATCGAGATTTGAAATCTCTAAATCTCTTAGTGGACAGTACATATACGGTAAAGGTTAGTATTCCTAAACTGTGATATGTGGATAAAGTTTTTCCTCTCTCCAATAACATGCTTAGAAACTTGCTGCTCTGCTTAAGAATTAAAACCTTTAGTCTTAAACCCAAAAATAATGCCCCCCCACCCCCCCTCTCCACGCTATTTGGCCCTAAATTAGTTGCAGTGGTTAAATCTCCCATTGACAAAGGCACAAAGGACTGCAACAGCTAATCCATTGTTGATTCCTCCCCATATTTTTAGCATAATGGTGAAGTTTCTAATTAGTTCTTAGAATAGAATTAAAATAACTAAATGACCCAAGCAGCCTCTTCTACCCTTAAGAAATAATAAAGAGCAAGCTAATTTTATTACAACTAAAATGTGGACACTTTCATGAGCTTTTTTCAGTGGGAATGATCATTTACATGCTATGCATGAGGAGCCTAACATTGTTTCCACTTGGAAAATGTTTATCCAGATTTGTGATTTTGGTCTCTCACGATCAAAAGCCAAGACATATATTTCATCAACAAATCCTGCAGGGAGAGTAAGTGCTACCTTGGAATCATTAAGTTGTTACATGCACTTTCTTATTGTATGTTATATGAAGGAAGCATGGATTGGGTTACAAACCTAAATTTACAATTCTGGCTCCTCTTCTTTAGCCTGAGTGGATGGCCCCAGAAGTACTCCGTAATGAACGATCAAATGAGAAGTCAGATGTTTACAGCTTTGGTGTAATCTTGTGGGAACTTATGACCCTGCAACAGCCCTGGAGAAACTTAAAACAAGCACAGGTAATTTGCTTTAGCATACTTCATTTCACAATTTGTTTACAAACTCATACACAGATGATACAATAGAATCGGTTTCCCTTAATAGAGTTATATTTGTGAACTTGAGAATGAATGTGAGACCTTCAAGGAAAATGCCTTGTTAAGAAATAAAGTCCCAGGGAAGGGTCAACTGGTGAAGGGTGTTGATTGTTCCTAATTATTTAAGGATATCTGACTGGCTGCTGCCAGAGATGAAGTCTGTAACTAGAATTATTGTAGTCATCTGGAACTGGATACTAACATGCACATGGTTCTGCATTATACAGAACCCAAATGCTATTATTTATGTTAAATGAGTGTCTTATATTTTGTTGTAGATCATTGAAGCTGTTGGTTTTATGGGCCAAAGGCTTGAGATTCCAAGCAGTGTAAATCCTTCAGTGGCTGCCTTGATTGATGTCTGCTTGGATAAGTAAGTGGATGGTCATAATTGCATCAAATTCCAAAGAGTTTATGGACTAATTTTATCTCTCAACTACGAAATTTGTTAATCTTCAAGAAACCCTACTCAGGACAAGGAACTAACTAATATACAGCGCCTGCCTTTAATATCTCTATCCCCTTTCCGTCATATTCTAATGGACTTTCCTTTCAATGCAGCAAGCCCTCTAAACGTCCCCCATTCTCCTATATCATGGAAACTTTACAGGAACTGATAAATAACTCCATCTCCCATCCAGTTGCCGCTCAAGTTCGATGACAAATCTATAGGAGGGGAACCCAGGGTAAAATCTTTATTCATAGCAATGTGCCATAGATCTGATGCTCATCTGGTGCGTATTTCAGGTGTGCCTGTCGTTTTATAGTACTTAATGAATCAAATAAAATTTTCTTTAATATCTTTGTTGGAATATTTATAGCTTAGATGCATGGTGTTGTACTCTTATCGTCAACCAGTGAATGCCATAAATGATATTTTTCATTACCTCCTGTCCCATGCCCCATAGTTCAAGGCATTACAATAAGAGGTCAATTATTAGATTTCTGCAAGAATACAGATATACTGTCAGATTTCGCATTCATTCAATCCCACATGATGTGCTTTTAATGTGTGTTATAAGTCATCTTATTCTGTTGGTGGCAGGATTCTTGCTGCACATAGTTTTTTCCTTCGCAGATAGAGGAATGGTAAAGCTGCTTGCATGGATTTCATTCTTCTCATTGACATGATACTTTCTGGGCTTCCACAAGTTGTTGATTGTCCTCTCTGTATCTGCCATGATCTAACCCTTGTAGCTACAATTGTAAATACACGGGAAGTTGTCAGGGTATCGATACCAAGCAACATTGGTGGAAATGCCACCATGTGATAGGAACTTTTATATGGGAAGAAGTTGAGGGCGGCTGGTTCATATTACTAGTTACACTGATGTGCCTATCATTTGCTTAATTGCTTCACTCTGTTGTTTGGTTTGCGAGGTAGAGAGAGGCTTGCTATTTACCATCCCCTTGCATTTAATTTGGGAACCTTCTAATCATACATGTTAATTCTTCTGAGCAGGTTAAATCTTTAACAAGCACTAAAGCTGTAGAGCCCGAGAGCCTGGTAGAGCTTTCACTTTGGTACAAAATACAATCCAGTTCTTCCGCTTTAAGCACAGTCACAGTTTAGTCCTTCATAAAGTTCATTCAGTTCTATTTTTATTTTTCAGCTGCAACTAAGCGTTTTTTTTGGTATTGTGATTGTTTTTATGATTGTAATTTAAAAAAACAAGTTCAAGTAAAACACTTTTAGTTCCGATTTTAAAAAATATATTTGGTTAAACTTGTTGGAAGTTAAATTTTTAAATGTAAAATAAATTAAAAGTATATTTTCATAAATAAATAAAATAGATTATTTAAGTTTTTATAAAATCAAAGTTTGAAATGATAAAACATACATGAAACTCAAAAAAACTAAAAATCCTTTCGGTTGCAGTGAATGCAAATGCTCAGTTTAGTCCCTTGTCATTAGGCAAAGGTGTTCTTGTCGGTTTTGATCCCTCTGTTTATATTCAAATTATTATTTTTTAAATGTAATTTGATTTTTCAATTTTTTTTTAACTTTGTCCTCTATTTTATATAATGGTTGATTTTACTTCGTTTATGAACTGGATACTGTATCATATAAACGATATTTCAGAAAAGAAAAAAAATACTAAACAAATGTGTGTTGTTTTGCGGAGAGTAATGTTTTTTTGAATAAATTAAAAATCATTAGACACCAAATAATTCTAAAAATCATTTAGAAGTGAATACAAATCAAGCCTCCCCCACGTTTTGAATTCCCAAACCCTCCTCTTTCAAGCCGTACTCTCTTCTCCACTCTTCTTCTTCAATTTTCTCTCTCTTTTATTCCGCCGGCAACCAAATAAATTGGCCTCCTTTTCCTGTCTTGGATATCATCATGAATGCGGAGTGAGAAAAAGCCGTAACAAGAAAATAAATTCAGCATGCTTATTTTGACAATCCTCTTAATTTGCTCCAATCTCTCACAAAATGAATTGTTTTAATTATTTTAAAGAAAAATGTATTAATCCTGATTGCTCAAAGCTAATGGTGGTGTGGAGATGATAAATTTAAGCTATTTATGGGTAGAAAAAACTCCACTCTTGTTCATGGAAAATCCTGTGTTATTATTGTGTCATCAGTCATGTCTTGAATTCTGAACTCACACTGTGCCCGTGCCCATGCCCATTGATTTGTGTGAATCTACTACCTTCTCCTTTTCATGTCAATAATTATTTTTATTCATTTAGTTTTATTTAAGTTCTGTTTGATTTACCTATCATCTTATTATTTATATTATAGTTTTTAGACTCAGTTTGATAGCCGGTCTAATCCAAGACCCGGATTCCGAGTTTTAACTGGATTACCGGATCGCTCGGGTCGCTTTTTTTTTTAAAATCAAAATGACATCGTTTTAAAAAAAGAAAAAACACAAAATTCAACGAATTGCAACTAATTTTTTGACCGGATCTTACCAGGTCACACTAGGTTTTTTTTTCTCTGTTTATTTTCAACACGGTCTAGTTTCAATCCCCAAGTTTGGTTTCAAAACTATGATTTATATCCATTAATTCTATACAATCCAAGCAAAGTTCTTTCCTTTATATTTAGAGCTTAAGTATACACAAATTACAAAGAATGCCTCAATTTTACCACCAAACAATTTACACTTTCAGAAATATTCAACCGAAGAATTTTATTTATTCTAAGTATCTAATTAATACAACATTATTTCAAATACTATTTAACAGATTCTGTTCAAATTGTAAGTCTTCTTCTATATAAAAAAAAATAACATTATTTAAAAGAAGATTTAACATATCCATTATGTGATTTTAGTAGAAATACTATTTGAGAAATCAAACTAATCTCAGGATGAAATTGATATAAAAGACAGTTTGAACGTAAAATTGATAACATCTAATAGTTTGGGGGTATGTTTAAAGAAACTGAACAAAACTCCTCCTCCTTCAACTCAGTTAATTAATAAAAAACAAAATCTGCTGATTTCTCGGTACCCTTTTTTATCTCTTTGAATTTTATTCTCTTCGCATGTCTTAGAATTTATTTTCGTGTTAAGAAATAGCCATTAGAGGATGGACCCAGGCAGAACTTGCCGGAATTGACAGAGCTGAAAAATAAGTCTGGTGTGCTGCACATTGGAAGGATACCTCATGGTTTCTACGAGGGAGAGATGAACGGTGAGGTTTAATGTGTGATTAGATATTAGTTTTGATCGTAGCACCTCTGTTTTGCTGATTGATGCAAGTCTTCTTTTTTTTTTGCTTATTAGATTTTCATGTATTTTTCAGCTCATCCCAAATGGTGAATTAAGTTCCCAAATCGAGTTGTATAGAGAAGCTTCTGAGTGTAGCCATGGAAGCCTGTACCTGAGCTTTTGCTTCTATATGTTACAGCTGTTTGTTCACAAGTCTTGCCCTAACAATCCACGCTACATGACGACACTAGGATTATTCAGTGTTCAAGCAGAAATTGCATATGAGCTTTTATTTTATGTGAATCCAGTCGTGTTTCAAATATATTTCCCTTGCTTCTTTTTGGTTGGATATCGAAATTGCCTGAGCCCAGGATTGTGCATGACTATATATGCCGGAGGGAGAGAGCATCACCGATTAAGCTTTTTTATTCACAATTTGACTATTACAATACAGAACCAACATTGCTTTTTCAGGAGACGACTTTCTCAACATTATAACCACAATTTTACCGCTCCTTGAGCCTTTCTTTTACCTGTTCAGCTTCTCTTTCCCATCCTTTTGCAGCTAATTATTGATAACGAACAGGAGGTTTTCATGAAGACACTAAGCTACTCTGCTCGAATTCGGTTCCAAAATTAACCAGAGGAAGCGGCCCATCAAGAGGAGAGTGCAGTCCTGGAATGAGCTAATAATGTTTCCTTCTTCAAACTTCGCAACACGTACCCGCTTTTGACCATCTAGGTGTTCTACACCCAGATTTCGGCAAAGGAACCTACATGAACTCTGCTTTTCTATTCACTATCCATCAATTGAAATGGTACTTTAGATTGTGAAAGGGAAGTTCAGCAATTGGAATTCGGAGTTTGGAATTCCGAATTTTTGCAAACCTGAGCAGCACTCCCAGACGGGAGCTCAAAGAACCAACACTGACACACAAAATTCAAGAAATTATTACAACTATCAAGAAAGTCTCCAAGAAAGAACAAAATACCTTTACAGAAGAGTAACGAGGATGAAAATAAGGAGAGCAGCAATAAAAGAGTACTTAAGAGCAGCAACAAGAATGGCTAAAGAGATAAAGAAAAGCTGCCAAAGAACTTGGAACACTGGCCCATGTAAGCAAACCAGTCAATCCAACAGCCAAGATGTTATCAGGATTTGGGTTCAGTAATAAATCACCCCACTTGATATTGATTAAAGGAGGAGGTTGATCTTTATTCAAATCACTACCACCACCATTGTTATTGGAAGACTCATAATTTATTTCTTGTGCTGGTTCTTTGGGTTCTTGAGTTGGGTTGCTGCTGCTGTTGTTGGTTTGTGCAGAAAGAAGGAATCTCAGATGGGTTTTCTTGGAGATTTTGAGAGGAAAAGAAGGGAGAGGGAGGTTGGGTTGGATGTGGAGAAGAGGGATTCTTGAAGATGATGGGATTTTAGGGTGTAAGAAAGAGTTGAGCCCTATCATTTTATCCATGGCATTTTTAGCACAAAAGTTTGGAATTGGAAAACAAAAATGGGCAAACTCTAAGAACAAAATTTCCTTTCTTGATTTTTCAGTTAAAATGAGGACCTAAAAAAATAATCAAGTTACAACGAGGACCTAAATAAAAATAGATAACTTCAAAACGACCACAGTGGGAGTCGAACCCACGACCTTTTGATCCGAAGTCAAACGCGCTAATCCACTGCGCTATGCGGTCTTATGCACAACAATTTGCAAGATTATATATATCTTACTAAACTTTCAGGTGCTCCCGTGGAAGGTATGGCATTTATATTAATAATTCAGAATCTGTCAAAGGATCTAACACTTATTGAAATACTTTCTACAAGAACTCGCATTGAAGCTTTATGATTGTACATCAGGGAACCAAAATATACATGCTTCCAAAGGAGAGTATCCAAATTTCTTGGTTTTGAAGTAATCGGGGCTTGAACGTAAGTATTTGACTTGTCATGTTGAAGGGTAGTGTTTTTTTCTCCTTTGGATTGATACCAGAGATGAAGCTTTATGGGATTTAAAAAAAAAAAACAAAAAACAGAAAAAATTGGGTTGCCATATAATGTGATGGTTTTTGTTTTTTTATTTAAAAAAAGCAGAATGTCATAGCTTGTCCTAAACCCCACTAGAGGCCTAGACTTTCTAGCTAGCGAGTGAAAATCCCTAGCCTTTCTCCACTAGTAGCATACATTGTCTTTTCCCTCATGGCAATGTAGCCTCTCCATCCTGTAACTAATTCACCTCTCGCCCGTAGGGCATAGCTGACTAGGCTAGCTAGAGACTTATTGAGAGTACAGTCAGCTCTCGGCAATAGACAGGTGAAGTTTTTGACACCTTTCTGTTTCTCACTAACAAAAGCCATCTTTATGCCACGCTTGTGTAGTCTGCATGTAGGAATAATATTGTCCTAAAGTCCTTCCACCCAACAACACAACAACGTGGCCGAAACACCTTTCTGTTTCTCACTTGCAAAAGCGCTTCCGCTAGTGTATTTTGCTTCTGGCATTCATGTCCAAAAGCCCTTCCTTCCAACAACCACCCTAGAAATAATTATTTTTTATTTGAGTTGATTTTTATAAAAATAATAATTATATTAATTTTTTTAAAATAAAAATTCAAAACAAAACTAGAACCAGTTTAAATTAATCGGTTTTAATTTATTTATTTTAGAGCAAAAAACCAGTTCAAACCTGTTTGACTTAGTTTAAATCAATCGATTTTAATTTAATTATTTTAGAGAAAAAACCAGTTCAAACCTGTTTGGTTTGGTTTTTTGAATTTGACTCAATTTTTTCTGGTTTGAATTCAATTTTTTTAATTTCATACTTGTAAAAACTAAAATCAAACTAAATTAGTAAGTTTTTTTAATTTTTTTATTGTTTTTTTTTAAGATTTAGTTTTTTTAGTTATTATTTTTCTTATTTTTTTTATTATTATTTTTTCTCCCCCCTACTCACGGTACTGTGACCTTTTCCTTTTCTAGTGACCGTTGCCTATGGGCCGTCCAATGCCATCAACGCGAAATGGGGAGCAAAAGGCAAAACAAGAGATTATCCAATGATGCCTTGCAAAAAGGATCCTCCCTTTTTCTCCGATCTCCTCTCTCGGAATCCATATTCTATCTCCACATCCCATCACCTCCCCCGCCCATTTCCAAATCAGGGCCCCACCACATTCTCAACTCCTCCGTACAACAGTTTGATATGATGGGCTTGTGATGTCCAGCTGTGAAATGATGACCCTCGTTACCCTTTTAGGCAAAGACAAACCCCTCTTTCCTTCGTATATAGTTGACAAGGTCTCCCTCATCACCATATCCACCCCCTTACCAATAAATCCACTCACCATAATCATTTTCTTTGCTTTAATCATTTGCTTTATTATATCTTCCAGGTCATAAATGATTTTTGCCACATCAACTCTTATTATTTCTGTGCCTTTTAATTATATACGGGTTGACTAATAGTGCCTTTAGCCTCCTCCTCCTCCTCCCTGCGGTGTAAAAATACTTTTTTATTTCTTATTAAAATATTTTTATATATATTTTTCTGTTTTTTAATCCATACCATCAAAATCACAAGAAAAAACATTAAATAAACATTAATTTATTTATTTTTAAAAAAAAAAACCAGTGTAGCAAAAAACCATCTTCAAAAGCAAGCACTTTGAGAAATCTTTATGTGAGATGGCTTGTCATTCTCTTATTGGCCCCCAAAGTCTTTTGCATCATTAATACCGGCGTTCAAATGCTTTTTTCATAATTGATGTTTCAAAACCTCAAGTTAAAAACTTGAATTATTTTCTCGCTGTAATATTATAGTCTTAATGATTAGATGAACACTTTAGTATTAGTATTCAATTTTTTGAATCTTGTTGACTGTTTCACAAGGAAACTGTATCAACTGTGCTGAGAATATCTGTAGAAATCAGAGACATTTAAAGTTAAATTAACACCAATGGCTTTAAGTACTGGTCTGTTTAAGAGATTAACCCTCGCAAATTCATTTTCCGATTCTGAATTAATTGGAATAACTGCGTTCCTCTAAACATCTCTGGTTACCACATATATATATATATATATATATATAGAACCAGCATAAGAATGACCTCATCGTTGTAGCATATTTCATAAATGTTTGCATGGCTTGGTTCAGTGCAACTTGACTGATTAAGCAAGGTGACCTGCAAATCTGTAGGCTCTTTTATGGATACTGCTTCCTCGCCTTTCCATCCCTTTTTTTTTAATCTGTGAGAAAGAGAACAGAGAAAGCAGGGAAGGGAAGTCACTTCACTTCACTCCACTCATGCAAACATGAGGGAATGGATTGGGTCAGCAACGTCTGGGGTAAGTAATCAGGCCTGACAAGTGTGTCTCGGGAGGGGATTCAGATTCTTTCCTCTTCCATTCTTACGTGGGAAACATGGACTCTAGAAGAGATTCAGCAGGGACAGCTCACTTCTTGTTGACACATGAACATGAAAAATAAGGTTTCAGTTTTGAGTGTGTGAGGCCACGGTTTTCCTACTTTTCTTTAATGCTTAATATATATTATTGTTGTTATTGTTATTACTTTCACAAACTTAATTTAGTACGTAGATTTCATAGCTTGTAAGACACTTGAAAAACTCTGAATGCATGAAGCCAAAATGGATCAGATCATCAGATGTCTGCCAATCTAAAGCAACTGTCCTTAACTAGCACTGCTACTGAGGTCATTAACAGTTTTATGAGAATTCAATTGAAGTACGAAAGAAACCAGCTGACTTTTGGGTTAGACCTTGCTATATAAAAAGTTAAGAGATGTATTTTTTTTTATTTTTTTTAAACATGAGTGTTTGAGATAGTTTGTATTATGAATCCTTAAATTAATAATTATTTAAGTTTTGAAGTTTGTAGATTTTAAACGGATGATTTTTAAAAAATAAATTTAAAACTTGATTAATCGAGCTATATTTTTTAAGATTGTTGTTGTTTTAATGCTATCAGAACGAGAAATAATACCCGAAAAAGCTTTTTATCCATAATTAATTGAAATGATATACTTTTACATGTAGTAGAGTGCTTCGCTCTATGTATATAGTAAATTCCCTTTTATGAACATATATCCACACCCATTTTCTTTTATTGAGTTTAGAGATAATATTAGAGTTGGGTTTTGTTTCACTCAACTCGGACTTCAAGATCGTCTAATGTCATCATCTCTGATCGCGCTGGATAAGATCAAGTGGAGGATTTTCTCTACTCGGCGGGCACCAATGGATGCTGAATGATTTGCTCAATTTAATTAATGCATGGCAAGGAAAATATTCAATGTATTTGGATATGCTTTCATATTACACTATTGCCACGTAGCTTGCTCTCTAAAGTATCAGTACCCCTCATTTATTAGAGAGAATCTATCGACATGTCTTTAGTAACTAGCTAGACTAAGAGAGATTCCTGAGTTCATACCTAAAGTAGAAGACATAAATAAATTCAACGGTGTTCCCTCAACAATATCTTCTCAAGAATATTTTTAAGATTACCCTTTTCTGTTGTCTTGAAATTAATTAATAAAATCCAGTCAACCTTTTTTTAAAAAAATAAAAAAATCCTCTATCGTTTATAAGTGGTGGCAATTTCGTACCACCTGTGTCCAGGAATGAATTAAACTATTCATTGGTTTAAGTACATTAATTTCTGATTTTAGAAGATGATCAAATTACAATGTGATACGTACCCATGTATATGAGGTCTACACGCCTTTGCCGCGGCAGAAACTTTCTGCTACTCACATATCTCTGCCCGTACGTGTGCTTCTCCTTCGTATGGTGAGCGACGCAAGATTCTAACTGTGATGTTATTTGGGTTTATAATAATGAGTGATTCTAGATTATTAAATTAAAATAATAATTTAAAAAGTTGTAATTTTTATTATTATTATTATGTTAAAAATTTTACATCTTTGATAATTAGAATTTTAGATTTAAAAATCATGATATAGAATCTTAATTTTAGTAGTTTTTATGATTTTTCTTGTTATTTTTTAATTTTATTTTTTTTTCTTTTATAATTTTAGATTTTTATTTTTATTTTCTAGTTAAAAATAAAGATAAGCGATGAAAGAAAGGATTTCATCCTTAAGAATATTCTCACGTAAACTTATATATATTATTTTATCTCTTTTATGTTTCTCTCTTTTTTATAAAGTGATGATTTATACTTATTCCTACAACACTCTGGAAATTCTCATTATTAGATTCTTAGAGAAAAAGGTTATGCAATACAAGATGGGTAAAAAAAGGCACTACAATAATCAAATAAAACTTAAGTAGGGTACTATTATATATGTGATTGAACCCTAGGAATGTGGAATTTTGAAACAATAGCTTAGCCAATCATGACAAATAAGATAGAGAGACCCACCTCTAAAATTCATATTTGCAAGGAATTAACATGTGTGAAACCATAATGATTTTTTTGGAGTTTATATTTTAAAGATGAACTATATATTTTCGAACTAGTTAATTTATACATATACGCACACCGAATTATTAAGCCTTTTTTTTTTTTAAATGAAGTTTATTATGGTTTTAGTTTTCTTAGATAATTGACACCCAAAATAGAAGTAAATTGCTAGAAAACCTTTGGGCTGCCTGAAGCAACAGATTGGGGGTTGAGTGAGCGAGCGAGCTAGCCATGTCTTCTCTCCTAGGGTACCAAACTGATCATGTTATGGACAGGAAGCAAAATGGTCGGTCAAAAGGTCAAATCCTAAACACTGTACACGCGTAACGTGAGCAGAGCTCGAATAGTGGGTTGTCATCCTCGTGTAATTCTTTGACATCTGTCGCTCTCAGATTGGCCCATACACATTACGTAAGGCTCTCCCTTCTCTCTCTAAAGAGAAAGACAGGGAAAGAGAAAGGTTAATGAAGAAGTAGTGATGAAAAGTTGCGGTAGACTCGGATCCTGTCTCCCCAAGAAAAAAGTTCCGAATTTGTCAATTAATCTCTCTTTATAATTTGAAGGCCCAGAAGAAAACATCTCTCTCGTCTGTAGTGTATATTTTTCTTGCTATCTAAACCTAGTGGAGTGGGATTAGTGGGAGCAAGAAATGAGTGAACACCACCACCAGTACGGAATGCCAGATCTCCGGCAACTGGTGGCCGGAAGAAGTCATTTTCAAGGAACCCAGCAAGGGGGCGAGCCATTCTTTGTTCAAAGTAGGAATCTCGCAGCACCGCAAACACATCACTTTGAGTCCATTATGGTTGGCCATGAAGCAATGTTGTCAAGTGGTTTAGTCAAGCTTGGTGGGCATCATGATCGTTACTGCACCAATGCCACTAATATTAATACTACAAATAGTGCTACAATTGGTACTAGTAGTTCAGCTGGTGTTGGTACCCTATATGGAGTAGAAATGGAAAGTGCTACTACTGCTGGGTGGATTGGAAATGATGGAGGAAATAATAGTAGATGGCCAAGACAAGAGACTCTTACTCTTCTTGAGATCAGATCTAGGCTTGATTCCCGGTTCAAGGAGGCTAATCAAAAGGGTCCATTATGGGATGAGGTTTCAAGGTACTTTCCTTGTTCAACTAAATAAATTCTACGAAGCCCTTTTGGGCAAATATCCTGTTTCCTTTGTTGAGTATTTCTTATTCTATCAGGCTTGTTCTTGCATTGCAGATGCTGGATTAGGAAACCCTAATTTTTGTTTTGTTTTGTCACGAAGTGGACATTGATGATGATATTCCTTCTCCTTCTTCGCTTTCTTTTTTTCTTCCTGTGTGTTTTAAGGGCTCATGCCCCGGGATTTAAAGCAATTTTATTTGCTTATTTGTAAAATCTTCTCTTGAGTTCATTTCGTGATTTCCTTTCAATAGCCGTCTTTGTGCGTGTGCAGTGGTGATCAGTACAGGAAGTATTTGTTCTCAGTATCATAATCTCTTCGCTAATTTTCTGTTATGAACTCTTGGTAGCAATTGGGGGATGATGGGAAATACTAGCTAGTCTCTTCTTCTTCTTCTTCTTCTTCTTCTTGAAAGGAGTCCGTTAACAGCTAGTTAATGATTTTAAAATTCAAAGAGAGACAAGATAACTTAGCTGGTGGGATCTTCATTAATTACATCCCGAGAAGAATGTTTTGAGTATTTAATACTTTAATTACTAAAAATGATGGTCAATAAACTAATTAATTGCTTTTTGTGTGAGAGAAATGTTGAGAGTATGTTAGTCAACTATTGAATATTGCCAAATCATTATATTAATAGCATCATTATTGTCTGCACAAGAATACGCGAACTTCTGCTTAGGTTTTTCATTTCCTTGAAATCTGTACCTGTGTGTCTGTTTGTGCACACATACAAGCAGTATTGAGTTACTTTGACTTTGCTTATATCCAGGATCATGGCTGAGGAGCACGGGTACCAGAGAAGTGGCAAGAAATGTAGAGAGAAGTTTGAGAACTTGTACAAGTACTACAAGAAAACCAAGGAAGGGAAAGCTGGGAGACAGGATGGCAAGCATTATAGGTTCTTTAGGCAGCTTGAAGCCCTTTATGGAGAGCCAAGCAATCAAGCTTCAGCCTCAGAAACCCATTTTGTTAACAACACACTTCTTTACCAAGCTCCAATGAGCAACACAATCAACCAAGAAAGTCAAGAAACATTTCAAGAAAACAAGCACAGTGAGAGTCTGAGTTTCTCCAACACATCTGAGTTTGAGACTTCTTCATCAGAAAACAATGATGATGACCTTTCAGCTATTGCTTACAACATGATGAACCGATCAACGGAAAAACAGAAAGGGATAAATGAGAGTCAAAGTCTTGCGAGGCCTAAAAAGAGTTGGAAACTAAAGGTTAAGGACTTTGTGGACTCACAAATGAGGAAGTTGATGGAGAAACAAGACGCCTGGATGGAGAAAATGTTGAAGACCATTGAAGATAGAGAGCATGAAAGAATGTGTAGAGAGGAAGAGTGGACAAAGCAAGAGCTGGCTCGGTTCGATCAGGAACATGAGTTTTGGGCTAAAGAGAGAGCATGGATTGAAGCTAGAGATGCTGCATTAATGGAAGCCTTGAAGAAACATACGGAGAAAGGACTCGAACTGTCATCTTCAGTTGAGCAAATCGCAGTAGCCACTCAAAGGCACAACAAAAACCCGGACAGCGCTGGTGCTAAGAAGATTCAGAAAGACAAGTTCAATAACATTACATGGACTGAACCCGAGATCCTGAGCTTCATACAGCTCAGAACTTCCATGGACTCAAGATTCCAAGAGAATGGGTATTCGAATGAAGGGCTTTGGGAGGAGATAGCAGCAGAAATGGCTAGTTTAGGCTATGATAGGAGTGTGGATGAGTGCAAGGAGAAATGGGAGAGCATGAATATCTACTTTAACATGACAACAGAGTCTAACAAGAAGCGTAAAGAGGATTTAAGGACCAGCAATTATTTTCAGCAACTTGAATCCTATAATGGCATGAATTCATCACCTTCTAACTCTTATGTGGGTAGTCAAGTGAATGATAACAGCTGCTTTCAGGTTCAAATAAACGAAGGAGATCAGCATTTGTGGAATACTAATAAGTTTGACTTGAAGCTCAACAAGGAGAAGAACCAGCAGCAACTATGGCACAACAAGTAATTAATTAGTTAGTTAATTAAGCTGTTTTTTTCTTTAATTAGCTATGTAGATGTTAATTAACTTGTTGATGAGAAGGTGACGTACGGTACATTTATTTATTTCCATATTGTGTGACATTTGGGGGTGAGGTTGTTCATTTGTGTAAGTAAGAACTGACTAAGGAGTTTTTATTATAAGACCATGAAATGTCTTTCATGGTCACAACAAAAGGGCTTAGGGTTTTTACTAAAACAATAGATCCATGGTTTTTCTTATCATCTTTTATTTTTTTTTATTAATCATTTATTTATATTTCAGTTGCTTAGCTCATTAATGGGGAACTTTATTGTATTTTTTTTTTAAAAAAAAAGTAAATATGAGTGGTATGGGTTTCCATTTCGTGCTTATATATATACATATAGTGATGTTTGTAGGTCTGAACATGTATATACCTGCAAAGCTTACATTAAGCACATAGGTTAGGGTTTGAAAATGTGCATGATTCTATTGGTTCGAAATATATATTAATTTAATATAAACCGAAATATTTAAATTTTTTTTAGATTAACGTGGGTGTCCGGCCCAGCTTGTACGCACCTCGACTAATCCCACGGGCCATGAAGTTAACGACCATGTAAGCCTTCAGTGGCCATCATATAAGCAACTCAGGACTCGAACCTGAGACTATAAAGGGAGCAAACCTCTTGATCCCAAGTTCTTATCACTGGATCACCACCTAGATAGTTAAATCGAAATATTTAATTAATCAGTGACATGTTGGAATATATATATATATATATATATATATATAAAATAAAAAAAACAAAAAAAAAAACCAGTCCTATCAATCTCCTAAACGTTCCTTTCTCGTCCGTTTATGAAAGAAAGAAGAAAAGAAAGGAACAGCCATGGCATGCGATGATGCATGAAGAAAAAACAAAGGGAAATTCTATTAGAGATCACGCTTATGAATAAAACAATCTGCTTGATTGATTTGCTGGCTGCTCCTTTTTGAAACTCCGCCCAAAAAGAGAAGAAAAAAAAGGAAGGAAGGTGGCTTCGACATGAAACGACTTGAATTGGCTATGAACCTTCATTTCTCATCCTTCCAGTCCTTGATAAGACACGTAGATTTCCCATCTTTCAAATCATCACCTCACCCATATCGGGGCTCGTATTCACGGCCTTTTCTTGTTTTTCAAAAAAATTCTTATTTAAAAACAATCTTTCAAATTATCAAATAAATTAAAATAGTATTTTTTTTAGAAGATTTTGATAAATTAATGTAAAGACTAAAAAAAAAATTATTTTAATATGTTTTTAATTTAAAAATATTATGCATTGTAAAATAAAAAACACATGTGATTAATTAATAATAATAGTGTTAATGATAATTTTTATATGATAATAGTTTATATGAAAATAATATGAGTTGATTTAAATTAATTATTTTTTATTAAAATTATATTTGTAAATATAATATTTTGTTTTTCCAATGTTAAACCAACCAAGTTTGGATTAAGTTTCTAGCCAATAAAAATTCATTGAATAAGAATATGTTTGAGATTGTGATAGCGGTAGCGATTCAAGGTGTTTTTTATTTAGAAATATATCAAAATAGAATTTTTTTAAAAAAAATTGCTTTTAACAACACATCAAAATGATTTTAAAATATATAAAAAAATTATTTTAAGCAAAAAATAAAATAAAATTTTAAAAAAATGGTTTATATTATGTTTCCGAACACACTCTAAATTTAATTGAATTAATATTTTATTTAATTTAGTTAAAAGCTCAACCTCTAAATAACCCTGAATTTTTCTAATCAATATATTAAATCGAGTCTAGCATAAAAGTAATTCGATGAGGGTTAAACAAAGAGCACGATAACATGATTTTGGTTCCTATTCTTCGTTTTTTTTTAAATAAAAAAAAAAACCGAGGAATTAAAGCCTATACCGTTTGCTAGAGGAATTAAAGTCTATACCATTTGCAATCAGTCTATCACCGTCATGCATGAACTTGTAGAAACTTCGAATAATTCAGGGAATGAAAAGGGATATTATTCCCATCTCTACCCCTCCTTTAGGTCCAAAGGAGAATTTCTTAAGGGTTAAGATTTGAGATTTCCATGAAAAATATCTTAAATTCAAATCTTGAAAAAAATACGGACTAAATTAGCGGTTTGATCGATGCAGCTAAGGATTATAAAAGGCCTGCCGACCTTTCTAAAAGCCATCAATAAACTCCTTGGGCCCAAATTAGTGGGCTATTTCCAGGCCTGTTACCCTAACCTTTCTTCGAATTTCATTGAGCTGTCTCCCCAACATAAAAGTCCATTTTTTTTTAACATAATCTTGTAAGATTTTAATCCACCAAAAAGTTTCCTTTTGATTGAGAATATTATTTTTGATGAATCAAATAGGAAAATAGACAATATATATATTTTCTAATGTACTATTTTGTTAGGATAAAAAATAAACAATAAAAACAGAATATATTTGATTAAAGAGATAAGGATAAACAAAAAATAACTATGTATTTTAGATGATTTAAAAATAAATTTATGTATTTTAAAAATACAAGTTGCATGATAATATGTCATTTTTACTTCCACAATTTCTTTATTATGTTTTCGAGAAAATAATCAAATATTGGTTTAAATATTTTTTTATGTCATTTTAATCCATTATTTCTTCATTTGGATCTGAGGCTGAGGAGATTACTATTTAGTGTATGTTTGTTTACGCGATGAACTTGTTTTGAATTATGGTTACTTGGTGAGTCATAATAAGCATCATTTAAAAAAAAACAATTGTGCGTAATTGATGTCTTAATTTGTATCATTAATTGCCTATGCAAGTAATTAATTGATTGACTAATTGATTGTCTCTCTTAAATAATTAACCTGGACTATGTGCACCGAGCAGTTTATGGGATGGATATTCAATTTGTGTTGTTGAATTGAATTAACAACAACAATTTGAATTTATTTTTTTCTTCATATAATTTCTTTTTATGTGTTTTTAGATTTTTTTGATATAAAAATATAAAAAAATAATTTAAAAAATAAAAAAATAAATTGAAGTTTTTTTTAGTGTTTTTCAATGGTTTTATGTTTAATATAAAAATAAAATTTTAAAAAATATTTTAATATATTTTTAATTAAAAAATATTTTTAAAAAACACTGTACATTTAAAAGGAACTAAAAGGGCCCGTGCTTTTAAGAAAATCAATTTTATCCTTAAAATTTATTTTACACGATTAAGTTTTTTTAAGCTCAAATTAATATCTAATTGCATGTTTTTTTTTTAATGAACAGTTAAATTGCAACATAATTGATTATAGTGAATAACTTAGGTAATGTAGGTGGTGGTTTTACTTGTTGTTTGAAAAGTATATTTTAGTCCTTGATTCTTTTTGGCTATTAGAAGTCCAATACTTTTAATTTTAGAAAAAATAACATTTTGGTACAAAACGTAAGTGTCGTCATTTTTTAGTTCTGTCAATCTCGAGAGAGAGGGGGGGTCTTTTCTTCATTTTAACTGTCTAAAAAAATCTGCTTATAATATAACCTATCAATTAAGGTTTTTATGAGCAAACCTAACCTATCTCATATAGGAAGAGCAAGGATAAACTATTCATATCCCAACATCTCTTGAATTGGATTAAGGATTGTCCACATCAGGTATATTTTGCATATATATATAGACAAATTTGGGGTAATATTTTGAAATAAAAAAAAAATGTTTAATAGGAAATGACAATAATACCCCTAGAAGAGTATGTTTTATGTATAAATAGATGAAGGACATTTTAGTAGTTGAATAAAGAATTGGTTAATATAAAAAGAAGAATTAAAAAAAAGAAAAGAAAAGGAAGTCTCAGATTTGAAGAGTGGAACCGTAAAAAGAAGAAAAAAGAACAAAAGATAAAGGAAAAAAAAGAGAGTTAGAGAAAATAAATTTTAAATGTAAGATTTATGTTTTTAATGTGTGTAATTGTTGATATTAATTATGATTATGAATTACTTGAAAATTACAGTTTTAAAGATTATGATTTGGGTTTGATCAACGAGTTGATTGGAACACTATGAATAAATTGTTGTGGGTAATAGTTTAATTAAATAAATTTTAGATGATTTTATTATAAATAATGATTTTGATATTAATTAGTTTAATTGACGTGTTGGGTGTAAGAATATTGAGAAATTTTAAAAAAATCATTGTTGGAAATCTAGACAGTATGGTATCAAGGCTGAAAATAATAAAATTTCAGTTTAGTTTTTCAATTTTAGGAATTTACAGTTTAGTTCTTAAACTTTGAAAAAACTATAAATTGATCCTTCAAGAATAATTCAAGATTATGTACAAAAAGGGTGAATTATGGGTAAAATAAATATAGTTATGAATATATAACATTTTCAGTTTAGTCCTTCAATTTAGTAAAATCACAATCTTAACCTCTACAAGTATGAGAAAATTTCAGATTGAACCCTAACTATAATTTTAGTTTTTCAAACTGGTTTGATTAATAATTGAGATTTATTGATAAATAATTATCAAGTTTTATGATTTGTTTTTATTTGAATTAGATTCCAGGAAACCGTTTGGTTGTTGGGAAAAAGGACCAATTTGATTTATAAATATATAGGAATATGAGTTGGACTATAAGTTAAGTGTATTAAATAAATTATATATTCGTTTCAAGTTATTTTTTAGTATATCTCTTTTTGTTTTAAGATAATCTTGATATTCTACACATATGATATCAATATAATTACCTTCAGAATCTGCTTACGTGTTATTTATATTTTTGAGTAAAGTGAGCATATAATTTTCTATATCCTATTGTATTAATATAAATATATAAATTGTTAATATTAAATTAATGGTGCTTCTTTATAATTCTTATATTGTTATTTAGTTCTTGTTTATAATTAAGCATAATCACTTCCTAAAATGAATCATTGATATGAATCATTATGTACTCATGTATTGATAGTTTTTCATTTGATTGATGTCATGAGTTGAGCCTTGAAATATAAATTTATCTGTGTAATTATGAGATGAACCTATGATATATCAGTTAAAATACATGTTATAATATGATAGTGTTAATTTTATGCACATCGTATTTGAACTCTAGTTGGTCAGGAGAATCACCAACTTGCGACAACTGATCATCTACAGTACAAAAATTCATGCTCATTGCATTTTAATTTTTCAATGAGTTATACTTTATGATTATTTAAGAAACTTTTATACTCGAGAGAAACGGGCAAATAAAACGTAATCTTTCTACCACGTAGACAAAGACATTGATTGATGGATCGTCACAGGATCGCAACGCCTAAATCACCGACAACAGAAAAGATTAATTAGCCACCGAATCTTTAGGAATATATATATATTCATCATCAATCAATTGTGCATTTACGGGGCCGAATCCAAGGTGGGCCGATTTTGTCCCCTTAGGCCCCAGACTTAGTAATGTAGCACATTGAGTCCCTTTTCTCAACAAGGTTTTAATTTAATTCCCAAAAAATGAAAATCTCAACATATCCCCCCTTAAATTACTTGTTTCCTGACATGTTTAACGCTGCAAAGATAGAGATTTAGCTTTCTCCTTCTAAAACAAATGACACGTTTGGTCCTTTGAAAAGAAAATCAGTTTGATCCTTAAAAACAAAACCTACTTTTTGTCCCCAAAAATGTATATACTGGGATATTAAAAAAAAAAAAAAAACCCTCTTCCCTGTCCATAGCCGATCTCATAAATAACCAAGTGGTGGAAAAAGAATTGAAGAAAAATAACAGAAACCCACATAGTTTGTATATCAATTAACCATCAATTACCTCCCTAGGCTCGGTCTAATTAATTTTTTTAATATCTATAACTTTATTAATTTATTATTTAAATAGTTGTTTTCTAAAATAATTTTCGTTGAAAAAATATTTTTATAATATTTTTTATTTTTAATATCAACATATCAAAATAATATAAAAAATATTTAAAAAATTAATTTTAATAAAATATAAGATAAAACTCATTTCCAAACAGTATCTTAATACACTAAAAAAATAAAAATCAGGATCTAGGGGTAACGGTTTCCTTGAAACATATATTATATATATCCTAGTAGAAAATGACTTCAACTAATGCTCTTTTTTTTTTTTAAAAAAAAAAAAGAACAAAAAATTCAAACGAGGAAGCCCTTGTCGTTTTACTACCCATATTAGTTGCAAACATTTAATAGAATCTGGAAGTGGTTCTCCCTGCTCGTGTCTTAAAAGCATCGTTGTATACAGCAAGCTAGCTAGTGGGTTCTCTGTATTTATTGTCCTTGGTCTTACCGATCAAGTAGGGTTGTCGATTGTTTGAACATGCACGATAAGCTTTATCAGTTAACAACCACCCAACCAAATAATGTATGTACTCTAGTAAACGTCGTGTTCATTATTGAAATCCCACCTGCAATTTCATGCTCTTGCCATTCTTATAGACTTTCTTCTCCAAAAACCACCTCAGTCCAGCATCATTCACGTCTCCCCCTTTCATCTCTCCTTAGAACAAACACAATGTCTCTTCTCAGTTTTAGTTCTGCAACTCTTGATCCTTACTATCATCTTTTCTTTACCATTCTTGCCCTGTTCATTTCAGGCCTCATTTTCTTGCTTTCTCGAAAACCCAAATCCAAACGCTCACACCTCCCTCCAGGTCCACCCGGTTGGCCTATTGTTGGGAATCTTTTCCAAGTTGCTCAATCAGGCAAGCCTTTCTTTGAATATGTTGATGATATACGTTCGAAATATGGTTCAATTTTCACTCTTAAAATGGGAACAAGAACAATGATCATCATCAGCGATGCGAAGTTAGCCCACGAAGCGCTTATTGAAAGAGGTGCTTGCTTTGCATCTAGGCCTAAGGAAAACCCAACAAGAACCATCTTTAGCTGCAATAAGTTCAGTGTCAATGCGGCAGTTTATGGTTCGGTATGGCGGTCGCTGAGGCGAAACATGGTGCAAAACATGCTTAGTTCAAGTAGGATCAAGGAGTTTCGTAACGTAAGAGATAGTGCAATGGATACACTTATTAATCGGCTTAGAACCGAAGCTGAGGCTAATAGTGGAGCGGTTTGGGTGATTAAAAATGTCCGGTTTGCAGTGTTTTGCATACTTCTAGCCATGTGTTTTGGTATTGAAATGGATGATGAGACCATTGAGAAAATGGATCAGGTAATGAAGTCAGTCTTGATCGTTCTTGATCCAAGAATTGATGACTTCCTTCCGATTTTAAGTCCGTTTTTCTCCAAGCAAAGAAAGAGGGCATCTGAAGTAAGGAAAGCGCAAGTAAATTTCATGGTTTCCTTCATCGAAAAGCGAAGGAATGCTGTCCGAAACCCTGGATCAGACAAATCGGCGATGTCATTTTCATACCTGGATACCCTTTTTGACCTAACAGTCGAAGGAAGGAAATCAACTCCAAGTAATGAAGAGCTTGTCACTCTTTGCTCAGAGTTCCTCAACGGTGGGACTGACACTACAGCGACCGCTGTCGAATGGGGCATTGCACAGCTAATTGCCAATCCCGAGGTTCAGACCAAGCTCTACAATGAGATAAAATCAGCTGTCGGTGATCGAAAAGTGGACGAGAAAGATGTAGAGAAAATGGAGTATTTGCATGCAGTAGTAAAAGAATTGCTACGTAAACACCCTCCTACCTATTTTGTTCTAAGTCATGCAGTTACCGAGCCGACGACATTGGCAGGGTATGATATACCACTTGATGCAAGTGTTGAATTTTTCTCTCATGGAATAGGAGAGGACCCAAAATTATGGAACAATCCTGAAAAATTCAACCCGGATCGATTCATTTCCGACGGAGAGGATGCCGATATTACAGGAGTTACAGAGGTGAAAATGATGCCTTTTGGTGTGGGGAGGAGGATATGCCCTGGTTTAGGGCTGGCCACTGTGCACCTTCACCTGATGATTGCAAGAATGGTTCAAGAATTTGAATGGACTGCCTATCCACCTAATAGCAAGTTGGATTTCTCTGGGAAGTTGGAGTTTACTGTGTCTATGAAGAATAGCCTCAGAGCTATGATCAAGCCTAGAGTTTAATTAAGCTGTGATCCTGCGACGAGTTGATTATATATATAATGGCACTAGTTAATTAGTATCCTGCCTAGAAACGTTTGTGATTTTTATAACTATTATGTTATTAATTAAGTCAAGAACAATGGTGCAAGCATTTTATGCCCTATGAGAATTATAGAAGTCTTTTCCATTTTAATTGTCTTCTGTATAATTCCTGTGTTTGTGCGTTCACCCTTCTCCAGCATCCTGGACTATATTTCTTGACACGCCGATCGTTTGCAGGGCCGGAGGCAGGGGGGCGGCTGGCAGGGGCCGGGGGGCCTGCTTTTAACCACCCCTGAAAGTTTCTATTTTACCTCCCAAACCTCCTAATATCCTGGCTCCGCCCCTGATCCCCGGCAGGGTAGACAACTGCTCGTGTCTCAAAGAAGCATTTAGCCGAATCTGTTGCTGGCATGAACGGATGTTTATCCAACAACTACAAACTTATGGAGCCTTTCAGATTTTTTTTCAAAAGCCTTATCTCTATAATTACTTCTATACATCAATGAATTTCATTGTGGGGTTATAGTTGAATCCAATAGAATTCTTTTTGATCCCCGCTGATTTGAGAAGCGACATGCAGGAAATTTCACTGACAGTTGAAACACGACACAGATGCTCCCCGTCCTAACAAATGGACTTACTAGATTATCTTATTATCTTGCAAGGAAAGATTTTGAAATTAACGACCAAGATCTTTTTCATAAAATTGAAATATATATTATGACCATCACGACTAACTCATAAGAACTAAATCCTTACTATTTAGGTTAATGATTTAGGTTTTCTGGGTATGATTTATCATATCAGGTGAAAAGGTGTTTAGGGATATAGCATGGATTATTTATTATTTTCTGATGAGGCCAAAAATGTTAGTGTATATGATATTATGGTGATAGGTTGGGATTAATCAGTGCAGAGGCCTAACCAATAATTCATAAAATAAGTAGCTGCTCAGGACCACCCATAAATTTATCACAAAGTAGATGGCCCATTTAATTATCACGTACAACTATATTTTGTTGGCACATTAATTAGAATAGACCACATTTTTGGATCGGCATGACTACTTTAAGCTATATTCGAGCTATGATTATTTATAAATATAAAAAGGAGAAAATACAATTAATAAAGAAATAAATAAAAGAGAATGAATTAAGAAAAATAATTTTTTAATAGATGATGGGATTTATATTACTTTTTGAGGTACCCGGATGTTATTTTCTTACTTTATCTATTTCTCTCTGTAATTTGAAGAAATTTTCGAGAAATTGATGTCCATGTGGAGGAACGCTTTTGCATTCATGAATCCGCTTTTTCTGCCCCCGGAATCCGCGTGTTGTACGGGTCCATCTTGTACCTGGACTCCTGGAGCTGGATGTTGAGGGGATTTCACTTTAATTATTTGATATGTCGGCAAATCATATTTCTTTCGGTTTTTACTATGACTGTATTTCAGAACGTGCTACTTATTATTTTTTAAATATTTTTTATTTAAAATATACTAAAATAAATTATTATTTTATTTTTAAAATTTTATTTTTAACAATACATCAAAATAATTTAAAAACATCAAAAACATATTAATTTTAAAAAAAATTAAATTTTTTCAAAATCGTTTATAAAATACAATGCTAAAAACTTTATTGTGTAATTTTAAAATGTTTTTTCAATTAAAAATATATTAAAATAATATTAAAAACATTAAAAAATATATCAATTTAAAAACCATTTTAAAAATTATCAAACCACAAGGTTGTTTTCCTTGTAAAACATTGAAAGAATATAATTTATTGAGAATCATCGTGTGGGCGTGATTTCTTTAAAATTCAAACAATCAAAGGATTTAATCTAAATAGTTAGGGTTATGATTCAGTGATTTTGATCAAGGTTGTCAATTCCATTTTGACGGGTGTTCTGTTTTTTCAATTGGAACGGAATGTTCTGATTTCGGACCGTTTCGGCGTACCGTTTCGAGGTTATACTGTTCATATATATATATATATTCAACAAATATAATTTAAATTCAAGATAAATTATGCATGACAAAATACAAACACAATATCAAGCAACATAATTTTAAAATTTAGATACAAAGAAGACCAAATTAAATTATATAATCTTTGGTATTAATGTTCCAGCAATGTAAGTTTTCCATTTCAGAATTAAATTAGATACAAAGAAAGACCAAATTAAATACAAAATTTGGTATTAACGTTCCAGCAATGTATCAGATTGATCCGCTGACATTGATGCCAAAAAACCCCCTCCTCTCCTTCGCAGTTCGCAGGGAAGAATCCAATAAAAGGAAACCCACAGTCCTGATTTTCTAAGGCATCCCCAAAAGTAATTAGGATTTTCTTAGTGGATTAACCTCGTCCCAGTGATGACTAGTGAGGAGAATCAAATAAAACAGCATTAATCTTCTAGGGTTCATTGAATCCATGAGAAAAAGGTTTATCGTTCCTCTCTCTGTGAAGGATCTGAAGAGACTGAACATCCACTAGCTTTCTACCCTTCTCTCTTCCACATTAAGGGCAGTTCACAATTAACATATGTGCGCTCTCTCACAAACCCACAGTCCTGATTTTCAAGAACTCCACAGTCCACTCACTAAAAAGTAAAAACAGAGCTGATTATCAAAACTCCACAGTCCAGATTATTTACAGCAAAACTCCACAGACCAGCCATTGAGCTTTTGTTGTCATCTCCGCTGGCTCAAGAAAGAACCACCAAAGCTGAATTATCAACCTCATTTACAGCAAACCTCCAAAATAACAGAAAGGCAGATACCAATGAAAGAAAAAACAGAAAGACCAAAAAGGATCGCACCTTAGCTCTGCAGGGAAGGGAGCGGATGGCCAGCGAGGTTTGATGAAACTTTTGGTTCTGTCTTCTGTGTGATAATCCCCTTGACAGGGAAGGGAGCGGACGGGGAGGTTTGATGAAATTAGGGATTTGGTTTAGCAAAAGAGAAAAAGAGCACGGGTGTAGGGCTGTAGCCTTGTAAGTCAGTAAATGTACTGTGCAGTTAATGAAAATAAACCGGGTTTAATTTTGAATCTAACTTTGAGTCTTTGACTCGGTGGCTTTGACCCGAAACGGAACACATTGATTTCGGCCGGAAT
Organism: Populus tomentosa; assembly: GCA_018804465.1. Classification (NCBI taxonomy): domain Eukaryota; kingdom Viridiplantae; phylum Streptophyta; class Magnoliopsida; order Malpighiales; family Salicaceae; genus Populus; species Populus tomentosa. The sequence continues at coordinate 1,129,785 of CM031983.1, read as the reverse complement.
GTTCCGGCCGAAATTTGCCCGGAATTTCCGAATCAGACCGAGATTTTATGCGAGACGAAACTTGTTCCATTTTGTTTCGTTTTTTTAACTGGTACGAGATGTTCCGGGCATTCCGGCCGAAACAGAACGGAATCAACAACTTTGATTTTGATGTTAAGAAAACAACCTCGACAAGGATGTAAAAAATAGAGTTATAAAATTTTATCATTTGATAGCTTAATTCAGAATCAATTAATTTAATTTACCATAAATCAGGTCTAAAAAAATTTAACTCAAAACTTAATCATTCAGGAGGTTCATTCATGATTGGTTAAAAACTTTGTTTACTTTCCTTAAAAAATTTCAATAAGATATTGTTTGGCTTCAAAAACAAATTTAATTATCACTGGTTTATTCTCTCAAACTTCGACAAGTTAACTTATAGATTAAATTTAATAACCATAATAACATAGAAGAAAAAAACAAAAAAAAATTTGAGTGATATAGTTTAATTGGTCAAACCCTGAGTTTGCTTTCTAAAAGTTATTAGTTCGAGTCTCATAAACTTTAATACCATTAGAGACTTACATGGTTGTTAACTTCAAGGCTCATGAGATTAATCGAGGTACGCAAAAGCTGACTCAAATATCCATGTTAATTAAAAAAAAAAAAAGAGGGAGATTTTCATATTGAATATACGAAATTATTAGAAACTAGAAAATAAAAGCATAAATGGCTTTATTTTGAGACACAACAACACTACATAGAAAGAGAAGAATTAAAGACAGGGAATATGGTCATTGCAAAGTGACCATTTATGCACCCACACAGACAACCTGTGTATGAAAGCAACCGAAGAAAGAGCAACCTCCCACAGATCTTCACAGATTTCACAATATAATATAGAATTTCTGACAAACAACACGTTCTGCAAATGTTAGATGTTTTAGCCCTTCTGGTTTCAACTAAGTTCCACTTTGGTCCCTGTAGTTTAAAGATTCCCCAAGTTAGGCACCGACATGATGTTTTCACAGAGTTCGATATTCCTGGATGTGCTTTCTTTATATTTTCTTCTTGTTACTTAGCTCCATTGCGCACTTCGTGTGCTACTGTGATTAGAATCATGATGAATGATAATACTTCGTAAAAATACTTTTCTTTTGAAAACGTGATTTTTTATTTTTTAAAATTTTGAAATTAGTACATCAAAAACATTAAAAAAAAATCATTTGATTTTTATTTGTATACAAAAAAACACTTATAAAACATAATCATACGCAATTCTAAACGCAAACAAATGGGTGGTAGGATCTTTGCTAGGTTAATAGAAACCAAATCTTTCAGCTTTCTGCCGTTTGTTGCCATTAAAAGATTAGCCCTCCAAAACTATCCATGGGGACAGATGGGCCTCCAGATCCAATTATGATGCTTCCTCTAATGATAACATTTTCACCCTCGTTCACAAGGAGACAGAGAAGTAAAGAACACAGAACGTGACCTTGTATGCGTACCTTGAAGAAAAATATTGAAAAGACAGACCTGGATAGAAAGGTACCAAAAGGCAAGATCAGGTGCTCCAGTCAAATCTACAATCTTGACGACAAATGAGCTGCTTAGTAGTAGCTTTATAAACAATCCAGACATATTCTAAGGAGACATGAAGAGCATATCAGAGTTGCAAACCCCACAAGGGTTGCGTCTTGTGAAAAGTCCAATGAAAGAAACATTGGGAAGAAAGGTGGGATTATCTACATCTGATGTGTTTCTGTGCACACAGATCGCCGCAGTTACACTTGTATGAGAGGGGGAGAGGCATGTACGAACTGCCATCCCATTCAACCATTCTTCATCGGATTCTATTTCACAACCGAAACTAACAAAACTGCCCAGAAATCAACCATTTTGAAGGGGGAAATTGAACAACAAATGACTTTTGCAATATTTACAGTAAGCCATGAGTGAAGAACAATGAACTTTCTGGGAGTTGTTCCAATGGCATTCCAACTTTTTTCACTCTATATACCCATATTTGGACCCTTTAAAATTGGAAAACCTAATGAATGCAGCTTAAATTTTTACTCTTCTGAAGTATCTAAGGATTTGACGGGCTTTCTACATGCTTGTCAGCTATGTCTTTTGCAATCTGATTTCTCTCGGTCAAGGGGGGTGAATTCTCCCCGCCGCCTTCTTCATCACCATCAGATGCACAATGATTATCTTGAATGGGGTCCATCCCATGGTTGTTGATTGATCCTGGTGAAATCCCATGCTCAGTTAACATATAGTTATAAGAATGGGAATCAAATGTCTCTGTGCCATATCGAGAACGGATAGCTGAACTGGACAGGGGTTGCATCACACGCTTTTTCTCAGGAAATTCACGCAATGATATTCGACAAATAGGACAAGTGGAATGCTGTTGCAACCATATGTCTATGCAGGTCACATGGAAGGAGTGCCCACAGTAGGGGAGAATCCGCAATATATCATCGCCATGATATTCTGCAAGACAAATTGTGCATCTGCCACATAAAACCACAACTTATTAGCAGAAAATTGTGAAATGACAGGATACGGTGAACTGTGAAGATAAACAACTCAAATCCATGTGGAAACCAATATGCTAAAGAGACATGATGGACATGGTGCAATTGAAACCCGGCTGCTATCTGTCATGATGATCCAATTACCAATATGATGTCAACTTGTTTCTACTTTTAGATGCTTCTTCGGAAGGAGGTTCATGCGACCAAAAAAAGAACAAAATAAAAATTAAAGTAAAAATGAACCAATTAAAAAAATTCTGAAGAAAAACAGGCATATAACCGTGAGGATTTCAGTGACAACAAAAAAAGGGGTCCAGCACCAAGTGTACCAGCTAGAAAGCGTACAAAAGGTTCAGAAAACAAATTAATCAGATAGGCAAGCCCTCTAAAGGAGCACTGTCACAAACTAAAAAGCATAAATGAATCGTATTTCTTGAAACTTTTTCACAGCATCACACAACTAGTATTAACAAAAGGATGGCTTATGACCAATGAAAACGTAACCAAGAGAGAAGGTTTGGTTGTTTAGGAGTTAAAACTTCATTTATAAGTGCACACATACAACCAGTTTCATGCCTTTCCACTTCAGATAAGCAAAATTGTCTTTAGGGGAATTGAGGTTCAACACCCAACAGAGTAACCCCTTTCTCAACAATTCCTATCGCCCAAGCCTCTGTTTTCACTTCCTCATGAAGATCACAGAGGTTATTGTCACCCACATTGAACTGGTGAATTATACTAGAAAAAAAGAAAAGAAAAGGCAAGTTTGGGTCCTCCAAAAAATGGAGCAGAAAAATTCTTCTACTTCGCCACAACTTTCATAATTTATCAAGGTCAGGCAAATTGGATTCCCAACAGCTCAAAGGTTGCTTCAATCAAAACTCAAATAGTGAGCCAGTCCTTCTGAATACCACCGTTCTTTTCTTTTCTTTTCTTTTCCTTCTGTCAAGGGGTGAAAAAACAACCACGAGCATCCAAGGTCCAATTCCCATTAGTTAATTGTTAGCAAGCCCCGCCTCAAATTCCATGTGCCTTGTGGAAACATTTTAAATAATTTTTGACCGATCAATCAAGCGTCAAAGGCCTGGGAGAGAAGGTGGTGTTTTATTAAGCAACATTAGTTAAATATCACCTGCAAGACTGCTGTAAGAAGACAGCATCTACAGTTAGAAAAACAGAACACCGCAAGATAGCTAAATAAAGGTTTTTGTGCACTGAGAGAATTTCATCCCAGTCATACCACTCCAAACATTTAGCGATGACGTTTCAGAAACTGTGCTCAGTCAAACAGAGAGTACAATAAAAATAAAAATAAAAATAAAAAAACATGAAAAAGAGATCCCAGCACAAATGCGTGCTTACTCTGTCTCATACAAGATAGCCACAACTAAATCAAAGTTTATATCAGAAGAAAACTAAAATTTACAAGAAATCATCAATCTTACACCTCCACACCCTGTTCTAAACATCTTTCAAAAATAGAATTACAAATGGATGAAACCTTCAAAATAAAAAATAAAAAATAAAAAATCATAACACAATATTACTGGCACTGCATATTCTTCATTGTAATGACAACTTAAGCCAACATGGTTCGAAAACTAGGAAAATTATCTATTTCATACAAAATCATGGCATAAAAACCAAAACCAATAATACTAAAAAGGAATAGAGCAGGGAAGGAAGAACATACTGGGCATCTTCTGAAGCTGAGAAAATCTTATCATTGTACTTCTTGGTTGGAAAGTTTGCTACAAATACATGCTCAAGACCACCTCGTTCCAACTGTAACACATGTCAAAAATTAACAGTTAAACTCCTAGACAAACAATTACCCCATGAAACAAAACTCTATTCAGCAAATGAAAAAACCAAATATCAAAGATTAAATTGTATTTTTTACAAAAAATGGGACTTTTTGCCTCACAAGAAGTACGTTTATATCACACTCTATTGTTCAATATGCCAGTTCCAATTTTTGATTAAAGACAATTAATTTGGTACTTGACTTTGTATTACCACAAACAAAATATCCAAATTTAAACAAACACAAGAAACTAAACCCAGTTAAAAAAAAAAAAAAAAAAACTCCAGCTTTAGAAGCTAAAATCCAGCCTACTCCACTCACAGAATTACAAAACAAAAAACCATAAAACAAGCCCACATTAATTTCCATAGTACAATAAATGAATAATCAAAATATCCAAAATTAGACAAACAGATAAATGAAACCCAATTAAAAACTGGGGGAAAAAAGAAGCTAAAATCCAACTCCACTCGTTCAATTCCAAAACCAAAAACCATATAAAACCCACTTCAGTTTACACAAAAAATCATAGAAAACACATTATAACAACCAACTAAATATAGAAACAGTGCTGAAAACCAAAGGGAAGTGCTTACTAAGCTAAGATTAGATCTGGAAGCAATAGGAAAAGCTCGTCTTGCAGCATTCAACTGAATCCGAGCACAGAGAAGGCGAGTACAAACAAAAACTATAAACATAGTGCTTACACCAAATCCTATTACTGTCATCACCAAATTTATCCCTGAAGCTATCATTTTTAGATGTAAAGTTCCAATCTTTTTCACTCACTTATATTCAAGAACTCAAAATCAACAAGACCCTTTATTTTTCTCAATCTCTTTACACAATCCTTGATCTGATTCTACACTTAGAGAAGCAGCAAGAAATAAAGGTCTCATCTTGACACAAGAAATAGAAGTGGAAGTTTATAGTGTGAGGATTCATGAATCTTCTTCTTTTTCTATGAAATGTGGGAGGAAACAAGAGGGGAAGTTATCAGAGAAGACGCAAAAAAGTAACTGACTGTTCTATTGTTGAAGTGACTGAAAAAAAATATCCCTTCTGGGAAGGGAAGAGCTCTTGTTTGCGTTTTGGGAGAGAGGAGGGCGAGGGAGGGGGAGATTAAGGAGAGAGATTTGTGGGGGATTATGGGATCTAATCTTCGATGTGTTGTAGATCACAAGTGCGTGTATGTTTTTTTTCTTTTCTTTTTCATATTTTTATTTTTATTTTGAGGTGGGTGTTTTAAGCGGTAAAAAATTATAAATTTATAATCCAATATGAACTCGAAGGGTACACGAATTTTATAAATACACATAAGAAAAATGCTATTTTTGGTTTTCATTTCTTCAAGTAAATAGATAACATTTTTTTTTTAATTTTTTCTACTATTCTATTGCAATATGTACTTTTAAATTTTAATAGAACGAAGTGTATTTATCTGAAATTTAAATTTTTTTATTTAAAATTAGTTTTTTTAATATTTTAAAAAAATTGATATGTTGATGTTAATAATTAAAAATTAAAAATATATATTTTCAAGTAAAAAATAATTTTTACTATATTTCTAAATAGACTAAAATATTTGGTAGCATCACTCTTTGTGGTAAAATAATAGTGTACATTTATTCACGGATAAAACAAGGTTTTCTTTATGTTTCATGTTTTATAAGTTGTGATGGCATTTAGTTTCCTTTTAATTATTAGATTACCAATACGTAATTTATGTGACAAATAGCGAATGTTTTATCACTTATGTTATAGATGCGATAAGAAGTCCTTAAATTAATTTTTTTTTTTTTTTTTTACTCTTGAGATTTTCCCCATAATTCTTTTGTTTACTGAGTAGATTTTTTCTTCAATAGCTGTGGATATATTTGTACCATAGCATTCAATGTGAATTTTTCATATATATTTAATATATTTTGAAAAATAATTATTTTGAGCGGGGTTTTTTAGGTTTGAACTTGTTGCTCAAGGGAGCAGCAATTCTTTCTAGTTTCTCAAGCTATAACGGACGCATAACATTAATTATTTTTATTTCTAAGTCAATAAATATCTTCTGCTTTTATCAAAATATATAGTATTTATAAAAAAGCTTCTCTTCTTACAACATACAAGTCATTTGGATTTTCAAAAATAAATGTTTTCCTTTGCATTATTTTTCCGGGGAAATATGCTATGATCGGCGAAGAATCTTCCGGGAGGAAGAGGGACATGGTTACATCCTCCAACAGAGGAAATCTCATGTGAGGGGAGACAGCGTTGCTTTAGCCAAGGAATTGCGAGGAATTGGATGGGATCTAAAGTCAACCACTGATCTGGAAATGTGTGGAAGGAACTACGCAACCCATCAGAAGATATATCTTCTTCTTGAAGTCGTTTTCCTTCATTTTGTTTTAAAAAAACTTCACATGTGCCCCTTGTATGATAGAATCAACGATTTTCACCTTTTAACTTCAGTTATTAAACTTGGTACAGATTGATTGGCTGATCCAACCCGTGTTCATGTTGTATATATAAAAATATAATCTAGAATTAAAATATATGGATCCAATTGATGCGTATTTATTTGGTATTGTAATTGAAACTGTATTTTATTCTAACTATAATTTATAGTTGTTTGGTAAATATTTTAAACAAGAATTTTATAAATGAATCCCACTAAAAATTAAGTTTTTACCGCCAATGAAGCAAAAAAATTAATTCTTTTTACTTTTAATTACTCACCTATTATCATATATGTTGAGTTAATTAATTCACTTTGCACAGTGTTCACTTCAAGAAGTGAACACTGCTAGATGAATTAATTCACAGGTTACTGTTTGTTTAACCGCGTCCGACCCAAAAAAAATTTAATTTTTTTTAATTATATTTTACTCAAAAACTTGCATTTAAGATTATTCAATAACACTATATAAATTAGAAAGAGATCGCATAATAACGTAGCATTTGCAGAATTTGATCACAATTTTAATTTTGTTTTTGATAATATTTTACTTGATTTTGTTGTACGCTCAAAAAACCATAAAAATTATAGTCCTTATCGGATGAATTTCATACGTGATAAAATTATAGATAAATTAATTTTACAATAAAAAATATTTGATATAAAATATTATTTATTTAATGATGTAATAGTGGTAATTAATTTTACGGTATTTAAATTAAAAACCATCAATATTAATATATCTATATATATTAGTCATTTTATAACCTCAATTTATAAAGCATGTTTAACCAAATGTATTAAACTACTTTTTATTCAATCTCAATTTCAACTACAGTTTTAACCAAACATATATTACCAAACCAACTTCAACCAAAAATACTTTTTATAAAACAACTATTTTTAAATTACAACCACAAAAGTTACCACAATACCAAATACATATTAGCTGACAACTTAGTTGATTAAGTTAAAATTCAGTTTTATTTTTAAAAAAATTAATACAATTTTATTTTAACTTTTAAAAAATAAAATAATATAGTCTTGATTTATCTAAATTAACTTTTCTAATCTATAATCTAATATGAATCATAAAAAAATAGAGTTTAAAAACTTTGCAATTAACATTGTGACTCAGAGTTTTTAAAAGTATTTTTCAATTAATATTGTTATTTTTAGATTTTTTAGATATATTTGATATGAAAATAACAAAAACTATCCTAAACACTTGAAAATTATAAAATTTTATGTTTTTTTATATGAAAATTATTTTAAAAATGCTTTCAACCACGTTATGAAAGACATACAAAATCATCCAAGCTCATATATCCACTGATGAGAAGAAGGAAAATGACCGGTAATCATTTTTTATTAGAACTCGTTTATTTTTTTATTTTAAAAATATTTTTAAAAAAATTAAAAATTTTTATTTGTTTTAAATTAATTTTGTTGTATTTTTAAATTATTTTAATGTACTCATATTAAAAATAAAAAATATATTATTTTAATATATTTAAAAAACATTTAAAAAATAAGTGTCACCATCAAATATTACATGTCAAGTTGCCAAGGAAAAATGCTAAAAAGAATAATAATGTATTTTCCATCTTCCATTTACACTTCAAAAAAAAAAAAAAAAAGGGAGATATCCCTTGCGATGACCTAGACGACGATATTTCATGTCAAGTTGCCAATCTCTAAAGTCATCCATGTCAAAAACCCTCCCCCCGTACACGTAACGGAAGTTGGAATCTTGATATACGTGACAGGGATGGTGGCAGGGTTAGACTCATTCAACATACCAAACGAAGTATTGACCCTTTTTTTATTAAATTAATATAGATGTGTATTGTATATATTTTAAAATTAATAATTATGTAAATTTTAATAATTTTAAAAATTATAAGGCTAAAATTAATAATTTTTAAAAAATAAATATAAAATCTGATTAATTAAATCATATCTTTCAGGATTATATTTGATTATTTTTTATTTTTATTTTATTTTAAAAAGATCTGACCAATTTAAAGGAGGATATTTGATCATTTTTAAATCTAGGCTACGGTGAAGTTTTGTGGAATGAGATGATGACCAACTTTTTGGTGAAGTCAAGAGGCCATTGGATTCTCCAAAGAAGATGAAGTCGAGATGGATTTGGATGGAGATGTGTGGCATAAAGATGACCGTAGATGAGTTTTATCCACGGCTCAATGCCATTTTCTCTTTTAAATTCATTTCTGCTGGTGTTTGCTGGGAGGCATTGTCTGGCCAGAAGGGTTTTCAGCAGACAAACGTCAAGGCCAGAAAAGAAAGAAAAAAACGAGCAACTATCATTTTTGATAGCGATTTCTGATCAATAAGCAATCATAAATCATGCTTCAAGGATAGGGCATGACTGATTCAAGGATCTGTTCTCTTTTTTTTTTTTTTTTGGAAGAATTAAAGGGGAGCAATATGCTCATCTGTCACGCAGGCAAGGCACTGAATTGAAGAACCTTCAAGCCAGCAAATATATCAAAGTTGCAGTAGAAAATAAGATTCACAACCTAGCTTAAGCTGTTGCATGAACTAATTTTATCAATTTAATTAGATAAAATAAAAATGAAGTCTTGGGAAATAATATTATATTATTATCTGACACTATCAAGCCTTCGCTAACCTAACTAGCTTTGTTGTTGAAAAGGTTAAAAATATATAAATAGGTTTTTTTACTGGACCAAGAGATGACTATAGTAAATAAATAAATAAAAATAGTGCAGTCGATTTCTGGACAGGGACAGGTGACAATTTTCCAGCTTTCTCATGTTGACAAGACTGTATACATTATTCAGATTCGTCCTTGGATGGTTCTGAGCTTGTTTTTCTTTGCAGCAGACAAGCAGAGGAAGAGAATAAAATAAAAAGGGTACAGTGAATCATAAGGTTCCTTTTCCTTTGTTTTTCCTCCGTTAATTTTGATTCTGTGATCTGAAATCGAGGAGTTCATCGTCCCATTAATTATGCATGGACATTTTAAATAATTCCCCCTTTTTTTGGGGGGTTTTTTGAGCCTCAAAGATCGTTTTTACGTGCCCAGCTACAAACACATGTAGAGCACCCAAGCTTCTTTAGTTTTAGAGTGAGACTTGAGAGAAGTTATCCAGCAAATTACAAGTATTTTATTAACTCAAGAGTTGCTGAACTATACGATAAACTCAAGGGTGCGAATTTAAGATTTTAATTATGACCTTCAGGGACAAGAAACAAGGGTTTCCTGCATGGACCAGAGCACAAAAATACTCTTCGTACAAATTTCTTCAAATAATAATGTTATTGAACTCGATTAGCAAGTTGATTCATGCATGACCCGCTCTGCTAGCTCTTGCCGGATAAAAAAATTCAACCTAGAATTAATTAACTATCAATTTATGATTCAGTTAAAAATCATTGATTTTTTAAATCTTTTTAAAATAACACCATCTTGGTGTTTAAAAGCAATTGGTCGCATGAATTAATGGTAAAATTTGAAATATAAGGGTTTGTTTTTCTTGTAATTTCAGGTTAATTTGAGACTTGTAATTGTTAATATAATGATCATTAAAGACTTATATTGTTATTAATTTTAGGGTCCGTAAAATTAGTTAAGGTACGTGTAAGCTGGTCTAGATATCCATGTTAATAATAATAATAATAAAAAAAAAGAATCTCAATGAATAGAATAAGAAGAAGAAAAGAAAATTGTTCTTTAATCTTATCATCACCGATAAGATTGATTTTCATTTTCATAGAAGAAAAAAAAGGCCCTGATTTTCCTTGCATCTGACTAGTTTTTTTTTTTTTTTTTGTTCTTGCACCTCCCAGATCTGTAAAGCTGGATGATCAGTGAAAGTAAATCTCCAAGAGATGACAATTTCCATCTTAAATTAAGTCTTATAAAAATACTGTAATTAAAGCTTGGAAAGGTTAAGAGTGAGATTAAAGTAAGTTGTTATTATAAGGTTTTAATTAAGTTGATTGCCGAGTCATTAGAAAAGGACATGGAAGCAGTTGGATTAGACAACCTGTTTTTGGAAATAACATTTCAAAATCCAAACTTTTTTATTTCCAATTTAGGCTCTATTGATGAGATTAATGAAAGATCATTACAATTGCAATTTGCTTGATAGGTACTCGCGACAAGGTGGTCGTGGCTGTCCGCCCGTATTATCAAAATCCGGTGGCTAGTCGCTAACAAGTTTGCTAGATTGTATGAGAGCTCAAAATCAAGTTGTCGATTCGCCATTGGAAGTTGAGACTTTAGACCGATGATACAACATGTACTAGTTATCAAGCTTTTCCATGCCGAGATTAAGGCAATGTTTGTTTCCGTGACAGTACCATGTTTTTAAAAATATTTAAAAAAATTGTTTATATTTTTTTATGTTTTTTTATTGTTTTAATATGTTGGTGTGAATAATGAATTTAAAATATATATATATATATATATATATATTATTTTAATACATTTCAAGATAAAAATTTAAAAACAAATAATTATTGCTATAAAATCAAATAATATCTAAGAATAGGTTTGATAATGTAGTGGCTTGTAAGAATTGTGTTTCTACCTTATGGCATCATGCATTGTAGTTATGGGGGTTATATGCCACTACAAATTAACAATATCTTTGGGAATTTTTGAATTAAATTTAATTAAAAGTTTTTAACAAAAATTCATGTTTATAATGATTTTAAGTGTTGAAAATTCAAATTTAGATAAAACTCATTTTTTAAGAATGGTATAAAAGTAAATTAGTGGTCAATCCCCTGGTTCACTATATTAAAAAGATAAATTAATGTTAAAACTAGTTTTTTTTTTAAATACTTTTTTTTTTTAGAGATCTTTCAAGGAATATATAAAGATGATAAAACTAATATAGGAAACAAAATAAATTTAATCTCATCTCTTTCAATACACGTGAATTTAATTTATTTATTTATTGAAATTAAATACTATAGTTAAATTTAATTGCGGTAATTGTGGTAATACTATGGCATCTTAAATCTTACTTGGTATTTATTTGGTTTTTAATAATATATTTTTGTATCGTACCAGTATTACACAAGTAACTAGCGGGGTGAACCTAAGTGTAGGTTACCAAGGAGGGGCCACTGGGCATGCACTGATTGATCACTAAGCATGATAATTACGAATTACGACAGCGAAAGCAATTAAGAGAAAATACGGGGAAAAACTCATTAACTTATGTGGAGGTGGAAGCTTAGAGCAAAGCAACTGCCCACCCACTTCCCTGAGAGTGACACGTCGTTGTTAATTATTATCTGTGCAATAAGCAAAATGCCAATTGGCACATCATTTGACACATATTAAAAAATAAAATTAAACGATTGGCCCTCGTTAGTCCAACCATTATGTAATTCTGCTTCGAGAAAATGTAATCTCGATTGTCAGCAACGTCTGCTCTTTAAATTAAATTATCTCAATGTCACTAATTATTAATGAGTCCACTTTGATTATGGATTCGTGTTGATAACTTTATAGAGTTATTGAGCACAGCACGCGCGTACGGCTGTCTAGAGAAGACAATGAATATCTACCAATTAAAATTTCTTATATATATATGTGTGTGTGTGTTGTATTATTAATTACTTTTTTTTTTTTTTTTTTTGTATTCATGGCTATTCATTATCTACTATTACTTGTTATTTAAAAAAACTAATTAATAATATATATATATATATATATATTAAATGTTAAAATTATAAATTTTATAAATATATGTACATTAATATTGAGATATATACAGATAATATTGGATTCAAAAAATATAAATATTATACTTTTATATCTATATATCACAAATATAAAAAATTAAGTCAGGTGTGGCTCAAGTTTAAATAGAATTTGATGATATTTATATCATATCTATTATTCATTAAGTCGGATAATTACCAAAAAAAACCTATAAATTCAAGTTGATACCCATTAAACTTGAATTAAATTGGCATCCCTACAACTGCCTATACATTCATGCTAATTTATGATCTAATCACACGGTATCGAAACCCTTATTTTGCTGCGGGTTATGATTTTTTTTAAATATCAGGTGTGCAGGTTGCTTTAATGTATTTTTTTTTCATTAAAAAAATTCAAAGTTTAATTGAAAAGCAATAATCTATATAGTATAATCTAAAATACCCTTAACAAACAACACGATAATAGGAAAATTTATATTTTTATTGTTAAGAAACTTATGTAAAGTCAAGAAAACTCCTGGTCAATAATTATATTTTTTACTGATTTAGAGAAAAAATATTTTTACATGAAAAAAAAAACAGCAACACTTCCACGCAAAAAGCTTATTTTATTCACCACATAACATTAAAGTAATTTTATTATGGTATAAGACATATTTTATTATAAATTGGGTTATAGTAAAATACCAACGTCATTAAATTTTTTAAGTGATAGATTTTAAATTTAATATTTTTATTATAAAAAAAACGCATTTAAAACTTCTAGTTGTGGTAATGAAAGAAATTTTACCATTTCTCGTATAAATACTATCCATCTCGCTTTGTTAAAATTTACAGAGCTCATCAATGGAGTTCATAAATTAAGTTTGAGTATTTTGTTAGAAGGAACATAAGTTTTTTAGACAACGGACTTTGAAGTTGAGGCATGGCGGGGCTCACATTATCTAGGCCTTCAGGCACAGTTTTTCGTCCATAGCTCAACCAACCAACCTTGGACCAGGACCACCCATGTTATTCCTATTGCTCTGTCGCCCTCGGCCTTTATTACAGGTGGTCCGTTCTTTTGCTTGCACGCTTGTCTACCTTAAATAAAAGGCTCATATCAATATCCTACGTTAATTAAGGATTACTAGTCACGTGATCCGTGCGATACTGTAATTTAATTTTTTAAAATAAAAATATTAAAAAAATTAAGATTTAAAAGTATTAAATTTTTCTATAAAATTATACATAGAAATCTTGAGTTTGATTATAACACTTGACCCTAGAGTAATATTTATAATATTAATAATAATATTAAACTTACATGATTTAAGTTTAAGTGAGTCTGATTGCAACACCGTACCCAAGAGCATTGGATGTGGTTCTGGCTATACGGTCATGTCAAAAAAACGTGATAATTAAATAGATTAATTAAAAAGAAAAAAACCAAAGAAAAAAAAACCCAATAGGAAGAAAAAAACTAATGAAGAAAAAGATTTTTTTTTGAAATAACTGAGTTAACCTTTCAAACCATGTTAACTCGTCAAACCTGAGATCTGCGTCATGAAAGTTTGATAACTAAATAGAAATTTTTTTTGATGGGTTTACCCATAATTAATTGGGTTAACCAGCTAAATTAAGTTAACCCGTCAAGCCTAGGATACGTGTCATGAAAGTCTGATAATTAAATAGAAAGAAATTTAGCATTAACAAACTAAACTAAACAAAAAAAATTAATTAAAAAAAAAACAATTCCGGGTTAACCCTTCAAATCAGGTTAAGCCATCAAACCCGGGATCGATTTCATGAAAATCTGGTACCTAAATAAAAAAAATTAACAAACTAAATCAAACAAAAAAAAATTATTAAAAGAAAAAAACAAAAAAAAAAGAAGAAGACAGTTAGTATATGTTATAATATAATATAATATAATAATATATTAATAATAGAAAAAGTTAAAAGGCGTGGAGAAACTACAGTACTTTCTCCACGCCTTTTAGAATATTACTTAACTAGTGATAAAATTATTTTTTAAAAAAATTTATTAAAAAAATTATGAGTACCATTAAATTCAATTAAGTAGTTTGATTTTAAAACTTGACAACTTCGCTCCTTATTTATTTCTGGTTTTGAAATAAATTATGTAGGAGCTGATTCAAAATGAATAATTTAATTTAATAGGTTAAAAATAACTTGAATGACTGGTAAACATATGACAATGATTATAAAAATACTTTAAGATGATAATTTTTTTAATATTGAGATAATGTTAAATTGGATCCATCTTGGTCACTTTGCGAGTTAAGTCATGGACTTTAATAAGTTTAATAACTTTATTGTTTTTGTAAATTATTTTTATTTAATTTTATAATAAAATTAGATGTTTGCAAAATCAAGCATTGATCCTAAAAAAGACATTTATTTAAGATCATGATAACTCTATAGAAAGAGGAATAAAAATAAACTATAAATTCCATTTCTTAACTAGTCCAATATTGAATAATATTGAGATAATAATAAAAAATAATTAGAAAAATTAAAGGACAAAAAACCAAATAAAAAATATATCAGATTCAATGGGTAAACCTGTGAATTGAGTAATTCAGGTTACACATCAAACTAGGTAATATATTCTATTGTGATTAATATATTTTTCTTCTTCTAAAGTATTGTTTATTTAATATATGATAACAAAAATAGACGATTACAAAATCGAACATCAAACTAATATTAAGACTTTTTTTTACAACTATAAAAATCTCATAGAAAGCAAAACAAAATAAATTTAAAAACTTAATTCTTAATCAAATCAATATCAAAGAATGAAATAAAAAAATGAATATAAAAAAAGAGGAGAAAAGTTAAACTCACCAAACCTGTCAATAGATCTATGAACTTTTTAAAATGTAATAACAAGTTTTTTTTTCAAAAATATTTTTTTAACTACATGATAAAAAGAAAAATAAATGTCTACATGATCGAGTTCAAATAGAAAAAAAAAGGTACCCTGCCAAACTATAAACTAAGATAATCAAGGTTACTTTGTCAAACTTGCAAACTGAGTCATTGAATTTGTAACGTTTAATAACCTAGTTTTTCTTTTAAATATTTTTTTATTTAACTAATTTTTTTTAAAAATAAACCATAACATAATGCTATAATATTTTTTTGATATCAACTCCATGCTGAGATAATTTTTTGATATAAAAAATAAGTTTGATTTAAGCATTATCTCCTTCGGATATGCAACAGTGCAATCATTCCCATTTCCCTCCCTCGTTTTGTAATCACAATTATTATTAAATCTGATGCGGCTCGGTTTAGATTAGATTTTAAAGAAATTCAACTTGGAATTAATTTTGTTTAACAGGTCAATCGACAATTTGATGAAAATCAAGATTAATTTTTTTTTTTAAAAAATATTCTTCAAGACAAACTTTATTTCATGTTATTTGTTTTTTTTTATATAAATATTGCCATTTTATATTGACTCGATCATTCATTCTAATATATATGCAATCCAAGTATGCTCGTAAGCCACCGGCCAGACTGATGGTTTTTATTTTAATTAGTATCTGTATCGAGTTGACTGCACAATCGTGTGATGTTTATTTGACTCTCTAAAAAGAATGGGTGCAATATCTATGTTATTAAAAAAATATTTTTCTGAAGGATTAACACTGTAGGCGTGTAGAAAGAAAGAAAAAAAACCCTTCTTATAGAAAGAAATTTCACAATACACAAACAAATAGCAGTATTGTTACCACTATTTACATTGAACAATGAATGAAAGAATAAAAGAATTGCTGTATCTTTCAACAAAATTTGCTGTTGAAAAAAAAAATATACTGTTTCGGTTCAAGCTTTGCAACAAATCATGGACCAGTCTATGTGGATTTATTAGAAGCACCTTTGTCACCTTGGCCACCGCCGCCAGGAACCACCGTGCGAACCTTGAACCTCTCGAGCCTTAATGGCGATTCAACTCCTTTTGTCGAAGGTGTTCTTGGTGAGCCAACACTCAAGCTCCTTTGCAAGCATAATGCCCTAGTCTTGAATTCACCAGGTTTTTCAACGTATAAATTGATGTTACCAATTTTCTTGAACATCCCCAGAAATTCATCATGCAACTCTGGAAATAATTTCTTGAAAACTTCCCTTCTTCGAAAAAACAATTCTCTAAAGAATTCTAGCAACATGAGGAACCTTGAATCAATGGATTCCCATGCCTTGTCCTGATTTCTATAGAATTTATCACTGATATCACCATACTTCTGCTGGTACAGACCACTTTCCAACAGTGACAAATCGTCATATGTGCCTAACAAAGGAGAATCACTGGAGCTTGATGCCATGGAATCTGCTGTATCACACCTTGGGTAACCAAACTGATAAATATCCAGTTCAGGACACTCCAAGGGAGCGCCACGAAGATTGCCCTCAGACATGATCTTAATGTTAGAACTTAGAAGACGTTGAGATAACAAGATCGAGCAAGATGTAATTCTGGAGTTGATGAGATAGTGCAAGAGATTGCTTCGGTTTTTGATGGATCTGTGAATGGCTAGAGAGGTCTTGCTGGGGTATATATAGAAGGAGGAAAAATACCTGTTCAGCAATCATGGAAAAAGTCATCAGATTATGCTAGCTACGACTATGTCAACTTGATCAAGATGCGCGTGCTGACTTTCCTGTTCTTCTCCAGGTAAATATCGAACTACGAATCAAGTTTTGACAGCCAAATCCTGACCATGGTTCCCGGAGAAAAAACCCGGTCAACTTTATTCTTTGAAGGAGTTTTTTGTGGTCACATTCATCAAGCGGACCTGTGGAAGTAGTCATGGTAGCCTTTCATGGTTTTATTTTATTTTATTTTATTTTAGGGGGGGAGAAGTGGTCACTTGCAAGCGCCGCGAGAGGTAAGATCCTGTTTTAAATTCTAATTATGAAAACTATTTGTATAAATAAAAATATATATAAAAATATTAATGTGTCTATTCAACTTGTCTAGTTGTATGTTGATTTTTTTTTTCCAACTCAAGAATTAATATGTAGGTTTTATTAATATTTTTTTTTACATCAAATAAAAAATATAATTGTAAATCACAAAGTCGACACTTACATATAATAAAATATAATAAAGATCGTATGCATGTATAAAAATGTATAAGATCTCAAACTAAATTTTAATATAGCAACAAAATAAAAGAATTAGTACTAATTCAACATAAAAAACAATGGAATTAAATGTTAGGGGGAAATTTAAATGAAATTAAATGTTTAGAGATGAAATTGAAAAAAAATAAATCAATTAAATAAATGATCAAGAAAAATAACAATTAAAAGAATTAACACCAAACTTGGCATAAAAATCCAATAACCAAAGAAAGGTGGAATTGAAGAAAAACAAATAAATCAAGAAAATGATTGAAAACAAAAAAAAAAGTAATTAAAATACTGAGAACCAAATTTGATAAAAAAAACCAACAAAATCAAACAACTAGAGATGAAATTAAAAATAAAATCCAATTAAAAACAATTAATATAAATAAAGCAATTGTAATTAAGAGAGGAATGACTGAATAAAAAAGAAAAAGAAATTAAAAAGTTGATATAATTTTTTGCATGTCCAGCACGCATTCCGAGTAAGAAAGAGAAGGAAAAAAATAAAAAATAAAAATCAATTAATGTCAAACTATATCTCACTATTATACAGACATCAACTAGAGAAAAAGAAGATGCTAAGACACATCAAATGATGTGACGGAAGCTTGATTTTATCCACTGTTGTCAGTGATTTTTTTTGTGGGCAAAACTAAAAATACCCCTAGGATTAAATAACAATAACAAAAAAAAAAACTATTAGGAAATAACATTCAAACCCTTACAACATAGGCTAACAAATTTGCAAATTTGCATAAATAAGGGTACTAGTGTAATTTAATTATTTATGATAAAATTAAAATTACCAAGGTTATGATTGTTTAATCTCTAAGGATAATAAAAAAATAGTTTTATTTTTATTAAAAAAATAACTAAAATGATGCTACCCTCAAACAAATTAAAAATGATAAATTAATCGTGTGCAAATACCGTTCTACTCCTCAATTAAAACTTTAAAAATTAAAAAATAAAGGATAAAAGAATAGTTTCGCTATAATTCTACACATATATTCACTGTGGATGGGCTACGGTTTTCCACACGATTTAATATTGTACTTAATTATAATATACTTCATGTTTCATTGACATTAAAAAAAGGTATGGTTTATGAATGACACCACTTTTGACGATGAATTAAGCAGGGTATTATCAAAGGTAGTCTTTGAGAAATTTCTTGTGAATGCCAAAATTCTGGTATAGATCCATGTCTATGACCGTGGGACTTTTTTTATTGCATGCATGCAACCGCCTCTGTTGAAAGGAGAAAAAAAGGGAGGGGCTGGAGGCTGGGGGCATTCTGCAGACTGTTAGGTGCAGTGCACAGTCGTTTTGGATCCAACAAAAAAACTGGATTTACACGGGAGCCATGCTAAACCCTTTCCAGTCCAAAATCAGCCCTGGAGTTCTGGATTGCTGGGCATGTAGATGCATACACGTTACAGTTATCAAGCCCTAAGCCACCAGTTTGTCTTATACTCTATGCAGTCGTCCAAGTCCCTGTTCAGGAGGAACATACCGGGCATCAGATCCCACTGTACTGAGTATGTAGGGATGAAAAAGAAAAAGAAAACTTAAATTATAAGCGTTTCTAGGACATCTAGCATTAACACAATGAAGGAAAATGGATTGCTGCTTGCAGAGATGAATAGATGATAGAATGGTGCAAGGGGAAACAAGAGTAAAAATTGAAGCAGGTTGAATCTCTTTTACAAAATTCCATCTCACAACAAATGGTACACTGAATCATACAGCGGTAATACAAATTTGCCCTTTAAGGACCAAGATTTTAACTATTATGCTACAAAATCGCTGTTCCTGAAACATTGTTGGTAAAGCTAATCATCGAAAACCTAGTAGAGTGTTTAATAGCAAGCTATTATCTATACATGTTTGGTCTAATATGGTAATCAGGGAATGAGAAATGATCTGCTGGAGGGACACCAGCAGTCGTCCTGGGAAGGAAGGAAGGGGGTTCTCTTGACGGCAGTTGTGGCATCGGGTCGGGATAAGAGGGATTTGTGGGATAACTATATCTGGCTGAAGGAGGTGAAACTGTATCCAAATAAGGATGAAAAAAAGGCCTCTGACTAGAGATTCTTGATCCACCCTCGACATCTTGACTGGCCAGAAATTGATCCTCTGCAGGAAATCTCGATCCAGTTGCTGAGTAAGATTGACTGGCCAGAAATTGATACTCTGTAGGAAATCTCGATCCAGTTGCCGAGTAAGATCTGCTGACAAATTGATTGCTGGCAGCTGCTGGAACTCCTGTATCAGGATAATAGTTTCTCAAACTTAATCCAGCACTAGGACTAACAAGGTTTTTTCGAGTGCTGCCTTCAACCAAAAAATCAAATGGAAGTCTGAAAAGTTCAGCATTTCCAAGGGGAATATCTACTTCATCGCCTGGTATTGGAGGGGGAAGAGAAGGATCAACAGAGTTTCTAATAGATCCACCTTCTATTAATGGTAATGTGCTGATTTTCTTGTGCAACGATTGCCGTGCTAGTTTAAGGGCATCCAGCACACCACCCAATTCATTGGATGCTCTATGTGGCACCAATGCATAGAGTTCATTTTGCCTCCCAGAAAATTGCCCTTTGCTGAAACCACTGTCTGTATTAGATGGAAAGCTGGTTGCAGATTGGCTCCCAGGGGAATCATGTGAACTGTGTGACTGTGGATGGTCGTGGGAGTTGCGTGGAGATGGATGGTAATTGTTCCCAAGACTCTCTTCATTTTCATTTTGCTTTCGCTTTTCTGCTCGGAATGCAAAATCTTGTGCTGGGGATTCAGAAGTAGGTGCACTACTGCTCTTCCATTTCTGTAACTGCCCAATATTAACATGTGAAGGTGGTAGAATGCCATTAGGTTGAATGTTAGATGCCTTTTCAACTTCTGACTTTGCCCCGTTGGATTGGGCAGCTATGGTCCCAGTGTGTTGTTGAACTTGTGCCTTGATCTCATAGCCTTCCTCAGTGACATCTGAGCGGTTTCCAGCATCATATGAATCCTAAATCATTATGACCAAGAAATAAAATAAAAAAAATCAATGTTTACGGGAATAGGATTCATGGTAAGAGAAAAGTATATAAAGAAACTATTTTACTTTTTTTTACATAATCAATCAGCATGGTTGCTTCTTAACTATTACGATGACTGAAAAGAGAATTTAGAATTGCAGATTGACTAGTACATCAGGAAAATTTCCTTTCTTTCTTTACTATTTTACTGGCAGATTCTATCAGTCCAAACATAGATATTCTAAGCACATTTCTCATTTGCAGCACATAGATTATACTCAACAGTTTGCTTAAAATCATTGTACCCTAGGAATTATCTTAACAGTTCTTTCAGAGTATTAGCCGTCCCTTATTTTAAAGTTGCTCCTATTTATTGAAACTCTTTTTTTCCCCCTCAAAGAAAGCACTAAATTTAAAATGTGCAGATGCCATTGGCATGTTATCAACTTGATCTGAAAGCAATTTAATTGTTTATTAGTTATATAGGTTCCGATAAACTTACTGGTGTACTGCCATTGTTTTCTCTGAATTTCTCTTCCCATTCTCTTTGAACCTTTTCCATTGCTTTGTATCGGTCAATGAGCTGTGCTTGATGTTCAAGTGCTTTTTCCATGTCTCTATCACTGCCATACACATTGTCTTCCAGCTCATTACTATCTGCACGCTGTCCATTTTCTAAGCCATCTGATACTGGTTGTAAAGTTTTCTCTTCTCCATTTTCAATTCCTTCCACCTCAGGTTCTGAGCAATTAGGAAAAACTTCTGATGTGGTAGCATCTCCATTTTCTGGAGAATCAACCTTGTCTGGATTGGTCCTAAATGCTCCAATTGTCAATCTGACAATTGAAACAACTAATTATTTATGTTGTATAAACAGGATAGAACCCAGAATGAATAGTTATCTACATCGTCATGCAAAAACTAGAAAAAGAGAACAACCTAGGGGACTTGCAGTAGAAAATGACTTGGCAAGGTGATTGTTTATTTTTCTTCCCTGGCAATGTGGAAAGTTTGATTCGAATCACAATTAAGCAAATGGTGTCTACAGTTATTATTCTATTCAGAGAGTGTTAAATAGAACTTTATCAGTACATGAGAGAGAGATATGACTCCAAGGGTAATTGTTACGCCTGATTCCAAGTTTTTACTCAAATTCTATATGTGACAAACTATGTTGTGTTTATAGTGAAAAAACAACAAGAACAACAGCATCGCATTGGAGCTGCTTTCCTGGGCTCAGAAAAGGGGAATAAATTAGCAAAAAAAGAGTGCCGGGTAATTGCTTAAATCTATGGTTCCACACTATAATTGGAGATGTGAGATGAACTAACCTTGATTCTTTGTTTCTTACTTGGCGGCACGACTTGCCTTGGTGATGTTTAGGGGAAGAACTGGTAGATGCAAAACTGCTCCGTCTCCTCAGAGATGGATCCTTGCACTTTTCAAGAGAACGTGGACTATGCTTGCGGCCTTTCCAAGACAAGTTTCTACCTTGTGATGAGGAAAAATCATGACCAGAACCTGAATGTTCTTCCAACTTATATTTTGTCACTTTTGAAATGACAGAACTCTCTTCTTGTTTAGTCTTCTTGCCCACTTTGGATTCACAAGGAGTATCCTGATCAGAGTTAGAACCAAAGATTTCAGAATCATCACTGATCCCATTGCTTTCCAGGATGGAAAGAACATCTGCTGTTGCTTTCTCAGCCTTCAGTCTTTGAAGAGACACCATCCTTAGCTGTTCCTCCAGTTCTGCTACCTAATTCTTAAACAAGTTTAGACTTCATAATAGGTGATAAAGGAGAAACAAGAGAGTACAGTCCCCAAAACCAAACCACCCCCTCCTAAAAAGAAAACGGAAAAATAAATTCAAAGCATACTCTTTCTGCTAGTTCATCAGCTCTCTGTCTTGCAGTTCTTGACACAGATCTTTCAGCTAGCAACCGTGCCCGAAGAAATTCAATAGTTGTAGCCGTGGAATCCTCCATGCTAGAACGGATCCTGATGAATGAGGGTAAGCCAATGAAAACTCGAACAAGAATTGGTAAACTTCCAACCAAATTCGCAGCAAAAATTTTGACCACTGCCATTTCCAAAACTACAGAACAGTTTTCAGCTGACTGCTAACTAATCCAAAGTAATTTTTTTTAAAAAAAAACTTCTAAAACCCTCTCTTTTCACTTGCCTAAAAAGGGGTGAAGATGGGAAGAAAGAAACCTTATGGTTTCTGTCGCTCTTCTGGAAAACACTAACTTCAATATCAACTAAGCTAATGAGCAGCATAATGATCAGTTAACTTGTTTCACAAACAATGAACAATATATCACTCCAAGCTAACAAAGTCCTTCCATTTTTGTACAATTTTATCAGCAATCTAATCCTCCCTAAACAAATGAATCAAAACCTTGGTGCTCATAACTAAAGCCATGAATGTGCACACACAAGCATGAATATTCTACCAAAATCCCCATTCCCTAACTTCCACGATTCTTTCGTAGACAAAACAAGATGGAAAGCAATACAATCTACTCTAAAAACTCACAAGAATCTACCAATTCAAAGACAATCAGCTCAGAAACCAACTGAATAAACACAACAAAAGCAAACAAAACTAACCCAATAACCCAGAACCACAAAAAACACAAACTTGTACCTCACTAGACCAAAACCACGCCAAAAAAAAAAAAAAACAGATGGATTTTACCTCTGATCTTGCTTCTCCTGATCAGAATTATTCATATCTTCACAATACAAACCCAAAACCAAAGACCCAGAAAGCAAAAACTAGCTCCTGTGCGAAAAAGGAAATAGAAAATGAACTTCCATTTTAGTAATTAAACTTTTAAAGTACCCTCAAAATAAAAAAAATTAAAACCAAACCTAAGAGTGTGATTTACACAAAGAAGATGATGCCGGGACCTACCTTGGTAGAAATCGAGAGAAACTAGAACTCCATCATCATGGAATTGAAATGGCAATCAAGACTTTCACTTTCACTAAAACTATTGAGAGAGAGAGAATTTGGGTATGTTGGGAACGAACAAAGAAGCTTCTTTTTTGAGACCATTTTGAGCAATGATGGGACCATTGTCATCTTATGTTTGTTTGGTCATCCTTTCCTATGGTTATATCTTTTAATTTATTGCTGTAATAACCATTTCACTGGATAAACACCATGGATAATAAAATTATTAGTTCTCTAATTTTATAACGAAGTTTACCCGCAAAAAAAAGAAAAAAAAATTGGGAATTTGAGATGGAAAATAAAATATAAAATGCCATTGAGGATCCAGGTTCTCTGTTTTTTCTTCGGAATTCTTTTAATTGGTTCATTTCTAATTTAATTTAATATCTGTTCTTTTTTTTGGACCATGAACCTCCATCAACAAGCTGACATCATATTGGTAAGTGGATCATCATGACAGATAAACAGCAAGGCGTGAACCATCTCCATGTCCCGAGAGTAGATTCAAATCAAGTACCGAATCATGGTTCAAGTTAATTCTGGATCTTTAATTAGGTTTTTTATAAGCCGATCAAGTTACGAATCGAACTTTATTTTTAATCAGATTATGTTAAGTTCATTATTTTTTTATTTTTATTAAAATTTAACCCGTCTAAATTCCTAGACATCCAAATTATAGATCAAAGGGTCAGATGAGATTTTAAAACAGCGATCTGTCTAGCATGTTGGATTGTTGGTGTAATAATTTGAGATGGAAAATAAAAGAAAATGATTTTTTGATTGCATACTCCAGTGTTAAAAGAAATCGTTTTGTTTTCAAGTTTACCGAATCTATCATATACCTGTGTGCTGCACAAATACATTGTGAAAATCTTGAATAAAGGCATCCCAGTTTAAAACAGAAAGCACCAACTACAGTTTTAAAACCGGCCCGACTCGGCAGGTCGATCCAAAACTAAAATTAAATTGAGTTGAAAAAAAAAAAAAACTCGTTATAATTTGATGGGCTAATCTGGTAAAACCCAGTCAAAAATCTTGTTGCAACTCGTTAACTTTTTTTTTTTTTAAATAATATTATTTTAATTTTTTTTAAAAAAAATTAATATGAACAACCCAGTGACCAGATCAAAACCCGTAACTTGAACCTTGAACCAGACCAAGTCTACTATGGTACCAACCTCAAGAAAAATCCTCAACTTATAAGCTTATTTTTTTTTTGTCTCTATCTGAATCATAAAACATTTAGAATTTATCAATTAAGTTTTTTTGTCTAAATTTCTCAGGGATTAATTCATCTTATCTTTCTTTAATTTATCCTTGCAAATATAATGGCTTCTAATCAGTTTCTAAATGAGTAGGCTATTTTTTAAAACACCTTTTTATTCAAATTGAAAAAATGCTCTTCCTTGATTAACACCAAATCATGATTCTTCCTTTTTAAATTATTTTTTCTAATAGATTTGTTTAAATTTGATTTTTTATACGAGTGCATTTCTATCGGTTTAGATGAAAATATATGTTAAAAAATATAAAAATAAATTAAGAATAATTAGATTTTTAGAGACAATTTAAGAATAAATTGAGCTAATTTCCAAAAAAGAGAAGAAAATTTAATAAAAAAATCAAAAGTTTTCGAGTATAAATATGATCAGAGAGATAAGTAGGAACTTTTAAAAGTTTGAAGACCTAATGAACAAATTAATAAAATAGTTTAGGGACTCTTTTGGTTTGCAAGTGGTATTCAGCACCGAGGGAAATGATCCATCGTTGAAAGTCTTGTCAGAGTTTTCCACACATTGTTTATCCTTGGCTAGAAACCATACATTTCTCTCTTAAGGATATGATTTGACTTTGGTTAGAAAAATTAAGTAAAAGCTCCTTTTAAGACTCCCCCTCTCCTCTTTTACTTTACTTTCATCTTCTACCAGCCCAAAATCAAGAAAGATCACAAGGTTGATCTTGATGGATACCTCAAGTAAGAGCAATATTCGAGTTCTAATGTTTCCATGGTTAGCTTATAGTCACATACATGCCTTCTTGGAGCTGGCCAAGAAGCTCTCAAAGAGAAACTTTTACATTTACCTCTGTTCAACCCCTGCTAATCTTGCATGTATCAAAGAGAAAGATCCTTCAGTAGAATTTGTAGAACTCCATCTTCCATCATTGCCCGAGCTTCCTCCTCACTACCACACAACCAAAGGTCTGCCCCGACATCTCTTGAGCAACTTGATGAAAGCCCTTGATATGTCAAGCTGTAGCTTCTCCGGAATCTTGACTGCATTAAAGCCAGACTTGCTCATTTCTGATTGCTTACAGCCATGGGCTCCTGCAAAGGCTTTGTCACTTGAAATCCCAACCGTTCTGTTCATGGTTAGTGCTGCTATGCATTACTGTTTTCTGCTTGATCTCGTGAAGATATCAGGTAGCCCTGCTCTCCCCTTGCGGTCTAATTATCCACATGAATATGATTATGAAAACGATAACCTCACGCTTCAAGATCGTCTTCTTCAATGCTTGGAAGGATCCAGTAGTCTCATGCTGATTAGAAGTCTCAGGGAGTTAGAGGGAAAATATGTAGATGAACTCTCAGCGCTAGCCATGAAGAAGATTGTCCTAGTGGGTCCACTTGTTCAGGAACTTAGCGAGGAAGAAAATGAGAAAACAGAAATCATAGAATGGCTCAACAAGAAAGACCCAAGCTCAGTCTTGTTTGTTTCATTTGGCAGTGAGTGTTACTTGTCCAGGGAAGACGGAGAAGAGCTAGCTCATGGATTGCTGCTTAGCAATGTAAGTTTTATATGGATCCTCAGGTTTCCTCAGGGAGAGAAAATAAGTGCAGAAGAAGCTTTGCCAGAGGGGCTTGTTGAGATGGTCGGAGAAAAGGGATTGTTCATTGAAGACTGGGCTCCCCAGAAGAGAATCTTGGATCATCCTAGCACAGGTGGGTTTTTGAGTCATTGTGGCTGGGGTTCTATAATGGAAAGCATGGAAACCGGTGTTCCAATAATAGCCATGCCTATGCATGTTGATCAACCATGTAATGCCAAGCTTTTACAGGAGGTTGGTGTTGCTTTGGAAATCAAGAGAGAGCAGAACGGCAAACTTGGAAGAGAAGAGGTTGCAAAAGTGGTCAGAGAAGTGGTTGTGGAGGAAACAGGAGAGCAGGTGAGAAGAAAAGTCAGAGAATTGAGAGAGAGTATAAGAGGCAAAGAAGATGAAGATATGGACGAGGTAGTAAATGAGCTTGTCAAACTTTGTGGCCGGGAAGGAAATCACCTCTTTAGTCAGAGCTCTGGACCTCCTCCTCCAAAATAATCTTATCTTGTTTGATTCTGCAGCCAGCTGCTAGTCAAGCTTTGGATCTGAATAAGGCGAAGTAGACGATATTGTATTTGGTTAATGGCAGGATAAAAAACAAATATAAAAAAAGTGTGTTTGATCGAGAAAAAAATAAAGGTATAAATTATTATACTTGTTTCTCTAAGTTTTTTTTATATCCTTTTGCTTTCGTTTTTTTATTTGACTTTGAGGAGGATTAAATTTTTTTTGTCAAACAATTTCATTATGAAAAAGATTCAAAATGGATTTGCATACATCATCATAATTTGTCAAATATTTTACTAAACTTGATATCCAAACTTTATCATTAAAAAAATAATTTTCACAGTATTTTTTTTGTCCATACATTTAATTTTTCCTTAAATGTATATATGTACGTACTGCAATGGAAGAGAAATTTACAAACAAGAGGGTGCCATAGCCTTATCCCCACGCTTCTACTATTTCTCGTCCATCTAATTATTGGCAAAATCAAGAAAGAGCAGTATCAAGCCCATATGGATGCCACAAATAGGAGTGTTGTGAGGGTTCGAATGTTTCCATGGTTAGCATATAGTCATATTCATCCTTTCTTGGAGCTAGCCAAGAAGCTTTTCAGAGAGAAACTTTTGCTTTTATCTTTGTTCATCGCCTGCTAACCTTGGCCATATCAAAGAAAACCTACTGGAGATGAACTTCCCTTCAATACAGCTTGCAGAGCTTCATCTTCCATCATCGCCTGACCTTCCTCCTCATTACCACACAAGGCCTGCCGAATCATCTCTTGGGAAACTTGATGCAAGCATTTGATATGGCAAGCAGTAGCTTCTCCAGCATTTTGACAACATTAAGGCCAGATTTTCTTATTTGTGATTTCTTTCAACCATGGGCTCCAGCACTGGCTTTATCACTGAATATCCCAACTGTCCAGTTCGTGGTTAGTGGCAGTAAGGCAAATTCTGTTGCAGTTCATGCCCTCAAGAAGTCAGGTGTTGTTGTTCAAGATTCTGCGAAAGATTTTCTTTTCATTAAAGACAGAATTCTTCAGCACCTGGAACAATCCTCTGGAATCATGCTGGCCAGGAGTTTGAGAGAGATAGAGGGCAAATACTTAGATGATCTTTCAGCTGTAACCATGAAGAGGGTTTTGCCAGTCGGTCCACTTTGTTCAAGAACCTTTTGCAGAAGATGATAAAAAAACGGAAATCACAGAATGGCTTAACAAGAGAGACCAATGTTCCTCAGTCATTTATGTTGCATTTGGCAGTGAGAATTATCTGTCAAAGGAGGATAGGAAGAGCTAGCACTTGGCCTATTTCTCAGCAATGTAAACATTACATGGGTCCTTAGGTTTCCTCGAGGAACAGGAGAGCATCTGAGGAAGAAAGCCAGAGAATTGAGTGACTGCATAAGAGACAGGGCAGGCCAAGAAATAGACGAGGTAGTAAATGATTTGGTTCATCTTGTTGGCAGGAAAACACACACACCATTTTAGGTTGGTCCAATCCAACTTTTCGGAGCCCACATTTGCTCTTATTGTGTCTGCAATAAAACTTTAATAAATAAAGGAAGACACCATGTTCTTGCTATTCTTGATTTGAAATTAAATAACAAAGTATAAATTAAGCAATAATATCGGATCATAAGATTGAGTTGTTAATAGTTGACTGTTATAGATAGAACTTGGTTATTTTTCATGATAAAGATAAATATAATATATCGAGGCTTATTAACTATAAACTCAATTTAAATCAAGCTTTAAATTTTAAAATATTAGAACATAATAAAAACACTTTTATTTTTATTTTTATTTTTAGACACGTTATATCAAGAGCAAGATTTCAAATCAACCCACTTAGTTGGGGAAGGTTTAACAATTACACAATAAATTGATGAATTACCTATAAACTAATCTGAAAACACCTTAATTAGAGGGAAAAAGGAACGTTTATAATAAGCTTAAGTGCCGTAATAATTTATATTTGACTAAAAATTATTAATGGGCCGGGATTCATATCTGGGCAACAGCAAGTCTTTTTCTTAATTAAATTGTTCGTATCCTGGCTTGGCCCGCATAGCCCAGCTCCCAATAAAATCTTTTCCCGTAAAAAAGAAATTCAAGATCAACAGCAGTTCAGTTTGATCGCCCTCTCTTTCTTTTCTTCACTTACCAGTCCAGCAGAAACTTCATAGCCAGAGCCAAAAATGTATTACTGGATTCAAGCTTCTCCCTCTGACTTCTCCGGTACCTTGCCTCAACCTCGCAGGTACTCCTCTCTCTTTCTCTCTCTCTCGACGTTTTTAATGATTTTTTTTGATCGAGTCAGTGATTTTTTCTATATTACAAAACAGTGGTCACACCGCTGTTATTGTCGGAAAATCGAAGCTGGTTGTGTTTGGTGGACTTGTCGACAAGAAGTTTCTCTCCGACATCACAGTTTATGATCTGGGTACTGAACGTTGTCATAAAATTTGTTTTGTCTGAAAAGAGTTATCAAGTGCTGAATTAGTGTTGATTTGATTTGTTGTTTAGAGAATAAATTATGGTTTAAGCCAGAGTGTAGTGGAAGTGGGTCTGATGATGGACAAGTGGGACCTAGTGCTAGAGCATTTCATGTTGCTGTTTCTATTGATTGCAATATGTTCATTTTCGGTGGCCGGTTCAGTAATAAAAGGTTCGTGCATTGCAAATCTTGTCTGTAACGCCGCAGTGTGCACCATTTGTGTTTTGATTGATGATGGTATTTGTTTGATTGATGTCCAGGTTGGGTGATTTTTGGGTTCTTGATACTGGTAAGGATGAATGTATATATGTATTTGTGCTATTGGTTTGGTAGTTTGTTTCATCAGTGAAATGGGGTTTTGTGAATTTATGTATTTGTGATGTAATGGTTTGAATATAATTGCTTCAGAGATATGGCAATGGTCAGAGTTGACCGGTTTGGGTGACTTGCCTTCACCGAGGGATTTTGCTGCAGCTTCGTCTATTGGAAACCGGAAGATTGTCATGTAGGTATTTTAGTATATTGTGTAGTTCAATACAGCGAGATGTAGTTAATGAGAAATATTTTTTAATGCAGGCATGGTGGCTGGGATGGCAAGAAGTGGTTGTCAGATATCTATGTCCTGGACACAAGTAAATTCTCTGCTCTCTGGCTTTGGAATCTCTCCCTGTGTCTACTGACATTTTATTAGGGAGACTTTTTATTTCGTTTCAAATTCAGTTATTGTGTTTTTATGAGAATGCTTGTTTAAACAGTGTCACTTGAGTGGATGGAGCTGGCAGTTACAGGAACATTGCCTCCACCTAGATGTGGCCATACAGCTACCATGGTTGAGAAACGATTGCTTGTCTATGGTGGAAGAGGTGATGCAGCACTGTTTATCTTTGTTTGATAATTGGGTTTCATTATTTAATTCATATAATACTCTTAACTGACTGGAAGGTTCTTGACTTTGATAGGTGGCGGCGGACCAATCATGGGGGATTTATGGGCTCTGAAGGGTCTTATCGAGGAAGGTTGAGCATCAACTCATTTCAGCATCTTAAGTTGAAGATTCATATACATTTCACCCATTCTATTTTAGATAATACTTTTTAGCGCTGCTTTAGATTGTGCATAGTAAAGCTCCTTATCTCACCAAACTCTTATATTCTATTCTGGTCATTTTGCCCCATTCTTTTATATAAGATGCTGCAAGTTCCATGTTCTAGTCATTTCTTTAAATTATACACTTGTTGTTTTCTCAAGAGCTTGAAAGTTTTCCCTTAGACATTCTACTTTTGCTTAACTCTTGAGTATTGTCAATCAATTAATTTGAGTTAATTTTATGTTTTTGTTGTGCAAGGAAGAGAATGAAACACCAGGGTGGACACAGCTAAAGCTTCCTGGTCAAGCACCATCTCCTCGTTGTGGTCATACTGTAACTTCTGGAGGGCACTATGTAATTACATTTGCATTTGTTCCTATTCCGTTTGCTGTTTTTTTTACATGCTGCCATTGGTTATTGCTCTGCCTCAATTTGCATGTATGTGTTGATATTACATGGAATGTATTTTGAGTAGTATAATTTCTGGGGTTGTTTCTGTTGTTACACAATGCAATCATGTTTGTGTAGCAAGTTTGTGGGTAGCAGAAATTACAGTTCACCTTCAAGTAGATATTTCATGAGGAAACATGTTCTTGAACTTCTAATACCCATGTTCCTTGGCAAGTAATTTTATGGCCACATTGCACTGATCGGCCTGTGACTTTTAGTCTTTTATGTGATGAATTGATCATTTTATGAAAGTTCTCTATTGATAGTTAGCAGTTCTGGCTATTAAAACTTTATCTTTTCAGCTCTTGCTGTTTGGAGGGCATGGTACTGGTGGTTGGTTGAGTCGTTATGACATTTATTACAACGACTGCATTGTTTTAGACAGGGGTATGTGCTTCTTGAAATTCCTTCTTGAACTCTTTAGACATAGTGTAAGATATAAATAATTGAAGGTGTTGATAATTGTGAATGGACTTACCATATAATTGGACTTACCTGCTACTGCTGATGGATATAGTTATATAATGAAAAATACTCTGGAAAAGTTTCTAGATTATTGATCCAAATGATTGGCCCTCACTATTTGTGTGTGTGTGGTAATCGCTGTCTTCTTTCTTTTCCTGTTTCACCATTCTTTGCCACAAGGTGATTTTGAAATGTTTTACTTCTTCTCTGCCTCCTATGCACCTTTTCTTCTCCTGACTATTTGTTTGAATCTGTTTGTTCCTTCTTCAGTGTCTGCACAGTGGAGGCGCTTACCTACTAGTGGCGATCCTCCTCCTGCTCGGGCATACCACTCCATGACTTGTGTTGGTTCACGATATCTGTTATTTGGAGGCTTTGATGGGAAGTCAACTTATGGAGATTTATGGTGGTTGGTTCCAGAAGGTACTAGATTTACTTTTAAGTAATGTGCTTGTCCTCGAACTCCATTGATTGTGGTTAAGTCATAAATGGCCCTTTTACTCTTGGGGGTTCCCTGATTGAGTTATCAATTCTTCTATGCATCGAAGTTTATTCTGTTCCAGTTTTCTGTACAAATTATTGGAGGCCTAACAACCATGGCGTGCGAGTGAAGAGTCAACAACTATGGCATGGAACCATAAATGATATGAGAAAACTAATATAGGATTTCCAGATTTACTAATAGAAGACGGAGTTATGTGTTCTGATTTGTTAATGAATTGTTAATCTTCTTCATTTTTTTTTTTTACAATTTGTTGAACAAAGTAAACAATTTTTTGTTATTGATAAAACATAATTAAGTCTTGTGAAAGCAATATTTGAAACAAAAGAAGAATTTAGCAATTCTGATGAATGAAGAGGAACATACTATATATAGACATTTGACAAAACGCTGATCCGCAAAAGAAGATCACATGAGAAAGGAGCAAAATTGCGGGATTAAACAATTTCACATGGTGCTTGAGAATTCAAGTTATCATTGATTTGTGTTGGAGTACAATTGATCAGTTTCTTCTGTTGTCCAGAGTTTGATATTTTATGTAGCCAATAATGTTGCTACTTTGTTGCCCCTTCTTAACTGTTTTGTAGGGGACCCAATTGCAAAACGATCTCCACTAGAAGGTCTTCCACAAAATAAGGATGATAGTGTCCATTCACGCAAGGTAAAAAGGCAATGGCCCATCTCAGCTCCTTAATTTTCTAAACTCTCTAACAGCCATTGGTCAAGTAGCTCCCCAAGCATCTTTTTTTTTTCTTTTCTTTTTTTGCCTTTTGATTAGACTAACCTAAGTTAGCTAGTATCAGCTTTGTTAGCTTAAGCAGCTCCAGTTTTCAGAATCAACCTAGGTTCAATTCGAAATTTATTATATGGTACAGGTGCAGTTTGGAACTTTTCATGAGTCTTATGTTGGCATTTGTAAAGTTTGACTGCCTGTACTATCCGTAATGAAGCTCCGAATAGGAATCAATATGCACTAGGACTTTAAAATTTTACTTACTGTTGTTATTTTATCATGTATTGATCACGTCAGTTTATTTTCCCCACTAAATATGTGAATGCCCTGCAAAATGTTTCACAGGAAAGCCAAAGCGAAGGATCTGCTATATTAGAATTACAAAAGAGACTAGAAATTTCAGCTTCAGTCTCTAGTTCTGGGCTTCAAATTCTAGATGAGCTGGAAGACAGAGAATTTCTTGAACTTGCCTCAGGGCTGATTGGAGATGAAGTTTCCAATAATGGACAGGTTTTTCCCAACTATCTATATTTTATGATTTCAGTATTTAGCATACTCCACTTATAAAATTCTGTGTGATTGAAGAAGGAAATTCAGGCAGTCCGTGACCACTGGAGGAAGACTGCACCAAGTTCAGTAAAACTCAAGGAGCTAGGGCCCTTGCTTCGTGATTACCAACGCCTGATTACTCGCCATTACTTGTAAGAATGACCAGATCCTCAGCATGTATTTGTCAGCTCACTTGTCTCAAAATGTCACAGTAGTTGCAATTAGTAGTATTTTCAGTTGCTAGTAGTGTGGATCCTCAGTTAATCTTCAAGTTGTCTATGTAAAAAGCTGTGGATTCATCTTGAAGTCTGTGTATGTCTGTGACAGAGCAAATGGTGGTGCTGATTTAACCCCCGCGGAATCTCGTTTTCTTGGGAAAGACTCTCATCGGTTTTATCACATTAAAAGTGCTTCTAAGGTACGAGTTGTGTAAATCAATGTGCTTCTTGTTTGTCATTTTAGTTGATTTTATGCAAAATTTTAGAGGATTTAGACACGTCTTAAGTTTCATGGATAATGCTGGAAATCTTGGAGTAAATCAGATGATAAGGGTGCTGGATAAATTACTATACCTCACTAATGAACATAACATGCAATTAAATATTGTTCTACCAGACAATACCAAATGAACTCTTTTCTTTATTAAATGAAGGTCAGTTTGTAGAATGAATACATGAATGCCCATTGTGAAGATATAATCCTAAGTGTGATGAGTTCCTATATGGAACATCACCACTATCCATTTTCAGTCTTCGTGCTTCTCTTTAATGCTTCCCTAATCTCATGCTCGTTGCTGATTGTGAAATTTCAGTTGCGTATGGATGATATCCCAAAGTTGCTGGAAGAGTACCAACAGCTTTCATCTGATTGAAAAACAATTCGGGAATGCCCTTTGTGTCAAAATCGTTGTAGGAGTTTGTATCGCATGGTAACTCTTTCAAACTGGAAAATTTACATTACTTTGGGTGAACGAAAGCAGATGATATGTAAACCAGTAGGTCAATAACTCTCTTGTCTCATAATTTTATCTCTCTTTTTTATTACTTTTTTAAATTGTTTTTCTTTGGAATGTGAATGTTTGAAACATATTCGGCTATTGATTACGTTTCCAATTCACAAAAAAATTACTTTAAATTTTAACTCCTTGTGAATTGATCGAACAAATATGGAAGTAACAAATGATTGAATCACTGTGCAATTATATAATTTATACTGCTAAGGATTATAAATCATAAGGGCTTTTGAATTGTGAGTCGTGGAAGCCAATTGTTATTATGATAAGATATAATTTTCTTCTTGATTGATTTATAATACATGAATTACAAGTGGATCAAACATGCTTTCCCCTAATCTCCTTAATCTCTAAAATGGGTTTACAAAGACAATGAATTTAATCAAGGTCTGATCCCAAAATGCGATCTCTTGTTTAGCTGAGAAAGCAGGAGAATATATCCCAAAATGCTCCCCATGACTACCTGCTTCCTGTTGAAAAGGTTTCAAGAAAAGAAAGGACAAGACATCCAAAGAATGGGAATTACTCGCTTTATTCCAACTGGAACTGCGATGCTGCTAGGTTAAAGGCAAACTCACCTTAAAAAACGTACTTTGTTGTCGAACAACAATGTAACCAAAGATCTATATGGTCCTCTTTTTAGTACTCTCTCTTGCATCAAGCACGTAGTTAATTACAGTCAAAATCCCAATGAGCAACCTATATATTCTCATGCAAGTAATTTCATATTTACACGTTAATGATTCGTTTTTAGAATTTTTTACATTTTAAAACACCTATATAATTAACAGTATTTTCAAATTAGTTGAAAAAAAGAAAAGAAAAAGGGAGAGGAGCCACAAGAACGATTCCTTTGATGTGAAGGACTGATCTTTCTTTTCCTTTTTCCTCCTTGTCCCCCTTCTGCCTCCTATTCCTTTGATTACACCATCACCATCGTCATCACATGTTCCTTTTACTGTCCATGATAACCTAAAGCCATGGGAACATAATTACTACTTTAACCACTCGCACCATTACAATATTCCTCAACCACTCACATTTGTCTCCCTATCAGAAAATTAGTAATTAATACAGTCGAAAATATTAATAGAATTTTTTTCCAGTATATTACAGTGATATGACTGAATTTTTCATCACTTAAGCCAATTGTACAACATTGTTAAAATAACAAAATTGGTTTAAATCTAGAATTTTCTTACAATGAATTTTTTTTATTTTATAAATCCAGGCATTTTTGGAATAGAAATTTTTTTTCAAATATTCTCGGAACAAAATTTAATTCCAAGATTGCAGAACTTAAATATTAACATGTAATTTTACACCAACTAAAATTCAAACTAGTTGAACTAGAAGATATTCAAAAGCCCTTACACCATTCAATTCCACCGAACCCAATTGGCCCAATATCCATTTGTGATAATTGATAAATATAATATTGTTTTTGGTAATTGATAAATATAAATATTTAATAATTAAGTCATTAATTACTTTAATTGTGCACCAATCCCACAGGACACAAGGTAAAGGTTGAGGAGTGGTGTTATTCAACAACCAAGCCACTTCAAAGTGAACCAGTGAAAAAAATTCAACACTCTCGTCTTTCCATCTTCTCTTCACCTAAACCTCGAAAGAAAAATAGAAAAACAAACAAGCAAACTTCTTCATTATACAGGACATGAAAAATCTAGAGAAGCGAGAGAATTTGATAAAAAAAAGGTCAACAAATCAATGACGGGTTTTCTTTATTTTCAACAACAAAGAAAGGTTTGGTCTTTTTTCTTTTGATCTGTCATGGCAATCAAATTCCTATATGGGTTTTTCTTGATTGGTGTTTTGAATAGATTCGGAGTGTTAGTAGTGTCAATCTGCTGAAATACTTTACTGGGTTCTGGATATCTCAGGGTTTTGACTTTCTTAAGTTGCTTAAAGATTGGATCGTGGTGATTTATCGTGCTGTGAAAGATTCTATATGTTCCAAAGCTTAAGACTTAATAGAGATATTACTTGCAGATTTGCGGTATTTAGTGTCTTTCAATATTTAAGTAATTAAGAAAGATGCAATCTAGGAGAAAAGAAGATTATGTGACACAGTCGCCATCTTCAAAGACACGTAATCCACATAGAACTGATATAGGACTCGGGTCTCATCCTGCTCCTCGCCATAATGCAGTGGATCGGTCTCCACGCGCGCAGCAGCGAAGGAGTTTAAGCCCTCGTAGTAAGGTTGAGGTTTCTAGAAGGGTAGTTCAAGGGGAGGGAAGGAGCAGTTCAACTGAAAGAAGGGACTATGGTTGGCATTTGGGTGCAGGCAGGACTGAAAAAGTCCGGCCTGGTTCCCCACAATATGTGCAAGAGCATAGAAAGCCTCATTCTGACGACGGGGTTGTGCATAGGAAGTACAGGCAAGTCGAGGATATGGATTATGATGATGGTAAAAGTAATAGATTGAAGCGAGGATATGATCATCATGCTGCACCTTCTAGAGTGAATAAAGAAAAGGATTATCGTGAAAGCAGGACTGTGGGTATTGATGGGCATGGCATGTTGGGGCAGAAATCAGTGCCCATGGAAGATGGTTTGGTAAGAGGGCCATATCGGGTGCCTCCAGATTTGGTTCCCAACTCATCTTATGGAGATGCTGGAGCGCATATACAGTCAATGTCCCGGGGTATGGATATGGGCCACTTTGAGGATGAGGAACTTCGATTTCGAGAGCCTATACCATCAGATAAGATTCCAGTCAGGGAATTTTATGAAGAAGAGGAAAGACCCATGTTTCATTCTAGAAATGTTCCATACACCAGGGTGCCAGCTCCTCATTCTAAGGATTTGGAAAGCACTTCTCGTTTTGAAAATTTTGCTGGTTCATCTTCTGGATTCTCAAGGAGTGAGTTCCCAAGTTCGTATAGAGAAGACATGCCTTTAGCTGAATCAGACGAATATCCAAGGAGCAGCATGAAACTCACAGAACCTATGGACTCTAACGCATATAGAGAAAGGCCAGTTATGGACATAAGAGACCGAGAGGCTGGTAAGAGAATTATTACGAGTTATCCTCAGGGTGCCTATAATCATAAAAGGGTCTCACATGATCATTACCTTTACTCCAGGTCACAAGGAATTGTGAATGACGATCATGCATATCTATCTGATGACATACACAGAATGATGTCCCCACCTTCTCCATTGGACTATGAGCATGCTCGAATAGATTATGAGCGTAGAGAATTTTCAAGGCTGAGCATGCACCCTGTTAGAGACAGGACTGAGCACGCTGAGGGTTCCTATATAAACATGAGAAGGAGCACTGTATTTGATCATCCTACAATACGAAAGCAAGCAAATATGGAGAACCTCGATGCAGGCAGAATACAACATGCATCAAAATACAATGCAGAATATTTGGGCTCTGCATATACCCGAGTTGAGTTTGGACAGGGGGAGTTACAAGATAATAGGAAATCTCATTTGGGTGTTACACAGAATCACCAAATCTCACATTCGAGGTCAAATTATGGGTTTGGAAGAGATGCAGGTCCACAGTTTCAAAAGGAAATATTGGACAATCCTCCTACGCCATTACATGACCTGGAAATGCAGGGGCTTTCTGCCAAGAGGCAAAGGACGAGGGAAGAGCTTGCCATATACAAGCCATCAGATAAAGCATTCAGGCAGAAGTATGTAATGGAGGAAGAAATAAATAGGCATGACAGAAAGTACGTTGTGGAGGAAGATATAAATAGGCATGATACAAGAAATATTGTGTCAAACAAATGGAATGCACCTCAAGAATTTGAAGATGTTTATGAAACAGGTGAGGAATGGGTAAATGAAAATGCAGGTGATTTACATGTATCCAGGACTCAGAGGTTTTATCAGAGTGCATATAGAAATGCTAAAAGAACATATGACAGGCAAGATATTCTTGGAGATTCTGCATCTGAAGACTGGTTGTCTTCTCAAGATTCTTTGTCACATGCACGAAGGCATTCCATTAGATATAATAAACCTGGTGCTAAATATATGAACGGTCATCCAAGATCTAGTCCTTTAAGCTGGTATAACTCGCACCAGACTGATAGAAAAAGTGGTGCTCATAGACAGCATAGGATCTGGAAAAGAAATGATGATTTTGGCGAGGATGCAAATGTAATTGATGATGACCAGCCAGAAGAATGGGTGAATCTTGGGGAGGCTGAACCACCTGAGGGCTCAGAGGAATTCAAGCAACTGGTGGATGAAGCCTTCTTGCTGTACTCTAAAAGATTAAATTTGAACTCTGCACTTCGGAGAAGATACAAGGAGCAAGGAAAAGCTGGTAGCTTGTTCTGCATCGTATGTGGCAAAAGGTCTGTTTACTTTTTCTGTGATGTGCATTTTTAAAGTGGAGAACTTTTCCATATTTTGATTCAGGAGTTTCCTAGTTTGTCTTACTGTGGAAATCAGGTGAGTTTTGGCTGAACCCAAAAGACATTTTTTTTCCAGTTATTTCTGTGATTTTATCATATTGGTCTGTGATGGTGGAGATCATTTATATATGTTACTGTTACTTGCTGGGGTAATCTTTGGAGGTGGATGATGTGGTTTAATTTCATGCAATGTAGCATGAGCATTTGGCGAACTCCTAGCTATGGATAAAGGGGACTACTTGAATCTTGCATGAGGCTTTTTTGGCATTAAATATGCTTTCAATGATTTATAGATTGCTTTTATGGATTCTGTTCCTTGTGTAAATGTGTGAGAGGTGATTGGTCAGAGTAACTCCTTTGGTGAAATTTACATAAATGATTGTTGTGTGCACATTGATAGTCTAAGAGTGATCAAGAATTACAAGCTCTTGTTTCACATAAAAAATGTCTTAAACCGTTGTTTGACATGACATTTAAATGTCTTTGGCAATATAATAACTGTTAGCAAATGCTTATAATGTGTGATTGGATGGCTTTGTGCTGCTGGAAGCAGTAGAAGAATTACACTGGATGTATATGATGGGTGGCTATAGAAGAAGAAGGGGCTGTTTATGCATGGATCAGAAAGGGAAGATTGAGGTAGTTTGCAGCAGGTCAAATGGGTCAGAGAAAAAGGGCTTAACTGCTTCCCAGTTTTTTGTGCTGTTCGAGGACATGCTTAATTCTGTTTATTTGTGAGGCTATGGTGCGAGACAATTAAGATTTGAGGAGGTATAGAAGGGAAAGTAAGAAATAAGAAAGAAGAAGCTGGGAAGAAGAAGTAGGAGCTGAAGAAGAGAAGAAAAAATTAGGGGAAGAGAACAAAAGTCTGTAATTTTTTTTTAATTCATCAAAACTGTACATAATGTGAAAAATTACATATAAATAGTAAACCCTAATCACTACCAATAATTGGGCTAATAACCCACTAAACAAAATACCCAACAAAATAACATGAATTAAGCCCAATAATAAACCCAGATAAAATCCAAAACATAGGGGTTGGACGATACTCCATCTTTTGACCATACATGTGTGTGTGTCGTGGGTTTGGTGTCTTCACCACACTAGCATAGTATTTCTTGAAGAATGCCTATGTGATATTTGCCTCTGTGATATTTGCTTGTTCACCTTGCATTTTCAGCAGGAATAGGTATTGTTAAGGACTGCATTTACTTTCTATAGAAAAGATGTTTAATCCATGTCACTGATATAAATTGGCTAATGAAATGTTAAATTCATTCCTGCTGATTTCTTTATTGTACTCATTTATGGATGTTATGCTTGTCCATCGAATTCCTTTTGGTATTGTTGCACTCCATCTTGCACTTCACTTTCTTATGTTTACATGCCTTTGCTTTTAACAGCTCATCAAAGGAGTTCATGGCTGCCCAGAACCTGGTACAGCATGCCTTTATGTCTCACAAGATTGGGCTGAGAGCCCAGCACTTGGGTCTTCACAAAGCAATATGTGTTTTGATGGGGTGGAATAGTTCCGTGCCTTGTGATGCAATAGCATGTGTTCCTGAGATCTTGCCTGCTGAAGAAGCTGTTTCTCAGAAAGAGGATTTGATGCTCTGGCCTCCACTTGTTGTTATCCACAACATTTCTATGTCGAACAACAACCCAGAACATCAGAAGGTCATACCTATTGAAGGGGTGGAGGCTTTTCTGAGAGGCAAGTTGCATTTTATTTGATCAGTTACTGGATACATTTTACTAAAATGAAACTTGAGTCGGAAATGCATGTAGAGAACAATTACTCTTTCTAATGCTAATGAAGAGAAACATTAGCTTGAATTCATTGAGTCTTTAAACATACAAGGAAGAACAGCATACATTTCGTGTTAGCAAATTTTTCTGCACCATTTGAAAGCAGTTGTATGTATATTCAGTATTTTTCCTGACTAACAGTTTGTCTCACTTCTACCATTTCACCACGTCCCTTTGATAGGTAAAGGTATTGTTGGGGGTAAAATCAAGGTATGCCTAGGAAAACCTGCCGACCAAAGCATTATGTTGGTAAAGTTTTTGGGAACTTTTACTGGACTTGAAAATGCAGAGAAGCTTCACAAATATTTTGCTGAGA
This sequence comes from Populus tomentosa, assembly GCA_018804465.1. NCBI lineage: Eukaryota > Viridiplantae > Streptophyta > Magnoliopsida > Malpighiales > Salicaceae > Populus > Populus tomentosa. The sequence continues at coordinate 1,088,975 of CM031983.1, read as the reverse complement.
AGAAACATGGGAGAGAAGAATTTGAGCATAAAACATCCAACAATGGTAACAACATCAGTAGTTGGAAAGAAGAAACTCAAGGAGGCGGCAAGTTGGAGGAGCTACTACTATATGGGTACCTGGGAATTGCTGAGGACTTGGACAGGCTTGATTTTAATACCAAGAAGTGGATTAAAATAAAGAGCAAGAAGGAAATTCAAGAGCTGGCAAATGCCCCTGTTAAAACTGATGACAAGTTGCTGAATTACTAATGACAAATATTAACTTAAACATGGTGGAAGCAATTTCAATTTCCTTTAGGAGGAATATCCTGCGAAAAAGGTTTCTCCATCTGTAGTTCCAGTCTATTGGTAGTCTATTATACATAGCTTAAGGTAGTACAATCCTAGCTTAAGCTATGTATACGTATCAAGATTTGTCTTTGTTATGAAGACAGAAATTTCTGTGCAGAAGTTATCCTCCTGTATGTGTAGTCTATTGGTAGAACAATATTACTTTAAGCTATGAATATAGATCGGGATTCGGAATGTCTTTGTAATCTAACTCTTTTCCTAGTCAGATATTACCTGCTTGCGTACTATTCCATGTTTCGGATTCCCAATTTCAACACCATTTGCTATAATGTACTGTAACCTATGATTTTTATTTCTTTTCTCTCGAAAACTGTGACGACTTCTGGAGTATGATTGGAAGTCAGAACTTGGAGCCGTTCCTTTTCCCAGAAAGTAAAAAAGGAAAAAAAAGAAAAAGATGAGGGCCTGTTCAGTTGCGGAGGACTAATTTCTGAAGTGCGACTTTAAGTTCCCTGTCACGTTGTCTATTCATTTTTCCTTTGGCTCATGTTATTCACTATGTTTTTCCTGTGTACCGTAAATGAACTCCACCTCGTTCGGTGCTGTCGTTTGGTCTGTTTCACTTTACAACATTTCAAACGAAATTGGACTGAGCTTGAATTGTTTGATTCACATTTCTTTCCCTTTTCTTTCTTTTCTTTCTGTTGATTTCTGAGCAAGTGGCGAATCCATGAGATTTAGTGTTACCATAACTAATCCACCACTAGTCCCACTAGCCGTGTTGGATTATACCGGCTCAATCCGAGCCCAAAGAGGAGCAACTATCCAAGAGGAGTCGAACCCATGACTCGGGGTGCTGTGAGCTCCCCACCTAACCCCGGTCCTGAAAGACTTGAGCCATTCGGTGGTGCACATTCCTCTAGGATGAACGTGATAGGGTGCCATGAACTTCTTTTCAGAGTTCAGGACCGTCTGGACTAGAAGTCTTGCATTTGACTTGTTACCTGATTGTTGATGTATTTTTCTCTTCCATATACTATCAAGGTGGTGTTTTCTTTATCTTTGGTTTTTAATGTCTAGGGATTCTTAGAAAGAAAACAAGAGGTCGGAAACAGAAGATGGTAAAGGAAATTGCTGAAGAAAAAATACCCTGCATTCAGTGAAATCTTATATAGAACAATAAATTGGAACTTACATAAATAATGGATACACAAGCCATGAAGAAATATAAAATTTAATGGAGGGAGGCAAGCAAACTACTGATAAATTTGTCCAGATTTCAGACAAGAACACAGTCTGGAAAATTCTATCAAGACTCTTGCCTATCTTCTTTGGAAATTCAAGTACTTAATTCCGTAGGCAAAGCTAAACAAGAAGAGTACAACAAAACCAATATGGGCTACTGCAACGGCTCCTAAGAAGTCATATTCAAATCCTAAGCGTGCCTTGAGGAAGTCCTTTACTGCGACAGGACCGACTTCAGGTATCTCAATCATTTTTTTGAGGTTGCCCACCTGGGAGGTAATGAGGCCATAGATTGTCCAAGATACTGGAGAAGCCCAGTAGTACCACCTCCACCAGAGAGGAATTTGCTGCAAAAAAAGAGTTGTCAGGTTTCAGTTTTTTCCCCTGAAAAATCAAAGACGGAAAGCATACAGTATCCTAGATGATTGGAAATAGAACTACATAAGGACTCCGTCGGGAATACATACCGTTCTCGGGACAAGGAAGCCAGAGAACAGGTTCCAGAAACTCAAGAAGAACGACATAACAATTGCAGCAATTTGATGGCCAGGAGTGAGAGAAACAAGCATCATCCCGTAAAGTGTGAAGTACATGAAGGCAGTGAATATGAAGAAATAGAACCACAAGAAGTTTGTAAATTCCCAGGAGAATCCAATCATGACATAGAGCAAAATACTATAGACCATAGTTTGGATTGCAACATAAATTCCCTCAATGGCAACCTGCAAAGAACACGATAGGATCAGTTAGTCATTCAAGTATGGTTTACTAACCTGTATTCTCAAGCTATAAAAAACACCAAGACCTTTGAACTATGCCAACTTTGTTATGGTGCAAGATGAACTTGCAAGGACTTAAACATGTGAGATTTTCCAGACTTGTAAGTCCTGAATCAAACCACTTTAACAATGTTTTGGTTATATTTGGAAATGGTGATGAGTTGATTTTGGAGGGCACAGTTTATATAGGTGAAGAAGGTCACAAGAAAAGGCAAGATAACGACAGAGAAGAGTATTATTAGAGAGCTGTCAGAAAATGAAAGCTTTTGCACAAAGGTATCCACAATTTTGTCAAGAAAAAGAAGGATTGGATTTCTACATATTTTTCTATTCTACGTCGTTGTGTCCGAGGAAACTAAGACAGGTTCTTGGTCTTCTGACGACAATGACAGATACCTTTGTTTGTCTTCGAGTCCCATACCAGTAACTTGGTGCCCTCTTACGTTACAGCTAGAATTCCAAACGGATAAGCATATCCTCAAACTCTGCGATTTCTTATTACTAAAATTACTCTTATGTACTTTGTTTGTCTGAATCTCAGCCATTAGCATTAATACAAAGGAAGAATCTCTAAACAGTGAAGGATGCGAGCAATATAACCCTTTTTACATCGACTCTTCTCTTGAAGAACTTGCAAAAGGAATCCCCATTTCCTCAGTTTGGAACAAGTAAGGGTCTGAGAAAGCACTGGTAGGCTACAGACTAGAAGGATGCTAATCAACAGGAACACCATTAACTCTTTCTGAGTAATGTAATCTACCGAAAGATTCTTTCTGAAATCACGCATCGAGAAATTTCAACCATTAGAGTGACTCTTGAACCAAGGAGTCCCTATACATGCAAAATGGATCTTGTCCTATCATGATCAGAGATTTCTTTATGAAAAACATGAATCAGAGTTTGAAGGAGGAGAAATAGAAGGAATCCTCGACCCGCAACGCAACAGATAGAGAAGGATTTATTCAATCACATAGTTTAGGAGCACAGAATCCATTCTTTCAACGCATAGATTTTCTGAGAAAAATATTTGGTAAAATTAACAAACTCTTTCTATTGAGCATAATCAGAGCAGAAACTCAACGTCATCCAATGCTTTTCTGTCTTGCTTCATGTATTAGGATCCTAATCCACTTAACCAGTTCAAATCGCATGGATTGTAAGAGACTAATTTTCAAATTCTAAAGAATTACCCCTTCTTACACAACTTTGGCTTCATCAACTTGACATCTTCACAAAAGTCAATCACTTAAAGGCCGGCTGATAACATAAAATCCAACCTCCAGGAAACAAAAAACAAGCCACAAACCCCACAGTTACAGCCTACCCCATAAAATGGTTACTTGGCAGCGTCATGTCCTTCTATAAACTATTTAGGGTTTGTAGCTTTCAAAATGTAACCAGTTACCCCTGTAACCTTAACCAGTCTTGCTCCTGAGGCCTGAAGACTCATCCCATGTCGTTGTGGCAAAGGATAAGAACAACATGGGCCAAACATCAGATCGTAAGAAGTTCTTTATAGTCGTGTAACGAAGACCTGGCTGGTCTAGGAGAATTGACGATAAAAGAGACAAAAAAAAGCCTTTAGAGAGTCCTGGTCGTTAGTCCAACCAGCATGGAACATGATGTCAAATACACTTTGTATGGTCAAGCACGTATTAGATCCTAGATTAATCAAAGATGTTGAACCTAATCCCTGTCGTTTTAAAGAAAATCAAATCCTCCATAAAGGGCCACAAGCAGCTCGTCCAATAATCCTTGGCCTTTGAAGGGTTTTGTTAGATTATGGAATTTATAAGCACTTTACATTTCACGTTATTAAATTTAAAATTTAAATCTCTCAATGCATTACACTTGTGTAATGCTTATCCAATAATAATAATAATAAAAAAAGAAATTAAAAAACACAAGCAGGTGGTTTCCGAGGCAGGAACTTTACGCCCCTTAAAAAGCTACAGACAAACATTCACATCAGGATAACCATGAACTGTTCGTTAAAAGGCCCATGAGAAAGAGCACATTGTGACCACGCTGTCCCTCCAAAAGAGTGCTTAATCTTCCGTCTGATCTTCATTTTTCCTTCAAGAACCTTAATTTTATCTCGCAACTGATCGGAAATTGAACCAACTTCGATCTACGCTCAGTCCTTTAAGCTCCGGCCAATATCAGATTCCAGCAAATGGGGGGCGCATTAGCATGGCACGAGCTCCTTGTAGAACACGACCTAAACAAGTTATCAATAAACACCGGCCAACATCAATAACCAAGCGATCCGAGAGTGAAATCCGTCGGCATCATCAATAAAGGTGTCCCGGTTTGTCCAATAATTGAATAGCCCAATATCCAATAGACCTAAAATACATCATGCATCATTAAGGGGGCAGGACTCCCACTTATAACAGCCGGGAAGAGTGGCTCCCTCCCTAGCTGGAACATTGACAGCTCAGGAATCCGTAATCCGTGTGCACCGTGAATTAGTGACCGGGGATTAAAAACAGCGGTGCACAAGCCCTGAAGCCAAGCCAGGTGGATGATGTTTCGAGGAGACCCATGAAACGTTGAGCCAAAACATCAAATGGGACACACAAGATACAAGCGTATGGAAGTTGCTGCTACAGCCCTTTTCTTTAACATATACAAATACAATAACCCTGTATAAGCAGCAACAGCACCAAGCACTGAAAGATGAAGGTGAAAAAACATCAGGGGTCACCATACAAGCCTTGGCCATCAGTCTTGATAAGCTTTCTTGGGTTTAAGCTCATTAACAATTCCATACCAACCAATCAGGGAAAGAAATTATAGAATTGCTTAGCTTTACACTTCAACCGTCTTGATAAGCTTTCCAGAGACTGATTTAACTCCAACATAAAACAGGCTGCCACAGCCCTCCATCATTGCAGACCAACACAATTAACAGTATTCAGGAAGCTACTGTTAAAGGTTGCTCAAGCTGAAGAAGAGAGACCCGCAAAGAACCACAAAGTATCATATTGATCAAGCTGAGAAGAGATACTCACCTGACAAAATGTAAGCACAACACACATCTCTATGGAGTGATCAGGATAATGAATCATGCACGTTTCTTGCCCAGCATGCCAAGAGAATGAGATTCGACAGTAGGGTAAAACTTTTCCCGTGAAATTTTCATTTTTTCCCAATTTTTTTTTTCCAAGGACATCAACCGAAGTGCCTTGTGAAAACATTTGGTGTGAGGTTTTACTAATACAGAATGTACATTCAATCAAATCTATACAAAATTACAATACCTAGCATTGTCCTCCAAAGGCATCAAAAACACCCATGGGATGTAATCCTTCCGGCAGTAATTATTGGTCCAACTCAATTAGTGGTAGCAACAGGGATACCCATTACCAATCAATCGCAAAAGTGAGTGACAGCGACATCTGTTGAACTGGCAGCAAGAGCAGCTTCAGCAATTTTAAGCGCCATTGCAGCTTTGAAGGTTGCCAAATCTGCATTCTTCATGAGCAACTGTGCCTTTTGACGCTTGAGTATGGCGGCTTCTACAGATCTTTTCACTGAATTTTTGGCTTCTTCAACTTTACGCAAGGCACTATGCAAAGCATCTTTTTCAGCTGCCATTGCTGTATGGCAATAGAATTAGAGGACATAAAAGCTAATCTATGATAAATGACAGTGAAGTGAGAACTGAAAAAGATAAGAAAGTGTAGATAATGAGCAGACATGATCACAATAAAACACTATTAAAAAATAGAATGAACCAGATAATAGACTACAATACTGGACAGGACAAGAACCAGATAATAGGATCCATTATTAAAATAGCCATTCTTCAAACTCCCGGGAATCATTGGGTATGAAACTTCACAACACATAATACATACTTGACTAAGAAATATAGTAGAGTTAAAAGATCTGTTGACTAGGTTGTAAATATCATAAAAAGATTCTGAAGTAAAACAGACAAATACCTTGCAATAGACTTGGTTGCTTGCCTCTTCCAAACTGACTGGGAGGTCGTTTGAATGACCTTCTCTTACGCAGTACAGGTTTCGGAATCAGTGGGGTTTTCTTTGCTTGATGTCCCTGTTAACAAGAATCATCAATTATCAGTCTCAATTAGCACACATGTAAACCACTACATGATGAATGGGAAAAGAATGGCAAGAGAACAGGGTAAAATTAAAAAAAAAAATGACATGGAATTTAAAGATCAATCTAAATGACAAACAACCATCCAGAATTTCGTAGTAATTACAACTTATCACACTGGGAAATTTAACTATACACAAACAGGTGGTTCAGCTTCATGTACCCCCATCAAAGTTAATGGATTACTAATAGCAAGAGAAGGCAGAAAATGTGCAACAACTTTTGGTCATTGAGATGGCAAGCTCGTCACTTGCTTGTGGAAACACAATCTTAATTTGAAATAATTTATTTTACCATTTTTTCGTTCTTCTGTCACCCAAATAATGAATAATATTGCTAAATGGATATCTTGTCAACCTATTGGCAAGGCAATTGATGCCACAGGCAAGGGAAAACACACAGAGCTTTTTACTCATCAATGTTTCCCTACTCTGGTTATTATTTTGGAAAATTTTCTTATAGTCACCCCATCCATTGAAACCAGAAGCGAACAATAGCAAAGCACAAATGCACAGGAAATTTCTTTAAAACTCCTCAATATCTACATGATGCAAAATTATACTTCAAATATATTTTTGAGATACAAAATAATAGAATGGTCAATTCAAACTGCAAAAGTTGTAGACTACTGTTATGCTGCTACCTGAAACACCCGAAGCAGTGGTGATCGTTTCTGCTTCCGTTTTTTCATCCAGTAACCATACACAGCTTTAGCCAATTCTCTTCTACCAAAATCCTTACAATATTTCGCTGCTGCACTCTCATCAGTGAAGTCATCTGGATCACAGAAATATGACCTCTCAAGGGCATCAATCATCAACTCAAAGTTATCCTCCGAAAGATGATCAGATTCTGCTAAAAACTCTTTATTGTACTTCTTAAGCCATTCCTCATCTTCAGAATCCATGTCGTAACTTGCTGTGCTCCTTGACAAAGCTCTAGCTACCTCATCATTGTTAGAAGAGATGTATGCATATGGTCTAGAAAAGGGAGCACTGCCACCATCATCATTGTCTAACACTCCCCTTACTCCAGGGACAGGTATGGCCTTCGAAACAGAAGCAGGAACATTGCGATCAGAGCATTCCTTGTACAATTCCTTGAAAATGAACCAGTCCTGTCTGTCTGGGAATTCTAGTTTCCAGTTGCCATCCCCATTCCAAATTATATCATGAGTGAAACGGTTGGAAACACAAGTCCTCATAATTTTCTGAGCCAGGTGAGAGAATCGAGTTAACCCATTTTTCTTAACCACAAGCACCCACTCCTTTGAATCAGTAAATTCTAACATGACAGTGGCCCCTTCTATCCTGTAACATCTGTCTGTTTCAGTAATCAGTAAATTTGCAGAGCAGCTAGATAGGTCCATGCCCTTCTTTACTCCAACTGCAGCACAATTCATCTCTTTGATGCTTGCTGCAGGGCTACTTCGAATTGACCTTCTAAGCTTTTCCTTAGACACAACAGAGGAGAAAGGGATGCCAATTTTCCTACTACTAATTAAATCAGAAACTAGAGCACCATTAGCTTTGTGCAAGCCAGCTATGAAAGAATTTCTAGGTCTCCCTCTCCTGAGTGAGCTCCTCCTTTTCTGAATACCACGGGAATTTAATCCATTTCTGTGCTGGGTGTTTCGACCAGTCAACTTGGAAGCTCTAACAGATGGGTGTAACACCACCCTACACCCATAACTATCAGTTTTGGGCACAACTGTAATTTTCTCAGTGAAATCAGTCTTTGTGGCCGTGCATGATTGATCTCCTTTACTTTCCCTCATGATTTCATCATCATCATCATCCCCATCCACCGAGTTATTTACAGGTATAAGAGACAGACATCTAAACTTAACAAACAAACTGCGATGCATGAACGCAAAACATGAAGGGACTGCAGAAAAATCCACAGAAAACATAGGCAGAAGCTGCCTAGTCTCGAAAAACTTGCAAATTCCAATTCTATCAGAAGGAAGGTCCTGAGAGAAAATAAAAAAAAAAAATTAAACAGAGAGAGAGAGAGAGAGCAATGTTAGGGGTATTTATAAATCGCATATCATCTAAATCTTAAATACTGATCAAAACCCAACTTCAAAAATTTGAGATACTCTTAAAAAAAAAAAAAAGGCTAAAAGTCACTTATATGAAGCTGGAAACAACATAATTCAGAAACCAACTAAAAAACTAAGACAGAAGGCATCCATAATATAAGAAGAACCAATACTAACCCGCACAAAATGTAGTCCATTTGAGGCAAAAACACTGCTAATTGGATCCGACAAGAGAAAATCAGCAAGCTCAGAAAGACTCAAACTGACTCTCATGGCATGCCTCAAAACTGAACTCAAAAAACAAGACAACCAACCATTACTACTACTACAATCCTCAACTAAGGCGACAAGCTGAGGAGTACACACAAGACTCTCCTGGCTCTCACTGCCCTTCCTCCGCTGCCTACGTGAAAACTGAATCCCAAACTTTTTATCCTCGGGGTTTTCGCTCTTCTCACCACCAAGTCTCTTCCTTTTCCTACTATAAACAATCCCAAATTTCTCCTTCTCACTTTTTACCCTCTTAATTTTCTTTGGAGCTGCAATGGCAATGACAATACCTCGATCTTTTTTCAGTTTAACATCATGGGTCCACCCATTATTCTCCTTGTACTTAAGATTACTATTGCTATTTTGATTCTTGATATGGTTGTTGGTGTTCTTGATTATTGTCTGATACAACTCGTCCCCATCACTGCTTCTCCTGAGCTTTCCATCACCGGATTCTGGCCATAAACGCCGCCCAGACCGCAGAACCCGGGCTCCATCGACACCTTTAACCACGCTAAACACCCTCGTCGTCCTTCGCAATCCCACCGACGGCATCCTCGCCTCTCAGACCCCGTTCAGACGCACCCGAGACTCGATCTTCTCGATCCTCGACTCACAGAGTCAACTAACCAAAGAGTCACCAAATTCACTCGCTACCCTACTGATAAAAAGACTCGGTTCTCCCTGCCACGTGGTTCACAGTCCAAATAAAGCGGGGGAAGGAACTAAAACTGTCATGGACGTTCCACGAGTTCAGATCTACGAAATCGACTCACTGAGCCATCAAAATAAACTGGGTTAACTCGGAATCAAACCCACGCACATAAGTAATCGACACACACTATGGTCTAAAAAAAAACATCATCGTAACCACACAATTTTTTTTTTTTTTAAAAAAAAAACCCGCTAAAGATACAGAACCTAGTCGATTAAGATTCCTAAAACATAAAAAAACAAAAAACAAAATCCAACAACTTGTTTACAAGCACTGAGAAAATCTTTTAAAAAAGAAAGATCTGGGTTGAGAGAGAAGATGGTTTTTCTTTAAAAAACTGAATTTTTTTGAAAAAAAAATAAACTAAAAGAGACGTTTGCAAGAAAGAGGGAGGGAGGGAGAGTGTTTGTGTGTGTTTCTGCCTATCTTATCATGGGGGCTCGCTAGGGTTTATGACTGAGAGAGATTGAAACATAAGGGGAAACAGAATCGCCGACTTACCATCACCGTTGGATTAACGGATGGATGGTGGAGATTTGTTTTAAGGATCCGGACTGTTTGGTTCGAATCATTCGATGGGTTCAAGGATAGAGAGAGAGAGAGAGAGACAGGGAGGAGTTTTAAAGCGGTGAGGATATTTTGGGATTCATGGGTGGGTGAAATGACTATAATGTCCTTGCTGAAGTGATGGGTTTCAGAGGGAACGTGAGATTTACCGGAGAAAGGATTTTTGGGGTTTTCAAAGGGGGTGGGAGGTAAATAGCGGCGAGGAATGCTCCGATGAATTTGGAAGGGGAGGTTTTACAGTTGCAAATCTTGAGCATTTTCGGTACTGAGATGGCTATTGATTTTTTAATATATTAAAATAATATATTTTATTTTTTAAAATTTATTTTTAATACTAGTATATTAAAACAATTTAAAAATATTAAATAAAATTAATTAAAAAAACCAAATTCGTGAAATAAAAAAAAACTTTACAACAGTGACGTTGTAGAAGTAAAAATGTGAGGGTAGGGTTAAATAGTAATTTTGCTCCCTAAAAGGCAAAACTCTGGAACCCAAGAACGGCACTCCAAGCAAATTGGACACTTCTCGGTATCATCCACCGGATCCAATTTTATAAAAACTTTTCAACTAATTTAATATAAACCATTTAATTTTTTTATCCTTGTAAAATTAGATTTAAGACATCCACGGTTACCGTGGCCAAGTCAGGAGATTTTTAGAAAGGGATGAGATTAGAAAAAGGTTTTTAAAAGAGACCAAAACTTAAATTATAATAGTTTTTTAAACTTGAAATCTTAAATAGTTCAAGAAAAAAAAAAGGAACAGTTTCCCCGGGCTCCGCCCCTGCTTGAAGAACAATCGGATCGGTGCGATCAAACATCAAAGCATAACTAGGTAAAAAAAGATAGGATCATATCCTACAATTTTTTCTTCCACTGTTTTTTCTTCTGAACCAGTTTAGGATACAGATCAACCGGGTTCTAAATGAGTTTCATAACTATGCTATCCATGGTAAAATAAATTTTAGAAATTTAAATTTAAGAAAAGAGGAAAGTAGGAATATATGAGCAGTCATGAATTTTCTTTGCTTTCATGGAAGGAACCACGACCTTGCCAATGCTGACGCCAACTTTTTGCAGTGACTTGGGACGCACTACTTCCTACATTATCACCCTAAAGCATGGTTTATGGTTTGATAAGGGCAACCAGTCGAGTATCATGAATAGAGCACAAAAGTCGTCTAGTATTAACTAATCTTAATTGCCTTAGCCTTCTCTAACAATCTATACCAGCACACAACAATCTGTTTTTCTCCATCTAATTTGGCCCTAAACCAAAAAGGTTGGCTTCATCTAAGGATTGAGGTAGTAAACTACTCAAAATACTGAAACGCAAGAATGGTAAGACAACGAATAAGAAATGTATAAGATTTCTAAACAGCACAAAATCCACAGTATAAGAAAAAGATTGCATTTACTCACTTTACCTCGATGCAGGGGAAAGAAAGACCAAGACTTGGACTCGTTAGGTGCAAATTGATGTATGCATGCCAAATTGCAGTAACTTCCAATGGCATTGTGCCGGCCCAGAAATTTGCGCCGATGGTCCACACCATTTAGACTGCCTGGTTTACAGTAGTGGAAAAACACTTATGAATCCGCATTTGTTCTTCAAATAATTTGCATAATTGTGTTCTGCATTTTCTCAACAAATCAAATGTTTGGATATCAGTTCAATACAGATCAAGGAATTTCCCTTGAATAACAATCTACAGTGCGACATTTTATGTGTGTTCATGTATCTGTTATTCTCACATAGTGAAGCTAATTGCAACGGAAGGTAGAGTAGCTGTCTACTTACCAAGCTCAAGGAGTAGACATTTCTTTCTTTTCTTTTCTTTTCTTGATTTCCTTCTTTTAGTCCACATAGGATATGGCTCTCTTTAACATAGGAAACCCGGTCCTTTCACTCATTCCTATCTAATGAGAGGTCATCATTATACTCAGCTCTCCTGAGTCCATAACCGAGCCTGCATTACAAGAGTATAATCATCCAGATAGTTTCAACTATTACAGGCAGCACTTCAGCTTGATCAGCTATAATTGTCTAACAACAAATTTAACCAAATGTTTAATGAGTGGGGTCATCTTTTGATCACTCGAGAAATAATAAGTCTTGTACTCCCAAGTCCTAACTAAATCATTTGGCTTATAAACAGAACCATCCATTATCCATAATTGCGAACAGTTGGCATTAAGCTCCACATAATACCTAATACTCTTTATGCAATGGCCTTCCATTCATAACTCATGAACAATATACCCATTTTGATGAAATAAGCTAAAGTAACCATGCTATGAACTGTGGTCACATGCTGAATAGAGGGCACAGCATCCAATAGCATCCAATAATAAAAATCATGCACAATCTTTATATTTTCCAACAAACGACATGAATATTTGAAACAAGAAAGAATTCCATGAACTATTTTAGGAAATTCAAGAGTAGCATAGTCTACAGTAGTGGTCCTGCATGATATGCCAGCAATTAATAACAGCTTGAGAGGACTTAGACTTTCTCTCTTCCCTTGTACCAAGTTGAAAAGCATGGAAGAAGACACAGTCTCAGCTGAGACAGAAAACCAATACATTCTTTAACACGAGCAAAGACCTCAATCAAGGATTCTTCCAACTTGACAACACTTCAACAAAGAAATCACTTCCAACTCGACAGAACCTGAGGTATAGAAGCTCTATTCAACTTACATTAAACACACGTTCATCAAATCAAAAGTATCACTTAGATCCCATGTAGGTCCAACCTATTCCACGAGCATTCTTTATGCTACAACTTATTTTATAACCAATCAGAGCTTACTTAACCTCAAACTTCGCGATAACATCCACAATAATCAAACATTTATGGCAACTAAGCTCCGATTCCATTCGGTGCCATCCACGACTCCTCAACGAAAAATTGACGAGTCCACAGCTTTAACAAACCCACATCCAAAATTACAATCAAATTCAAGAAACCAAACACAAGCGTTGAACTTGCCATAAATTTTACCATCCAAGATCAATAAAATATTACTATTTCATCCATTCAGGTTCCAATTTTTCCAATCAAATCAGATTCCCTTGACACTTAAAACTTCAACAACAACCCGCATCGGATTTCAGACAATCCTCAATAAACCAGACAAAAACAGATAAAAACACCATGTAATAATAAAATTTGTAATGAGCTCTAAAAAGGTCTAACCTTGAGCTTTCAAATTGACAAAATATAGCATATCGGAGTTGAAAACGCAGGAGCAAGAGTCTGTTTTGGTTTGGCTCGTCATGTTTGAATGTCAAGAAGCAGCGGTCCATTGTGAAAGCGAGAAAAGGGCAGGAGGTTGGAGAACTTTTTGGGGGTAAAGAAGGATTCTATGAGGAAGAGAGAAGCAATGCTCGGAGGAGAGAGGTTTCGATTATGGAGAAGAAGGGGAAATTGGCAAGGTATATTCATTCACAGTCACAATGAGCGGTGATTGTTTTAAGGTTTATTATTCCTTTGTCTTTGTTTAAGGGCGGTGTTATTGCCATAAGTATAAGATCAACCCACCCGGTCCAAGTCACGTAACAAGTAACTCGTAGATTCGATCAATCTAAATTATACATTAGCTTTGTATCTTCAGCTGTCAGGGGCCTCATGGCAAAAGAACTAAAGAAAAACCAAAGGAATGGACTGGGCTGGCAATCACCTGGGTTTTAGTCCACAATCCAACAACAAGCCTTGAGCTATGATTTTTTTTCTTTTCTTTTCCTGTGTGAGCCACAAAAAATCCTTGAAAAAAGGCCATGGTCAGACGAGGAGATGATGAAGATTTTAATTTGATGGAAGAGGGAACGCATGCGGCGGGACAGATGACAAGAACCAGACACTGGTCTCAGCTAATCTTGCAATGTTTTGCGTTTTGATGGGGACTCATCCTGTAAATATAAATGAGTGAAAAGGGACAGTATACCAAAAAAGGACAATAATAAAAATATAGAAAAAAATTAATAAAAAGTAATATCAAGAGAAAAGAAAAAAAAATCTAACACGTGAAAGAAACATCGAGGGAAAAGAATCTTAAAGAGACAATCGACAAATAACCACAGTATGTCGTTTAAGAATATTAATCGAAATATGTGTTTGTTTCTTAAGCAAATTGTTTCTATTGTCGGTGGCTTTATGACGAGTGTGTGAACGAGATTTTTTTAAAAGTAAGCAATATTATCCTTCTAAATTGATTCGATTGAATCTAAATTAACCCGTTATAATCATTGCTTACAAATGCCACCACTCACATGATCTTCATCTCAAATTTATTTGTATGAGTTTGGTAATTTAGTGAAAAATATTTTTTAATTAAAAATATATTAAAAAAATATTTTTTTATTTTAATATTAAACTATAAAAAAACATTTCTAAAAAATAATTGTATATTTTTCACAAGAAAAAAAATTTCAAAAATAAAAACTATATAATACTAAACGAACATTTAATATTTGGTAGGTTAGATGTGTGTTTAGTGTAGTAATATATAGTGGTTTTTAAATAAGAAATTATTAAAATAATATTTTTTAATATTAGTAATTAAAAATTAAATTTTACATTTTTTTTATAAAAAATAAATTATAATACAAAAAGAAACATTTATTCATTCAACATCTAAAATCTAGAAAATTATATTAACTTTAAAATCTCTTATAATTGTATTAACTTTTTGTTATTTTTTTCTATGATCCATGATGAAAAATCTTTTTAAAAATTTAGTTTTAGTTATAATTTTAAAGTGTTTTTTTATTTAGAAATATATTAAAATAATATTTTTTATTTTTAAAAAGTTATTTTTAATATTAGTGCATTAAAATAATTTAAACATATTAAAAAAATATTAATTTGAAGTAAAAAAAATAAAAAAAATTAAATTTTTTAAAAATATTTTTAAAATAAAAAAACAAAGCTGAAATATAAATTTATATTGTAATCAATGGTAACAAATCCATTTATTATCGAAAATATACTGAAAAGGTATAGTGAAAAAGTAGTTGGACGCGCGTGGATGATCAGATTAGCTCAATTGGCTGAACTTTTGTTGGTTGCGGTTGGTTTGCTTTTAGCCACGTGTTCAACATTTTCTGACACGCACTTCACATACACACACTTCTACCCCAATATTCAAGAAGGCCCATATATTATCCACATAAATAAATAAATGTTTTCATTTAAGTAAAATATTTTTATGTTCAACGAACTTCTAATTATTTTTTGTTCTGAAAAAACATAAAACTTAATGCAATTTCTTTTTCTAACGCAGGTCTCAAACGTAATTTTGGAAGGAAAATAATACCGCTCTCCTTTTAATTACTAATCAAATATATATATATATATATATATATATATATATATATATATATATATATATTGTCTAAGTTCTAGCTTGAAATTTGAGAATTAAAAGTAGAAATAAAATAGGCCCACAACTCCTTTTTTTTTTCTTTAAGAAGAATTATTAATTCTTTAAAATAATCAGAAAAAAGAAGAAGAAAAAGAAATCAACCAACTAAATAACAGCCAAAAAAAGGAAACGTAAGTTGAATAACTACATGATTTTCTCATTCGTACTCGGGTTTATGCATACAACATAAACATTAAACAACCAAAAAGAATCGATAGTCATTGTTTTTTTTCTCTAATTTCTTTTTCAAGCCAAGAGAGATATTACTACAACATTAAAAAAATCAAAAACCTCTCTTGCTAATTATATCAGCAGCTCCAAATTTTTATTGGTAAGTACTTGTTTAGTAATTGTTTTTATATGTTTTGCTATCTGGGTTTGGGCTGTACGTTGTTCTCTTACTTGTTTTTGCATTTCTGGATCATAAACTGATATAAAGGCAAGGACCCATTAAAGTTTTAAGCTTGTTTTGTTGGTTGTTGAGATTGATTACATCTAAAGATTGATCATTTGTGTGAAATCTGTTCAAGTTTGAAACTTTATGTGATTTATTTGGAGATGACGTTGTTTGAGTTATTGATAAGGTAGAGTTGTGGTTTTTTGTTGGATTTTAGAGAGGTTTCTTGTGTTTTTGTTATTGAAAAGGACAAATGGAATGCCTGAAAGGACAATTTTTTTTTTTTGCATGGTTGGTTCATGAGAAAACTTGGGAAAGAAACAAGATAATGAAACTTTCCCTGGATCGCTCTGTCTGAGTTTCAAAATGAGAAAAAGAAAGGGTATAGTTAGGCTGAGCTTGGCTTAAATTTGTAGGATGGTTACAAGTTCTATATATTCTCGTTTACTAAGGGTAAGGTAATGCAATTTAAAGTTCAAGTCTTTTACTTTGTATGTTGCACGTGGTTTGATAATTTTGATGCTAGTTTCGAATTGATGATTTCCGAAATTATGACTCTTGCATCACCAGAGCACTTTCTAACTTTGTTTTTTGTGTAGGCGTCTTGAGTTAAAGCTGGGTTCTCAGACTCATTTTGATCGAAGTGATATTGAGTCTAGTGAGCATCAATTTATTTGATAAGCATATTGTTGATGGCGACTTCGGATGCAGTTCTGCAAGTTTTGTCTGGGGCTGGTCCTCGCAGTTTCAGTTCTGACCTTTGTTTTAACAATTTAGATTTGGCATTCCGTTCTAAGCATATAAAATATGTAAAGAAAAGGGCCTCAAGGCATATGAAAATGTTCAAGTGTTCGAGTGTTCAGCAGAATTGTATAGGAAAACATTGGTTTAAGAGATCAGGTGACGGTGATCTGTCTGTGAATGCAACGATCAAGAGACTGCAGCTTCTGAGGTGCAAATGCCAGAAGGCAGAAAGAGTTAGTGGTGTAACTACAGAAGGAGGAAATGGAACATGGTTTGTAGATAGTGCAAAGACATTAAACCTGAATGGGGCGGTGAACACACCGGGTGTATTGGAGCTTGGGGACACTCAACAGTTGATGCGGGAAAAAGAGGTTTTGACATCTAATGGTTCAGCAAATAAGGAAGAGGAGAGTTTGGCAACTAATGGTGCTGTAGGAACAGGTAGAGATGCCTCTCGCAAGGTTAGTGTAGACCCTACCGAGGAAGAAGCATGGGAGCTACTGCGGGATTCTGTAGTTCATTATTGTGGCAGTCCAATTGGAACGATTGCTGCCAATGATCCCACCAGTTCCAGTGTGTTAAATTATGACCAGGTCTTCATTAGAGACTTCATACCTTCTGGTATTGCTTTTCTTTTGAAGGGAGAATATGATATTGTCCGGAACTTCCTCCTTCATACGCTTCAGTTGCAGGTAATTTAATCGTTGATTATGCTGGGCTTTTTTGTTGAAGGAACGAATGTTTAAAAATACTTCCTCTTTTGTTTGTTATCTGACTTGCTACAATGACTTCTTATATTGCAGAGTTGGGAGAAAACAATGGACTGTCACAGTCCTGGACCGGGATTAATGCCTGCTAGTTTCAAAGTGCGCACTTTTCCTTTGGATGGTGATGATTCTGCAACAGAGGAGGTATTGGATCCTGACTTTGGAGAGGCAGCAATTGGCCGTGTTGCACCAGTTGATTCCGGTAATTAAATTTCAGGTCAAGAAGTTTCCGTTCATGATAAAGTGTTTGACTGCTAACGTTGATGATATTTTCTTTATCATGCCAATATTAGGATTATGGTGGATTATCTTGTTACGTGCATATGGGAAATGCTCTGGTGATCTCTCAGTTCAGGAGAGGATCGATGTGCAAACTGGAATTAAGATGATTCTGAGGTTATGTCTTGCTGATGGTTTTGACATGTTCCCAACATTGTTGGTGACAGATGGTTCTTGCATGATAGATCGCAGAATGGGAATTCATGGGCACCCTCTAGAAATCCAGGTGATTCATTTTTTAGTGGTTTTTCAGATAGTTTGGAAGCATTTTCAAATTTGAAATACCCAGCCAATCCATGTAGCAAGGGAGATTCAATTGAAGAAGGATGTCCTCGTAGGAAATTTGGATGTTGCCCTTATTTTTGTCAGATGATTGTACAAATAAATGTCTTGAACCAATTCTGTGATTATGAAATTAGGATATGTTGATGGCATCAATATGCCCAGAGTCAGGTTAAGAGTTTGTAGGATTTAGGCTAGTTGAGGCCAGCGTCTTTAGGATTTGGGTGGGTTGAAGCTGCTATTTGGTAAGGCTGTTGGCTTAAAGGCTTTTTCTGGCTGTAGTTTCAAAGTGCACGAGATGGATTAGCTGTATATTCTTGAGTGGTTAAAGGTGGTTGGTTTCAGTTGAATAGGTTGAAATCACTTAGATGCTCAGTATAATATTCTGCCAAAGCATCTTTCTGCCAGATTTTGGTTATATCAGACTGACGAGGATGCTGAGATTTGGAAATGGTTTTTGCAATTAATTTTCTGATAGAATGTATTTTTCTCTTGCAGGCACTCTTTTATTCCGCCTTACTTTGTGCAAAGGAGATGCTCGCCCCAGAGGATGGATCAGCTGATCTCTTACGAGCTTTGAAAAATCGTCTAGTAGCTCTGTCGTTCCATATCAGAGAGTATTACTGGATCGATTTAAGAAAATTAAATGAAATTTACCGTTACAAGACTGAAGAGTACTCTTATGATGCAGTTAATAAGTTCAACATTTACCCAGATCAGGTTTCTCCTTGGTTGGTGGAATGGATGCCCAACCAAGGAGGCTACCTTATTGGAAACTTACAACCAGCTCATATGGATTTCCGATTCTTTTCTCTTGGAAACATATGGTCTGTTGTAAGTGGTCTTGCAACAAGAGATCAGTCAAATGCGATATTGGATCTCATTGAAGCCAAGTGGTCAGATTTGGTAGCAGACATGCCATTGAAGATTTGTTATCCAGCTCTTGAAGGTCAGGAGTGGCAAATTATCACTGGAAGTGATCCTAAGAACACGTAATGATGCTACCTTATTAAACTCGATCACATCTTATTCACTTTCTCTTGATTTTCATCCAGTCATGAATTTGTTGTGTTTGATGCAGGCCTTGGTCTTACCACAATGCAGGTTCCTGGCCAACTCTTCTGTGGCAGGTTAGTGATGGTGGTATCCTTTGCTAATCTTTGTACTAGTAATTTTTTTAGTGAAAAGTAAGAATTAATCAGAGAAGAAGAAAAAAATCGGTAAAAAGACAGAAATAAACAGCGACATTGGTAATTTGAGTTTTGGTGCACTATTCTTGCTGGTAGACCCGTAAGAATGCTTGATTGATTCTTCTATTTGATGATTCATGTCTGCAGCTGATCAATTAGGCATATACCAGTGTCATACCCATGTCTGTTTGTTATGTATGGCTCTTTCTTTTTATCAGAGTCCATTTTACATCCTGAGTATTAATAGATTTTCTTACATTCATAATGCTTCTCTCAGCTGACAGTTGCATGCATAAAGATGAATAGACCAGAAATAGCAGCAAGAGCAGTCGATATTGCTGAGAAACGCATATCAAGAGACAAATGGCCTGAATATTATGACACCAAAAAGGCGAGGTTCATTGGAAAACAATCACGCCTGTTCCAGACATGGTCCATTGCTGGATACCTTGTGGCTAAGCTCTTGCTTGCAGACCCAGGTGCAGCCAGGATGCTCGTAACCGATGAAGATCCCGAGCTTGTCAATGCCTTCTCCTGCATGATCAGTTCTAATCCAAGGAGAAAGCGTGGTCAGAAGAATTCGAAAAAGCCATTCATAGTATGAATTATCGAGCTGTCTCTGCAAAATCAGGGTATTGTTCTCTTGATTCGAGAACTAATCATCCAGGTGCCTACTAGTAAAAATACTGAAATTGCTTTTACAAAGTTCAGTAAAAGTAATCAAACATCTAATTCATTTGTATGAATAAGGTGAAATTTCAATCCCACCTTATTTATGTATGGATAGTATTGATCTGTAAAAACCATGTAAATAAAGATGGAATTGTTAGAGGATAATACTTGGAACATCCTTGATGTGTATGAACTCTGGTGATTCAATTTCCTTAACTTCTACAGTAGTTTTGTTTTCTTGAGAAACTGAAAGACAATTGTTTGATGCCAAGGAGATAGCAAAGCTGATCTGGGTCTTCATCATGCATTGAGGAGTGAAAATGTCATAGTTACGGGCTCATTATACTGTCAACCACGTCCACAGTTGAAGAAGCAGGAGGAGCCTGCTCCGGCATCATATTTTCCACACCTGTTGAAGCAATGATAACTGCTAACATTGAAATTTGACTTTCGTAGTGTGTTGAATGATTATACATGGTGGACCAAGACTATGGAAACAGTTCTTCTGGCTACTCTGAATAATTACATCTCGCAATCTCCTGAAACGCTGAAACATCAATTCGAATTAGTTTTCTGGGTAACTTTAATCTATAAGAAAAATGGACAAACTATCCTTATCAGTGAGCTTTTCTGCCAACACCCAAGACTTTCTTGCAAAAATCACATGATGATAAACCATCATCCTAGACTAGAGGAGTGATGCGAACATCTGAAGATGGCCATGTCTTTTGGGGTACAAGACACAGACTATGAGACGTCAGCTAGCATGCCGACATTCAAACAAATAGAAAAAGGATAAAATTAACATTGAGACAATGATAAAAAATTTAGATCTTGTTTAGTATCGAAACATCTTGCTTTTTAAAGAATTTCATATATTTAAATAATATTTTTTTTTAAAAAAATTATTTTTAATATCATCGAAACAAATTAAAACACTAAAAAAATATATTATTTTTTAAAAACAATTTCAAATACAAAAACAAATGTACCTTTAATTTTTTGTCTGGTATATTTAGCTAAAAGCATTTATTTGTCCTGGACGTTAAAGATGGAAAAGATACAGTTAATAAATCAAGTATTAAATTAATCACAAGCATGTAAATGTTCTATTATTTTCTTAATATTTTAACATGTAAATGTTGACCAGTGACATTTTCTAGCATATTATATAGTTAAATCTGTCTCTCTCCCACATCAAAGGGAGGTTGATCACATACTTTTTTCCTGCCTTAAGAAATAGGATTTTCACTGTAGATCCCACAAATTTATTTTGACAAATAAAAAATGATAACATAAGTTCAAAACACTTGAACATATTAGCTTATCAGTTGAAAGAGATTTACTAAATTTCTTAATTTTTAAAGATTTGAATCTTGGGATCGATATTTATGAAAATTTATTAAACTTATCTAAATAATATACTAGATCGCTCTTAAAATCATATGAAAAATAGAATTTAATCACAATTAATTACGTAAGCTAGTTTAAAAATACCTCTTATATTGAATCAAATAAATAAATAAATTCAATCAAAAGGGCAATGCTAGATCAACTTTATGAGAGTCAAAAGAGGTTTTAGTTTCTCTTATTATCCTCATGTCCTGGCACAAACAGATCAGGCCTGGTTTAGTTGCAATTATAATAGGAATCATTATAATTCAAGTATGTAATTACTGAAACAATAGTACTGTAAAAGAGTAAAATGTTATCATTAGCCATATATATATATATATATATATATATATATATATATATATATATATATAATGCTAATAATATTCCAATAAATTTGCCAATCGGTATATTAATAAATACTCTAAAATACATGAAAAAATACTGTAATTTTTTCTACATGTTTTATCTTCCCCCCCTTTGGTCTTTCCCCACATTGTTTTTTGTTTTTTTAGGTTTTATGTGTTTTTTTTTTGTTTTTTTTAATTTTTTTCTTAAGATTGTCTTCTTTTTTTACCCTTAAAGGCTTTGAAAACCAAACCAAATACAATGTTGTCTTTTCTTTTATTGTGTCTAATGGCCACAAAGAGATCATGTCATTGAAAAGAATGTTTCTAGTCTGTTTGGGAGTGCTTTTCAAAAACATTTTCAAAAAAAATTAAAATTTTTTTATTTTTATTTTTATTTTAAATTAATATGTTTTTGATATTTTCAAATCATTTTAATGTGCTGATTTCAAAAATAATTTTTAAAAAATAAAAAAAATTATTGTCATGCTTTTTCTGAGTGAAAAATACTTTAAAAAACAACAACAACTACTCTTCCAAACACCCTCAAACATATAGTTGTAAACATAAAATATTTTTATTATTGTTTTTCTTTGGTAAGAACTTATTTATTTATTTATTTATTTGAGAGATGGTAAGAATTTATCCTCATTATTTAAACATGATAAAAAAAATATACAAATTTTTTAAAATTAATTCCATGTTTGAGAGATTTCAAGGCATTTGATTTACTAAATACATAAACTATGATTAATAAAATATATAAATCACTTAAGCAGAGTTTGGAATCCAGCTATAGTAACCCTACATGGACCCATCCCTTTTCTAAAGAAGCCACATGGCCCAACCCCATCTTGCCGGCCCGTACTTCCCTCCTCCGTTCCCTTTAAAACCTCAACTCCCTCTCCACACCCTCATTCCAAAACCCCAGTTGTCCAATCCACTCCCGGCCACCATTCTTTCTGCCACCGCCATGGAGCCAGTTGTGGAAGATCTAACCGATGATCTAGATAATCTTAGTTTAGCTTCCACCACCACCACCACCACTGCTGCCGAGACACGACACAGCACAGGTTCAGGGTCCGAAACCACATGGACTACCTCAACCTCGAGCCTCGTGTCAAACTCCTGCAAGCCCCATCATCCGCCTCAATGTGATCAGTGTAGGCATGCAATCCAACGTGACAACTGCGATAACTCACCCCTAACCCTAGCTGATTTACGCTTTGTCCACAAATTAGGAAGTGGTGACATAGGGAGTGTGTATCTTGTAGAGCTCAAGGAAGGCAACGGGTGCCTTTTTGCTGCCAAAGTCATGGACAAAAAAGAAATGGCGACTAGGAATAAAGAGAGTAGGGCTAGAATTGAGAGGGAAATATTGGAAATGTTGGAGCATCCATTTTTGCCTACATTGTATGCCACATTGGACTCGCCCAGGTGGTCTTGTTTGTTAACGGAGTTTTGTCCTGGCGGTGACCTCCATGTCCTCCGGCAACAGCAACCGGATAGACGTTTCGGCGAAGCTGCCATCCGGTATGTACACACACACACACATACATACATACAATAAAATTAATGTCATACAATCTGATGAGTGGTTGCGTTTGCATAAAAGATACAAATTCGTGAATGATGAGAAATGCTGGATGATCATGGGCGGGGCTAGGTTTAACGGTTGTTAAGGCTGTTCATTGCGTGTAGGGTCAATGGGTAAATCCATGTGACATTCGGGTGCAGCCATTGATTTGGTGTGGACCATGGAACTTTTGGTGGGTGTCTCGTGCATTCTATCATAACAGAGAAGGCATGGCATCATGCTCTTCATAAAAAGGAGTAAATATCTGCCAGACATCCCTCAATCTATGGCATGTTCTAGTACAATATTTTTCAGCTTCTTTGTCTAATCTGAGAGTCCCGAGATATCATTTCAAGAATCAAATTGATAGCCTTTCCCCCCATTTCTTGCTCTTCTTTAATTTTTCTGTCAATTCGTCGCTTTCCCTTTTTCTAGTCTAATGTCTTCTTCAAATTTTATACCTTCTTATTCATTTTTAATTATTATATTAGATTTAATTTTTTTCACCTCCATCATTTCTTCAAATAGCCAACTACTTGGTTTAGCAGTAAGAATTCACAATTATTAAACCTCACTTTTCCGGTTAAACTGAAAACTAACTGGGACCCTGTTTTGAAAAAGATATTTGAGAGTAGTACCCGGTCAACTTGGCTAACAGTTAAAATACAAGTTTAATTTTTTTAATAATATTGTTTTAACCCTAAAAATTAAAACTACATCGTTTTTATTACTACGGTGAAAATTATGATTTTTCACTAAATTTTATGTTCAACAACATTATAGGCATGGACGAGGCTATTTATGTCTCGTGAAGTTGTTCCATTAAAAAAAAAAAAACAAATTATATAGTTAATTCTGGACCACAATAACATGATATATCGTGGGAATAATCTTTATAATTAGTTGAATAATTCTTTGTATATATCATAATTTATTCTGGTTGCTATTAGGTTCTATGCATCAGAAGTTGTGGCTGCTCTTGAATACTTGCACATGATGGGAATAGTCTACCGTGACCTCAAGCCTGAAAATGTTCTTGTAAGATCAGACGGTCACATAATGCTTACAGATTTTGATCTCTCCTTAAAGGACGATAATTCACCGTCTACAGCTCAGATTATCTCCGATCAAAACCAGCCAACCACAGCTTCATCAACTAGAGACTACCCTTCTGATACATCTCAATTTGCCACATCATCATGTATTCTACCCAGTTGTATTGTGCCAGCTGTCTCTTGCTTCCACCATAGGAGAAAACGCAAGAAGAAACTCCATCAACGCGGGACCCTCGAGATAGTAGCAGAGCCAATAGACGTCCGATCCATGTCGTTTGTTGGGACCCATGAGTACTTGGCACCGGAGATTGTGTCCGGCGAGGGACACGGCAACGCAGTGGATTGGTGGACCTTAGGCATATTCATGTTTGAAATGTTCTACGGCGTTACACCATTCAAAGGGATGGACCATGAGTTAACCCTAGCAAACATTGTGGCTCGAGCCCTTGAATTCCCCAAGGAACCCTCAATTCCAGTCCTCGCAAAGGACTTGATCACCCAGCTTCTCATCAAAGATCCCGTAAGACGACTGGGTTCTACCATGGGAGCTACAGCCATCAAACACCATCAGTTTTTTGACGGTATAAACTGGGCGCTGCTAAGGTGTAGAACACCACCTTATATTCCTCGGCCGGTCACTTACAAAAACCTTGTCGTGGCAGAGCGTGGAAATAATTCTATAGAGTATTATTAGCAAGAAGAAGAAACATTCTTTATTTTTTTCTTCTTTTAATTCTATTTCTTGGGAGAAGTGAGAAATCAAATTTAATGAAACTAATTCTTAGGTCTCCTACAGAAGTAATTGTTGTTCAGATTGTTTGTATGTAAGCTTTTGAAGAAAGCATGGCGCCTTGGATACCACATTTCCCACTCGATCCATTTTGTTTTATTTCCTTTTTATTGGAATTATTATGTTGATTTTGAACAAATCCTTGGACAAGTGGGGCCTTCCTGGGCATCTACTAAGTTGTATTGTGATATGAAAAAAAACTAGTTACTTTATTATACAAATTGGATATATGGAGGATATATAATAATCACCAATAACATGTGGTACCATAATATATATATTTTTAAAACAATATTGTTTTAAGTATTTTAAAAAAATTTAAATCAGAATTAATTTTTTTAATTCAAAACTTAAATTTTAGAATAAGAAAATATCTAAAACAGTAGTAACAGTTGTTTTTTAAAATATTTTTCACTTAAAAACACATTAAAATAATTTTTTAAAATTTATTTTTAATACCAACATATTAAAACAACTTAAAAACATTAAAAAATTTTAATTTAAAAATAAATATTGTTTTATAAAATGATCACTATGATAAAATTTTATCTAATATTTAATATCGAGAAATCTTAAATATATTCATAATAAAAGTTGATTTTTTATTTATTAAAATATCCGCTACAGCCACATTTTAAATCCTTTTATTACATTTATCATTTCTTAAAACTATTTCTTGCTTGTTATCTTAATAACTATTTCTATATTTGGCTAAAATAGAGCTTTTCATGGTTATTTTTAGCCATTTCTTAAATGTTCACGTTAAAGAAAAATACAAATGACATTACAATTTCCTTTTTTAACCCTCTCCTGTTCCTATTTAATTTTTAGTGGCATTTTTTTTCATTTTTTAAAACAATTGCAGCTAAAATTTAAATAAAAACAAGAGAGGGTCAAATTAAAAAAAAAGAAGAAGAAGAAGCTAGAAGGATCATTTTGTTTTATGAACTAAAAGGCACTAGTTCTCCTTCCATGATCCGTTTCGTCCAGGATCGTGACACCCTCTAACTTTGACAACCTTTTCATTTAAGTCTTGCAATTTTAATATTTTTAAATATATCCTCAAATTGAAGACTTACCAAGAAATTGTTCATTATGTTTTAATTTGAACTTATATGTTTTTCGATCAATCAAACCATAAATACTTCGCGGTTACGTGGTGTTTGTTGCTGAGCCAGCTTTTGTATATGGAACCAACATAAATGCACGATGTACGAGGACTGGTTGCGCACCTACCAGTCTGTTTTCCCTTTTATCTCTAAGATGATTTTTTATGATTTTATTTTCCATCCTTTTTTCGTACAAGGATATTTATAGAGGCAGCTAGGACTATCCCTCCCATCTTCAAGCGGAGAGGGAAAAAAAAAAATCAATCGAGGGAGGAAGCACGTTGACATTGCAATTTGCAGTGCCAGCTGACATGACTCCTGGTGGAAACAGTGTAGACCCACTTTCTTTCAAGTTTCCTCCAAAACGTGGTTCCTTTTCAGCGCATTAATGGCTCATTCAGGGCTAAAGACATAAGGTTTCTAAAGCAAACACAGTATATAGGCAGGGCTGATGTAGAAATTTTTGTTGAGGTGCTGAAGCAGAATAATGGATATGATCCATCGAAATCTTACTTTCTGATGTTAATCTCTTGATCTAAACAAATTGAAATGGCACTTTCTGTAGATCGCTATCGTTCTGGATTGATTGAAAAGGATCGTTCTGAAAAAAGCAAGAGATTTGAATCAACAGCAGCTGTGAAGTTGCAGAAAGTTTACAGGAGTTATCGTACCCGTCGCAGGTTAGCAGATTCTGCTGTGGTTGCTGAAGAGCTCTGGTACGTGCCCCTCATGTTCTTGTATAGATAATACAACATGTGGAACTCTTTCTTTTCTAATCTGATGTGAATGTGAAGGTGGCGAGCTTTAGATTATGCAAGGCTCAATCACAGCACAGTTTCCTTCTTCAGTTTTGATAAACCTGAAACAGCAGCATCGCGGTGGAGTAGGATCAGCTTGAATGCTTCAAAGGTGTGTTGTTTAAGTTCTTGCTGCTTTAGAACACTGAATAACGTATTGCTTAGTGTCAAGAACAAAATTCTGATGTAATAAGAAGACTGATATATCATGCAACTTTCCACTTTTTGACAGGTCGGAAAAGGTTTAGGCAAAGATGTCAAGGCACAAAAATTAGCTTTCCAGCATTGGATTGAAGCTGTAAGGCTATATTGGGCTGCAGCTGTTTGATTACGTTTGATCCTTTTCTTCTAGTACTAGTTTTGCTACTTCTTTTTTGTTTATACATGTTGTGATGTAGATTGATCCGAGGCATCGGTATGGCCATAATTTGAATTTGTACCATGAAGAGTGGTGTAAAACAGATGCATTGCAGCCATTTTTCTACTGGTACGAGTAGAGGTCTCAGCCAATTTGATCATCTTTTGATCTTTCTCAGTTAACACTTGGAAGACGGGGCATCACATTTGTTCCATACTTTTCTCTTCTATCCATGCTCTTAATTTTTTTGCATAGGTGCATTTGGCTTAGATGCAATGTGCCTCAAAAACAATAAAGGAAAAATAAAAAAACCAGAACTTTGGAATCTAGTTCTTGCTACAGTGATTGCTAGATGGACTAGTATCTATCTGTAAATGCCACTGAAAAGTTCGAAAGTCAGAATCTAATCCTGCACCTTTCCTTCTCCACAGACTGCATGTGTAATTATGAAATATTGCCAAGGCTTTGAAGCACCATTTCGGTTGTGATCGGAAGCACAATGGGATCCCCACTTCCTGTTATGAGCATTCTGCATTGTTCAGGGAAATTTTGCTCTTTGCTGTTATTAAAATGCTGTATCTTTCTGCTTGGTTTCAGGCTGGATATTGGAGATGGTAAAGAAATTGATCTCAAAGACTGTCCAAGAACAAGACTTTGCCAAGAATGCATTCAGTATCTAGGACCGGTATGTTCCTGAGCATAGAAACTCAGAACTCATTATCAGAATGTTGTGTTTCCATAGCAATTCAGCTGTCTACTGCATTGCATACATCAGCTCATGATAAATTTGCATGATCAATTTAAGGATATCATGAAATGTATGTTGACATTTGCCATAGCCTTGTATTCAGAAAGTAGATTACCGCTTCAAATTACAGAAAAGAAAGAAAGAAGAAAAGCTTTGATCTCTATTAGAATTGAACCTTTTAATACTAGCAAAAACAAGCTTTCATGACTTGTTCTCACACACCTGTCACGATTTTCCCTGAAATAAGCAAGAGAGAGAACTGTATGAATACATCATTGCTGAAGGAACAGTGGTGCACAAACAAAATGGCAACCTCCTAGATACAAATCAAGGATTGGAAGGTTCAAAATGGATATTCGTGATGAGCACCTGCAGAAAACTATATGCTGGAGAGGTAAGGATCATTCTGGACATTAGACCATTTAATTAGCAAATTTTCATCCATCTATACGACTAATAATGTCTTTTCTTAAACATTCAGAAAAAGAAAGGAGCATTTCATCACTCGAGCTTCCTTGCTGGAGGGACTACTCTGGCTGCTGGGAGACTAACAGCAGAAAATGGAAAGCTCAGGGTAAGAATGCCATGATCCATGTGAAGGTAGGTAGCATAGCTTATAGAAGGCAATTAAGCCTGGAATACTGAAACAAATGACTGCAGTATGAGAGAAATGTGCATCTTGGTTTGGTATTAAATAGAGAGTTGGAGAAAGGTTAAGCGGTTGCTTTGACTATATGCATCTCTTGCTTCTGAATCTTAAATTTTCATTGTCTTTCAGTCTATATCAGCATATAGTGGGCATTACCGTCCAACTAACCAGAACCTTGGCGGCTTCTTGGCCTTCCTCGAAGAAAATGGAATCAAACTCAGTGAAATTCGGGTACGCAACTCAATGCCATGATACTTCACAAACCTGCCACCCAATGTGCCGTTTTTGCATAAAAATATCTGGTTATGATGGAGCCTTTCCAGCTTTGGCCTATCTGGTTTTGCCAGCTTCTATTCTTATTCTTTAGTAATCACTTGATATGGTGCTTCTACTTGGTCATTGTTCCATCTGGTATTGCTCTAGGCAGGTTCTTACACCAGAAGATAGTGAAAGCTGTGAATCAAGGGAATTGTCTCAAGACAGGAGTAAATTTGGTTGGTCAATGGATTCCAAGCCGTCTAAACTTCATGCTTCGAGTAAAATTAACAATGACCAACCTTCTGAATCATCCATGTCTTCACAAGCCACAAGAACATGCAGTTACAAGAGGATGTTGTCGGCCAATCTCCAGCACACAAAAGCAAATGTACCAAAGAAGGAAATATTGCAGAGGATCAAATCCAAGAACGAAGCTAGCTCATACCAATTAGGGCACCAACTCTCTTTGAAATGGTCAACTGGAGCTGGTCCGAGAATCGGGTGTGTTGCAGACTATCCTCTGAAACTAAGGGAGCAAGCTCTCAGGTTTGTTTACCTCTCACCCAGTGATGATCTGCGCAAGCCATCTGCTTCTGAACTTCCAGGTTGTCTGCTCTCTATAATAGATCTTTGTAGGATGATGTAACAGAGATTCATCTACCATCCTTTCAAAAGTCAGCATTCCCGATGA
This sequence comes from Populus tomentosa, assembly GCA_018804465.1. Lineage (NCBI taxonomy): Eukaryota > Viridiplantae > Streptophyta > Magnoliopsida > Malpighiales > Salicaceae > Populus > Populus tomentosa. The sequence goes on along the minus strand of CM031983.1, from coordinate 1,059,390 downwards.
CTTCGCTTTCTATTCCTGTAATCCCTTTGTTGTTGAAGTTTGAACTGAAGTCATTGCTGAATGCTGATGAGCTATAACTAATGTTATACTGTCCTCTCTTTCTTTTCATCTAGAGCGAGTGGGCACAATAAAATAATCAAATAAATTGTTGTCAAGAACAGAGTAGACGTTGCATCATCAAATACCGTCCCAACCGCATTCCTTTCCGCGTTTATTAGATGAAGTATCAGTCAAATTTTTTTCACATTTTGCAACTTCATAAGAGACATCTCCAAGCTATCCCGTGGGGTAGGTGTTTGTGTCCGCATCTGGGTGAGACACGTTGATTATTTTAGCATAAACAGCCCTGCCCTCATGCTTGTAGTACATGTCAAGCTTTTGAACAGACTGTATTATCTTTTAAGATAAATCTATGGTTTGATACTATGATGGAGAACACAAGTTACAACAAATCTGAAATTGAAATCCCAGACACTGAAAGTGGTTCAAAGGCCTGAGAAATCATATCTATATAACGAGCCAATATCTTGATGATCTATATCTTCGAAGAGGAGTGTCATGAATTACGCGATCAATAGAGCAAGACAACAAGAAGAGATTTTCTGTATCATATCCTTATGAATGTACCCCAGAAATTATTATAGCTTACATCCAAGTACAAGCGAGCTGGATATCGACAATCCACATTATAATCACAGAAAGTTCAATAAACTATTACCTAATAAAACAAACTTTCACAAAGTAAATGCTGGTATCAGCAACATCATTATGCAGCAGCCAAAGTTTCTGCAGTAGCAGGTTCAGCTGGTGCTTCTGCTTCCCAGAAGGTAGTCTTCTTCCCGGTCTTAGAGACAGTCTGAAGAACAGCATCTGGCTGCACATTTCCTTTCACTGTGACTTTTTGCTCCTTCAAATCAATGTCATATGATTCCACACCTGAAAAATGTTCCAGGAGAGACACAAGATATTATTATCTATTACAACAACAATGATGAACTGAGGGCCTCAGCTACATCTGAAAATAATACTTGCCAGTGGAATTTCCAACCAGATTAGATAACAATCCAAACCATTTCATTGTTTTCTCTTTTTTCATAGATGAAGAGTAACGATGTGAAAATTGCTTTGTAACACACAGTAAGAAGATAGAAGTAAATTTCACTTCTTCACAAAATGCAAATGCTTCAAAAACCTCACCATACCAGCTAATCTACTTGCAAAGATGCAAAATTCTATAACCAATCTCGCCCCAGTTCATTATCAAATAGACCACGAAAAGGATTTACACCGTGCCCAAAAATTCCTGAAATAGAACCTTAGCAGCATGCTTCCAGGAGCTAAGATTGAAAACTCATTAAATCCAATCTAAAATGTTTTGTCCATTTCAATTTTGTGCGTGTTGAGCGTGAAAGACAGCACAATCAGCAAAGTTCCAGAGACTAAAAGATCAATTGCAAGGACAGAAACAAACCTTCCATTTTTCCCAAAACCCTTTTCACAGCCCCAACACAACCTCCACATGACATGCCAACCTTGAGGACAACAGTCTGCAATTTAACAAAATTGAAAACCATTAGACATGCAAAAATCAGCAATAACCACAATGTAATGTCATCAAATAAAAAAAAGGGCAGGCAGTAAAGCAAATAAAATCTCCAAAAACAGGTTAGAACATCAGTTAACATGTAACCCTAAAAAAATTTCTAACTCACAACAGTAACGCAAAGAAAGAAGTCAACCTTCGTATCGCCTTTATTCTACAATTTCCATTCAACTAAAACCAGACATATTCTAGGTTCCTAGACAACAAAGCAGCAATCTTTTTCCCTCAAGATTAAATTTTACAACTTCAACAACTTGCTTTAAACTACAAATTCAGGCTTAACTAAACAAATTACATCAAAAGCTCCCTAAGATCCCCAAACAAAATAAAAATTAACAAAAACTCTGAAATCCCAGAAAAGATTTGAACTTGAAATTCAACATATCCACCCAAATTCAGCCAAAATTCATAGACATCCCAAAACAAGTCAAAACAACAGGAACATAGTATTAACAAACAATAAAAATACAAACTTTGCCCCAAAAAAAGAAGAATCAAGAAATGAAGATTTAGGGTACCTGAGACATGGTTATTACGTTGTTGTTACAGAACAGAACAAGAAACAAGGAATCAAGAAGACAGAGAGAAGACTTTGAGTTTGGTGTTGATTATATGAGCTGATGTTCTCTGTATCCCTCAAGGTGGTGAATTTATAGACTTTTTTATGCGTGTGAATGTGATGATAAGTTTTGTGTGGGTCCCAGATCTTGTTAGCTATGACTTCCTGTTTTGTTAAGTTTTCTTTCTCTCTCTCTCTCTTTTTCTTTCCTTTGAAAATTCATTTGAGTTTTCGATTTCAATGTCATTTTTCAGTTAAGAGCTGTTTTTTTAGGTTAGTTATAAGTTTTTCATGCGTCAATTATTATTATTATTATTATATATATATATATATACAAAAATAATATTTTAAAAAACAACAACAACGCATCCCCAAACTTTAAATCCAATAAAAATATTGGTTTAGGATTTATAATTTTTTTTTATAAATTCACACACAGATCATTTATTTATATTTTAATATTATCTTTTAATATTAATTTTTCTAAGAAAAAATATTATGAATATCTATTCATCGTTTAACCAGTTCCATATCTCGATTTGAGAATTTCCAGCATATCAAAAGAAAAATCTACATCCTAACATATCAATCCTAAAATGGAGGGATATTTGTGCTGTTACCCTGACCGAGCTTCAAGAAAGAAAGGGAAAAAAAGAACAAATAAATAGAAATTTAAAACTTTTTAAAAGAAGCCATGCTTTTTTGTGGGGTATCCATGGATTCTTTTTCAAGCCATGGCAGTACAAACTTTTGACCACCAAGATAGTTAGTACAAAGCAGCCTGGTTGCAGTGCCAGAACCCAATTACAGATGCCATTCAAGTCTTCTAGAAATGTTCAATCTTGTGGGCCTCTTCTATTTTTTGCAATTTGGCTTTCACTTTTCTACGCCGAACATGGAGTTTGAGTTTTATTTGTGCATTGAAATGGTAAAAACTAAATTTCAATCTGCCTTCTTGTATTCCATATATATATATATATATATATATATATATATATATATATATATATATATATATATCCGACCAATGTATTAATAATATATTTCTTTCCTTGCATCCATAAATAACGATATAAGTAACGAGCTAACTCGCTAATCACGATAAAACCTTCATCCTCTAGTTAATTAAACATTTGTTGACTTGAAAATTGCGTAGGATCTTCCGTCAGGCATTAGTTAATTAATGAGCAGACGTGTCCTCCATCATCTACATTGCTCAATCGATGAGTTGACTACGTAACTCAGTACAGATCCAGGGAGAGAGAGGGAGGGGAAATAACAGAGAATACAGTAAAATATGAGAGGTTGCAAGTATCGTCATAATCCTCAAAAGAAATGTGTTTGGTTATTCTATAAATCATGACTACATTGAATAACAAAACAAGGAGTAAAGAACAGAGATGGGCGTGTCTGTATATACATGACCTCATCTTCATTGTTTGACAGGTCATTTTCATAATTTTTTTAAAGTATTTTTTTTGTTTGAAAATATATTAAAAATTTATATAAGTATAAATCATCCACTTAAAATCTAAATTAAAAAAATAATTTTAATAATATTTTAGGATAAAACACGCAAGAGATGAAAGGATCTAAATCTTACACGAAGAATTACATACATTTCATTAATCAGTACCAACGTTTCAATTTTTTGTTGAAGATTCCCGGTCCATATGTGGATACAAAAATCTCCACTAGGAGAGGAAATTGCAACATCATGAAAAAAGTTACAGGGATACATGCGACCAAGACAATCGGAATTATAATTTGCAATTTCCCATCCACAATAATCATAAGAGCAGCACAGAAGGTTACCATCATGGTTGCAATGGAGAAGAAAAGCGTGGAAAGGCCGATGATTAACTTGGTGGGCAAGGATTTAAGGAAATCTTCCTCTGCGTATCGCGACGTAAGAATTCCTAAGAACATCAACACTGATGTTGATGAAGAAAAGAGAGAGATTGCATCCGATACTATAAAAACTGTAAAAGATTCCTTGTCTTTAAAAATCGGATAGCCGCTCTCTTGAACGTAGCCGCCGGGAACAGTGAATGCAGCAGTAAACATAATTGTAATGATGAGAGCACCCACAACAGTGCATGAAGTTGCTGTTGCTTTCATCCACTCCTCTCCTTTCACTAACAGGTCCTTATGGTCACTTGTGAATAATTCCCTGGCTATCTGACCCTTTACATTAGCAAAATCCTTGTCTGTAGGGTTTATAATACTCTCCACTTCCTGCATTAAGGATTTTTTTTATTTCTCAACGTTCTATCAATCTTGTTTGTTTTTAAGAAAAAGAAGTTAAGTTTGGAAAGCTCACCTTGTACCATTGTAGTTCTCTTTGCATCTGAAGAGCTGCACCAGAGATCCGAGATAGTTGAGAAGGAGGAGACAGTTTTGCTGCCAAATGCAACATTGTATTTCCTGAGCTATCTATAAGGGAAACAAATCCTGATCTGGTTGCTTCCAGTCCATAGAAAAGGCTGACCACCTTTTCTTGTCGATTTGCAATGGAGGACATAAATAGGGTTCTTGAGTTGTCATCTGTACAGATCATTACATGAGGACAAGCTTTGATCATCTCCATGATAAACTCAACGGTGCCATTCTTTACCGCACTGTGGAATGCTGGATGCACAGCTGCCTTGAGCTGTTCCTCGTAATCCAGAGAAGATATATGCTCACACATACACCGTAGGATTTTATCCGAATAAATGTGGATCTTCTTTAAATCATAAATCTGCTTGATTCCTGGATCAACAATATTTAAATAGTGATAAAATAAAACCATGAAAATGGTGATAGAAATTAAGAGAAGTGGGATATAGACGAGTGGATATACATATATATACATCGCTTACCTAAGAATGTGAAGAGATTTTCTGCAAACACACGCAATTGACTTAACACTGAAAAGTTAGGGAAAAAAACACAGAAAAATTATCACAAGTAAAATATATGTATGCTAATCAAATTTATATGTATTAAATTATGATTGTAATGATAATTGCTCCAATAACAAAAAGACACAGATCTGTTCACAGGAGAGTGGACAAAAACACACAGATCTGTGCAAATACCTTGAAGGACAATGTTCTTCGACTCCCTTAGTCTCTGAGCAGGCACATAGATACGAACCGTAGCATTAGTTGCAACTATTGGTTTTGACCAAATACCTGTCATGTTCTTAGAATTAAGTCAGTTTTAATAATTCGACTTATAAAAAAATATTTATTATTTTATTATCATAATTGAATTTTTCTTATAGACAATTTATATAAAAAAAATTTCAGATCGGTTGCTGTCATGATAAGTAAAAGTTATTTTTATATTAGAAATAACTTTTTATTATTTTTTATCTTGATGAAAATAACTTAAAAGTAATTCCCTTGAAGAATAAATTTAGTATAAGTTGAAATTCATAAGTTAAAATTCCAAACTTTTGATTACATCGAAGTTTTCACTCAGTTTTTTAACCAATTTTTGATTTAAATAAAATTTTTTTTAACTATATGAATCAAAAGTTTTAAAAAACAAACCCATGTGCATGGATGCATGTGTAATGTGTTTACTTTCTTTATTTCTCTGTTTTTCTTTCTTTCTTGAATGTATATAAATTACTGTGAGATAGCTTTCTAAGAACACATAAAATATTATACGGACGTTAAATAGATTTCTGAGAGAGAATGAAGAGAAAAGCAAGGAGTAAAAATTGAAGAAAAAGATACTAACATGAACAGATGAATTGCTGCCAAAATGCAGGTTGACTTGCACTTGGAAATATTTGAGGCGAGGTAGACAAACGAATCAAAGCATTCGACTTCAGAACATCATCCGTTTTAGTAGCCATATGTGGGAAGCGATGCAGAAAATCAAACACAATATCTGGCGTTGCAATATTCAAAAGAAACAGCACAAGAAGGAACAAGAAAGAGATGAGGTTTAATTTAGTGTTAATTTTGAAATGTTAACAAATTAATTTAAAAGTCATTTTGTTTCATTCGAAGCCATCTGAAATCAAGCTCTCTCTCATTTTTGTTCATGAATAGCTAATTTCTATGCACCATCAAGTGTAAATTTCTCACACAAGAAGTGGATAATCCCTCAATAGGTAACGTGAAGTCTCTCACATTTGCTTGCATGGAGAAAATCTATTATAAGAAGAAACGAAAAAAAAGGAGGAATTAAGAGTAAATTACAAGCTAGTCCCTATAGTTTAGAAATATTAGCCAATCAGTCCCTTTAGTGTAAAAAATTATTCAACAATCCCTTGACCAACATTGACCATTCTCAATTTATTACTTTTTTAAGCCATAAACAGATTTTAAGATTCATATAATCTTTAAAACCATAATGATTGATTGATTGATTAGTTTTCTTAAATTACAGGAAATAAATAATAATCTACCAGGGGAAATAAAGAAAGGGAAGACTTACGAACAGAGCATGAATAAAAAAGAGAAAAAGAATGAAGATAATTAATTAAGGGGTAAAGTCTCTTACCGAGCATTTGAGCACCAATAGCACATTGTAGGAAATAAGATCCATGGTGGCCATTGCCTTGACAAAGAAATTCAAATGGAGTAACAGAGTACAGATAAAGAGCCATATCCTTACAGTTGCTTATACATGCCTGAACCAGCGGGATCTTTTTTTGTGCATTTACAAAGGTAACCAAGTGTTTGTTCTTTCTCACCAAACATTCTGCCATCTTTCTTTTTCCAACAAAGGCAGCACTAGAAAGACCGGTGTTGCCTTGATGATCTTGTATTTCCAATTCTTCTACTGACATCAACTTCACCAACTCCTCCACAACCCTCAGATGTCCAGAAAACGCTGCTACATGAAGGGCTGTTCCACCATAGGGTTTAATCATGGCCTTTCTTGCATTTGGGTAATGGCTAAGATAGGTTTTTATGGCATCCCAGTCTCCATTATGGGCATACTTGTACAGCGTTAGCAAGGGACCATTCATTTCATTGCTCACCGCTCCTGCCAAGGTTTTTATTCTCTCCCGTGTTAACATCAAGAGGTCGAAGTAGTTGGAAATCTAACAGAGGAAGAGAATGGGGTCATGGTATACCTGAACCTTGTGATGACTGTGACGACTCTGCTTCAACAAATTGCTCTTCGTGGCTTGGTGAATCTTCTTGTTGTTGCAAATTGTTTGTCGTCGTCATGTAAGAATCTGTGTACAGCGTGGGGGTAAGGATCAGAAAAACTAGCGATGCCAAGATCTACCGAGCCAATGGCAAACCATAGCAAACCATCAATTTTCTTGGTTCTTAAGATTAAGAAAAATAATAATATTAATTGATGGCAAACCATGGACGGAGCTGCTCTACACCTTAAAAAAGCAGTAATATCTGCCCTAACTTTTTCAGTACAAAATTGACGGGTTACATAACTGGATCCCGTTAGAGTGTGTTTCATGATGTAGTTCTGGAAGTTCTTTTCTACCGATGAAGCACGAAAATGGTGTTTTTGCGTACTATTACATCATTTTCAATAAATAAGTAAATAACTGATGCAATGATATTTCCATTATTTCTAAGTGGTAAGATCTTCATGCTATGCAGATCTTCTTTAGGGCTTCGAACTTGCTTCATGCAACTCACTGCATCATTAAAGAGTGGGGAAAAACTGGAAAGCCAAGAACCAAGATATCATCGGAAGAAAGCCAGAGAACAGAGCAACAACAAGACCCAATGAAATACTTACATGGTGTGGTAGCAGTTCACAGAGCCACTTATAATTTCCCTTACTTCTCTCTCTCAAGCTTGACCAGACTGCTGAGAATGTCTGGGTGACGGCAAGAACTTGGTGAAGGTATGCTTTTGTTCTTGCTATGGTGCTCCCTACAGTTCGAAACAAAGAATATCAAGTGTCCAGCACTCTCAGCCTTTCATTTAGGCCTTGTTTGTTTCCCGGAAAGTAGTTTCCGGGAAACCATTTTCCAAACTTTCCTGTGTTTATTTGTCATTAGGAAAGTTGGTCAACGGAAAACAATTTTCGGTCAGCGGAAAACACTTTCTAGTCAGTGGAAAACACTTTCCAGTCAACGGAAAACACTTTCCAGTTAATTTTAGTAAAAAAAAAAAATTTGACTTTGTTTTCAGGAAAGTGTTTTCCTTTTAGCTGTGTTTGTTTTCCGGAAAGTAGTTTTCGGGAAAGCACTTTCCAAACTTTCTTGTGTTTGTTTGCCAGTAGGAAAGTTGGTCAATGGAAAACACTTTCCAGTAAAAGGAAAATTTGGCTTGGTTTTCAGGAAAGTGTTTTCCTGAAAAATTTGAGGGGAAAACACTTTCCGGAAGTTGTGAAAAATTTAGAAATGTTATTATTTGCTGATTATATCAAATTTGATCCTCAAACTTTTGATTGCTATATATATTTTATTTTGAATATTTATTTTTCAATTTCATCTCTTAAAATTTTATTTTTATATTAACTTTGGTCCTTATTTTTATAATTGCTATTTGCTTTTTTCTTATCATTTTTTTATTGAAATTTTTTATTTATCAAATTTGATTCTCATTCTTTTGATTGTTACTTATTTTATTTAAAATAATTTATGAAATGTTGATTATTATTATTTTAATTTCTTCAATTTTCATTTTTTTTTAATTTTTTAGATTTGATCCCTATTATTTTGATTATTATTTGTTTTATTTGAGATAATTTATGAAATTATATATTTTTTTTCAATTTCATTCTCATTCAACTTTTTAATTTGTAAGATTTGTTCCTCATTATTTTAATAAGCTTGAGAAAAATAAAATATTAATAAGTTATTTTCCAACTCATTTTCCATGACATAACCAAACACTGGAAAGTGTTTTCCAGTTCATTTTCCATAACACTACCAAACATCGGAAAATACTTTCCTGGAATTCACTTTACAGGAATTCACTTTCCCCGAAATTCACTTTCCAAAAGAAATTTACTTTCCTGCAAACAAACAGAGCCTTAATCTCATTGGCATCCATAAACGCCCTACCTCGTAATTCAACATTCAGGTCAAAAGGGCATCTGCGGATGGGAGACAACTGGATATGCGATCCGCTAAAATATTAAATTATTATAAATGCCCCAGGTTTGATTGAATATAGTTAAATTAACTATGAATTTATATATATGTAATTAGGGTTGATTTCATGTACTATATAGAAAAAATAAAATTATTTGCAAATAAGGTCCAATCAACTTTGCTGCCAAATGAAGCATTGTATCTCGTGAGCTATCCACAAAGGTAAAGAACGAATCATGCTCTGCTTGCTTCAAGTCCATACAAAAGGCAGAACACTTTTTCTTGCCGACACGGTACTGAGGACACAAATAGGTTTCTTGACTTTTCATCGACACTAATCATTGCATGACGACAAGCTCTAATCACATGGACATCTGCCCCTTTGTGTTCCTCACACGTACACCGTCTAATTTTATCCCAATAAATATGGATCTTCTATAAGATATACTATACATGTTCTAATGTAGAAATAATATAATTGTCAATTTTATCATAGTGTTTCCGTGATAAAATTATAAATTTTGGTTTTTTATATATTTAATTTTTCAATTCAATTTTGATATAAAAATTTATTTTTATTATTTTTTTAATTTTTAATTTTAAAAAATAAAAAAATCACTAGATTCTAGCATTAGAGAAAAAAATATATAATATTCACACCAATTTCAGCCATTAAAATGATTCATTGGTTAAGAAAGTTCCACTTAGATCTTTTTGTATCTTAAAATTGTATAATTTGGTTTTAGATTGATTTCAGTTTCTTTTGGTAGGTTTTTTCTAAGTATTTTGAGTTAAAAAACCATAGAACTTGTTTTCCTAGCCCAAATCTAGATAATTCTATATGACATGTCATCCATTTCACCAACTTTTTTAAAAAATTAAAGCCTTTATGCATGGACCTACTTATAATATTACTTTTACAAATTAGCCTTCTGGCCCTTTCCTGATAAGACAAATAACTAGCTCAATTTACTACACCCAACAACATTAGATTGGTTTTTTTAATTAATATTTTTTTATATATTTTTTAATTAATTTTTAAATTTATATTTTAATTAACACAATTCTCTATGATTTTGTTGGCTTATTTAATCTTTTTTAGTGGCAATTACATTTTAATTATATTATATGTATTTAAGTTTTAAGAGATTAATATGATTCATTTATATTTATTTTTCATTTTATATAGATTAAATATATTTTTAAAAATAAAAATATTTATTTTGAAATAATATTTCTAATACATGCAACAATTCATATAATTTTTTTTCTTTTCTTTTATTCAATTCAAGAAAATAAATTTATTAAACACAAATGATTAAATAACATATATTGCAATATTAAATATCTTGATCTATATATGTTTTTCAAATTTTATTTTTATTTATCGCTAATAATTATTTTTTTATGTACACAAATAATTCTTAATTTATTTAATTAGACACATATATAAGTTTTTAAAAAATCTTTTTATGAAAAGAAAATACATTTAAAAATTTTACATGTTCTATTTTTTTATTGGTAAAAAATAATATTCGACCTATAACAAATCAAATTTATAGTTTATTAGCATATTATTTTGTTAGACTTTTAAAACCTACTCTTTAGTTAAAATTTGTATTTGCTTTTATATTTAGTTAGTGCTCCTATATAAAAGATGGTAATATTAATGTCACCCAAAGACTTGGAAAGAGAAGACAATTGTTGCTGCATAGCTATAGAAGGAATCACAAAGATGGCCAAATGCATGATCAGAGAGAGCGAAGGAATTGGTTAACCTTTCCATTTGTAGAAAAACAATCAGAAGAAACTACAGCAGCACAGAGTCTTGAATGAGAAGTCTTTTGTTTATTCATCACAAACAGCAGGCTTATATAGCCTTTTACAAAGAGATGCAGCAATCAAAATAACAACCCACGCGCTATACATATATACTCTAAACAGACTACGAGGAACAGAAAACAACTAGTCCCATAACAACCCACGCGCTATACATCTCATCCCGAGGAAATAGGAATTGCTAAATAGATTACAGTAAACCGTTAACCTTCAGCAGTCTATCACCATTAATCAGTACCAGCGTTTCATTTTTCTGTTGAAGATTCCTGGTCCATATGTCGATACAAAAATCTCCACTAGCAAGGGAAATTGCAACAACATGAACAAAGTTACAGGGATAGAGGCAAGCAGTACAATTGGAATTATAACTTGCAATCTCCCATCCAACATGATTATAAGAGCAGCACAGAAGGTTACCATCATGGCTGCAATAGAGAAGAAAAGCATGGAAAGGCCGATGATTAACTTCTTGGGCAAGGATTTGAGGAAATCTTCCTCTGCGTATCGCGACGTAAGAATTCCTAAGAACATCAACACTGATGTTGATGAAGAAAAGAGAGAGATTGCATCTGCTACTATAAAAACTGTAAAAGATTTCTCATCTTTGAAAACCGGATAGCCGGTCTCTTGAACGTTGCCGCCGGGAACAGTAAATGCGACAGTAAACATAATTGTAATGATGAGAGCACCCACAACTGTACAAGAAGTTGCTGCTTGTTTCATCCATTCCTCTCCTTTCACTAGCAAGTCCTTATGCTCAGATGTAAATAATTCCTCGGCTGTCTGATTCTTCTTATTACGAATAACCTTGTATGTAGGATACATAATGCTTTCCACTTCCTGCATCAAGATTTTTGAATTCGAGTGAAATTATTTCTTTTTGGATAACAATGAAAATGTGTAAATGAGTAGCCTAGATTCAAATCAATTAGGTCTTAATCAGTTCTAAAATATCTTTGATCAAGGTTCAATCATTTTTTTTTAAAGATGTTGAGTGTAGAAAGCTCACCTTATACCATTGTAGTTCTCTCTGCATCTGGAGAGCTGCACCAGAGATCCGAGCTAGTTGAGAAGGAGGTGATAGTTTTGCTACCAAATGTAGCATTGTATTTCCAGAGCTATCCACGAGGCAAACAAATCGTTCTTTGTTTGCTTCCAGTCCATAGAAAAGGCTGAACACTTTTTCTTGCCGGCTTGCAATCGAGGACATAAATAGATCTTTTATCACCTCAATAATAAACTCAACCATTTTGGATGACCTTTTATCACCTCAATAATAAACTCAACCATGCCATTCTTTACAGCATTGTGGAATGCTCCATGTACACCTGCCTTGTCGTATTCCTCATAATCTAGAGTTGATATATGCTCACACGTACACCGTAGAATTTTATCTGAATAAATGTGGATCTTCTTCAAATCATATATTTGCTTGATTCCTGGATCAACAAGTAAAGAGTGATTAGATAAAACCATGATAATGATGATAGAAATCAAGAGATGTCAGATATATTTTGATTACCTAAGAATGAGAGGAGATTTATTGCAAACCCACGCAATTTGCTTAACACTGAAAATTTGGACAAAAACAAATTAGAGAAATTATCACAAGCAGCATATATCATGTGCTTGCCATTCCCCTTTAAGGGAGAGGGAACAAAACAGAGAGAGATTTGTGCAAATACCTTGGAGGATAATGTTCTTCGACTCACTTAGGCTTTGATCAGGCATATTAATACGAACATTGTCATCAGCTATAGCAATTGATTGCATGGGAATACCTGCCATGATTTTAGAATAAAGTCAATCTTAGTGAATATATATAACTTGAAGTTTGCCTATCATAACTTATGAAAAAAATGATTTTTTAACATGAATCATAATTTAAAAAGTTGTTTTTTTTTATAGATCATTTATATATAAAAAAATAAGTTCAAATAACTTTATTTTAGAAATATGTTTGATAAAAATAATTTAAAGTAATTCTCTTAAAGAATAGATATATTATAAGTTGAAACCCAGCAATTAAAGTTTAATTTTTTCCTGAACTTTAGATGACATTAAAATTTTGATTCAGTTTTGTAATAAATTTTGATTTAAACCAAAAATCATTTTTAACTAAATATATTTACAATTTTTCTACGGGTCAAAAATTAAAAAATAACTCATATCAATTTACAAAAATTATATCAAATAGAACCTTCCGCTTTTCTTTCTTTGTGACGGTGTGATGATCTCCAAAAACATACAGAACATTATACGTAAAAAAGACTGGCAGAGGAAATGAAGAGAAATGGGAGGAGGAAAAATCGAAGGAAGAGATACTAACATGAATAGATCCATTGCTGCCAAAATGCAAGTCGACTTGCACTTGGGAATATTTCAGGCATCTCAGACAAATAAATCAAACCGTTCTTCTTCGTAACTTCATCCATTGTAGTAGCAGAACGTGGGCAGCGATGCAGAAAATCAAGAGCAATATCTGGTATTGCAATAGCAAAAAGAAACAGCATAAGAAGCAACAAGAAAGATGAGGTTTTAGTGTTTTGAAATGTTAATAAATTACAAGTCATTTTGTTTCGTATCAATCTATTATTGCCTTCTTTTCCCATCTTACCTGATTTTCCTTCCCATTTCTATTATTTAAAAAGAAGAAGAAATAATTAATTAAAAAATCACATGAAATTGACAAAATGATTTGAAGTTAAAAACAAAAGGATTATTCATATATTTCTTAAAAACATATTAATGAATTATTTTTATTAAATTACAGGAAATAAATAATAATTTACTCGGAAGAGAAAATTAATTTATGCAAAAAGCATGAAGAAAAAGAAGAAAAAAGGGAAAATAAGTAATTAATTAAGGGGTAAAGTCTCTTACCGAGCATTTGAGCACCAATAGCACATTGTAAGAAAAAAGATCCATGGTGGCCATTGCCTTGACAAAGAAATTCAAATGGAGTAACAGAGTATAGATAAAGAGCCATATCCTTACAGTTTCTTCTACATGCCTGAGCCAGTGGGATCCTTTTTTGTGCATTTACAAAGGTAAAGTAAAAAACGTACGCAGAGTTTTCAAAGGGATTCAATTGTTTTATTTTCACTTAGAGCTTCCTCTGTTACAAGCAGAATATATATAGCTACTCTACATAAGAATCCCTACGTATCAGATCCTATAGTTTAGGACTGATTTGCTAATTACATGGAAACCTATTTCTACTAGGATACAATCACGTATTTACTGGGATGCTGGAATATATCTTTCCAGCTAATATCAGAGACAATGTAGGACTTGAATGCTGCAAATCCAACTTGGAGATAATTACCGCAATTGTTAACACTCCCCCTCAAGTTGGTGCGTAGATGTCACTCATTCCAATTTCGCTGAGAATTGCACTAAACGCGTGGTTTGACAGTGCCTTGGTTAGTATATCAGCGAGCTGGTCTTGAGATCGAACATGAGGAACTTCAATTAGCTTTTCTTCTAGCTTTTCCTTGATAAAATGCCTATCAACTTCAACATGTTTAGTACGATCATGTTGAACAGGATTATGAGCAATATCACATGCTACCTTGTTGTCACAATACAACTTCATAGGATTGACTGGCTTAATATGTAAATCTATCATCAGATTTCTAATCCACAACAATTCACATATAGCTTTAGCCATCCCTCTATATTCAGCCTCAGCACTTGATCTAGCAACTACCTCCTGTTTTTTACTTCGCCATGTAACCAAGTTTCCTCCTACAAACGTGAAATAACCAGAAGTAGAACGTCGATCTTGAATAGAACCAGCCCAATCAGCATCTGTATAACCATTAACATCCAAATTGTGTCCTTTTGTGAACAAAATTCCTTTTCCTGGAGACGACTTCAAGTAGCGTAAGATACGGGTGACAACATTCATGTGTTCTTCGCTTGGAGAGTGCATAAATTGACTGACCACACTCAATGAATAAGCTAAATCAGGTCGAGTATGTGCAAGATACATTAACCTTCCAACCAACCTCTGATAGCGTTCTTTGTTAGTCGGAACTTGATTGGAATCACCATGTAGTTTCAAGTTCTCTTCCATAGGAGTGCTAGCTGGACTGCATGCTGTCATACCTGTTTCACTTAGTAAGTCTAAGGCATATTTTCTTTGTGAAAGAAAAATACCTTTATCTGACCGTGACACTTCAATGCCCAAGAAATACTTCAACTCTCCAAGGTCTTTCATCTCAAACTCACGGGCAAGGTGCTCGTGTAATCTCTTCCTCTCTCCTGGATCATCTCCGGTTACTATTATATCATCAACATACACAATAAGAATTGTAATGTGTTTTTCATTATGCTTCAAGAATAAAGTGTGATCCGAGTTACTTTGTGTGTAACCAACTGTCTTCATAAAATTTGTGAACCTTCCGAACCACGCTCTGGGAGACTGCTTTAAACCATATAGGGATTTTCTCAACCTACAGACCTGTTTATTACCTTCTGTTTGCTGTTTACAGCTAGGAGGTAATTCCATATACACTTCTTCTTGGAGAGTTCCATGTAGAAATGCATTCTTTACATCAAATTGATGTAGCGGCCAGTCAAGATTAACTGCTAGAGATAGTATAATACGAACAGTATTAAGTTTGGCCACCGGTGAAAAAGTCTCCATATAATCAATTCCATATGTTTGAGTATATCCCTTGGCTACCAGCCTTGCTTTGCACCGTTCAATAGTTCCATCAGCTTTGTATTTAATGGTGAAGACCCACCTACACCCAACAGGTTTCTTTCTTTTCGGCAAGTCAACAACGTCCCATGTTGAGTTTTGTTGAAGGGCTTTCATTTCTTCATTCATTGCCTCCCTCCATCTAGGATCAGCCAAGGCTTCCTGCACATTGTTAGGAATAGATACAACGGATAATTGATGTGCAAATGCCATTTTTTCGTTTGACAATCTATGATAGGATACATAGTTATTCATAGGGTATTTGAGTTTTGAGTGAAGGGTTGGTTCATAGTTCACCTTGGGTTTACCTCTTGTGACTCGATTAGGTAGTTCTTTTAGGGACTCAACTGGATGAATATCATGAGACTCAAGTCTGGAATCAACCGGGGAAGACAATTGGTTAACTGGTACACTGTGGGAAGCTGTCGGCCCCTCCAAGGTATCCTGGTTAGCATCAATGATTTCTGGACCATTTTCACTGGTATACTCTTCCATGTCCTGGTGTTCCTCTGTGTTCTCATTAACTGGACATTCTTCATTAGTCTCCAAGCTATCCAAAGTATCAATCAGTTGGTTACCATGTGCAATGATATCCACATTGTCTGTAGGCTTAGTTGCTATCTGCACTTCATCGTTCTCCTTAGTTTGAGATGAATAATACATAGTAGTTTCATGGAAGACCACATCCAGAGTAACATAAAGTTGGCGAGAAGGAGGGTGATAACATCGATAGCCTTTTTGGTGCAGAGCATAGCCAACAAACACACATCGAAGTCCCCGAGGTTCCAACTTAGTTCTCAAACCTTTATGAAGATGTACATAAGTTACACATCCAAAAACTTTAGGAGGTAAGTTTGGCATTGTAGGAGCACTTACAAGGCGATGGAGAACCTCGAAGGGGGTTTGGAATTGCAGAGAACTAGAAGGTACCCTGTTGATAATGTATGCTCCGGTAGTAACAGCTTCTCCCCAGTAACTAGTAGGCATGTGAGCCTCAAATAAGGAGGCACGAACGACCTCAAGGAGATGACGATTTTTCCGTTCAGCCACCCCATTCTGTTGAGGGGTGTAAGGGCAAGTTGTTTGATGAATAATGCCATGTGTGTTCAAGTAATCTTTCAAGCTGTGATTGATAAACTCTCCCCCATTATCAGTCCTGATCACCTGAATATTGGTCTGATACTGTGTTGCTATCATTTTGTGGAATTGCTGGAATAAAGAACTCACTTCACTCTTTGATTTCATTAAGCAAATCCACGTCATGCGGGTGTGATCATCAATGAATGAAACAAACCAACGTGATCCATTTAGAGAAGGAGTGTTTGTTGGTCCCCATACATCCGAGTGAACAACCATAAAAGGTGCAGGACTTTTGTTCATACTAATAGGAAATGAAACACGATGACTTTTAGCACGTTCACATACATCACACTTAAAATCTGAAACAATCAATTGTGAAAATAATTGTGGGAATAATTTCTGTAAATATCCAAAGGATGCATGGCCTAAACGCCTATGCCATAGCCAAATTTCAGACTTCTGGTGTTCATTAGCTGTATTAGTTGAGAAGACTTGTGCCAACTGATTTGAGCTTGCCGGAATCAGATCCAGGTAGTAGAGCTTCCCTCTCCTAGTACCATAACCAATTGTCTTCCAAGTTTGAATGTCCTTGAATATGCAAAGGTTCGGCCAAAAAATTACAACACACATCAAGGCACAAGTTATTTGAGCAACAGATAATAAATTATGATTGAGATTCGGAACAATAAGAACTGACTCTAAACTCAGATTTTTTTTAAGAGTAACCGTTCCTTCTCCTGACACAGAAAAAGGAGTTCCATTGGCTGTGAAAACTACATGGTGGTTTGAGGGTTGTATGGTCTGAATATTATTGTTAAACGTCATATGATTTGTGGCACCTGAATCAATTATCCATTCACTATTTCTAACAGAAGTGGAGGTATGAAGAGCCTTACCTGCATTTACAGCATCAGCACCTGTGTTCTCAGCAGTGTCGCGTGCATTCCCAGTAATAGCACCAGAAGAGGAGTCTTTCCCATATTTATTGCCAAACATATGATTTGGTTCTGCCACAGCAATAGACACATGAGGATTTGCCTTTAAGTTTCTCTTACGGGGTGCTTTGGAAAAATCCCACCATTCTGGATATCCAATCAATTCATAGCAGCGTAGCTTAGTGTGTCCAGTTTCACCACAGTGAGTGCATATGCGTTCTGGTCGTGCAGCTCCTATTTCATAGCTGCGATTTTGCGATCCAATTGAATGATTATGATTCAGTGAACCAGAAGCTCGATCTGGTTTCAGGTTCTGTGGTCATTGATACTTACTTCGGCGAGCTATTATAGCAGATGGCTCTAAGTGTCCAGGTTCCCCATTCAGTGTGTTTCGACGGATAGAGTCACGGCGAACATAAGCATATGTTTCTTCAAGGTCTAGTGCAGAATCTCTCCTTAGGATCTCACCACGAATTTGTTCAAATTCTTCATCAAGGCCATTCAGAAAAATATGCACCCGCAGTCTCTCAACTGATTTTTTGTAGGCAATGACATCATCGGGATCTTTCATAACAATCTTGTCACGATGATCTAGCTCTTGAAATATTTCTACCAAATCACCATAATAGGTAGAGATAGGACGACCAACCTGTTTGGTGGAGAACGCACGTTGGTTCAAGGTAAATAGTTGTGATTCATCTGCCCCGTCATAGAATGCTTTGGCTAGAGCATTCCAGATTTCATGTGCAGTAGGCAGTCTAAGATAGCGTTTCATAATTTCTGGTGACATGGAGGTCAACAACCATCCTTTAATCTTTTGATTCTCAGCATACCATTTAGCATAGGATGGATCAGTTTTTTCTGGGATTGTGTTGCTTACAAGGTATTCAAGTTTCTCTCGTCCTGCAATTTGCATCTCCATGATTTGAGACCAGACATCATAGTTGCTTTCAGTAAGGGTGACATTGGTTGAGAAACTGGAATTCTCTGACTGAACCTGGATAACTGGAACAGAGGATGATTCGGTTTTGTCACTGGCCATGGTACGAGAAGGAGGATTCGTAAGATTTATAAGGTTTGTGTGGTGATATAAAGAGCAGATAATAAACCTACTCTGATACCAAGTAAAAAACGTACGCAGAGTTTTCAAAGGGATTCAATTGTTTTATTTTCACTTAGAGCTTCCTCTGTTACAAGCAGAATATATATAGCTACTCTACATAAGAATCCCTACGTATCAGATCCTATAATTTAGGACTGATTTGCTAATTACATGAAACCTATTTCTACTAGGATACAATCACGTATTTACTGGGATGCTGGAATATATCTTTCCAGCTAATATCAGAGACAATGTAGGACTTGAATGCTGCAAATCCAACTTGGAGATAATTACCGCAATTGTTAACAGGTAACCAAGTGTTCGTTCTTTCTCACCAAACATTCTGCCATCTTTCTTATTCCAACAACGACAGCAATAAAAAGAGCTGTTCTGCCTTGATTATCTTGTATTTCCAATTCTTCTACTGACATCAACTTCACCAACTCCTCCACAACTCTCAGATGTCCAGTAGAAGCTGCTACATGAAGGGCTGTTCCACCATAGGGTTCAAGCTTGGCCTTTGTTGCATTTGGGTAATGGCTAAGATAGGTTTTTATGGCATCCCAGTCTCCATTATGGGCATACTTGGACAGCGTTTGCAAGGGGCCATTCACCGCTCCTGCCAAGGTTTTTATTCTCTCCCGTGTTAACATCAAGAGATCGAAGTGATTGGAAATCTAACAAAGGAAGAGAATGAGGTCATGGTATACCGAACCTTGTGACTCATCATCTTCTGATGGCTCTGCTTCATCAGATTGCTCTGTGTGGCTAGGTGAATGTTGTGGTTGCAAATTGGCTAGAGTATCCCAGGCATCTTTGGCTGAAGCGATGCTCCTAATCTTGGAAAGTATGTATGGTGCACAAGAAATTTGAATTGCATCTAAAGCTGCAGCATTCCTTTTTCTCAACGCCTTAGAGTCACCTTCTTGATGATCAATGGGCTTAGAGTCAACTGCTTGATCACCTTCATGATGACCAGTACTAGGCTCAATAAAATCCCAAAGGTCTTGAGCTAACATGTAGCTTTTCATGCAGGCACTCCAATCATCATAGTTATCATCCCTTAGGACTTCAACAACAATTGAAGATGGGGAAATGTTTGTTGTCGTCATGTAAGAATCTGTGTACAATTTGGGGTAAGAATCGATCAGAGAAACTACGTACTGGTGATGCCAAGATCTATTGAGCGAAAATTTGTGGGAAGGGCTTCGACATTGGTGAGTAAGGAAATGAAGTTATGTGTTCATTGACTAATCTATGAGTATCATCAGGGTTAGCCTCAGATCTGGTTTATTCCTTTTATCATCTTTTAGCATGGAAGAAAAAAGATACATACAGGAAACAGACAAAAGTTTAAATAAAGAGGAAAGCTCGCATGGTAGGGTGGTTTTTAAATAATATTTTATATTAAAATATATATTAATGATGTTTTTTATTTTTAAAAAATTATTTTTTATAGTAATATATTAAAATAATTTGAAAATACTAAAAATATATTAATTTAAAATTAATAAAAAAAATTAATTTTTTTAAAAAATACTTTTAAAATAGAAAAACAAATATATATTTTTAACATGTTTTATAATTTAATTTTAGATGTGTTTTTTCAACTACAAAGTATTTATTATGTTGCTATCTAATTTTTAATACATGTTTTTAATAGATTTTTAGAAAAAAATAAAAATAGTAAAAAAACAATGAAAACCTGAAAAAAAATATATTTTAATATATTTATATTATTTTTAGTATTTTTAAAAACTTTATCAGAGCAAAATTTGAATAAAAAGAAAAACTAGTTGACAGCACTGCGAATCCTCCTTATCTGCCCGGAAGATCCAGTGAGAAGACCTATATCTCCCATTTTGATCAAGGCGGATCCAAAATCAGATCTGAACCTTGTAGGGTTCCAGCTGTATTCAGAGACAATGCTGTCCGTGGAGCCTCCATTGAAAAGCACTTGATCTGATTGAAGGAGACCCATGTTTCGCATCAAATTCTTGAAATAATTGTTATTGTTTGCTAGCAACTTTTTATATTTACATCTGCACATTAATTTTTATTTTTATATCTGTTAAATCGTGTCCGAAATAATATTAGTTTAATTAATTTTTAATTTTAACACTGTAATTATTTATAAATTAAAAGTTCTATATTTTAAAATTATAAATTTAAATGTATGATTTTAATCTAATATTTGTAATTTTAAGTACCTATATATTTATATTTAGGTAGAGTTTGGGAACAAGATTTTTCTAAAAAATTCAAAAGTTTTTTTTTGTTTTTTACTCAAATTTAATGTGGTTTATACTTTTTGAATCATTTTGATGTGTTAGTGTCAAAAATAATTTTTTTTTTAAAAAAAAATCATTGACATGTATTTTAGCACGAAAAGTTATTTGAAAAGTAACAGTTATCACATTATCAAACATGCTTTTAAAGTTGAAATCAAATTTTTCACTTAAATTATATTATATAATGTTATTGAATAACATGTTTTGTGTTGATAATAATAAGTTGGGTTGAACTTTAGAATGATTAGATGAGGATATGAATTAAAATTGAAAATGTAATACGATTTTATTGATAATTTAAAATCTTCTAATATAGAAAAGACTATCAAAATTTTGGTTGAAATTTAATTGAAGTGGCATATATAAAAAAAATTACCTGAAAATTTTTAATGCATTTCAAAAAAATTGTTAGAAATCTGGGTTGTGACATCCAAAGCCTTTATAATTTAAACTCAATTTACTTCTTTTTGTCAAAAAAGAAATTAATAAGAAAAGTTGTCTTTTAC
Source organism: Populus tomentosa (assembly GCA_018804465.1). Lineage (NCBI taxonomy): Eukaryota > Viridiplantae > Streptophyta > Magnoliopsida > Malpighiales > Salicaceae > Populus > Populus tomentosa. The sequence continues at coordinate 1,037,734 of CM031983.1, read as the reverse complement.
ACCAACAAATGCAAATGGATGGCCCAGATGTTAATCTCTTACATAACCTATTAATTAAAGCTACTTTCTTCTCTTTTCTTTCTTGAAAAATAAGAACTTTTGCTTTTTCATGACATCTATCTAAAAAGCTAAATCGTGAATCATGTGTTTGATGATTAGCGGAAAGAAAGAAGAAGCTCTGCCTTTTTTTAAAATAAATAACTTTTTAATATTTTCAAAAATATTTTTAACCCATGCCTTATAAAATTGAGAAAACTTGCAATCATAAACCAAGAATACTACACGGAACCCATGTTAGGGAGACAATTTGTCATCATTATACACAAAATTAGAGGCGAAAGTCCAAGATGAAGGACAGAAAAAGGAATAGGATTGTCCTTCGATCTTGTCACGCCTAATCATGGCATTACCCATACTCAACAAAAAAAACATAATAATAATAAATATTTTGATAATGAAAGGTTGTACAGGACAGATTATAGATATCTCACCCACGTTTTGCCGGTTCAATAATGTTTTTTCAGAAAAAAAAACAATGAATATATATGCTGCAAAATAATTCTGCCTGTACCAAGCATATTCCCATGGACCCTTACAGGGACCTCAAAGGAGTCCCATGATGACGTGTTCATGTTATTGCGGTGGTTGCGCCAAATGTCCATATCCTTATTGTCTTGTTGTAATAAACTCTTAGCTTCAAGGTATTTATTTCTTGGTTTCAGTCAAAGTCAAATTATTCATGCAGAGTTCCTAAAGATTTTGCTTTTCATTGATTTGAGATTTATTAAACAGTAATGCACCCTCGTAATCAACACCTCAATTTCCTAATTAACAATAAATTTAAATATAAGAAACCGTGTCTTGAGATTTTAATTAAATTTAGTAGCCTGAATCATGTTCCAAGAGCATTCTAATCCTAATTACTGACTCTGTGTCAGAGGTGTTTATTTTTTATTTGGTTTGATTTTTATTAAAAAAAACAATATACTACAAGACTTTGACGGCTGTGCTTTGTAGTCTGACCAGCAAATTCTAAGAATCAGAACATGACATTCCGGTTAGTGAGACCTCCTCATTTTCGCTTGCTTTTCAAGACAAACTAGTAATTAACAACCTGTCTCTGCTTTGCAATACAAGGTTGTCTTGTTTTGTTTACTCGGTGGTGGAATCTGAAACTTCCATTTCAAGTTTTTTTTTTTTTTCCCCTTCTTCTGCCGTCAAATGATTGGTTTGATTAAATGGCAAGAAAAGGGATGTGTTTAGCATTGGGTTTTATGGTAGTGTATTGCCACTAACCTTTTTAATGAGATTATATATATATATATATATATATATATATATATATATCTGCGTCTTATTAATATAGTTAGTTAGGAGAGCGCAATATAGATATGGCGAAGAGTGAAAAAACTGCAATGTTTCTTTCGGTTTTTTATTTATATATATAAACATCTCTTCCTCCATCTCGGTTTTACTGACCCTTTTGACTTATCAAATGGCTGGTGGGAAGGGGCAGCAACTACTCAAAGAAATGTGGTTGGTGTTAATTTTTAAAATATTTTTTATTTAAAAATATATTAAAATAATTTTATTTTTATTTTTTAAAATTATTATTAATATCAGCACATCAAAATAATTTAAAAACACTAAAAAAATATTAATTTAAAATAAAAAATAAAAAATAAATTAAATTTTTATAAAATCACTTTTAAAATACAAAAATAAACAAACAGGATGAGTTTCGTGCCAATGTTATGCAATTTTACTTTTTAAATGGAAACTTATTTTTTATATGCAAAAATGGCATCGATGATGACTAATGTATTTTTTTTGTTCTTATCCGGATATCCTCACGTCCTTTTAAAGAATGAGACCAATCTTGTTCGGGATTTGTAATTGCTCCTCTCAACAAGTATGTTTTCTGGGAATCGAACTTGTATTCTTATCTTTATAAGAATATAATGGTACCTTAAGGGCTAACATATTAAATCAACTTGATTAATTCAATATAATCACATTAAAGATTTGTTTTTTAAAAAATATATTTTTTAAATAATATATTTAAAATTGTTTTTTCAAAACTATATATATAATGAAAGGCCATGCAGTACAAATTAAAATGAGACGGCACTGTGTGACGGAAGAAGTGTGAATTACACAAATTTGGACTTCAGGAACATCCCATGCTTCTCCTCCACATTATTAATCGTAAAAATAACTAAAGTCGAACAAAAAAGATGGGTTAATGCTTCAAGCACATGCCTAGAAGATCCCCACAAACTTTTATTTTCCCTTCAAAACTCAGCAATCTCTCCTTCACTCATTCTCCTTGAGAAAACATTCGTGTCCTCCATTAAAATGTCAACTGCAACACATATATCTGATGATGATGTAGCACAATTTTTTTTTTATTTTTTTTTTTAAATTGGGCAACTGAGGATCCTTTGGCAGTGCATCTGGAATGAGATGCTTAAGGCTCAATCATAGTCTGGTTATGTAAAAAAATAATTACATGGGTTGCCATCAGGAATAAAATTACCGTTATCTACAACCCCCGTTGGAGTTTGAAAATGGCAAAGATCCAATACAGTCCCTGTTTTCTTACTCTTTACGAGATAGTCCTTGCGTTTGATTTTTTGATTTTCTGATCAACTACTTTTTCTCCCCTCCCTCTACTTTGCTCTACTCACCCACCTATAATGAAACTAAATCAACTAAGACCCGTCTTTCTCCACCCCACAAGATTTCAAATTATGGATAAAAAAACAAAACCCTAACAATAATGTATTCAACAGCTTCAATTAGTTTAAATTTCCCAGTCCCTGTTTATTAAATGAGAGGAGGAAGGAAGGGGTTGGAGAGCTGTGGTTGCTGAAATAGAATGGTGGTGAAGCTATGGAATGCGTTTTCATCAATGGCTTGGACTATAATACACAAAAGTTTGGATACTATAAGAGACATGTTGTCAATCAAGTTCTTTGACAACTGTTGTCAACCAACCTTTTTCCCTCAATGGAACACAACCTAGTCACATATTGCACTTTTTTGGCATAGCATGGAGCACGATCTCTGTTGTACCAAGGACATCATATGATTTTTCTTTTCTTATTTAATAGAAGATTTGATAAATCTTAAGCTGCATAATAAAGGTAGCAATATCATATGGTATCCATCCTAGAAATTATACTTAAAATAAAACCTAAAAATCCTAACTTTAATTATTGGGATGTCACATTTGAAATGATAATTAAAGCGTGGATGTGATTGATTGGAGGTGTAGAAAATTTGTTTTTTATTGGTGGGGCTTATTCGATAGAAATTTATTTTATAGTTTTATTACTCAACTAGCAATATAAAATTTATAGTTTTGTATGGTGTACTGTATTTCTAAAACATAGCTACTTTTAGTTGTATTTTATTTAAAAACACTTTGTGGTTAAGATTTGTTCTAATTTCACATGTTTTGTTTTGAAATCAAAAGAATAATTATTTTAAAAGAAAATCATCTTGCTTTTAAAAACAAGCATGGAATCCCTTATTTTTAACCGTGAGTATAGCTGCTTATTACAAGTTAAATTAACTAAAAAAATAAAAAAATTCAAGTCAAAACTACATAAATTGAAAAAGTTAAATTCAATTGATGATGTAATAACCCAAATTTCAAATTTTGTTTTTATTTGTATTTTTTAAATAAAAAAAATGAAAAAAAAACGCTAGTCCCAACCCTTTTATTTTTTTCATTTGAAAAGTGTTTTTTAAAAATTTAAATTTTTATTATTTTTTTATTTTCTTCAAATTAATATTTTTTGAGTATTTTTAGATTATTTTAATGTAACGAATCCAAAAATAATTTAATAATTTTTAAAAAATTAAAAAAATTATTATTTTAATACATTTTTAAATAAAAAACACTTTTAAAAATAACTGTAACCACATTTTCATGAGTCTCTAAAACTAATAATAATAATAATAATTAAAATAAAAGGATTAAACTTTGGGTTATGGCAACCATCAGGATGCAATAAATGCGAAAACTACTCCTTTTGGTGGAGCAGCTCTTCATGTAAAGACTTTCGCCCGAAATGTAGAAAAGATTGCAGTATTGATGTCACCCAAAGACTTGGAAAGAGAAGATAATTGTGGCTGCACAGCTATGGAAGGAATCACAAAGATGGCCAAATGCATGATCAGAGAGAACGAAGGAATTGGTTAACCTTTCCATTTGTAGAAAAACAATCAGAAGAAACTACAGCACACAGTCTTGAATGAGAAGTCTCTTGTTTTATTCATCACAAACAGACAAAGAGATGCAGCAATCAAAAAAACAACCCACGCGCTATACATTGTCACGGCCTGAATCCCGGGTCCATGACCGGCAACGTAGGAGCGGTGTCGAAAGGACACCTCACCTACGCTAAGCCTCAGAACGGACATATCAAAAGAACAATTTGTTCAAAAATACGCAGCGGCTCATAATATTCAGAAATATTATATTATTCAAATACTGATGAAACCGAAAGATAGTTATTAAAACAAAAATAATAATTCATAATACTCATTACATTGTCAAAATCCAAATTTAATTAAACCAAGGTAACAGTGGAGCGTCTAAGACATCAAATCAAAACTAAAAGGAAAGCCTCGCGAACAAGCAAGGCATACCGACCAGAACTGAAGAAACGGAAACACTCAACAAAGTCTCAGAAATAAAGAACCTGAAATAATATTAAAATGAGAGGTGAGTTCAACCAACTCAGTGAGGGAATAACATTTAATATACATTTCATATATATCAGATATTATTTGCAAGATGATTTATCTTGATATACATATACATATACATATACATATACATATACTTACTAAACATAATATCATAACGTAACATATTATCATAACGTAGTGGATTACATGTCAGAGAACAGATGACACCCGTCGGTGACCACTGTGGGATGATCAATCGCCACAGGCTGATGCCTCTCTCATCAGCTAGGTATACAGAATACTATGTGCACACAGGCTAACTATTCTCCGTTAGCATGGAGTACTGACAAGTCCCATATCAAGGCATAACAAATATTCACATAATCATCAAAGAAACGTATATCATATCAAATAGAATTTACTTTGACAGATTGCGAGTGCAAATTCAAGAATAAATGAGTACTCGGAAAATAAAGCAACATATATAAATATTCAAGAAATTTACTAGTTGTACTCATTGTATAATCAACATACATATATATATATATATATATATATATATATATATATATATTTATATTATATGCATATTAAAGATTATTCCACTCACCCGGAAAATACTGAACTAAAGGAATGTCAGACAAAAGACCCGGAAATCCGATTAAGGATCGTTAGGAGAACCTACAATAAATATATGAAATATACTCAAAAACAGATCAAACAAAAGATCCCAAAGCATAAAATAAACCGGGCTTAATCTCCCAAGTTTAGGGACTAAAACGACAATTTTCCAAAACAGGGACCAAAACGTAATTTTACCAAAATTTGAGGACCGAATTGTAAATATATAACCACACTGAAATTCTGACCATAATTAATCCTCAATTCTGTCCAGGATATATCATTATGCTCCAAGGACCATTCTGGAACTTTACCAAATTTTTAGGGTCAAATTATACTTTTTGTCAAATTGGAGGACCAAACTGAAAATATTAATTATACTGGAATTTTGTCCTTAAATCATCCTCAGTTCTGTTCAGAACCTCAATTTATGCCCCAGGGACCAATCTGTAAAATTTCCAAAGTTTGGGGACTAAACTGCAATTTCTGTAATTTGAGGGACCAAACTGAATTTTCGTCATCTTCAACCTCAAACCCAGAATTTCAACGGATCACCTACTGTTAGTTCCAGATTTATACCTCAACTTCATCATTCAATTCAACCATAACTCAAAATCATCATATTTCTCTACAATCTCTCCAATTCAACTAAATAATCAAATACCCACATCAATCAACCCCTTAATTCAAACTAATTCATCAATAAACTCAAAATTTAAAACTTTAAAATAAATCAAAAACCGAAATTTAAAGCTAAAGAAAACATATTATACATATTCAAGCATAATTCTTACCCTTTTACTTGTTTTCTTCAACCTTTTCCTTTTTCCCTTATTTTCCCCTCTTTTCTCTTCTTCTTCTTCTTCCTCTCTTCTCTCCTGCCGGTTCTCTCTCCAAATTCAGATCCTTTTTTTTTTTTCTTATATATATTTATCAACTATTGGTCAATTACCACACTACCCTTCAATCATTTATACCCTCTTTTAAGCCTCCAAGGACTTTATTGTATTTTCCAATCTTTTTAATACTAAACATCACATACATACTCTAAACAGACTAAGAGGAACAGAAAACAACTAGTCCCATAACAACCCACGCGCTATACATCTCATCCCGGGGAAATAGGAATTGCTAAACAGATTGGGACAATAAACTGTTAACCTTCAGCAGTCTATCACCATTAATCAGTACCAGCGTTTCATTTTTCTGTTGAAGATTCCTGGTCCATATGTCGATACAAAAATCTCCACTAGCAAGGGAAATTGCAACAACATGAACAAAGTTACAGGGATAGAGGCAAGCAGTACAATTGGAATTATAACTTGCAATCTCCCATCCAACATGATTATAAGAGCAGCACAGAAGGTTACCATCATGGCTGCAATAGAGAAGAAAAGCATGGAAAGGCCGATGATTAACTTCTTGGGCAAGGATTTGAGGAAATCTTCCTCTGCGTATCGCGACGTAAGAATTCCTAAGAACATCAACACTGATGTTGATGAAGAAAAGAGAGAGATTGCATCTGCTACTATAAAAACTGTAAAAGATTTCTCATCTTTGAAAACCGGATAGCCGGTCTCTTGAACGTTGCCGCCGGGAACAGTAAATGCGACAGTAAACATAATTGTAATGATGAGAGCACCCACAACTGTACAAGAAGTTGCTGCTTGTTTCATCCATTCCTCTCCTTTCACTAGCAAGTCCTTATGCTCAGATGTAAATAATTCCTCGGCTGTCTGATTCTTCTTATTACGAATAACCTTGTATGTAGGATACATAATGCTTTCCACTTCCTGCATCAAGATTTTTGAATTCGAGTGAAATTATTTCTTTTTGGATAACAATGAAAATGTGTAAATGAGTAGCCTAGATTCAAATCAATTAGGTCTTAATCAGTTCTAAAATATCTTTGATCAAGGTTCAATCATTTTTTTTTAAAGATGTTGAGTGTAGAAAGCTCACCTTATACCATTGTAGTTCTCTCTGCATCTGGAGAGCTGCACCAGAGATCCGAGCTAGTTGAGAAGGAGGTGATAGTTTTGCTACCAAATGTAGCATTGTATTTCCAGAGCTATCCACGAGGGAAACAAATCGTGCTCTGCTTGCTTCCAGTCCATAGAAAAGGCTGAACACCTTTTCTTGCCGGTTTGCAATCGAGGACAGAAACATGTTCCTTCCGTTGTCATCTGCATTCTCCATTACATGAGGACAAGCTTTTACCACCTCCGTAATAAACTCAACCATGCCATTCTCTACAGCACTGTGGAATGCTCCTTCTACATCTGCCTCGCGGTATCCCTCATAATCCAGAGTTGATATATACTCACACATACACCGTAGAATTTTATCTGAATAAATGTGGATCTTCTTCAAATCGTATATTTGCTTGATTCCTAGATCAACCATGCATTAAAGAGTGATCAAATAAAACAGATTAGAGAAATTATCACAAGCAGCATATATGTATACTAATCAAACTTGCATGTATTAAGGTTTCAATGAAACGATAATTGCTTACCACTTGAACCAACCAATGGGGGTTGGTTTAAGTGGTAAGCAGCTTGTTTTGGTTCCGCTTAAGCGAGGTTTTGGTTTCGAGTCTCCGTGTACACAGCAACACCTGTTGGTAGCCTCACCTGGCACTGCTAGATATGCGACCCGGGACAACCTCCAGATTAGTCGGGGCAAACCGGATACTAAGGGTTGGCAACCTGAAAAAAAAAAACTTAGTATGATAAAATGTTTTATGCCACACTATGCATGGACCAGTTAAATTTATAAAAAATATATATATGAGATTTATCGGATTTGGGATTGAATAAAGGATCGGATATTTGGATTAGGGTTCAAAAAGTATATATTTTTGGAAAATAGAAATAAATAAATCAAGAAACTGTCCAAAATTTTTACAATCTTGAAGGGCCATGCAGCCCAATTGGACGACTCCTATACATGTGTCCTGTGCTTGCCCTACCCCTTTAAAGGAGAGCGAACAAAAACAGAGAGATTTGTGCAAATACCTTGGAAGATAATGTTCTTCGACTCACTTAGGCTTTGATCAGGCATATCAATACGAACATTGTCAACAGTTGTAGTAATTGATTTCATGGGAATACCTGCCATGATTTTAGAATCAAGTCAATCTTAGAGAACGTAACTTATGAAAAAATTGATTTTTTAACAGAATCATAATTTAAAAGGTACTTTTTTTATATATCATTTATATAAAAAAAGGTTCAAATAACTTTATTTTAGAAATATGTTTGATAAAAGTAATTTAAAGTAATTCTTTTAAAGAATAGATATATTATAAGTTGAAAGTCATAAATTTAAGTTTAATTTTTTTTAACATTAGATGACATTAAAACTTTGACTCAGTTTTGTAATAAATTTTTTATTTAAACCAAAAATCATTTCCAACTAAATATATTTACAATCTTTCTATGGGTCAAAAATTAAAAAAATAACTCGTATCAATTTACAAAAATTATATCAAATAGAACCTTGCTTTCTTTCTTTGTGACGGTGTGATAATCTCCAAAAACATACAGGGCATTATACGTAAAAAAGATTGGCAGAGGAAACGAAGAGAAATGGGAGGAGGAAAAACCGAAGGAAGAGATACTAACATGAATAGATCCATTGCTGCCAAAATGCAAGTCGATCTTCACTTGGAAATGTTTCAGGCATCTTAGACAAATACATCAAACCGTTCGTCTTCAGAACTTGATCCGTTGTAGTAGCCAGATATGGGAAGTGATGCAGAAAATCAAAAGCAATATCTGGCATTGCAATAGCAAAAAGAAACAGCATAAGAAGCAACAAGAAAGATGAGGTTTTAGTGTTTTGAAATGTTAATAAATTACAAGTCATTTTGTTTCGTATCAATTTATTATTGCCTTCTTTTCCCGTCTTACCTGATTTTCCTTTCCTTTTCTATTATTTAAAAATAATTAATTAACAAATCACATGAAATTGACAAAATGATTTTGAATTAAAAAAAGAGGATTATTCATATATTTCTTAAAAACCATAATTATTAGTTAATTTGTTTTATTAAATTACGGGAAATAAATAATAATTTACTCGAAAGGGAAAATTTATGAAAAAAGCATGAAAAAAAATAGACAAAAAAAGGGACAATAAGTAATTAATGGGTAAAGTCTCTTACCGAGCATTTGAGCACCAATAGCACATTGAAGGAAGTAAGATCCATGGTTGCCATTGCCTTGACAAAGAAATTCAAATGGAGTAACAGAGTACAGATAAAGAGCCATATCCTTGTGATTTCTTATACATGCCTCAACAAGCGGGATCTTTCCATCTTCATTTACGAAGGTAACCAAGTTTTTGTTCTTGCTCACCAAACATTCTGCCATCTTTGTGATTCCAACAGTAGCTGCACTAAAAAGAGCTGTGGTGCCTTCATCATCTTGTATTTCCAATTCTTCTCTTGACATCATCTTCACCAACTCCTCCACAATTGTCAGATTTCCAGCAGAAGCTGCTACATGAAGGGCAGTTCCACCATAAGGTTTAATCTTTGCCTTTTTCGCATTTGGGTATTGGCTAAGATAGTTTTTTGTGGCATCCCAATCTCCTTTATGAGCGTACTTGTACAGGTCTAGCAAGGGACCATTGATTTCATAGCTCACGGATCCTGCCAAGGTTTTTATTCTCTCCCGTGTTAACATCAAAGAGTTGAAGTGATTGGAGATCTAACAAAGGGAGAGGATGAGATCATGGTATACCTGAACCTTGTGACTCGTCATCTTCTGCTGGCTCTGCTTCAACAGATTGCTCTGAACCTTGTGACTCATCATCTTCTGCTGGCTCTGCTTCAACAGATTGCTCTTTGTGGCTTGGTGAATATTGTCGTTGCAAATTGGCTAGAGTATCCCAGGCAAGTTTGGCTGAAGTGATGCTCCTAATCTTGGAAAGTATGTGTGGTGCACATGAAATTTGAATTGCATGTAAAGCTGCAGCATTCTTTTTTCTCAATGCCTTAGAGTCAACCTCTTGATCACCTTCTTTAAGACCAGTAGGCTCAATAAAATCCCAGAGGTCTTGAGCTAACATGTAGCTTTTCATGCAGGCACTCCAATCATCATAGTTATCACCTCTTAGGACTTCAACAACAATTGAAGTTGGGGAAATGGTTGTTGTCATGTTAGAATCTGTGTACAATGGGGGGTAAGAATCAGAGAAATTACTAGTGATGCCAAGATCTATTGAGCCAAAGTTTGTGGGAAGGGCTTCGACATTGGTGAGTAAAGAAATGAAGTCATATGTTCATTGACTAATCTATGATTATCATCAGGGCTAGCCTCAGATCTGGTTTGTTATTTTTTTTTTTTTTGGGGGGGGGGGGTCATTTGTTTTATTCTTTTATTAGTGTGTCAGGGTTTTATTCACCGGAGCAATTTTCTTGATTCGTAAGATTAAAAAAAAAAAAAAAAACCTGTCTTCAAAGGAGAACCCAAGTCAAGATGCAGGAAGAGTTGACTTCCTTTTAAACCGTACATGATCCTAACCTATGGCAGTTCCGATAACTGCCATAAAAAACAGTCATGAATGAGTTATTAGATCACTAGAAGTTGATCCAATCAGGTTCAGACTACTGTTACCCTGTTTGAGTAAACCGGGACGTGTCCAGCATCGTTCAATTAGAAATTCAGTCGGGTTAAGGTTTTGAGTCCTGAATTTCCCGGTTCACCCCACTAGACCAGGTCTTGCAACCACCCTGACCCACCAAAAATTGAGAAGTTTCCAAACTGCCCCCTAGACTTGTAAGAACTTCAATGGTACTTTTACAAAATCCCCAAACCCAAAAAAATCAAAGTTAGCCTTAATTTTATCAGCGCAGGACAGATACATCCCTGCATGACCCGCACATAACAGTAGAGTCCACAAGTTGTTCCACCGAAGCAGAAAGGGATAAGGGAGATGACACATTCCATACTTTCTGTGTTCTAAATAAATACGAAATGCTGCTGGAAAAGAGAATAGAAATTCCTTGCATCCTGTCTTGAGGTCCTACCTTAGATCATCTTGTTGCATGGAAGAAAAAAGAAAGATACAGGAAACAGACAAAAGGACAAATAAAGAGTGAAGGTAACTGTGTCCTGCACTGCCCTCTTTACATTTGAAGCGCTAGTTTTAAATCAAAATTGATGGCATTGAAATTGATTGAAATATAACTAAAACGGATCAGTGTTTTACTGTGGATTGCACTGTGCGGTTCACAGTAAAACACTGATTCCTACTGCTTTCTGGGTTTTTTTTTTTCTTTTTCTTTTTGCTTTTTGCTTTTTTTTTCTTCATTTTTTCTTAGTTTTTTTTAATGGATATTTTTTTAAAATTATTTTGTTAATGTTAAATTTTTTTGTATCTCAAACTTTTATAACATGAATTCCGAGTTTAACGGGTTAACCTAGATTTTTTTTTATGGTTCTTCTTTTTAATTAATTTTTTTGTTTAATTAATTATGGGTTAACCTGGTTTCATAGGTTAATCAAATTAATTATGGGTTAACCCGTTAATTTTTTTTCTATGCAGTTATCAAACTTTCATGACGCGAATTCCAGGTTTAACGGGTTAGCTTGGTTTGAGGGTTAACCCAATTAATTCAGATAATTTTTTTTTTTACATTTTGCTTTTCTTTTTCTTCATTTTTTATTTGTTTTTTTAATGGATATTTTTTAAAAAAAAAATTTTGTTGATGTTAAATTTTTTTTCTATCTTAAACTTTTCTAACACGCATTCCAGGTTTAACGGGTTAACTCAAAATTTTTTTTTTCTGATTTTTCTTTTTAATTAATTTTTTTATTTTCACAGTAAAACATTGATTTCTTAGGCCTTTTTTTTTTTAAGTTGTCTTAGTTTTTTTAGCTGTTTTTTTATGTTTTTTGGGATTTTTTTTTCTTCCTTTTTTTTTAACAAAATTTTTTGTTTGATTTTTTTATTTAGTTGTCAGATTTTTATGACACGTTTACCGGATTTAATGGGTTAACTTGGTTTGACAAGTTAAAATAGAATTTTTTTTTTTTGCTTTTTATTCTTTTTAATTAATTTTTTTTGTTTAGTTTAGTTTGTTAATGTTAAATTTCTTTCTATTTAGTTATTAGATTTTCATGACATATATCCCGAGTTTCACGGGTTAACCTGGTTTCACGGGTGAACCCAGTTAATTCCGGGTTGACCCGTTAATTTTTTTATTATTATTTTCATAAATGTTTTTGTTTAATTTAGTTTGTTAATGTTAAATTTTTTTTTATTTAGTTATCAGACTTTCATGATACAAATACTGGGTTTGACGGGTTAGCATGGTTTGACGAGTTAACCCGGATTTTTTTTTCTTTTTAATTAATTAATTTTTGTTTAGTTTAGTTTGTTAGTGTTTACTTTTTTTTTATTTAGTTACCAGACATTCATGGCACGGATCCCGGGTTTAACGGGTTAACTTTGTTTGACAAGTTAACCTGAAATTTTTTTTTCTTTTCTTTTTTAATTATTTTTTTCGTTTAGTTTAGTTTGTTAATATTAAATTTCTTTATATTTAGTTTTTTTTCTTCTTAGAGGTTTTTTTCTTTTCTTTTTAATTAATTTTATTTAATTAATTTAGTTTATTAATATTAAATTTTTTCTAAGTAGTTTTCGGCATATGCCTTTATTTTTTTTTTTTTTTATGCCTTTAACTGTGGACTGCACAGTGCAGTTCACAGTGAAAAGACTGATGCCTTTTGTTTTTTTAATTAATTTTTTTCATTTAATTTAAATTGTTAATGTTAAATTTTTTTCTATTTAGTTATCAAACTTTCATTACACGGATTCCGGATTTGACATGTTAACCTGGTTTGACGAGTTAGCCCAGTTAATTCTGGGTTAACCCATTAATTTATTTTTATTTTTTTAATTATCAAACTTTCATGATGCGAATTCAATGTATGACGGGTTAACCTGGTTTGAAGGGTTAACCCAATTAATTCATATTTTTTTTTTCTCATTAGTTTTTTTCTTCATATTGGTTTTTTTTTTTAACTAATCTATTTAATTATCATACTTTTATGACACGACCTTGCAGCCAGACCCACGTCCAATGTTATTGGATCTGGTATTGTAGTCTAGACACTTTTATACTAAGGGTTAACTCAAGTTTAATGTTATTATTAATATTATAAACATTACTCTTGGATCAGGCGATGTAACCAAAACTGAGACTCTTGGGTATAATTTTACAAAAAAACTTAATATTTTTAGATCTTGGCTATTTTAAAAATGTAAAAAATAATTGACCCGCGGCATCGCGCGGGGCATGTAACTAGTACATAATTGTATCACGTTAGAACGTGTTTGATAATGTTCTTTTTGGATGTGTTTTTCGACAGACGAAGCATCTATTCCATCATTTTCAATAAATAACACTACAAGATTTAATAGTTTTACCGACAAAATTTTTTTATCGACGTCAGACACATATTTTATCGGTAATTAACTTACCGACGACATCACCAACGGAAATGCTTCGTCGATAAATCTTTCATCGGTAATTTTTTGTCCATCAGTAAATCCGTTATATTATTACCGACGGATTTACTGACGGAACAGACGCGTCGATAATAATATATTTTTTTATTACCAACAGATTTACCGACAGAATTACCTATGGAATTTCCATCAGTAATTATTTAAAAACATTTTAGAAAATCATTTTATAAAATTATAAAATAATTAAATTAACATAAATCAACACTCTATAATATATACTCAAAATGCTTGGAAAAAAGAATTAAAAAATCAACTCAAACAAATTTGCAACAAATAAATAAAACAAAAAAATAAATTCAAATAAAAAAATTCAAATGAAAAAAATGAAGTTGCAATTTCTAAAAATTTAAAAATTCTATAAATAAATCAACTAAAAATTTGATCTCATATGAAAAAAAAATCTCACAACAACATTTATACAATTATTAAGAACAAAAAAATTAAAAATAAAATAAAAAACAAATATAGTGAAAAAAATCATGAAAAAAGAAGAAAAAAGAAAAATCTTACCTTAATGTAAGTGCAAGTGAAGCTAAGGAGAGAGAAAAAATTTTGTAAAGCATATTAATTAAAAAAAAAACTAAGAGGGTAAAAGAAGAAAGAAGAAGAAGACATACCCGAGCATGGAGAAAAAGAGAAGGAGATGAGGAGAGAAAAGAAGAGAACGAAATAGATATTGATATTTTTTACATATAGTGAAGAAGAAGAAGAAGAAGAATAAGAAATGAGTCTGTCTCTTGTGAAATAAGGGGATTCAGGCTTTTTATTGGGGCACATTATCGACGGATTTACCGACGGATAATTGAATATTAATATTTTTTAATTATTCCGTTGGTAATTCCATCAGTAATATTTAATTTAAATTTTTAATTTTGTAAAAAGTTTTCAGAAACTGTCAACAATTACCGATGATTTTTCAATCCGTCGGTGATTCCGTTTATAATATTTAAATAAAAATTTTACATTAATTGAATTTTTTCATAAAACCACCAAATAACACCGACGTATTTTCAATCCGTCAGTGATTTTGTCTGTAAAGAACAACAATTAACAGTGCAATTGAAAAGTGAACAGTTCTAAAGCTCTCTGGAAAATTACATCGATGATTCTCTTTGTAATTGACATGATGAACAGTGTTCACAGTTTACTAATGGATTTATCGATAGAATAAATTCTGTAGGTAAATATGACACGTCATCATTTTTTTTTGCTTTGTTTTAAATTTTTTTCCTACTGTAATTCTCTCAGTATATACTGAGAAAATATTTCCGTCGGTAAAATCCATCGGAAATTTACCGATAAAAATATTTGCTCGGTATGTATTTCCATTTATATTTATAGATTTTCTGGTAGTGTAAGTAAATAATTGATGGAAGAATATTTCCATTATTTGTAAGTGGTAAGATTTTCATGCTACGCAAATTTTCTTTAGGACAATGAATTTGCTTCATGCAACTCACTGCATTATTAAAGAGTGGAGAAAAAATTGGAAAGCCAAGAACCAAGATATCGTAATAAGATCCGAGAAAAAAAAGAAAGCAAGAAAAAAGAGCAGCAATAAGATCCAACGAAGTACTTACATGGTGTGGTAGCAGCGCTACCCATAATTTCCTCACTTCTCTCTCTCAAGCGGGAAAGTTTAATTGGAGAGATGAAGCGTTGTTTAGTTTTTTCAAAAAGTGAAGATAGAAAAATATGGAAATTTGATACTTCCGGCACTTATTCAGTTAGTTTATTCAGGTTATAAATTTTTAGATAGTCTATATGTTCACGTGGCTTAATACTAGTCTCAGCATTAAGAGTTTTTTAACAGAGAGGAAGACTATACTAATATGAATTATTAAAATATTAATCAAATTCCAAGGATTTATTAAATTTGTTATTAAATCCAAAAGGCATGTTAAAAAATATAACATACCATGTATTTTATTTCTTAAACAAGATATGATTTTTTAATTTTTTTTAAGAGACTTGATTGTATATAACACACAAAAAGATATTTTTATTATTTATTATATACATTTTTTATATTTTTGTAAGGCCATGTTTGGTTAAAAAACAGTTTTTCTTTAAGTGAAAACTACCCAAAACAAACTTAAAGGGTATTTGCCAAACACACCCTTAAAACAAAGAAACTTTAATAAAAATAAAAAAAACATAAAATCAAATAGGGCTTAAGGACTGACATGGATTTGACTTGATTGAGTTGAGCTGAAAACAAAGTAAAACAAAGACCCAAAATCGAAAAAGATTCAACATAAAAAAAACATAAAACTTCAAAATTTCTCAAGAAAAACAAATCAAATACAGAAAGAATAAAGAACACCAACAACATTGAAATGTAAACCCAACAACATTAACATCAAATCAGACTAGATTTCAAGCAATAAAAGACAAGGTTTTAATCACAATAAGCATAAATTAAAAATCAAATGTTATTTTGCTATGATTATTACTTAAACATTATGATTTTTGTCAAGAATGAGTTTGATTCAAAATAGAAATTCAAAAATTAAAACACACAAAAACACGTTATTGATACTTAAAATTCCTAGATTATTTACTAAAAATAATATCAGATTTGAATCAAAATAAACCCTAAAACTAGTATCCGCGACAATGTTTTTTTGGATAAACATGAACCCAAAATATGCCTAAAAAACCCAGAAACATTGTTCAATCTCATAATGGTCATTTAAGGCCTCTAAAACATGTTTTTTTCATTTTAATAAATCACAATATCAGCGACAAGCATAATTGAAACAAAATAAACCAACAAAAACATGGTTAAATTTTCAAAATTTTGTATATTTTGATACTCAACCAGTTTTAGGTAATTTTTAGGAGTTCCAGGACGCTTTTCTTAACTGATACATATATATATATATATATATATATATATATATATATAGAGAGAGAGAGAGAGAGAGAGAGAGAGAGTTTTTCTTCTATCATTATTTATTTTTTGTACTCTCTTTTATTTTTTTTATTTTTAATGTTTTTTTGTTTACGCGGCACCAAAATGGTTAATAATTACATAACCAATTCTATAATAGAGGCAAAATTAGTCCCGATGAGTGAGTCCATGGAAAGAAGCGCTCAAGCCTAGGAACAAGGAGCACATGGTGTCGTTTTTTTTTTCTTACTAGTGAAAAAAACACGAATAGGATAGCTCGTGAACGAATTTTCTTGATTATTAATTTATACTTGACGGACTAAATGAATGAAACAATTTGAGAAAAAAAATAACACATCGTTATGTCTGCACACTTGATCCGAGAGAATCTTCAAGGAAAAAAAGAAAGGAAAAACTAGTTGACAGCACTGCAAATCCTCCTTATCTGCCCGGAAGATCCAGTGAGAAGACCTATATCTCCCATTTTGATCATGGCAGATCCAAAATCTGATTTGAATCTTGCAGGGTTCCTGCTGTACTCAGAGACAATGCTGTCCGTGGAGCCTCCATTGAAAAGCACTTGATCTGATTGAAGGAGACCCTTGTTTTGCATCAGATTCTTGAAGTAATTGTTGTCGAAAGAATTGGGAGTGACCAAATCGAGCGGGGCAAAGGTTGAGTCGCTGCCAACACGTGGACAGCGCCTCCTGCGGGTGCTAGCGAATCCGGCATCGATATTGCTGTGATTGTATATCCTTTCACGGAAAGTGAAGCATTGAGCTTGTCCGAGAGTATGCGAACCTGACAAGGCAACCATGTCCCTCGCAGTAAGGCCTTTCTTTTGGAAGCGAGAAATAAGACTCTCCAGGCTTTCAAAGAAGGCAGGTAACTCTGCGTTGGCTAAACTTCGACTTGCTGTTGTTGAATCTCTTCTTCCAAGCTTCACCGCGTAGGATGGGCCACCCACCTATGACATTTTTTTCATAAGAATCATAAACAACAAGTCCTGGTTTTGCAGCTTGCAATACCAACAGCAATAATTAAAGAGATGGATTTAGATATACTCACATAAGCAGACGCATCTCTCGCTGCAACAGCAATGATATCTGCACAAGATACCACTCCAGGACAGATCTTCTCAACTTCAGTTTTTGCTTTGTCTATTACATTATAACCTCTAGCAGAGTTAAGATTGCCGAGGGCAGTCTTTTCACTCTGGATAGAAGGAGTCTCGTCCAGTAAGATGGAGGCATCACAACCCTGCAAAACCAAGGAAAATCTCATAAGTACGCTGGCTCCAAGATAATACATAATCAGAGAGGAGCAATGTGGCTGCCAAAAGTAGTTGCAAAAGTACCTGGACAAAGCAATCGTGAAAGTGCAAGCGGATGAGAGACGCAGCCATTCTCCTGTCGCTCGCAATTGCACTTCTGATAGCAGTTCGGATCTCGCTAAGCGCATTAGGACAGGAGCTGTCGTAAAATGTAGGGGAGAGCTGTGCCTGGCATGCTCTGTTCAGCAAGAACAGCATGAACATGAAAGAAGCTGCTGCTCCTGCTTTTACTGCCATTTCTTTGAGTCGTCTAAGTGCAAGACTAATTTTTACTCTCACAAAATTAATCCAGTTGATTAACACAAGCTGTTATCAAATATAGAATTGAGAGAAGGGATAGAAGATGAAGAAGAATGCATGGGAGCTCATCCTTTTATAGAAGGATGATGAAGCACACTCGTAACGCGTTCGATTTTTTTATGACTGCATGCCATCATGAGGTAACCCGTCTTTGTTCTTACCAATTCAACTAGTGAATCATTCAATCCTTCAATTCACTATTAAAAAAATCTTTTTTTTCTGCACCCAAAGCTGCCTTTTCTGGCGGTGAATATAATATGACGATGTGCTCCATGGAAACATCCTTGTTTTCTAGTACGTTGGTCAAGTGTCTTATTCAGTCCTTTATGAGGGATATGCGTTGATTTTGTACGGACATCACATACTTTTTCAATCATGAGACAATTAGAAAATTTCAAAGACAAGCATTGACGAATTCTATAGGGATAATTATCCAAAGATATGATTACCCATACACTTTTCAGAAAGATTTATTTGTGAGAGCTCACTGGTTTCGTGGTGGTAAGAAGACAAATTCTTTATTTTCTTAAAGAAAATATGATTTTATCTATGATGATAAAATAAAGTGATATTAAATAGAATTATTCTACAACCACCTTGCAGACGTAAATTCTTTACTCTTACATGTCATTTGGTATTATGAAATTATAAAGAGGTGATCGAAATAAGTTTTCAAAACAAACCGGAGTGTTACATTTTTTAAACAATTGATTGTATTTTTGGTTATAAAAAAAAACATTATTTTAAAACTCAATTTTTTCTGGCAAGTTAACTCAAGACCCAAGTGATTCGACGCCTTGTCCAGGATGATTTCTAACAAAAATAAAAAGTTAACAAGATTAACCAGTAATCTTATCGATCATGTAAAAATCTGGTCTAAATTTGTTAATTCTTTTATTTTTTTCAGATTTAATTTTAAAGTTGACATTGTTTTGATATTTGTTTTAAAAAAATAAAGCCAACGTAACTTAATCTGTGATTTAATAAGACTTGTTCCGGGTTAACTTTAAATCAGGTTTTAAAAATAAAAAAAAGAAGCAGTTCTAAAAACAAATAATTGATCAAATGTGGAGGCTGGAAATGATTCCAAATCATAATTAAATTATATAAGTTTTCGACCAAGCATTAATTTCTATATGGATGTGGTCATAGTCCATATTTTTCAAATACGTCGAAGGAACTAACCGGTAAGCATACTAACTAACCAGCTGTAATATCAGGCCAAATTAATTACTCTATAATTCATCGATAATTTCAAGTGGCAAGTTTTCCTTTCTTGGCTGCATGGTGGTAATATACTCATTGACATTTCCTTTTCTGCTTGGTGGCACCGCGTAGCATACCAAATCCTCAATTTCCAGGCTGATGAGAGAAAGAAGCAGGCCACCTTTTGTTTCGTTTACTTTAGTATATAAGGATTTTAAAAAAAAATAAAAAATAGACCATTAATGCAGTATATATCTTTTCTAGACAGGGATGATAATTTCACCTAATATGCATGATCGCTATCCTAAACCTATTAATTATATCTAGAAATTGAAGTTTTGTACTTAACCAGTCCATATTTCATCGATTTCAAATTACTCTATATTTCATCGATTTCAAGTGACAAGTTTTCCTTTCTGGACTGCATGGTGGCATTTTAAATGAAGGAGCAAAAAGCATAGGATTTTAGTGGAGTGGAAGTCAAAGAGATTCCTTTCAGATGTGATTAGGGGGGGGGGGGGGGGGTAAAAGGCTTTGGGTGATATAAATCGCTTTCTGACTCTGACTTTTCAACGCGACATAAATAATAAAATAATGATGCTTGTTTTGATGGACAAACGGACAATTGCGACGAAGCACAAATTCCTGCTTCTGGCTATCCATATTTCTTTACTATCTAAAGTTATAATTTAGTAAAAGACCGCAGCTGTGAGCAACTAATTGCTCAAAAAAATACCAAAGCAGCCTCATTAGATTACTATTTGATAGGATTTGATGCAGACAAAATAATTAATTAATGGGTCAGGACAAGAAGTGTAAACAAAAAGTTAATGAATGGCATGCAGGCATCAAATTAGAAAAGTTTCAACGCGTTTTGGCCTTACAGTTCTTACCTAGACAAATCTTGATTAATGTGCTTGATCAGACTCTATAAATAGATAAGCTCCCATGCATTCTTCTCCATCTTCTATCTCAATTCTCTCAATTATCCAACAGCTTTGGTAACAGCACTTGCAGACTTAGCTGTACATTTAGCGCGCTAAAAACTTTAGTTTCTCCAACTGAAAACATATAAAATGGCAGCAAAAGCAGGAGCAGCAGCTTCTTTCATGTTCATGCTGTTCTTGCTGAACATAGCATGCCAGGCACAACTCTCCCCTACATTTTACGACAGCTCCTGTCCTAATGCGCTTAGCGCGATCCGAACTGCTATCAGAAGTGCAATTGCGAGCGACAGGAGAATGGCTGCGTCTCTCATCCGCTTGCACTTTCACGATTGCTTTGTCCAGGTACTTTTGGCAGCCACATTGCTCCTCTCTGATTATGTATATATTATCTTGGAGCCAGTGTACTTATGAGTTGTTCCTTGGTTTTGCAGGGTTGTGATGCCTCCATCTTACTGGACGAGACTTCCTCTATCCAGAGTGAAAAGACTGCCCTCGGCAATCTTAACTCTGCTAGAGGTTATAATGTAATAGACAAAGCAAAAACTGAAGTTGAGAAGATCTGTCCTGGAGTGGTATCTTGTGCAGATATCATTGCTGTTGCAGCGAGAGATGCGTCTGCTTATGTGAGTATATCTAAATCCATCTCTTTAATTATTGCTGTTGGTATTGCAAGCTGCAAAACCAGGACTTGTTGTTTATGATTCTTATGGAAAAAATGTCACAGGTGGGTGGCCCATCCTACGCGGTGAAGCTTGGAAGAAGAGATTCAACAACAGCAAGTCGAACTTTAGCCAACGCAGAGTTACCTGCCTTCTTTGAAAGCCTGGAGAGTCTTATTTCTCGCTTCCAAAAGAAAGGCCTTACTGCAAGGGACATGGTTGCCTTGTCAGGTTCGCATACTCTCGGACAAGCTCAATGCTTCACTTTCCGTGAAAGGATATACAATCACAGCAATATCGATGCCGGATTCGCTAGCACCCGCAGGAGGCGCTGTCCACGTGTTGGCAGCGACTCAACCTTAGCCGCGCTCGATTTGGTCACTCCCAATTCTTTCGACAACAATTACTTCAAGAATCTGATGCAAAACAAGGGTCTCCTTCAATCAGATCAAGTGCTTTTCAATGGAGGCTCCACGGACAGCATTGTCTCTGAGTACAGCAGGAACCCTGCAAGATTCAAATCAGATTTTGGATCTGCCATGATCAAAATGGGAGATATAGGTCTTCTCACTGGATCTTCCGGGCAGATAAGGAGGATTTGCAGTGCTGTCAACTAGTTTTTCCTTTCTTTTTTTCCTTGAAGATTCTCTCGGATCAAGTGTGCAGACATAACAATGTGTTATTTGTTTTCTCAAATTGTTTCATTCATTTAGTCTGTCAAGTATAAATTAATAAGCAACAAAATTCGTTCATGGGTTGTCCTATTCGTGTTTTGTTCTCTGGTCGTCTTACCCCATAATCAACCACACCCTGTGCTCCCTGTTCCTGGCCTTGATCACCTCCTTAATTTCCATATGGACTCAATAATCGGGACTAATTTTGCCTCTATTATAGAATTGGTTACTTACAGATAAAATAACAAGATGTTAAAATATGATTTAAATTAAATAATGGAATGATTGTTTTAGAAAGACAATTGATCTAATTTGAGAGATTTTTTTTAATTAGATTTGGCTATTTTTGCAAACATGAATGAGCTCATGGAGTTGATGAATGTGCTTAATTATTATTTTTCAAATTATTTGGTCTAACAAGTAAACTCTTGTTAGTTTTGACTATAAGATCTTTCTATATATTATTGCATGGTTTTATCTATTTCTCGTCCTTTTATTTTAATTTTATATATTTAACTTTTGTTTTTCTTGCTAGTTTGTACGGCACTAGCACCGATTAATATTAAATCCTTGACCATTATAAATTTTTTTTACTAAATTGCTTAGAACATGCATTCATCAACTCAATCACACCTGCTTACAAAACCTTATCAAAAGCAAAACTCTCAATCTTACAAGATATATAGCCACCCGAACATCTCCACCTTAATAGTTGGCCAAACGTAGGAAAACAACGCGAACTGAAGTACAAACGCGGACACCACAAACAAACATTGTGACCAACTTGCCAAAGTCACACAGTTGACATCTTCTCTCTATATATATACTTCCCAGCTTCATCAATACCAGCATTTTGTTTTCGGATCGAAGATGCCTGGACCATAGGTGGATTTAGCATCGCGTTAGACCCATGTTATTTTGAATTAAAAAAACCTTAGCTTGGAAATGGTATATAGATATATAAATTTAGTAAGTTGCGAGGGTGGCGTAAGGGTGTCGTGGTGTAGTTGGTTATCACGTCAGTCTAACACACTGAAGGTCTCCGGTTCGAGTCCGGGCGACGCCATTGTTTTCTCTTTTTTTTTCCCTTCAATTACGTAATCAAGCTGCTCACGACAAGAGCAAGTAAAGAAATGAAATCAGGCAAGAAAGCTGCTAGTTTTCTTCTTCTGAATATAATTTTTTCCTCTGAATGTTCCTAATAGAGTTGACGAAGTGAGGATTCCAGAGACAAGAACTTTCATGCCAGTCATTCTCTGGCTTATCGCACACCACATACTTCTTCGCTCCATTCCTGTCAAAGTTCCCACATGAGTAGTCAATATGGAAAAAGGAGAGTCCTGAGCTTCAAGTTTCGCGCAGGTTGTGCATTATTCAGTTTGGACATGAATGCAGTATAGAGATTCAGAGTTTCGTACGTGTATACCCTGCTCTCGCTGCAATTTCTGGTTGTAGAACTTGGAGGCAATATTCCACGTCTCACTGCAATTCTGATATGAAGAGAAGGCTGTCAATATGGGCAGGCATCCAAGAGGCTACGATGTTGTCACCGCTATTCTTTTCAGGCTGGCAGAAAGCTGGTAATTCTGATAAGCGATGTTGCGAAGGCTGGTAAATCCTAACATTGATAACAAGATACTGTTTTGTTCTGGTTTTTTAGAATTAACTGATTAAATAGTTGATTAATGGATCATCATATGTTGTTGATTCTGAAAAATTAGTTAAGAGACAGTGATATGTTGTATTGCCACATATTACCTACCCTATCAGTCTAGCACCATGAGCACATACAGAACAACAATGTAGTTTAGGGTAGGCATTGCCTGCTAGGGACACCAGGGCAATGGAAGAGTTAAGGTCTTGTTTGGTTTAAACTTTTTCTTAAAGCAACTGCTGATAAAAACCAATTTGGGAAGCCATATTTGTTGCATTGATGAATGCATCAAACACTCGATTGCCTCCAAATGCAAAGTTCATCCCAGATCTTAGACCAGATTTTTGTACAGTTCTTCTCCATTTGTACTGCACTGGAGATTTTATACCAAGAAATGAAGCTGCAAACAGTAGATTCCAATATAAATCAACATTTCATGACTCTTTTCACTATTCTGGGGTTGAGAAATTCGTCATTGAAAATATTCGTGAGAGAGAGGAAGCATGCATCTATGTAAACTTTTAATCAAGAAATAATTATTAATCAGACTAACACCAAACCCAACAAACTAATATCGAAGACATAATCAATCAAATAACATTTAATTTGGTTCCTGCATTGCTTAGCATAAGGGGTAACAAAAACCAGTAAATCCTTTCTACTCCCCTGCCTTCCATATAGTACTCGAAGACTGCCATGTGCCAGGGGAGAAAGTAACATCACAACTATAGGAATTGCCTGAAAAAGAACTTGGTGTTGAAATCTCAAACCTGTGTTCCTACAATTGTGAACAAGAGTAACGTTCTCATTTTCGCTTCAATGATCTAAGAGATCAATTGATTTTTCCTTCTAGAGTCGGATTGCTGTGATGGTTTCACTGGATTTGCTCTTTTATCCAAATCTTTGAATCAAGGATTACCACTCTTAATGAATTAATGAAGGGTATGTTTACATCACAATCAAGAACACTAAGAAATCAGTTGGCTATCAGCTGAAGCTTTTACCACCCCTCAAACGAGATGGAGAAAGGGTGAATAAAGAAAACTAGCCTTGGCCCCAACGTCTACAAAGATTAGCTAGTGTGTTTCTCACCATGGACACATTTTCCCCCCTCGATCTTAGACACTATACCATGCCGACTGAAATCACATCTTAGACACTACATGGTTTTTCTCTCGACTTGAAACATTGACCAAAATTAGTCGGAGATTTCATCACTAGGGGAACTGTATATTGAGAGAAGTGTATCACTAGTAAAATCAAGCAAAATCCACAAAATCGTTTTTTGCGTAAGGGATTCAAGTCATGAGAATAGTCATAATGTGCTGGGTAGACTAAAGACATCTTGGAGATCCACCAACAGAGCTACGGGTGATTAAGTAAATCAAGTATATTTGGTTTAGTACTTCTATTGATATTAATTTGCTCCAATGTCTCATAAATGAATTATTTGAATTATACTTAAAGGAAAATAAAAAGGAAAAATATAATAATTCTGATTGTTCAAACCTAATGATGGTATGGAAATAAGAAATTTAAGTTATTAACGGGTAGAAAAAACCCCATTCTGTTCATGGCAAATCTTGTGTTATTACCTTGTCATGTCTTAAACCCTGAACTCACACTGTGCCCATGCCCATTGATTTTGTGTGAATCATGTCTTATTCATTTCAATAAATAGTTTTAAAAAAAATACACGTAATTTTTAACATTTTCATCAGGCATAATGTGCTGCAATAACTAATCCAACTCAAGGCCGGATAGCCTTCATGGATGCACAGACTAATTCAACTAATCTGTCTTGCGGCAGGATAGGCATAATAGGTTGCATAAATATAAGTTATTAAACTTGATATGGCCTATGATACAATTCACAAGTTAAGCGGATTAATTAGGGTCAATCAAAAAAATATTTTTTCAATTAAAAAAATCATTTTTATCAGGTCATAGGTTGATTTGCTAGATCAAATCAAGTTAATACCATGTCGACTTTTTCTAAGTTCAGGTTAAAAATGAATCAGCTAAATCTCATAGTAGCATGTAAAATTAGACCGAGTGTAATATCCATGACATAAATTAATGGAAATTAAGGCTGGATAGCATAATGAGCTGCATACGCAGTACCAACTGAGCAGTCATGGCCAGTTTAGGAAACCCCAAATGCAAAAAGCTTCGCTGAGCCATTGTTATGGTGTCCATGATGTGATCCTTCCAATATTGCATTACCTTCTGCAATAAGTAGAAGCCAATAAATTGTATGTTTAAACAAGAGAGAGAATTATTCCTAAATACGTTGAAAAAATATATATTAAAATTATATAAAAGGAGCAGAAAAGAGCTAAAAAGAAGTGAACCTTGTTTCTGCATTTGAACAGCTAGCAGATGTGGAAGTGTGAAGGAAGGGCAACAGATGCATTGGAGGAGTATTTTGAGCCAAGAGTCTCTCAGTTTTTAGCGGTCAAAATATGTCTAGAAAAGCTTAGGGGTTAAAAAAACTTCTTTCACTTTAAGGATCAAATTGTAAGAAAACATTTCATTTTGCTTACGCCAACTTTTCTAGATTTGAAAGCGACAGGGCACTTTCATTTTAAGTGGATGTTTACTTATCTGACTAGAATTCTAACATCAAACGACATATCACATTAAAGTGAACACAGATACTGAACAGAGACAAGACAAAAGCCAAGTCGTGGCTTCTCTTGTTCCAACAATCATCTCTCTTGAACAAAACCTCAAGTCCCAGGTCTGTTAATGGGTATTTCGTTTCTTGTCTACTCCTCTCATTGATACTTGATTGCAAAGTTTGAGTCTTTTTAATGCAAACTGTATTGGGTTGGTGAAAACTTTGAAGAAAAGAATCATGTATCTCAAAACTACTGTTAAGGTTGAAACTTTAAGTGTTGGATTTGAGTTTTGATTGAATTAAAGTGTTTTGTTTTTTCAGGTTTGATTGTGTTCAAGTGTTGGGATCTTAGGTTATGATGAATTAGAGGAGTGTTTTATGTTTTGCCGGTATATAAAGATGTTATCTTCACCTTTCATGGGATCAAGTACTGGGGGTTTGTGCTCTGATGGATTATAGGAGCTATTGAGTTTGAAGTCTTGTTTTAAGCATCATTGTTTTAGGGGAGTGATTGTTTTTAAGTGTTGAGGATTATATTATATTTGGTGTTTTTAGTTTTCAGGGCAAAATGTATTGCAATTTTATGGAGCATGGTATAGAGTACGCGAAACAGGCAGTCAAGGAGGATGATGCTGGAAACTTTAGGAAAGCTTTCCAGCTTTATATGAATGCATTGGAGTATTTTCAAGCACAACTGAAGTATGAGAAGAATCCACAGATTGAGAAAACAATTAGGCAAAAATGTATGGGGTATCTAAGAAGGGCGGAGGAGATCCGATCTGTTCTTGATAATGGTAGGAGTATGCCGGCCACAAATGGTGATGCATCGGTTGCTGCACGGCCCAGGACTAGTCCAAAACCAAAGGATGGAGGTAGGAAGGGCAAGGAGGATCCAGAGCTAGCGAAGCTTAAGGAAGGGCTTGATTCTGTTATCATCAGGGAGAAGCCAAATGTGAAGTGGAGTGATGTGGCAGGTCTTGAGAATGCCAAACTGGCATTGCAGGAAGCTGTTATATTGCCTGTTAAGTTCCCACAGTTTTTCACTGGTTAGTTTCTTGGACGTAAAGCTCGCAATTGTGTGTTTTGCATCTGCTGTGATAACATATTTTTCGGGTTAAGATTCTGATGATGTCTTAAAAACCCTGAAACATTTCTGTAATAGGTTATTTAGTTTATGTGTAGTAGTTAATTAAAATATTCAGGTAAATAGTTTTCTTCTTCTTAGCTCGGGAAACACAAAATTAATGATAAAGCTCTAAGTACCTATTTTATAGTCTTCAATTGGGGAATTTAAAGACCCTTTAATAATAAAGTTGGTGATTTTATAAGAAAGACAAGAAATAACTTAAAAAATCTTCAATTTCTAAGAGTTTGTTCTTGTATTTTAGAATGTTTAATACTTTGGAATATATGTAAGCTCTTAAGAAATAAAAATATTTTGAATCTTTACCTGGATGGTTCAGGTGATATTTATACTCCTGAACTTTGTCGTTTTCAAAGAAGAGAATAACTAAACAAATTCTTTATTTTCAGTGGCATTAATAAGAAACAAATATAACTTACATATCATTAATGTGATAGTAAATATGGTAGATCTCTTAAGAGACCTATTATACATCTATAAGTGTAGGGAGATCATTACCTTTTATGTGAATAATTCATATAATTGTTCTAAAAATATGAATTTTTAGTCTTGGATACTCCAAACATGAGATATAACCTAACCTCGATTAAAGGGCACGACGAGTCATCCAACCCGTCACACTTTCAGCTTAGACGTTCATCTAGAACTTAGTATATTGCCTTGGATTTAGCTAACGGACGAATCAAAGTATATTGAGTATGACATCTCACTTAACTCATAATACCTTGGGTTCAACTAATAGCCAAACTCAAGTATGTTGTGTTTAGCATCTTGTTAGACTCATGTTATCTTGAGTTTAGCTATCAGCTGAATCTAAATATGTTAGGTCTAGCATCTTGTTAGGCTCATGATATATTAGGTTTAACTAATGGTTGAACCTAAAAATATTTGGGTCTAGTATCTTACCAGAATCATGTTACCTTAGGTTTAGCTAATAACTGATTTCAAGTATGTTGAGTTTGGCTTCTCGCAAGATTCATATTTCTTTGGGTTAAGCTGATCGTTAAACCTAAGTATTTTGATTTTGGTATATCATCTGAACCACCTTGTTATAAACTTTCTCAAATCTGGAAAAGATATATTAAAAATAATTACAGATTCAATGTTAGATGATATTTGATCTCTGGATGTTGATTGTCTGTTACTCATCCAGGGAAGAGAAAACCATGGAGGGCATTTTTGTTATATGGTCCACCTGGCACAGGAAAGTCATACTTGGCAAAGGCTGTTGCAACAGAAGCTGACTCAACTTTCTTCAGGTAATATATAAACCAAGATATTACAACTGACCATATTACTAGCAGATGAAAGTTTCTTAAAGTGTTGTTCACACATTGCATCAAGTGAGTGTTTGAACATTGAATGCGTAAACAATGTTAAAGGTTCTCCTTCCTCTATTTTTTGATGATCAGGATATATAATTATGTAGTCTTTGCAAGCAACTGTCAATAAACATGATCCAAGAAATTTGTAAAATGCTTGTGCATCAGGCTGGTTCTTTAGCAAATGCAAAATTCTTACTATTATCCCTTTTTGTTTGATTTCACTGGTAAATCATAAATAAATCCTTATATCCCGGGCATAATTCTTGCCTTCTACCCACTTTTGCCGATCAATATTGTTGACAAGTCCCAGATGATGCTTTTTGCAGTGTTTCTTCCTCAGACCTGGTTTCCAAATGGATGGGTGAAAGTGAGAAGCTAGTTTCAAATCTTTTCCAAATGGCTCGTGATAATGCACCTTCCATCATTTTCATTGACGAAATAGATTCACTTTGTGGCCAACGGGGTGAATGTAATGAGAGTGAAGCATCTCGTCGCATCAAAACAGAACTCCTTGTGCAGATGCAGGTATTTCTGTTTGCTGTTTGTGGATTAGAACTTTGTCCTGAGCTTCATTCCACGTTAACTGATAAGAGCTCTGTCATAAACTTAAACTGAGGTTCTTGTCCCATTTTAGGGTATAGGGAATGATGATCAAAAGGTTCTTGTTCTTGCAGCCACAAATACTCCCTATGCACTGGATCAGGTTATAAAAACATCCGATTTTAAATCGCATTGATTATGGACAGAAATATTTATCTTTTCATCAGAATTACTTGTTAGGAAATGTTAATGCAAAATAATCATACAGGCTATCCGGCGGCGTTTTGACAAGAGAATATACATTCCTCTCCCAGATTTGAAGGCAAGGCAACACATGTTTAAGGTGGTGCTTATCAGAATCATTGTAGCCTGTTTTTTGTCATGTTGAAACATGTTTGGGTTGTTCTTGAAATTAACATCGTCTTGATTGTCTATGCGCAGGTGCATCTTGGAGATACTCCTCATGATTTAACTGGAAGAGATTTTGAAAAGCTGGCTCGAAAAACAGAAGGTTTTTCAGGTTCAGATATTTCAGTTTGTGTAAGTGTCAATTTTTACATCAGCCTCTGCCACATCCCATCTTGATTCTTGCGACTCACTTTGAGCAGAATGTTTGAAAAGTATTAGTTTTTTACATTTTCTTCTGTGTGAAAATCGAAAATAGTCAACAGTTTCCTCTTTTTAAACTTGATCGTGACATCATCATTGATAGGTTAAAGATGTGCTCTTTGAACCTGTTCGTAAAACCCGGGAAGCGGAATATTTCATTAAATCCTCTGATGGCATGTGGGTTCCTTGTGAACTACAACGAGGAGCTGTCAAGACTACACTACAAGAACTTGATGCACAAGGACTTGCTTCAAAGGTATGGTGGACTGAATAAAACACTACTGCAGAGGGTTCAATTTGGAAAATATTCCCAAAAATTAGCACAACCATTGCTTCTGTGGTTGTGCCTAGGAGAAACATTGTTAGAATTCTACAAGAGGAGAAATATCATTTTTATTTTTGTTGTATTTACATAACGTTCAACAAGAGGAGAGACATGTTATCGTGATTCATAATTTAACATGCATGATTCGCGGGAGATTCATTTCAATTTGTGACTTCTAGCTGCATGCATCCTCTTTGGTGACAAACAATGACAAGATGCATTTGAGATCAATGACTTTGCAGGTCCTTCCACCACCCATCACAAGAGCAGATTTCAACAAAGTGCTTGCACGGCAGAAGCCAACAGTGAGTAAAGCTGATCTTGAGGTGCATGAGAGATTCACAAAGGAGTTTGGAGAAGAGGGCTGATGACTTTGATGAAGTGGAAGCAGAGCTTTGATTAATCCATAAATACAGGTTATGCATAGTTTAGTTGAATTATTATCCATCTCTGGTGGCTCATGTTTAGAGACAAGTGTTACTTTTTGCTCTCCTCGATCAGTTAGGCAATATTTTGAAAAGAAAAGAGGCTGCAAGGTGAACCAGACTGAATGACTGATCAATGCATGTAATGTTTAATGGTAAATGTATATATACAATATAAGCATTGTTTGCTATCCTCGTCCCCTGATTTTATGTCTTTTTGTTTTATTTTGGAAATCAATATATACATACACAATCTTCAAAAACAAAGCACCCCAGTTAGTTGGTAAAAAGATGAGGATGAAATTTGCCTATGAAATACTGCTAAAGGAGACAAAAACATTACTTTTGATCATGGATTTTGCATATCCCAGTAAAACTATGGAAAGGTGCTAGGGCGACAACTACTCGATGCATATCTTATTACTTTATATAATGGAACAGCAGAGATTCTTCGGCTTTGAACCATAAAAGAAATTAGGAAACATATGCAGCAAAAATCAATGTTAGATAAGAATATTGATCGATCTTTAATAACAAATTTACCATGGCAAGATGAGGAAATGACTACAGTTTTCCTGTGAACCAAGAATTCAGTGCACAAATTTCACGTGGCTGGCAACTATAATGATCCACCACCAGAAGGGCTGATGCCTCCTCCCTCTCTCTCAGGCTGTTGGTCTTGGTTGACCCCTGCTGTATCTTGGTGGGTTGCTTTTGGCAACATCAACAACAATCATCCAACCATTGATGATCTGCAATTAGGGTTGACAGAATGAAGGTCAGCCTGACTGCTTGGACGGTTAAAATACAAATGAAGAGAAACAAGGACTTGTATGACACCTACCTTGCCATTCATCTCCTTGAGGGCTGCACTTGCAGCCTCCTCTGTCGTGTACTCTACAAATGCATATCCCTTGGACCTCTTAGAAATCTTGTCCATTATTATTTTAACTGTAAGGAATATAATGCCATTATTTCAACTGTCCGGACACAACAGCAACATAGATGTGTCAACAAATTACAGAAGGCATGGCATACCTTCGACAAGCTCACCAAAGCCCTCAAATGCTGCGCGCAAGGTTTTCTCAGAAGTATAAAATGACAGACCTGCTCGGAACACAGATTGCCAAGCACGTGAATCAATTACAAAGCTAGCTAATCAGACAAATGTGTATCATGCAAATTTGATAGGAGGCCAATATTGAGATTTTGCGTGCAAAAAACACTTGTGCTATCTTGCAGTCAAGTATTTTAGAAGTAAAAGAAAAGAACTGGTGATCATAAGGTCATTAGAATTTGATTTGAAGATGCAACATACCAGTAATAAAAAGTTTCTTTGTTTTTACAGGAGTTATCTGACTTGCTTCTGAAGAATCTGCTGAATTGATTATTTGATCACCTGGACAATTACGTGTTAACATTACAGAAGAACCATTTGCCATGGAATAAATTTGCAATCACATTAAACTCAAAATATTGACAATGGGCTTTTCTGAAAACTCAAGTAACGGTATCATAACTCAACATCCAGCAGCAAATCCAGATGCTAGTTTCATAAAACTGACAATTGCGTATATACAACTAGCAATCTTAGTGCTAAAAAGAAAGTAACAAACCTCCATAATCCTTGTTTTCTGATTCAACATTCTTATCTGGCTGAACAGATAAAACACCAGGGACACCTAAAAACACAGAAGGGCATGTCATTAAACAGAACACGAAATGCCAAACAAAATTTCAATTCAAAGGGAACAAACTAAGCAGCTAGCTCCTGTGCACATTCCTCGTCAAGTTCACAACAGAACCCAAAATTCGATTGCCATGAAACATGATATATACACATTTGAGCATCCTTCTCGCTGCAAAAGAAATCAAATTTTCACTTTCATGGTATATAACAGCAAGTAGATTGCATTCTTTCTCAAACATTAACACCTACTTTCCCATGACCTTGGTTAGAATTTGAGCATGATAATCAACCATTTGTGCCTTTGTAACAACTCCAACTGCTGGCTTATCAATTTTAACCAGCCAATGTTTTGTATTCCCTGCAGGAAACAACAAATTGCTTCCAATTTGTGGATTTGATAATGTACTCAACCTGACACCTAAACTATAATCTTTCTCCGCGGAATTATAATCCGGGTCAGGCCTAACTGATATAACCCCAGGCAGCCCTACAACAGACACATCCATAACAATCAGGAAACATCTCAAAATTCACAATTTTTGCGTTAGTATCATAATTCTCAATACATTGGCGCCAAAAGAGAAAGAAACTTACTGGCAAGTTCAAGGGAAGCATCTTCATCAATATCGCAACTAAACCCAAAACGAGTGTCACAAGAAGAATCATACATACACATTTGAGCATCCTTCTCACTGTTCAAAACCAATAAAGCAATAAACTTGAGGCCAAAAAAACAACAGATACAAAATGGGTCATCGTTAAAAACGCAAACAACCCCAACCGACCTGCCTGTTACTCTCTCAAGAATCTTGACGTAGTAATCAATGATTTCTGGCTTTGAATTGACACCCTTTGGGGGACTTTCCATTAGAATCATCCAGTGTTTGTTAGTTTTAGTTGAAGTTGGAGTACATGTTGATGTTGTTGTGGCTTTTGTTGATAAAGAAGTGCAAGAAATGAAAGAAGAAGAAGATAAAGAATGGGTTTTTATGTGGTTCTTGTTCTTTATAGGGCTGTAAAGTTTGAAACTTGAAGCTTTAACCGGGAGTTTCTTGGATATGGAGGTGAGACTGGAGATGGATAATGAAGGAGAGAGTGTTTCCATGGCTGTCTCTAAGGTTTCATTACAGACCAGACCAAGCTCAGGCTATTGTTGTTTGCTGTTCAATGTTGTGATAGCAGTAGCAGAATCTATCTGCCTTTGATATTTTTTAGGCGCTTCGAATGAATGATGGTCGTTAATGACCAAAACGACGAGCCTATCTGCCTTGATGGGTGAGACTTGAGAGAAGTTGATTTGCAAAGTGACTAGTGATTTCTCTTCGAATGGGTCATTTTAGTAATGGCTTTTAAACCTGACTGGTAATGTACAGTTAGCATAATCATTTTTTTTTATATCTAAAAAAACACCGCGATACATTTTAGTTTTTTTAAAAAATATATCTAAAAATAATATCATTTTATTTTGAAAAACATAGCAATAAATTGTTCCTAGAAAGCATAGTCATGGAGTTCAAAACTTTACTATTGAACCTAACCAATGTTATCATCTCAAGTTTAAATCCAAAGAAAGGTTAAGAAAAAAATTTGAGCGCTTGAAATCTAGTCTGAGGATGTCCTGACAATTGAAACTTAAAAAAAAAAAAAGGATGTCCAAAACTTCATGTTCCTAGTCATGTCAATGGACAGTTAGGCCTTGGGTCATTCTTCAAGAGGTATGCCGTACGCAGATTTGAGATGTTGTTAAAGGCATAAGAGAAGAAATTTTGCCAGGGAAGTTTTTAATTTTATTGACAATTAGTTTATTATACATGCAAGAAATGCTTGGACATGTACATGATCTGGCTGTGAAGAATAATAGTTTGGCACTCGGTTAACTTTCACGTAAGAGGGGAGCTTCGATTTCGTCTTCCGGGTCATGGCTTAACTTTTCGTCCGGCTTAAGCAGGCAAGCAAAGCATAAAGCAATCATCTGAGAAAACAGAATAGTCGGTGGTTAGTTAGGAGAAAGGAGAAAGGGCGATGGAGGGTGAGGTTGTGCAGGGCCTTACCATGCTTACTGAAGCAACTATAATGCTGAAACCTTTACAGTCGAAAGGGGCAGTGCTCGATAGGAACCATGCTGAAACAAAATTCATCAATGAGCAAGCAAGATGGAATGCTTGTTGTAATAACCAAAGAAAGAATGTTGACATCGGAGACTCACAAGTCAATGGACTCATTGCGAGAGGGGATAAGAAACTTGCTATTGACTGGACACCAGCAACAAATCCCTGTGTTTTTCCCTGCAATAAACCAGTGTACTAGAACATGTAGGCAATGGATATAGGTCATTCACAAATATGCAGACGTTTAAAAGCACTTTCAGAGACTCGTAATGCAAACTCTAGCTTGAGCCTAAAATTAGAAAGGACGCACTGCAAAGCTGCTTCTGCCAGCAATCAAAAGTTGGCAAATTTGCTCGTAGGAATGGAATAAAGGCAGAAAATACTAAATGTTCATACCAGACTGCGCTAGTTTTGCAAACCTGATTCATTGAGCTTGAACCTTTGGAAATAATAGCATAAGTCTGCACGTCAAGCAATTCAGAACATAAACAACGACAAAATTAAAGTAGTCAGTGATGACCCTTCTTCTCTGATGTTCAGAAGAAAAGAGAGTGAGGATCATAGTACATACAGCAGGCTTCACGAGGATATAAATGGCTCCAAATGAGGCACTCAAGTATGGCACCTGCATTGGGCAATAAAAAATGTTTAAAGAACTTTGTATACTCGTTTAAATAAAGCGGTTGCCCCAGAGTGGCGAAGTGCTGGTTCAGGATAGAAATTTTTTCATTTTTTCAAAAGTGTAATGGGAAATCTAACTCTTAGGAATTAGGCAATAGGTACATACCCAAGATGCCCACGCCAGGCCATAGAGCAAACCCTGTTCAGAGAAAAAGCACCCGTTAAGAGTTTTCTTTTTATTTCTCAACATGTGCATTGGTTGCTGAGATGGTTGGGAGTGGCAACTTACATAAGCTATTGATGCAAGTAAGGCTAGAGATAATATCCCTCCCTCTCCGACCAATGGATTCAGAAGAGGAAGCACCAAAATCTAGACACCAGACACAAAACAAACATATGTTAGGCAACAGAATCTCTCAAGTTCATTGAAATTCCATTGAGATCCTATGATGAGCTGAGAACAACGAATAAAGGGACCACATATAAAGCGTTTGATTTACATGTTTCCAAAGAAAGAGCCCAGCAATTTTTTATTTATTTAAGCACAGTAATCCCTTCAGATTAGTAAATGAAACAACAGAAAGATCATCTCCATGTCATACCTGAGAAAAGATTGCACCGATTCCTACCATCGACAGGATTTCTGAATATTGATTCTTGTTAAAGCCAAACACTGCCTTCAGATAGAACTGCATAGGTAGGTTACAAGCAATCAGGGGATCTAAATAGAAAGAGAACAGAGTAGATATGCGCCACCAAAGAACATTACAATTAAGGCCAGTCCTTGTTTTCCAAGGGTTTAATTTCTCTGATAATCAAGATTTAAATAAGGGTAGACATAAAGGGAACTTACGAGTAAAACTGAGCTGATGCCAGACATTCCCAGCTCATAGAAGAAGGAAACAAACGAAATGCCTCCAAGTGTAGGGCTGAAAAAATGAAAGGTAAAAGAATGTTGCTTTGCTCAAAAAACAAAAATAATGCAGCAGGACAAAATAAATGAATGTATTTGAAGAGGAGCAAGTACCTCTCAAACACTAAAGCTGCAGCATCTCTCATTGATTCGTATCTTTTGTGGGCAACATTTATTATCTTAGTCAAGAAGGTTGAATCTCGATCCCTCTTTGGAACCCATTCAACCGTTTCAGCTAGAAGAAAATGCATATAAACTGGACTAAAGATCAAGAAAGCAATTGAAACCTGAAACAAAAGGCTTAATTTTATCAAATGATGATTGCAGATGATTTCTAGAGTACAAAAATAAAGTAAATAAAAAAATAAATATAAATCAACAGATGAGTATGAAAAAACCATGCTGCTAGCTAGCTTGAAAATCTCACAGAACCTACTTACCACAAAAATGTATTTCTCAGGAAGAAAACGTGCCAGAAGATTGCCCAAGACATGAGAAGCAGAAAAGAAACCAGTGATCCAACTAAATGCTGCAGCCCTGTTTCCTTCTTCGATAATATCTGCCTACCAAAGGGATGAAACTGTGATGCCCCAGTATCCTTAACCATGACACGATTTTTTTTTTATTTTTTTGGTTGAAAACTCATACCGCGTAAGCAACAGCAATGCAGAAAATACTTCCTTGACTTATAATAAATGAAATTGTCCGGAGCACATAGTACACATACACAGATCCCCTCGATTGGTTCCAGGCAAGCACAGCTGAAACAATAGAAAAGGAAAATAGAAAATAAAATTAAAAAATCAGCAGAATAATCTTGGTTGCAGTGTGCACGTGTGAACCTTCAAATAAGTTAAGACTGTGTGTTGCTTCGCTGCATATATCCATAACAATGAATTCAGTATTCCTAGTAGAATGTACAAGCCTTCCATAAATCCTAGTTTCTGATCAGAAATGCTCATCTGGAACACACCAAAGGGGAATATGGATGTTGATACAGTAATAAGGAGAAGCAGTTTACGCCCATATTCATCTGCAAGCTGGCCTAGGAGTGGTAATACCACCATCTTGAAAATTCCAACCACCTACAAGCAAAAGGAATCATCTCTTGCTTGAAGAATATTAATCCTGTTTTGTAATCAATCAGTTTTGAGTGCTGGGTTAAACATGAAAACTACACACTGCAAATTTCTTCACCTGAATTCTAATTACCCTATTTAGCATTACTGAAACACAAAATCATGATCACCGTCAAATGTGAACCCAAGCATGCCCTAATTGGCTCAAAAGATTCACATGGCAAGTGCAAACCAAATAATAGAAAACAATGAATATCTGACTCGATTGTTGAGAAAAAAAGGGTAAATCCCAAAATTCTAGAATGATCCTGCCTACTACCTAGTATCCATACATGAGGAATACATTCCCTTCCTCTCAAACCTTTGTTTTTTTTTTTTCCAATAAATGAAAACTGAGAAACTGGCAATTCCCACAAACCCAATTAGCAAAACTTCTTAAATTATAAAAAATAGTGCTTAATCAGCTCCAAGCCGTAAAACACATAAAAAACCACAAAATTCAAAAACCCTTATTTCCTTTTTCTTTCATTTTCTCGCCAACCAAACAAACAATTGTAAAAAACAATAAGCAGAGCAAGCATTTCTTATGTTTACCGTTTGTTGGAGACCACTGATGTAAATAGCCTCGGAGCATGTAGTCTGACCAGGACACAAAGCACAAGTAACAACATCGACAAGAACAGAAACAGTCATTTCCTC
Source organism: Populus tomentosa (assembly GCA_018804465.1). Classification (NCBI taxonomy): domain Eukaryota; kingdom Viridiplantae; phylum Streptophyta; class Magnoliopsida; order Malpighiales; family Salicaceae; genus Populus; species Populus tomentosa. Next base: position 1,000,092 of record CM031983.1, on the reverse strand, counting down.
GGCAATCCAATGAAAACATAGTGGCAACAACAAGTGTGCTAAAGGCCTAAGCTCTCTCAACCCGCCAACGCAGTCCTTAAACACCATAACTAATATCTCCAAGAACTAAGCTCTGGCTTTTTTTCTTGCAAAAAACGAAAGAAATTAACCCTGCCAAAGATGGTGTCAAAAAGGGATACAAGATGAAAATGATAGTTTTGACACGGTCATGAAAAGGGTTTTCCTTTCAGTATTTAAAGGGTGACAAAACCCATCAAGTCTGTGACTGAGATCGTGTTGTATGGTTCGTTGTTCATCAAAGATATATTAAAATGAGATCTTTTAACATTTTTTTTTTTTAACATCAACATGTTATAATTATAAAAAACACTAAAAAAAATAATTTAATGTTGTTTTAAATTAAGAAAACTTAAAAATTAAGATTAAAAACAGAAATTAAAGCACTCTCAGACACAACTTTTGCTAGCAACATGAATTCACGTGCTGGGTTAAGTTTGTCTTGTGTCAAGGGTCTAGTTTGCCTGTGGATGATGATGGAGTACAGAGTACTGGTGATGAGATGGCCATGGATCAGCCCATCTGGCCCCTACTAGGCATCATTGTTATTAGAGTTATAAAAAAAACAGATTGAGTTAAGAATGGAAATGGATGTTTGATAATCGGCAAACTACGGTATTAAAAAACCTTTAACACTGCCAACTACCTGGCCCTACATCGATCAATGCCAATAATTACAAAGCGGTGGTGGGCCCCATTGGAGATTGAAATCCTTACATGTTTTGAGATTGAGACCCTCAACTTCGGGATTTTACACGTGGTGAATTATTTAATTATAGAAAATTTGTTTTTAAATAGAAAATTTGTTTTTAAATAGAAAATTTGTTTTAGCATTGCATGTTAAAAAATCAAAATAGTGTTAGGCCCTGATTCAACTGTATTTTTATTTAAAAATATATTAAAATAATATTTTAATATTAGTATATTACAATAATCTAAAAAAAACATTAACTAAAAGTAAACACAACTCAAAACAGGATTTTTTTAGAAGATTGACAAAGAGACGGTGGCTAGATAAAGTCAGCTTAAGATTTGGATTGCAACAAAGAAAAAAACAGAGAGAGAAGTGGTGGGAAGATCTTATTATTTGTTTCCTCTTTCAAATAATCACTGTCCCTTTTCATCTTTTTAGAGTCATCACCAAGCATTTATGTACTGGCCACTGTAGGAAAAAGAAAAGAATATGCTTCCTAAGGTAAACATTTGGGTATATCCTTATAGGTGATGATTTGTTTTGACATGGTTGGTTTTATTATGTGATGAGATGTGCTCAAGAAGGACATCAATGAACCCATGATTCTGGATAGGTTCCTGGTCTAGAAAGTTGATTTTTTTCAGTGAGATTGAGACAACCGTATGCTTATATATTTTAGGATATTTTATATATATATATATATATATATATATATATATATATTAGTATATTAAAATTATTAGAAATCACTAAAAAATACATCAATTTAAAACTTTTTTAAATCAAAATTATTTTTAAAAAATATCCAGAAACAGAAAATCACGAGGTGTACTTTAAAAAATTGTCTATTCAAGGATTTATTTATCACTCTTATGTTATCATTTTATGTATGATGATATCACCGAGAATTGGCATAACTTGACTTTGTTTAGGATTTTTAATCTAATTGAAGTCAAAACCGATCTAGTGAAAATTGATTTGGTTTTACAAACCCGGTCTTCTTACCATATGCTTATAATTATGATAAATCCTATAAAACAAATCTAATAATCTAATCTCCAGGATGAATATCTAACAGGTGAAGAAGACTTCTTACCGGACTTAACTAGATGCGAGTCGTGTACAAATGATGTTATGGGTATAATAAACACGGCACCGAACCATTACCATCCCTATTTATAATGAGTTTCAGGAACAGACTTTTTTCGTGGATGCATAAAAATAAACTGAGTTCATGGCCCTCACAATTCCATCCAGACCCAGTAATTTAAAAATCCATATCCAGTCATATTCAAAATGGGTTCGGGTTTGTAAATGGATAATAGATAAACTGACCATAAATATCAACTGCCATCCCTAAGCCGGACTCAAGAAACAGTTAACCATGCCAGCATGACCACCACGGCTAAAAAACACGGCAAGGCAATTGAACCATCCATCAACTGCTACCCCAATCCATGCAGTGAAGTTTATCAATGTCATTGGTAGTGGAAGACTGAGAGAACAAGAGTAGAAATACAGAAACTTCTTTTACAATGTCCCCAAATAACAAAATTAAGTGACAGAAAAACCGATTTTCCAATACAATGTTCATACAGCTCTACATTCTTACTCTTGCATTGCGATTATATTTATTTTACATGAAAATATAACATTTGCTCTACTGATATCAAGTTAATTTGAACCCATGAACTTTATTTGCTCCTGTACAGAGAGGTATACTGGAAGTAGGGAAGTTCTGTTCTTTTAGGGTCCACTATACATCAGGACATGTTATGTGAGAAGGGGAAAAAAGGACTTTGACTACTCTATCTGGCTTGCCAGTGCTGCATCCTCATCTCCAGCATCCAATTCTTGTTCCACACCTTTCACCTGAATGCAGAAGATTTTCATGAGTTTAATTGACAGAAATGCATGGGAAGAAAAAAGAGTTGAATCCCACTCACAAGTTTGTCAACTATTAACAGCCAGGGAAACAAAAGATGATGTCAAGCAAAATCATGGGCTATGTAAAGCGTTAAAGAAATGGCACTAGCAACAGTGAGGCATGTATGGTAACACAAGAACTTATCGAGCAAGGAAGCTAGAAGTTTGGAAGCACACAATTAAAGAGGAGATGCCAAAATGTGTACTCATATTTTCCTATACAGAGAGAGATGGACTGAAACAATAGAATCCACTTTGCAGATGGTCCAGTTTTTCTCATTATTTCTAAGGCCAATTAATCCCTTCAACACGATTTCTTTCTAAACATCATCCCTCTTTCTAAATGCATGTTGACACTCTCATCTTTCTAATTTTTTTTTTAAAAAAAAATGTTAATTGCTGGTCAGAATGCACTTCAGAACATAATAATATATTCAAACAGTAGCACAAACTAGATTGTGTACATAACACAGGAGGGACATAGTTAGGAAACTGCACCCCTGGATATCTTCAAGAACTAGCCAAGAATCAATTTATGCCATAGTTTATCTCCATTATCCCCAAGCTTTGTAATCAGGTTTTAATGCTTTCACCAAATAAGCATTTGCCTGGTAAGTTCTATAACTTATGAATATATGCAGCTTGTCATGGCATTAGTTTTCATCGGTTTCATTCTTTAGTTCTGTTCATACATGCTTAATTTAATACATAGCAAACTCAGAGACACGCAAATTACAAACACACAGTCCACCCTTAAAAAGTGAAATCAACTAAGGAATGCACACCAAGTTTTGAACTTTACTGCAGAGCCCGATAACAATTCAAACAAAAACTGTGATTTTACATCAATTGGAAATCTCAAACATGATTTTCACTTGTTACCTCTGGTACATAATGCATCAGCATATTCTCTATTCCAGATTTCAAAGTGACGGAAGAGCTCGGGCAGCCACTGCATGCACCTTGCATTGTCAATTTGACTATCCCAGTTTCCCTAAGAGAGAGAAAATACAAATTTCAATTAATTATAAGAAACAACGTGGATTGCTCATTCAATACGCTGTGAACATGTTTAACCATGAGAAGAAAAACCTACTCATCAAAACCCCGATACTCAATATCTCCACCATCATCCTGCACTGCTGGTCGAATACGAGTCTCCAACAGCTCTTTAATCATTGTCACAGTTTCTGAGTCGTCCTGTATTGACAAGCATTAATATTTTCATATTGAGTGCTTAATGCTCAATTTAAATTAGTTAAGATCATTAGAGAACAAACAATGAAATCCTCCAAAATCCCAGCTACTTTCAAGTGAAAACATAAACTATATTCAGCTATTTTACAGAAATCTACAACATGCAGACATCTATTGAACTTCATACCAGATACATAGAAAATGGATGAAAGCACTATTCAATTGCTCATGACATTAATATTTGGCATATGGGTACTGAAAAACTGCATAACATGCTACATCCATGTTGATTAAATATCTTATTCCAAACATTTGGATTTTCTCAACACAACTATGAACCAGCACCACCTCTGAGCTAAACTCGTGAAAAAGGGAAACTGAGAGAGGGGGGAATTAGAAAGAGAACATAGCTTCACCTTGCTATAAGTTCATGCCCAAGGGAAACTTTCTGTAGGAACCTGACCTTGGATTTTTCCACATAAGTACATACCAAGGACCACCCAATGTGAAATGCAAGCTTAAATAACAAAGATGTGAAAAAGCATACTCCGAACAAGCAAGCTTCATTTGTGTGGCCTGCTGGAAAATCAGTACACTAAAGATATACCTCGCTAATAGCCGTGTCCTTCGCTGCAGCAGTTTTTGAGTCTAGAAACAAAGGTTCTCCAGAAGAATAGAAGTCCATGATTGCTGCAAATATCTCAGGTTCTAGGAACTCCCAAGAAGCATCATCTGACTTTGTTACGGTGACAAAATCAGATCCAAAGAAAACTCGAGTGATACCTATGGAAAAACATTACAGGATACAATTAAAAAATTATAAACAATTGTAGCATAAGGTTAGCCTAAGAACAAAACCAATTCTATCTTACCATCAATTTCGTAAATAGATTTCGCCAACGGAGAATTCATAGCTGAACGAGCATTTGGGAAATCCGCACTCCCTACATCCATAATTGGCTTCCCAGGATGAAACATAAGGGATAATGGATTCGGTGTTGACTGGGTTTGTATAAACATTGTCCTCCTCTGCGCTGCACCGGCCATCACAACTCAGCTTAATTAACTCCACTGAGTCTTTAATTACAAGGCCAGAAAAAAGCATTGTAACCTCTAGAATTCATAACTTTACAGCATATCCCATGACCCTCGGATAAAATCTGTAGCATCCCATTTTACTTATCTTAAAACAAAAGACCCTTTACATGTCTTAAAACAACAACTAACATAAAACATAAAAATTCAAACCGCGAGGTAGAAATAACAAAAAGTAACAATAATTTCAATCAAAACAGACCAACCTGTCAGAAGGGTCCATTTCTCTGGGTGAAAAGAAGACTTCAACGTCTTGCATTCAGAGAAAGCACCACCACGGCTGTGCAAGAACGGTGCCATTGCTGATGAAACATGTATAGAACGGCAAGGTGTTAATCGACATGTAGTATTGATTTCTCTGCAAAGTTCGAATCTTTTTTGGTTTAACAAAGCTCGCGATATTAACCTGCCAAAACCCTTCATTGTTTTTCTCCTGTTGTGCAGTTTTGAATGGGAAATCGCTGCCGAGAGATGCAAAGCTTCGAGCTTTTTAATGGTTGCGGTGTTATTGTAATTAAGAGGATAAATGAGGGTAGATAAATTGAAGTTGGGCAACAGATCAGCAGCTTTGGCGGCAGGGAGTTGGGTAGTTTTGGACCGTTGATTTTAAGAGATCATAATTGGAAATTTGGAAGTATGCTTTGATCCTTGTGTTTTGTGAAGTCTACATCTTTAGTCCCTATCTATTAGTACACCAAGGCTAATTCCAGCTAAATATTTTGCTGAAAATTAATTTATTTTTTAAACGTTGTTTTTATAAAAATAAAATTTCAAAAAAATAAATTATATTTTTATACTTGATGATGTCATGAAAAATAAATTAAAAAAATATTTTTTTATTATTGGACTATATTATAAAAAGTAAGCTAAAAATAACTTATTAGTGTTTTTTTTTTTTTTAAGTTTATTAAAGAATAAAGATCAAATATAATGAATAAAAAGTTGTATAATGATCAAACTAAAAAAATTTATTTCAAATAAAATAATTAAAATAATAAGATCAAATATTATATGTAAAAGAATTTCAATTGATAAATGAATAAGAAAAAAAATAAATAATTACTAAAAAAAAAGAAAATATTTATGTAAAAATTAAATTAAATCAAATTTTAATGAATAAAAAATAAAATAAAAAATTATTAAAAAAAAGATCAAATTTGATATAATTAATAAATAATAAAATATTTTTATTGACTTCATAAATGTATTTTTATAAAAGAAAAATATTTTTCTAAAAACCAAGATAAATTTTTATTTAATTAAAAAAATATCTCTTATTAATCAACTTTTATTAAAAAAAACAAATATAAAAAAAATTTAAAAGTAATTTTCATAAAACAAACAGATAGTAATCACCAAATCATGCTAAATTGTCATTCTATCCCGTGTTATTAAACCATGAAGAGCAACAAAGAGCAAATGATAAAAATTTTAAAGTTAACTTTATCTATCCTTTTAAACACGTATCTGAACAAAATAATAAAGGATTGTCTGATATTTTTATTATGAAATATGCAAGGTGTTTATCTTTTCATGCAATGGGAACTTGAATTTTTTTTTTTTTTTGGATTTCCTTGATATAAAGTTAAAATAAATAGGATGGGGTAGGACAACAGCTTTTATAAAGTTTCCCAGCCCAACATACATCGATCAACGAACAAATCTTTAGTAATCGTTTGGATTATTGGATAATTTTTGACATTTTAAAGCTTTTTATTGTATATTTGAGCAAACCTCAAGCATCCTAGGTTATCGTCATAGTCTTAATTTTATATTCAGATTATTTTTTATACTAATTTCAATATTAATTTTAAATATTAATTTTTTATATTTTTAGATTGTTTTTAATGTGTAATAAAAAAAATAAAAAATAAAAATAAAATATTGATATATTTTAAAATAAAAAAATATTTTTAAAAACGACAGCTAATACCCTCTTAAGCGCCACGTGTGACACAGAATATAACATCGCTAGCACTGAAAGAACACGCGCCAGCCTGCCATCGTCAAACCCTATCGTCTCTCCCTCTCTCCCTCTCGATAAAAATTTATCTGAAAAACAAAATCACCAAATCACAAACCCTAACCTAAATCCACATGAAATCAATCGCCCCCCTTTAACAAACCCTGATTTGATGACTATTACAATCCAATCGCACAAACCTTGACAATTATTCCTTCTCTTTTGTTTCCTCTCTGTTCAGGCCTATCTGCTGTGGTCATGGAGGGCTCTGTGGTGGCCATGGAGGGCTCTGTGGTGGCGGAGGAGGATCTCGGAGCCCCCGAGTCATGGGAGGTGGCTGATCTAGACCAGACGATGAATCGTTTGTCTCTGAATAAAGAGACTAAACATCAACAGCCTCAAGATCAGCTCCCTCGCTCGGGTTCGGGTCCGGGTTCTTTGGGTCCGGGTGAGAAAGTAACGGATGATGTTGCTAATCAAGTCGACCAGTTTCTCCTTGAGGCCTTGCAGAACACTCGCGAACGCCTCTCAAGTGAGTTTTTTAATTAATTAATTTGTTTATTTGCGTGAATTTAGCTGGATAAGGTTTTCGTAATATGTGAAGTGGTGTTGATTTTGCTGAAGATTTTGTGTGTTGGTGTTTTTCACTGGGTTGTAAACTTGCTTAGCGTGTCAGGGTCAATTATTGTGCGGGAATTGAGTATTGACCTTTGAAGAAAGTGACAATTCTAGATGTATGGTGATGGTGAGAATATAGGAGTAGGAAATTGTTCTATCAGAAACTTTCAGGGAGTGTTGTGTTTAAGGAAATTTTCTGGTAGTTTTTGTTCGATTGCACGAGAGGGAGACTTAGGTGGGTGATTTTCTTAATAATTAACTAGATGGAGTTCTGGTAGATCTACAGAGTGCTTTCTTTTCGCCAGATTTATTTTTGGGGAGGGGAGGGGTTGGGATAGGCTAGGGTTATGAATAGAATATCAGGCTGGTTTCAACCCAGATTCTTGACTAATTTAGGGGTTACAATTTCTTAGTGAAATTAGGCTTGACAAGGGGTTTTTTTAATAGATGCAGTTGTTAATGATTGTAATATAATTATAACGATCTTATGAGTTCCTTGCTTCTCTTTATGCAAAGTTCAGCGTTATGAGAGCAGAAGGATGACCTGCTGGTTGTCTTTATTCACATCATTTCTGTCCTTTTTAAGTGGTTTTGAGCATCCCTTGTATCCTTTTTTCTTTATCCGAGTAAAGACATGTAATCTCTGTTGTTTAGTTTTGCGGATGGAACAAGACATAGAGAAGTTTATCCGTGATCCAAACCAACAACAACTAGAGTTTCAACAGTTGCCTACTTCATATTTAAGGCTGGCAGCACATCGTGTAGCACAGCATTACTCACTGCAATCAATGGTTTTGTTAGACAATAGTTTACCTGATGGCTCTGGCTCCAGAATTATTGTCTGCAAGACTTCCAACTGCAGGCTTCCCTTGATTCGCCTGGCTGACATCCCTGTGAGTTTGCCATCAGAAGACGGTGATACTGTTAAGGTTGCAATTAAACAGAGGCCACAAAAAGGGTCTCAAACTGCCAATTCAAATTCATTGAAGACAAATAATTCCAAAAGTGTGGAGGAAAGAAAAGAGGAGTACAACAAGGCACGTGAACGGATATTTAACTCTAGTAGTTCCACTGGTGGTACTATTGGGAAACCGGACAGTGAACCAAGGTCGCAGGATTGTTCCCAGCACGGTACATTTGGTATATCAAAGTCAGAAGAGAAATCTGCTCCGGGTATTCCTGATTTAAGCTCTGGACGGGGTTTAATTGAATCTTCCACAAGTAACAGTAGATCAACAACATTAGCTCGAACAAGAATCGAGAAGGAGCCAGTTGGTAGATATAGACCAAACAATAGGGTAGCCATATTTCGGGACCGTGAGGTTGATCGGAAGGACCCTGACTATGATCGAAGCTATGACAGGTATTTTGTTCATGCTTTTCTTTTGCAATCTTTCCCTTAGCATGTGCTTTATTTGGCAGGGATAGGTTGCCAACTCCTATACTAATCCTCTCAGTGTGGCTCTTTTCTTCTGGTGAGGAATAATGTCTATTTCCTCATCCTATCACGTTGTTTGATTGAGCCAACCTAATTGCTTCTTATTGGTACCTAATCAATTAAATTTACCAACCAAACATGTATTTACAAGCGCGCGCACCCTGCTGTCCATTAAACTAACTTACATGATATCTTGTGGTCTTGTCTTGATCATTCACTTATATTTTACATCTTTGTACAAAGCTGTCTTATTGATCAATCACACACTGCAAGAGTTCATGCATGATATGTTTACATATGCATTTACAGGTGTAATGACCCATACTCAAAACTAACCTATGAAAGATACAAAACTTCAAGTTAGGACTCCAAAACAATTTGGTTGGTAACCTATCACCCGAGCCCTCTTTCAATCTCACCTTGATTCTCTGAAAATAATTTAGCAACTACTAATGAGATAACCCAGTGAATGATTAAAGAAATAAGCATGGGAAACTTCATAAGTTTTCAACATATATGCCCAACATTATATTGACATAATATTTTCACAAGTAAACATGTATGACAATTGAATGTCCATATCTCATATACATACACTACCCAATAGTAGCAAATGTAGCATATAGGCGGCCACAATCTCATGTAAAGTAAACTTTACTCTTTCAGATATCATGTGCAATTATATCAACACAATATTTTAGCTAAAACATATCTTTTACTTTAAAAGAACACGTTATACTTCAATCTTTCATAACCGTACTCTTATTTAGCAACTATTCAAAACTTAGGTCATATATATATATATATATATATATATATATATATTCAGCAAGAATAGGATTTATGCATACTTATTAATTTAATTGCTCACCTTAAGCTTTAGCCCTTATTCCCCTACTTTTTCCTTCACTTACTTTCCTTTCCTTTCCTTTACATCTCACAATCTATCCTTGGTTGTCTTTCTAACAACTCTATTGAATTTAAGCCTTAATACTTCACAATTTGTTCTAGGAAGATATGATTGGTAGTGTTAGTTTGTAGGATGGTGTTTAGCTCTCTCTTGAGTTCAAGAAGTGGAGGGAAAAAGATGTGATTAATTCTGAAAATTCTGACAGAAAGCACCTCTCTACCTTCCTTTTGACACCTCATAAGCGTGACGTGCCAAAACTTGTCCTCCACCTACTGAATCATGCAAAAGTTATCCTACTTCACCTAGTTAAATTAGTAATTGCATTTTAACCCTTCTTTTCTGTAGTTCTTCGGCTTTTGTCCCGTAATTTTCTCTAATCTTACATTATTTTAATGAAATCATCAATTATAGTTGAAAGCAAATTTTAGGGTGTCACAGTAAAACAATGCTGTAAATTGTTCCTGAGATTCAATTGCATTTTAGCTTCTCAAGAATTTTTAGGATGGCATGTCTTCACTGATTTTGGCTGTGTAACTTCTCTGGCAAGTTGAATTCCCTCCTTTTCCACGCTGAAATGTTCAATGTCTGTCCTTTTGATGGAATTTCATGATTTGCAATGCTATGATAGAATTAGTGGCTCATGGCCAATGAAAACGAGGACTAGCTTTTGATGGAACCAAAATTGTCTTCCAATATTGATATTGTATATGAGAGAAAGGAATACCTAAAAACATGTATATGTAGTGTTAAGTATGATTATTTTTTAAGTCAATAATTTGAGCACCCACCTGTTGAAGATTGCAAATTACTTAATCTAGTCTGGATCTGGAAATTAATTTCTCGTGCTTGTGATGTTAATTACCTCACAACATCAATTAGCTTGATTTATTTTTGTTTAATAGAGAAAATTTACAATGAAATGTTCTTCCAGGTATGTGCAAAGATTTGACCCTGGTTTTGGGTTCAATGGGGGAGGACCTTACACTATCCAGCCTATGTACACTCCTGCACTAAATTACAACACCGAATTTCCACAGCTTGGGTCCCGTCACATATCTCAGATATCTACAGAACACCAACCTCACCCTCTCCCTCAACATGTACCAGGGCCCTGGACCGCACCATCAACCCCTGCAGGGATTGGGTATGGTCATCCTGATACTCTTATACCTATGTTTAATCCGAATCATGTTGGTGCACGCTCCACACCTGCCATTTATCTGCATTCCTCTCAGTATCCATGTCAACACCCAGGAATGCCTTTCATCCATCCTCATGAACATGTTCAACCTTTTTCACAGGTATGGGAATTAGAATGGCTCTATTTTCCTAGTATTAGTTGAAAAATCTCTTCTTTTTGAAACGAAAGGGGGCTTTTGGTACAATAGTAAGATGAATGTTTTCAGTTTCCCTAGTTTTTGTGAGATATTTCTGTAGTTTGATGACCCTACATTTAATAATCTACTCATTAATCATATTTGCAATCACATGTGATCTTTCTTGTCATATCTGTTTGACCAAAGATGTCTATAGCATGGTATGCAGTGTCTGAAATATCCTCTCTTCCTTCCCTAAAGAAAGAAAGAAATGGGGGAAAGTTTGGATTATCACCATGAATGACCCCAGCTGTTTGATGATGATAAATTTCTCCCTTTAGTAAATTTGGTTTAGTGACTTGCACTCGATGTGATTATTACTGCTTCTGTTCACAATTGTTGGATTTTGGTTGTGGTATCAATTTTTTTTCATCTCTTTGCATGTACAGTCTCATCAACAGCAACCTGATGCAAGTTTTGGTTTAGCCCGGCCCCGTTGAGGGGCTTGGGCCATGCCTGCACTCTGCCAGCCGGAACTTAGGCATGAAATATTGATGAGCTGATTCAACTCTGAATCATATACGAACTGGCAGGAGTGCAGGCATAGAGAACCGAGTTGGATTGGAGTGGACATTTTTTCTCATGAACAGACGCTGATCCATTCCACCAGTCTTGGTTTTGCTTGAGGCTTCTTCATGTGGTGAAAGACGAAGAAGCTCAAGGGCTTGGCAGATGAATGTACAAGAGCTCTGTTTTGTCACTGATGATGATGAAAAAGAATCGTCAGAGTTGGGTATGTGTGTGCTCAGTCTAATTGAAGGTACATACCTTTTGTCACTCTGCTCTTCTTGTTATTTAACTCTTGCTTTCAGGCCTGGCTATATCTTTTGTTACAAGATAAATTAATTTGCTCACCTCATCCCTACAGACTGTGAGGGCCAAGGGGGATGCGCTTGAAGGACATTTTTATTAGAGCTGGCATTTTGTTTTTGGTTCGGCGCAGCTTGGTTTTGCAGCTTACCCCTTTAAACAACTCTGATTACGACTGACTGTGACACCTGACCGCAGGAAAAATGAAGCAATTCGCTTCATGTATTGTAGGAACATGTATTTTTGAACTGTAATAGCATCTTTCATTGTTATCTATGATAAGTGAAGTTAACTGTAATTTTTTCCTGTTTCCGGACACTTTCAGTGCTCTTTACACTAAAATTTTACACTTATCTGGATGCCTTGTATTTTCTGCGCAGTAGTTGCCTACGCTTGTACAGTTGTACAGGGTTGGCCCCTAAGGAGCAACACTGATGCACCGCATCAGAATTTGAGGGATTGCAACCTTGTTGGTTTATTCTCCCCATCTCTTGGAATAATTTTTGTTATGCCCGCTGATCATGGGATAGATACTGGAACGACCATTGAGGCAGCTTTTCATCAGTTGCGATTGACCTGGTTTGGTAGGTTGATTGGTGACCTAGTGCATTTCAAATCTTGTTGGGCATTAATCTGGTAAAACTTGGGGCACTTATTTATCAACAGCTCGATTGGATGATTGAATGAAATATGGTCAGATCAACTTGAATTTTTTTATCCTAAGGACCCGTTGGGGGTCAAACTTTATCTTTGATTGGGGGCAATAGGGAGTGATTCATCAATACTCGAAAATAATTGAATTGTGTGGACTGTCAGGATTGCAAATGCTGGAGGGACGACTGCCGGACAGCCACGATCGTAACTGGTATATGTGTCCTCGTCCCCTGAGAGCTCTCCCGTTTGAGCCTTATACTATGTAAACAGGAAAGAGCATCACTGGTTTGTGTCTTCTGTGAACAAAGAGAAAAAGGCCAGTGTGTTTGGATACACAAGGTATGAACGATTGGACCAAAAAGAACATGATGTTTATGAAACTCTACAGATAATGGCTTCATTCTGCCAGCACGCTGTCACGTGAAAATCAAAACCTTTCCTTTTATCCTTCAGGTGCCTCCCGGTCTCCCCGTTGTTGCCCACTCCGTAATAACTGATCACCTTTTTCTCATCCTCTTCCGTAATCATCTCTGCATTTTCTCACGTACCAAGATTAAGTTTTATTTTAATATAAAAATACATACTTTCAAGAACTTTCCATTTGTTTTTAATGACGTTTTAAAAAGCCTTTTTGTTTGGACTAAAGGACCTCGGTTTAATGATCTTTTGAACGGGTTTTGTTTCAAATATTATCCACATTGATTTAATGTTTTTTTAGTGGTTTTGAGTGAATTTCATCAAAAACATACTAAGCTTTCTTATATACATGAAAGTTGCTTTCAAATATTTTACGTGCATAATGCTTATTAGTCTCGTACTTTCACGTGCATTGCTCCTAACAATATCCACAAGACCCTCTTTCTTTTGAATATGCCAGTGAAGATCCCATGAATTATAGACGGTTAGAGATACACGTACAATCAAGTTATTCTAAATGGAAAAGGCAGACGAGGGCTTTGCAGATGGGATGCCTGCTGTTTTCGATGAACCATGTTGACCATTGTTTTGTCTTTTGTAAGCCGTGGCATGTGGGCGTGTGTGTGTGTACACTTCTCGAATTATACGTACCATCTTCCCCCCCTCACTTCTCCTTGTATGCTCTTCATCTGTAATTCTTTTCCTATCAAGGCATACACAGGTAGGTTTTTCAAGCTCAGTTCTACATGCATAAATTAAATTCCCAATTCCATGTCTCCTAGCAATTCGTATTTAGCTAGCTACCATCTTCGCAAATGATCCGTGATTTGGGATGTTTTCAGGGGGTAATAGCAACAGTTCAAGATGGAAAAGCTTAACTCACAGCTATACTTGCAGAACTGTTATATAATCCAACAGAATGAGATGCCAAGGAAGAAAGCTCAACAGCTAAACCAGGAGAATCAGGCGCTGCTGTCCGAGCTGAAGAAGAAACTTTCCAGTGCAAGCTCTAGTTCTACAACAAATACTGTCAAATCAAACAAGACCTGATATTCGTTGGTGCCTGAAATTTAGTAACCAGCCCCTCTTTTTTCTGTGTGCTTAGTGTGCAGTATACCTAGTTACACGCCAAGCTTGCAAATCGTTACTTTTGGAGGTAAAAATGTGCTTATGAAGAATAGAAATATTTTATGAGTAATCAATGAAATCATGCGGTCTCAAGTCTTCTACAGTAAGCCTGCAAACTACTTAATCCACTTCCAGCTTCTTGTCTATGCTTGAAAAGTTCTGATAGAATGCTTTGAAATACTTGTAAGCAATGTCTACATCTTCTTTTGCACATATCTCTCTCACACTGCAGTAGAAACAAGAGAGACGAATAGACAAGAATAAACCACTAGTAAAAAAGAACCCAGCATAAGCACCGTTGTCTTGTTGAGTAGCTCAGTGAAATGCAGGTGGTCATAAACTGTAATGAACTTCATGCGTTAATAGAGAATTAGTACGATACCTGTGCATTGAAAGTTGAGGAATGCCACAATCAACTGTGCGGATGCCGGTACCTGAAGCGAGTATAGGACCAATGGTGGATCCACATCCCATATCATTTCTCACCACAAATTCCTGCAAGGAAGTTACCAGTAGTATGTTAGGCAAATCAACTTCATGCAGAGAGTCCAAGGTGAGGACTGTAACCAGAAAGTCAAAAGGAAAATAAGAAGTCCATAATATGAAATCATGGAATCAGTAGCGCTATTAATCGAGGCTACTATGCTATAGGTTGTCTTGCAGACTACCACTTACTATGGACCAGTCGCTTAGTTGGGCAAAGATGCCCAATTCAAAAGAAGAAAAGAAAAACAGACCTAACCTGCTTTACCATTGACTTGAAGTGACAAACAAAACCCCCTTTATGACAGTTGAATTCAAATTTTATAACTAGATTCCAATGGATTGAGTTCCAATGTTAAAAGTTAATTAAATCTGAGCATTCTTTTCTTTCTATCACTTTCCTCTCCCTTTAGCGGTCCAGTATTTCTAGTCAAGCCTGATTGAACACATCTTAACCTCTCTTTCAAGCCCCAACACAAATAGGAGAATAAACCTCTTTCCAACCAACCAAATGGTATCTGACACTACCCTATGCCATCCCGAAACAAAGATTTTTGTTTCTTAAGTAACTAGGAAAGTGAGATCTCTATTTATAATATTGAAATAATGACTTTTGGTGTTCACCAAAATTGACAATTCGATGCCTTCCCTCGGCCTGACATTCAATTTAGTTCACCTGTGCTCAAGCATTTAAAAATCATTGAATCCCTACTCCCTAGCAGTACTAACAAAAAAGTACAAGTGCCAAAGCGTAATAGAGTAGACAAAGGGTTGGATTGCCTCATTTCAATAGGCAATTACCTGAGATGGAAGGTTTCAATAGGCAATTACCTGAGATGGAAGGTTGTGGATTTTGCCAACTTCTTTAAAAAGAAATGCCGTGACTCCACTGGTAGCATACCGCTGATTTGCATTGTGCTTGATAACAAGTCCCTTTTGCATTTCAGGCCGGTGGTGTTCTTCATGCTTTTCCATAAAATTTGGGTGTACTCCATGAGCCATGTCAGCAGATACTACAGAGAGAAGATTCCAAGAGAATTTTTAAAATTTCTGTCAACATAACTGATTGCAGAAAAGAAATACTGGAAACTGATAAGAATTTAATCAATTCAAATACTGCCAAATGAATTATACCAAGAAACGATTGCCGAATAGCACGCTCAATAGCCCCTTCATTAACATTATTACGAGCCAAGCACACAGCAATTCGTTTCATAGCCTGAAACATGGTCGGTGCACCAGCTCCCTGAACTGAACCTGAACCCACCTAAACATCAATAGTTAGGAATAACATTTGTGACACGAATTGTAAAAGGAATGCACTTGGAAACTGCCATAGAACATAAAACGGTGGACTCCACTACTTTCTTTCTACCAATAATAACGAGACTCTTGATGCCTATTAACAATAATCCAAATGCCTTCCACCGAGTGTCAATAGAAATGGACTTCATGGAAGATAGTTTTAGCTCCTCACCATAAGAAACTGTGACATCGCAACTATTTTCTATTTTGCAAGTAAAAGTCCATTAGCTAGTCAATGACAGCTCATTTCAGTTCCCATCAATCCACAGGTATACAGGGAAGAAATGAATCTCTGTGTTGTGTCACAGAGTGTCTGAGAAGAATTACCTCTTCATTATCAAATAAAGCAATCATCCGAACTGCAGTGTCATTTGATAAATCACTGGATGATTCACATGAATCAATAAGAGCTCTTAATGCACAATAACTTGAAGCAAGGTTGTCTAGCCTTCCAGAAAAAATGAACTCATTGTTTCCACCTCCAAGGCAGCTGGGTTGAGTATCACAAACATTCAACTCTATACTCACTATGTCGTCAATGCTGCAACTCAGCTCATCTGATAAAACCTGAATTAAAATAATTGATAAACTTGATGAAAAGTGCTAAAATCAGCTAATGCAGTTGATGCAACATCATACAGCACCAGCTCATTTGATTGGTTCATCATTATACAGTATCAGCTCTCATTCGACTGATGATCATTATGATCTTGAATTAAAGTTAGATGATAAAAAACCAGCACATCTGCTATTTGGAAGATTGATGCATGAAATTTTGCACAAAAGGAGATGGACAGTCTTATTAGCTGACCCATGAAAGTTATACCCCCCCCCCCCCAAAACAAAAAAAAACGATAGTAGTGCCATGCTGCAATTTTTTATTTTTCATTTATTACAGCACTAACTAGAATCTAAAGTTTCCTACTCATTACATGTATGCTGTGGATTCTGCTTTTAATTATCAAGGCCTCATCTCATTATGGCTGCATGGCAAAAAATCTACAGAAATGTTAGATCCCTGATCCACACACCAAGTACTGCCATGCTTTTTATGACCACCTACATTATCTACTTAGGAGATACATTAGATTTGTTAACAAATGACTAGCAAAACAAAACAAGATACCTGCATAAGCAGCGGATGATGAACAGCTTTTGAAGATTCAGTATTTTTCTCTTTCGTCTCTGAAGAACCCTCTTCAGATTTTGTTGCAAGTAGTGGAATAAGGTGAGTCTCCAAGTTTGGTTTAAAACCATCCTTATTTACTGTGCTGAACAATCCAAGACAACAAAGAAAGCTGATGAATGATTTACAGCTATACACTAAATTCGAAACGGCAAGAACACGGATTCAAAACAAAAAAGAAACCCTCCACAAAATTTCTAACATGAGAGGTAAAATTTGAACACAAGAAATAAAATTGAGAGAGAGAGAGAGAGAAGGAAGTGGTACATACCGGTCAAGATGAATGGCAAGTGTTGGTATTCTTAACAAAGGTCTTTTTATTTTAACTAGCTTGTGCAGAAATGAACCATCACTACCTCTAACAATGACCCTTCCTGCAACACTCAAATCCCTATCAAACCAAGTATGCCACAAACCACCTCCATAAGTCTGCACATTAACCATTAGATAACTAGATTTGGACGATGCAGATCTCGGTTTGAGTTTCAAGCACGGACTATCTGTATGTGCAGCTATTACATGAAACCCATTCCCAACACTATACCTGCAAAATTAACAAAACCTTTTAATCATCCACTTGCCAGTAATCCACACACAATTCAACCAACATGCACAATAACACAAATCAATCACGTCCCTTTTCACAGAATATCAACTGATATCACTAATTCCAATAAACAAAACAATTCAAGTTCCAATTTCAATGACATTGCTAATATAGTCAAAATACAATGCAGTCTTTTTGACTCACTTCTCACCAATAGCAAAAGCAACCAAACAAGACATGTTCCTTGTGAAAAAATATCGTCCGCCAGGCTTTAATTCCCATTCTTCATTCTCATTTAGCAAGTCAAATCCAGCATCAATCAATTGCCTCTTCGCTTCCGCTGCCGAATAAATAACAACAAAAAAAATAAAATCAAAGCACCAATCAAAAAGCTCATTTATCAACTCACCAACTTAATAAGAAAAAAATATTTAGCAAATAATTTTGATTTAATTAATCATATCATACTTACCTAGTTATTTAACAATTAAAAAATCATACTATTAATAATAATATAAATGCATAAAAATCAATCAAAACCTCATTAATAGATTAAAAAATTATTTAACAGCAAAAAACTAACTTTAATTAATCAAATTAAAACAGCAATTACCTGTAGCGTGAAACTGCGTCCATGATTCATTGAGATAATCCAGTAAATCTCCAACAATCGATCCATTCTAATCAAACAGTACAATACCCGTATGAATGACACAAAAACACACTGCAAATACACCAAGAAGTATAAATACATATAAATAAGGTGACGTGTACGTATACTATACCTCTAGTGTTCGACTTGGAGTGGAAGTGGAGCAGCAGAGAGTGGTGTGGAATTTGCGAGAGCGATGGTGGTAGTGGTTATGAATTGACGGAATTTTTGAGAGAAATGTGGAGGACCGTTTGATTATTTTTATCGGTGATGGTGATGATGATAGAATTTGCAAGCGAGATATAGACGCCGCTGCCATTCTTTTTCTGATTGATTGAAGATACCAGCAAGCTATTAGTGTGTGAGTGAGAGCGCGTGTCGGTTTTTTTATCTGATGCTTGCAATGACAGGTTTTGAAGGATTAGGTATAATTATAGACCTTATAAATGTACAAATGTAACATTTCGATCCCTTTAGTTTCAATTGTCTCATATTAAATCAAAATATAAAATGACCTGTATTAAAAAAAAAAAAAACATACGTTTTTTCTCCTATCAGCACAGTATATAACGCTTATGAGACCACAAAAATCGTATCAGGATCTCAACACGATATGCTCCAAGTCCCAAAATCCTTCATCTTGCTGGAAAGCTCTGAAACCCTGAGCCAAAAAAGATCTCCAGAGCCTTGATAAACACACAATTAATCTAGCCCTTTCCTCTGCTCATCAAGCTTACAAAGACATTGAACACCTTGATACAGAAGCAAGTGATCGTTTTTTTATGTTCAAATGACACAAGTGTCTCCTACATGTTAGCATGTGAACTACTCGTGACAACAACATTTTAAAATTAAGTAATATTTAATCAATCTAAACGATTAAAAAAAAAACCCTTGATTACCTTTGTAATTAAAGAAAAAAACTGAAGAAAAGGACAAAAAAGCACATGCAGCTACAATTTCAATTTTTGAAGCCATGATATATTTGCTAATTTTCTGTGCATTAATGAATGAAAAGACAGTTATGCTCCTCTTTTTTAGTTTTATAAAATCTTTATTTTCTGGGTAATTAGGTTATCTTGTTTTGTTTAACAAAATAAAAAGTATAATTATACTGCTGAACAATTCTTAAATGATTAATACGTCAAGTCAAGTGAAGAGATAAAAATACCACCATAACAAAATCGAGCGATTTTTTTTTTTGAAAGGAAAAACCATCATTTTATTATTGTAGTTAACAGGAGCACAACATTTTTGCTTTCATATTTAGTGTGTGTGTGTGTGTATTATTGGCTCTTAATTAAAGATCTTGATATTATTTATAAGATGAAAAGTATCCTTAATAACATGTTTGAATTGAATTAAGAAATTTTAATAAAATTTCATGTTTTAAATTATCTTGTTGGTAATTAAATTTTAGATAGAATTTAATATTTAAAAATATTACAAAAATAAATCAGATAGCAATCCCTCTAACTTATAATTTTAAAGAAAATTACTTTAATATTAAAACTATTTTTAAAAAATACTAGTTTAGTCTTTTTTTACAAACCTTTAAATAAATAAAATAAAAATAATATATGAAACAAAATAAATTAAATTTTATTGAAATCAACTTATTCATAATTAAATTTAAATTAAACACTATAAATAAATTCAATCAAGAGTTAACAACTTGTAAAATCCTCGCAATAAACATGCCACATAAATAATGCTATTCCAAAACTCGCCCACTGCATCTCCACACGCATTCCCTCACTCTCTTTTTGTTTGTCTAGAGAGAAGAGAGTTACCGTTCCAGTTCGCTGCCGATGGCGGGAAGGATCCAAACCATGATTCTCACTCCTCGACCCACCCAAACACCGTCGTTCCGCCACCGGCAGCTAAATTTCCCGGCAACTCGCACCACCGCGTACTCTACTCGCTCCGTTTTATTCAATTGTAGCCGCTCGATCTCATCTCCACTCAGAATCAGAGCTAATCAACGGCCCGATCAGGTTTTGCTTTCTTCATTCCACTCTCCTAAACTAATTGAAGAAATTTTGAATTCTCATATATTATTTTTTAAAAATGAATGAATTATTTTATTTTAGATAGATGACAATGGGAGTGGAGGTGCAAAAACTCTAGGAAAATCACTACTGAATTTTGCAGATAATAATTTTCTTCCACTAGGTAATTATATGTTTAATTTGTTATTTCCTTTTATCTTTTTTATGATTTATATATTTATATAATTCAATTTATTTTGTACGGTTTTATTTTTGCAGCACTTATTGGTGGAGTAGTGTCAGGGCTTGCAAATCCTACTCTTGGTTGCTTAGCTGATAAATATTATCTGTCGAAATTCAGCACGTTTGCGATATTTATAACATCTGGTAATTAAATCAAAATGTTCTGCTTGTGCTTCGTTTGTTATATAGTGTTGTGCCAATATAGGTTTATTTATGCATTGGGTGACAATACAGGTTTGACGTTGAGAAATGGGGAGATCGGTGATGCTATAGAAGCGTGGCCCGTTGGAGTTTTTGGGATTGTATGACCTTGAATTTATTTGTGCCATTATGCATTTTGTAGGTCCAGTATACAGTAATTTGTTTTCTTTATTAGTATGGTTTGTGCGACATCACAAACTGTGACTGTTACCTTCATCTGTGTTACATTGATCCTGCTAGCATACTCTAATCACCTGATAATCTTTTAATGCAGTGCTCCATTCTGTTATTTACACCATTCTTGTCGAAGATAATTTTGCAAATTCAACTCCAACCTCAGGAGTTTGTAACAGGTATGTGTGTGGTTTTTTTCTCATTGTGGATCTTTACTGTATCGATTTTTTTTTTGCTATTCTTAGGTTAGTTATTGATTGTTGAATATGGATAATTGTTTCATACAGGTTTGGCTATATTTTGCTGTATGCCAACTACATTATCAAGTGGGGTGGCTCTAACCCAGGTACATTGATTGCTTTGTTTTTTTCTCCACAATCTTCTGCTTATAAATGGAGTTTTAATGATGTATAGCAGTCTTTGATATGCAGCTTGCTGGGGGAAATTCTGCACTTGCTCTTGCGATGACAGTGGTGTCGAATCTGCTAGGAATTTTGATTGTAAGTTCCCACAAAGAAGATCCATGTTTGTTGGTATTCTAATGCGAATTTAGCTTGGCAACTAGATATCAATTGGAACTGTTCAAGATGCAATTTTAATTTTGCTAGATATGCAAACTCCCAAACCGCCCCGCCCCCAAAAAAAAAAAAAAAAAAAAAAAAAAAAAAAAAGACATAATGAGAGACCAAACTAACAGTTGTGTCCTTTTCTCTTCAGTGAACCTGTCATATCAGATGCTTTTCACTCAGTTTTTCTATCCAGCACTGAATATGATTTTTACTACTTCTCAGGTTCCATTTTCTATCTCCAGATTCATTGCTGCTGGAATTGGTGTATCTGTGCCAACCAAGGAATTGTTTAGAAGTCTGGTTATCACACTTTTAATCCCTCTTATTTTGGGGAAGGTAAATTTCTTGATTGTGTTTGTGGATCCCTCAAACTATAACTTACATGGCATTTAAGATCTAGTGAAATGTGTGAAAGTGAAATTTGTATCCTGTGCTGTTCATTCTACAGGTTTTTCGAGAATCCTTCAAAGGTGAGTGTCTCACAGTCTAGAATTCTTTTTAGAAGTTTGCTGGCATGTTTTTGCATCATATTTAACATATATCTAACATGCATAAAAATTTAGGTTGGAGAATTTTGGCCTGGCGTTGAAAATGCAATTGATAAGAATCTATGTTTGTATCATCTATTTGGAGCTGGTGACTTTTAAAGTAACTTTGTAGTTCCTTTGGAGACTACATTATTTAATCTCTGATTAAATGTGCATTTCAGGTTTGGCAGACTATGTTGATCGAAATCGTAAGCTCTTCTCAAAGATGAATGCAATTTTCCTTAGTTTAGTAAGTTCTTTTATTTCATCTGTGTAGATATTTCCTGGGTGAAATTTAGGGAGTATATTTTTCATGTATACAAAAAACACTGCCAAGTTTACCGGATAGCACAGGACTAAACTAAACTGAGCTGAATGACTGTTAAGCTGAAGATTTAAAAATTCAGAGTCGTTGAAGAGAAGAGATGCAAGACTGTTGGCCTCATCCTGGACTCTGTTTCAGAGTTGTGACTTTTCCATAGATAGGTTCTAAATGGTACATTATTATTGGCGATGACCACTTACCAATGCAGCATGTAGATCCCTTGTTCCTTTTGAGCAAATGTCTTGTCAATTGATTGATTTTTCTACAACATTTTGGAGTAGGGATGTCCAGACGGATTTCTGATGGCTCCATCACACCTATTTGTTTCTGGAATTTTCTTGCACCACGACTAATATTAGCACTTAAAACCTGTGAATAGCATGTCTAAGTAGGAGATCAAACATCCACCATTTACCAGAGAAACCTACCGATCCACTTGCTACAGATCTTTTTGATTAAAGATAAAGGTAATTGGGCATCCTTCCTGGTGGGGTCTGGGAATTCATGAGGTGTGTAGCATTGATGCTTGAATTGGGTGGAAAATGTGGGGAAATTGTGATCTCAATTGAAAGAGGAGAACTCTATGTGGAACTTTGTTTTAAGTTTTTGCAGTGGTAAAAAGCTAGCAGTTTCCAAATTGGAATATTGGTCTGCATGTTGGAATTTAGAAGCATTCACATTATTTTTCCCATGTCTATTTATGCTATGCAAATTCTTAATGGAATGTAATGCATTAGTTTTAGGAAAAAGTAATGGAGATAGTTCTCTTTGTTTCTTTTCTTTTAGAGAAAAAAATTCAGCATCTATTCCCAAGGTTTCTCTGTGAAATTTGTTACATATGAAATGCAAATCTCAAGCTTCAATGTTACACAAATGTAAATCAGTCTTCATGAAGCTTCTTATTGAAGAAGATTGTAACACTCTTTGCAGATTTCCTTAAGAAGTTGCATCGGTCCTATTGGATGTTAAAACTATTTTGTTTATTCAGGCTCCATTTATACAAGTGAGCAGGTCAAGGTCTATGCTGCTAATGGTCAAGCCTTCTGTTTTTCTTGTTGCTGTTGGGATGGGAGTGTACGTTTTCAGCCTTACTTTTCTTTTCCTTTTGTGCAATGTTTAGTTGTCACGCCACTCTTATTAATACTGAATGATAAGTTTACTTTGTAAGTTGAGCCAACTCTCATACTTGTCTTTAGGGCCACTTTACATGGACTTTGGGCAACGACCTCTTTATTATTTTCCGTACTTGCACTATTGAGAAGAGCAAGGGACCCCTCGAGTCTTTTGAATCTCCCTAATGTTGTTTAGGTTTTAATACAAATTTATAAGTGCCATTTTTCAACTGTAAATGTGATCATTTCTTCAGTGTAGGTTAAAGGACTTGTACATGGGATGTGTACCTTCCATTCACAATTTGTAGTTGCTGATAATTTTAGGGCTTCAATGTAGAACATCATCTGAAAAAAAATACTGCTTCCTTGTGTTTGCAGACTTTTGCATCTCATCCTCTTATCTTTTAATGTTATCGCGATACAAGGCTTCTCAACAGTCTCTGGTACCAACCAGTTAGCCTCTGCCAAGAAAAAAAATGCAACTGCTTACGTGCTTGTTGCAAGCCAGGTGACATTATTATCCTTTTCAGCATTTTCAGTTGGATTTTCACTGAGAATATACTCTCTTTTAAAAATGTTTTGAACTTTTTTCTTTACTCTCCAAATATTCATGGATTTCGTTCTTTAGGAAGCAGTTTATTTTGCATTAACATGATGCCTATGAGGTGGGGTGGGTGTGCGTGTCTCTTGTAGAAATCATTTTTGATTGACATTATAATCTGTTACACTACTGAACACTGAGGCTTGGTATGTTTCGATGCTTGTCTAGAAAACTCTTCCTGTTATGGTAGCAGTGGTGGAACAGCTGGGTGGTGCATTCGGTGAATCTGGTTTGCTGGTCCTTCCGTGTGTTGCCGCACATTTAAATCAGGTTTTTCTTGTTCGAGCCTAATTTCTCTTGCTTTCTATACCCTCTTGATATCCTAACACACGAAATTTTATGTAGATCATCATGGACTCTTTTCTTGTTAATTTCTGGCTTCGGAAGGATCTCGCTTCAAAAAGTGCAAAGGCAGCCTGAGTCATGGCAATGATGATCACGAATGCTTGATGTGGAACAATATTGGTCTGGGAATACTGCTTTATCATCTCTTGGCTATTTTTGGCTGCTAACGTTTTATGGGATAATTAGAGCAAATTGGGGGGGCGATGTGTTGTCATTTTATGAAGGATGTTTGGTTGGTTAGCTACCTGATCATAAATGAATGAAAATGAAACCATCCTAGTTATATGAATTGGTGTTTGGTTTGGTAAAATAGCTTTTAGTCTACCTTTGGAAAGGGATTGTGCTAAATGAACTATTGGCGGCCAATAGTATACTCTTGGGATCCAGATACCATCATTTTCGCTTGCTGGGTGATCTCCACGAAAAATCTTGTCTGGTAATGAGCGCTGGATTCCCTACCAAACAATGCTTGGCTACCATTCAGTAGCGTGGTGCTCTTGGCTACTTTAAGTAGGTTTTGAAGAAAGAAAAGTGTGCTTATATTTGCAATCGATGATGAAAATGTTTGGTGCTTGGTAATAAGTGAGACTTTTCGGAACATTGTAAGAAACTTGATAATTCAGTAATTTTACTGAATTAAAAGAAATTAACTACAAACATCTAGTTGAGAAAAAGTAGTTTCTTAGCATTTTTGAGGCTGTTTAATTCTCTCAGGACTTGAAAAGTTTAGAATTCTATTTAAATAAAAGAGAAATTCAAATTTAAGAGGTTCTAATATGATAATTCTAAATTTAAATAAGAGTAGATCAATGTCAGGTTACAATTCCACCCCATTAAAAAAAAAATCTTGCTCTCAAGGTTAGGGTAGGTTTTTTTAGTTGACATGTTTTGAAGAAATTGCATTGGGTTTTGTCAAAATTTCCTCTGGAGTTTGGTGGTGTAATTGACGCTTCTTCTTTCATGCATGTAATTTGCTCATCCTTGCACTTTTTGTCTATTGTTCTAATACTAATTAGTAATTATAACATCCTGGCTATACAGGACATGGTAATCTACGCTTCCAAAATTGTGATGCGAGGTCAAGATCTTGCCAGCATATATAGGTGTATTATTTGATTTGGTTGTTGGAGCAGGTCTATGAAGATGGAGGAATGCCCAGCTAAACACGCCTTGGTTGAGGAAAGACCACGCCTTCTACCATTAGCTAAACAACAAATTAAATGATGAGGAAAGGAAAGAGGACAATCATGGGCTATTGGGCTAGCCTCTAGCCTTTTCAGACTCTTGTTGATTTCTCTCCTTTTTGGAGTGTGAGAATATGGTTAGCGGGTAGAAAGTAGCAGGTGGTCATCAGCACTTTTTTTTTTTTTTTTTTTTCCCTGTCAGCCCTGAGTGTAAGAGATGGCCTGCCATGTAACTGTTAAATTTAAGTCACTGACACTCACGATAAATGTGGCATGTGTGGGACTAACATGGCCATAAGGGTCCAATAGTAAAGACAAAGCAAGGGGTCCAGGGCCCAAACTTCTTTCTCGAACAGGAGAAAGTATACGTGTTTGTTTAGTTTTAAAACAAAAAACCATTTGAAAAATTATTTTTTTCATATTTTTACTTAGTTTTTTTGTCCTCCACTGTTTTTATTTGATGCGGTCATGTTAGCCATTCATGTGTTGACGGATTGGCTGACCCACTAGTCGTTACGAGGTTCACGTTTTTCAGGCTTACAATTTCACAACCATTAGTTTTTTTTTTTTAGAAATTATCTTATCTAGAGTTAGTTTATTTTAGTGTTCTGAAAATATTTTTTTAAAATTATTATTTTTTAAAGTTGTTCAATTATTTTAATATATTAATGTTAAAAATAAATTTTACAAAATAAAAAAAATATTATCTCAATATATTTTCAAATAAAAAATATATTAAATATTTATTTTATTTACTTTACTTTACATGCCATCATAATAAGACAAGAACTGTCCTTTTTTGTTTATATATATATATAAATAAATTAGAACTCCACCCTTTTCGAGATGTGATGATATTCACTTTTATTTTTTGTGTTCTGTGCTGTAAATGGGAGCCATGGTCCGTGGATGTTTCTTGGAACAGTGATCATTGAACTCGACGGATACTATCTGCCAGAATTAAATACGCGAATCTTGAGTTGAAACCAACCCTTATTTTTAACTAGGTTTTAAGTATAAACTACATTCAAAACATCATATTTTATTAAACCTGACCTGGATTCATCCTATACAAGGTTATAGTCACCCATAAAATGAATTAACTTGAATTTATTTTTTAAAATTAAAATAATATTATTTTAAAAAATTATTCTTAAAAAATAAATTAATAAATTTAACCAAGTAGATAAGCTATAGATAAACTTCAGTTTTTGACCAGATACAACCATAACAATCCCTCCTATTTTTCATGAAATCTAACCTCAAATACATCTCGAATTTATCCATCCTTATGCCAGATTTAATATCTATGCAAGAAACTACATCTAACCAAAAAAAGAAAAACATTATCATAATCCTTTCACAGATTCCAACCCTAAATAATAACACGGAAGTAGGTCCATTAATCCTCGAAGCAAGCGTCGAGGAGTGTTCAGTATATATGAATCTTATGTTTCATATTGTGAGCACTAATTATAAATCAAGTTCAACTTTGTTGTTCCAGGTTATTTTATATTTTGATAAAGTAGTTTTTTTATTATTATATAAATTTCTCTTGAAGATTGGATGAGGTTATTTTAATAATTGTATTTTTTAATATATAATAAAATTATTAATATAACCATTGAATAAAATAATCCAATATCTTTTATATAAGGATGTTTTTGTATTTTTATATTTGATGGAATGATAAATTTACTACATTACCCTTAATATTTAAGTTTTTTAATTTTGCTTTCAAGGAATTGGTTGTAATTTGATCGCTATTTAGTTGATATTATTATTTAGTTTCAAGAACATTTTTAATTTTGTATAATTAAAAAAAAAAACTATTATCACGTGTCTTTCACGCGTTGGCAGCTCCGTCACCTTCTAGTGACGTGTGCCGCTAGCTCTGATGATTGTACTCGTAAATGTTATTTATTAGAAAATGTGAATAGTAAATCTTGTGGACAGCCAAGCCTTCCATCAAAGTTATACTAGTAAGCGTGGAAAAGGGTGTTTTCTTTGATTTTTCCCCTCACCTTCAAAACCTAAAATCTTCAGCAGAGGAGCCATTTCTGACTATTCTTTTGCTGTTGATTTAACTGCTGGATATCTGCTAAAGACTAGGAATCAGCAATAAACTATCAGCTGATTCGGTGAAACTGTGAACTTCAGTTTCTTGCGGCTTCTCTTTCTCTCCCTCTCTCCCACTGGGCTGTTTCTCTTGCTCCTGTTATTCGTAAGTAATAACCACGTACAGTGTTGGTATGTCCACTCTGAAGTTTACATGTCTTTAGTAATGTTTTTGTTTAACATAGAATTTTTCTTTGTTTCTTTTAGTATTTTGATGATCTTTTCTCAATGACATTCTATCTTCAATCTCTGTTGGAAGCAGACAATATAGAATTCATTTTGATACAAGCTGACTATTAGCCATTTCTTTTCTTTTGAAACGTTTTTATGTGAAACTAATGGTATGTATATGAGAATTGCAATTTATTATATTTCCCAGTAAGTTTAAGAAGAAGATAGTTTTTTTTTTTTTTTTTCTTATTAGACTTGGTTTTCTTTGTTGAAGTTGATAAAATATGCAGGGAAGCGAAATTTTGTGCATATGATCTTTGTAAAATGAAAATTTTTATCTATAAATTATGGTATTTGATTGCCTTTATTTAACAATCAAATTACTTTGGGTTGTTATCAGTGCGACAAAAAATACTCCAATTTTAAGTAGAGCGTGTGAAAAATCTTTCTAAATTTTCTTAGGGATGCTGAAGGAAATTACAGCGGCATTGTTTTTTGGGTTGGCGATATGGGCATATCAGGCAACCAACCCTCCACCTCCGAAGATTTGTGGTACCCCAGGTGGCCCTCCTATTACAGCTCCAAGAGTAAAACTGAGGGATGGGAGGCACTTGGCCTACAAGGAGCAAGGAGTCTCTAGAGAAACAGCCAAATCTAAGATCGTATATGTCCATGGCTTTGCCTCTACGAGACATGATACAGTGAGCGTGGCAAACCTCTCTCCGGTACTTCCATTTCTAAATCTTTGTGTTTAACTCTTAAGGTTTCATTGGTCAAGAGATTTTATTTGTTTTGTTTATCAGGAAGTTGTTCAGGAGCTGGGATTGTACTTTGTGTCCTTTGACCGGCCGGGTTATGGAGAAAGCGATCCAGATCCAAAGAGGTCTCCGGAGAGTATAGCTTTAGATATAGAAGAGCTTGCTGATCATTTAGGCCTAGGATCTAAGTTTCATGTGATGGGCTTCTCCATGGGAGGTCAAGTGGTATGGGGCTGCCTCAAGTACATCCCTCACAGGTGAGACTGTTTTCTTGCCATTATGACAATTGTGCTTATCTTGAGGATGTACGCCTGCTGTTTAAAATCTGGGATATGGCATGGACATATGTAATAATTCAAGAATGCCTCAGCAGTAAAAGAAAATAAAGCATGCTATAAAAAGTAACGAACAAAGTTCTTTTATTTGAGCATCAAGAATCTGCTGGAGAATTTTTCTGATATAAACAATGGGCTGGCTTTCTCTGCACCGGCTTATATATTTTTTTTGGAGTTATTATTTGTTTTAAGCTTGGTGCCCATGGTGCTGCAGGCTAGCAGGAGCAACCCTAATTGCTCCTGTTGTCAACTACTGGTGGCCTGGTTTTCCTGCCAACTTATCAACAGAAGCCTACTACCAACAGCCACCTCAAGACCAATGGACATTACGTGTTGCTCATCATGCTCCATGGCTCACCTATTGGTGGAACACTCAGAAATGGTTTCCTGCATCGGCTGTTGCAGCCCAAAAACCTGAAGTTTTCTCCCGCCAGGATTTGGAACTGCTTTTCATGGTTGCAGGCGGAGGAAAGGACAACAAGGTACTTAATTTTCTTTATCTAACTTTCCTCATCACATATAAATGAACCATAAGTCAAGGGTATCTGGATATATTTTTTGTCTCTGAAACTCGAGGCAAGAAGAAGATATTTCCAGTGAGAAGGCTATCATCTCATACCATAATTTTTGCAGTTTACATAGAATCAGTATGAGAGGCTTTGATCTTTTAATTAGGAAGGATAGTTACCCGGCAACAGATTTAGTTTTATGGGGGATGCCTTATGGTTTTTGGAATTGGCTTGTGAAAAATAAGATACTGCAGAACTTCCAATTTTTCCCTTAATATATTAGAAGCAGAAAAGTATTTTGAAACCAGTAGTTCTGGAGACCTTGTTAGAAATTGATTTTCATCGATAAATTAGTTGATTCTTAATTAGAAGTGTTATTCCTGACTGCCTCAGAATATCTCCTCTCTCATTTTATGCAGCCACAAGCAATAATGCATCCACAAACAATTCAGCAAGGAGAATTTGAAACCTTACATCGAGACATGATGTTTGGATTTGGGAAGTGGAAATTCGATCCCATGGATCTTGAAAATCCGTTTCCTGAAAATGAAGGCTCTGTTCATCTATGGCAGGGTGATGAAGATAAAATGGTGCCTCCAAGCTTGCAACGATATATTGTCCAAAGACTTCCGTGGATAAACTTCCATGAGGTATCTGGTTCTGGACACCTGTTCCCCTTCATCCCAGAGATATGCGAAGCGATTATAAAGTCTTCAGTGCTGGGAAAAAACTAGCCTTTTTTCGAGCTTAATTGGACAGACAGCAATTTTTCCCATAAATCTTGGGTTCATGCAGTATATCCCTCATTCTATTAAATTATGACTTTTAAGTATATTCAGAGCCTCAAAGTTTGCTACAAGCTAGCAGTGTTCAACTGCTAACATTATCTGGTTGACATGTACATCAAAGAGTCCAATGATGAAGTGGTCTCAGCTGCAAATGACAGGCATGTCTGGTTCCAAATGTTAAAGAGTCCACATCATTGGGCAGCGTCGGACAGAAAAGACGAAAACAATTAGAACAGAGAGGATATGTTCCCATGTTCTTGTTTTGAAATAATAAAACTCATATTCTAG
The DNA here is from genome assembly GCA_018804465.1 of Populus tomentosa. NCBI lineage: Eukaryota > Viridiplantae > Streptophyta > Magnoliopsida > Malpighiales > Salicaceae > Populus > Populus tomentosa. The sequence goes on along the minus strand of CM031983.1, from coordinate 969,397 downwards.
AGCCATTATTTTTTATATTTTCCTCTGCAACATTAATTTTTATGTTTCCCTCTGCAACCAAATATATTATATAAGTATTTTTTATCCTGAGAAACTAACCAAACACAATACTCATTTTTTAAAACCTAGAGGGTGAGTTTTCTAAACATACCACAAATAATCACAACAGGATTGACATTCCTGCAAGTCCTTCTCTGTTACAAGTTGAAGAGAAGGGGCGGTGGCCCCATTCTCAGCCTTGACGTATATATAAAAAAGGAACACTTGAGCTCATCATTAATTTAGTTCCTTCATGAATCATGATTAAAATGGAATTATGTCATATTTGAGTTCCTATGATTTAATCGAGTTCATGGGAAAAAAATAATAAAAATCAACCAATCAAGTATAATTATTATTCTAAAAATACTGTTGATTTGTCAGTGGTTTAAAAGCTCTCGAGAAAGGTATTTGTCTTTCTATTGTACATGCTATGTATCTGCGACAGATTTTCTTAACCATGTTGCAATAAGATTGGATTTTGCTACTGCTTTTAATCAGATTTTGCAAAGTTTCAAAGCAGCTTGGAACTGTTAACATTCCCATCAAAGTGTCCAGTGATGATGAGAATGTGAGGCAAACCAGTTATTGAATACCTGACCCCGCTGTATAAACAGGATGGCAGCACACCCTGTGAGCTTCAGAAAACTGATAAAACTAACTGTAATTCGTTGTTTTAGGCTTTTAGCCGCTACGGCCAGCTGCTTCGAGAAATGCCAGCCCTCTGGCAAACGTCAAGATCAAGAACAAACATAGCAGGCAAACCAAACATAGATTTGGAAACAACTCAGAAACTATTCAAGGCTAAAATGACAGTATATATTCTTAGTTGCATGGCAGTTAAACCCTGATTCTATTCTTAAATATCTAACATGTAGCCATTAGATTGGATTACGACACTGGTTTTAATCAGATTTTCAATATACATATACTGATATACATGCTTCAAATACACATACACATGAAACCAAACTGTCAAATGAAATCATAGGTCTCATGATAACTATTTTATTATTTTATCATGCTTCAAATATATATATATATATATATATATATATATATATTTTATTTTATTTTTTATTGAATAATATATAATAGTAGATAATAGATACCCATATAAATATTGAGAGTTTATAAATATCTAAATTTTTTATCCAATAATTAATGGATAGGGTATAAATATAAAAAAATTCAACCCGCTTGTAAGCATTGACATCCCTCCTCATGAATAATGTTGAAAAACTGGAAGCAATTCCATGACATTCAATATGTTTTATTTTTTAATATAAGAAAAAGAAGATGGTTACGGTTAAAATACTTTACATTATTCGATTCATGAAGGGTTTAAATAATTTACTTGGATCCAGCAATCATAGGTTAAAACATCGGATAACAATGAATGTTATGCTGTTATTTGACTTTATAACTGTCCATTCTAGGGAGTGTATTATGACTGTTCATTTCAGTCTCTTACAGGTTCTCGTGTTCTTGTTTTTCATAATTTAGTACAATTTATGTCTGACTCTAAAGTTTGTTCATTTCCCTTTGTGGAGTTTATGCACCTTATTTTGTTAAAAAACTAGTAGCAAGAGAATCCAATAGTTTTTTTCTTGTTATTTTGATCTTTGCAATGTTTATGATTGCTTTTTGAGGATTTGATATAATGTAAAACAAAAATTTTTAGCTTCGTTAGAGATTCTTATGTATGATATGATAAAAATTAAATTAATCTGGTTATTGTCAGTATCAAGTGATATAAAACTGAGGGATGGGAGGCATTTAGCCTACAAGGAGCATGGTGTTTCTAGCGAATCTGCCAGCTATAAGATCATCATTGTTCATGGTTTCGCCTCCACGAAACATGATACAATGTTTCTAACGAACATGATTCCAGTACATCATTTCTATATCTATCTTCTTATTTGGCTGCTTGTTTTTCCCTCCTGATTTTATGTCATGATTTTCAGGAGGTTGTTGAGGAGTTAGGGTTGCACTTTTTGTCCTTTGAAGTATAAATTGGTATATAGGTGTTTGAAGTATAATTTCCAATCTTATTGAATTCTAGTACTGAAAATCTGCTAGTGATTTGTGTGTGATATGGACCATCAGGCGACTTTTTTCTGCATTGTCCCCATATTGTTTGTTTCTAGTCGGTGGCTGATGATGCTCGCAGGCTAGCCGGAGCAACACTACCTTTTCCTGTTGTCAACTAATGGTGGCCAGGCTTGCCGGCCAACTTATCAACAGAAGCCTATTACCAACAGATACCACAGGAACAATGGGCCTGACGTGCTGCTCACCGTACTCCATGGCTCACCTACCGGTGAAACACTCAGAAATTGTTTCCTGCTTCAGCCGTTATCGCCAGGAAACCTGAAATTCCCCCCCCCCCTGGGATTTAGAAATCACTTCCAATATAAGTTCCAGATGAAACAGAAACCAGGGTACTTCCATCTTCCTATTATTCTCTGTATTTTTGCATTAGAGTACAAGGAGTGGATATTCTACTACCAGAATTTATGAATTTGTACCCCTCTATTTTGCAGCCACAACCAACACTACAAGGAGAATTTGAGTCCTTGCATAGAGACTTGATTGTTGGATCTGGGAAGCGGGACATGAGGTTCCGGGGGCTGGACATGCATTCGCCGCTATTCCAGGGACACTCAAAGAAATTCTAAAAGGTTTCTTTTCTGGGAAAGGAGTAACCATATGATTTTTTGCTGTGTGTAATGTAACAGCATTCCATTCTTAATGATCTCGAACATGTTGTTTTTGTCTTTGTATTGTACAAGCTAGGTGCCTGTCTGTAGCAGAGACCTAGGATTGTTGCAATAAGATTGTATCCATCTATCTTAATTCCAAAATCAAAACTTACTCATTTTCTTATGATCCATTTGATCACAAATGCACCAAACAAACTGTGAAAAGCAGAGTTCTGCCAGAGCTTTGGCTATAAAACAGAAATATAAAACACTACCAGAAAGCTTATGAAAAACATGCTTCCAAATTTTAAATGTTCACTGCAACAATAATTTCCTGATTAGCAATTCCATCAAAGTGTCCATTGATGATGAGAATGTGAAGCCAGTCAGCTATTGAATACCTAACCCCACTGTATGAACAGCATAGTAGCACACCCTGTAAGCTTCAGAAACCAGAGAAAACTGCCATGCATTGTTTGAGCCACTCTGGAGTACTTCGTCGAGGAATGTCAGGCCTCTGGCAAACATCAAGTTCGAAAACAAACAAACATAACAGGCAAAGCAAGATTTGGAAACAGCTTAGAAACTATTCAAGGCTAACATGACAGTAGATATCCCTGACACTATTCTTAAATCTCTAACATGCAAACATGCAGCCATTAGATTGGATTATGACACTAGTTTTAATCAGATTCTCAAAGTTTGACAGCAAGCTCGAAATCATCCCAATGCTGTAATTGTCGGTAATTACAGCTTGTAGAATTTCTCATCGTTAATTTAGTGCCTTGTCATGAATCATGATGAACATGACATTATGGCATCTTCCAAGCCAGTAATTGGTCAAGATTTCTTTTTTATTTGTTAATGTTACCACTTGACTTCATGGACATTTAAAAATCAATTAATCAAGTACGATTCCTCAAAAAATACATACAGATGATTAGTCAACGGTTTAAACACAATTGAGAAAGGTATATTCAAAACAAATTTACTCAGATTCATCATTTCTTAAGAAATTGAAAGGATTACCAATTGTACGTTCCTCCCTTTTTATTTATTTATTTATGTCCAGTTAAATTTTCTTTTGAACTGTCAAATGAAATCATAGGTTTCATCATCAATACTGTAGAAAAACTGAAAGAATTTGAAGATATTTACAAGGTTGCTTATTTATTTATTTATGTCCAGTTATTTATTTATGCTATATTTCTTTGTTTAAGAAAAAGAAGATGCTTACAAGGTTGCTTTCTCGCATTTCTGGACAAACATTATTGATTATTCTATGCATGAAGGGTTTTAAAAATCTAGTTGATCCATTAATCTTAGGTGAAAAGAGGGACCGGGCAACGACTGAATGTTATCCTTGTTAAATAATATTTATATAGTCTTATTTATTAAGGATAGAATAGTACTTTCAGTTTAATCTATATATACTTCATTTGTATTTAGGTTAAGACATTGCATTCATAATATACAGATTATTCAGAAATCTAGCCTCCTTTTTGTGTTTGATCTCAATTACTTTAACATGTTCGATGTTCGATCAATTTATACTCATAACTCTACAGGTACTGGTACTTTACTCTCTAGCATACCTGAAGCTCCATTCTTATCTACAGCCCTTCAAGCTTTATTTGAGATTGTGGATCCACCTCCAAGTCAGTCCATTTGCATTCGTAAGTCCACAAAACTACCAGATTTTGCTTATTCTTGTTATTCTTCATCTTTTACTTCCTTTTTAGCTTTTATTCATTGTCTTTTTTAGCCCTCTTCCTATAAAGAGGCAATTCTTGATCCGCTTTAGCAGCAAGCTATTGATGAGGAGCTTTCTGCTTTGCATAAGACAAATACTTGGGATCTGGTTCCTCTACCTCCTGGTAAGAGTGTTGTTGGTTGTCATTAGGTGTATAAGATCAAGACTAATTCTAATGGGTCTATTGAGCGATACAAAGCTAGGCTGGTTGCAAAAGGATACTATCAATAGTATGGTATGGACTATGAGGAAACATTTGCCTCGGTTGCAAAAATGACTACTATTCATACTCTTATTGTCGTAGCTTCGATTCGTCAGTGGTATATTTCTCAGCTTGATGTTAAAAATACCTTCTTGAATGGAGATCTTCAGGAAGAAGTTTTTATGGCACCCCCTCCTGGTATTTCACATGACTCTGGATATGTTTGTAACCTTAAGAAAGCATTATATGGTCTCAAACAAGCACCCCGTGCTTGGTTTGAGAAATTCTCTATTGTGATTTCGTCTCTTGGTTTTGTTTCTAGCAGTCATGATTCTGCTCTTTTTACTAAGTGCACTAATGCAGGTCGTATCATTATGTCTTATATGTTGATGACATGATTATTATTGGTGATGACATTAATGGTATTTCAGTTTTGAAGACAGAGTTGGCTAGACGATTTGAGATGAAGGATTTGGGTTATCTTTGATATTTCCTCGGTATTGAGGTAGCATACTCACCTAGAGGTTACCTTCTTTCTCAGTCGAAATATGTTGCAGATATTCTTGAGTGGGCTAGACTTATTGATAACAAAACTATAGATACTCCTATTGAGGTTAATGCAAGGTACTCTTCTTCTGATGGTTTACCTTTGATAGATCCTACTTTATACCGCACTATTGTTAGGAGTTCGGTATATCTCGCCATTACTCGTCCAGATATTACATATGTTGTTCATGTTGTTAGTCAGTTTGTTGCCTCTCCTACTATTGTTCACTGGCAGCTATTCTTCATATTTTGCGATATCTATGGGGTACAGTTTTTCAGAGTCTTTTACTTTCATCCACCTCTTCCTTGGAGTTGCGTGCATACTCTGATGCTGATCATGGTAGTGATCCCACAGATCGTAAGTCTGTTACCGGGTTTTGTATCTTTTTAGGTGATTCTCTTATTTTTTGGAAGAGCAAGAAACAATTTATTGTTTCTCAATCATCCACTGAAGCAGAATATCGTGCCATGACAGCTACCACCAAAGAGATTGTTTGGTTATGTTAGTTACTTGCTGATATGGGAGTTTTCTTTTCTCATCCTACTCCTATGTATTGTAACAACCAGAGTTCTATTCAGATTGCTCACAACTCGGTTTTTCATGAGCGGACTAAGCACATTGAGATCGATTGTCATCTTACTCGTCATCATCTCAAGCATGGAACCATTACTTTGCCTTTTGTTCCTTCTTCCTTGCAGATTGCAGATTTCTTTACCAAGACACATTCCATCTCTCGTTTTCGTTTTCTGGTTGGCAAACTCTTGATGCTTGTAGCTACTGCATCGTGAGTTTAAGGGGAGATGTTAAATAATATTTATATAGTTTTATTTATTAAGGGTAGAATAGTACTTTCAGGTTAATCTATATATACTTCATTTGTATTTAGGTTAAGACATTTCATTCATAATATCCAGATTATTCAGAAATCTAGTCTTCTTTTTGTGTTTGATCTCAATTACTTTAACACTGTTATCTACCACATTGAGAATTTTACTCCCTAGTGTGCATCATAGCAGTTGATTTTAGGGATTATACTATACAAAGTCGGAAACAACTCAGCAACTGACAAGATCAATCATTTTTTTATTAAAAGGGCATTGTTTTGTTTTTTTAAAAAAGATTATGTGGTATCTAATTAGATCAACAGAATCATTAAAAATCTAACTAAATCAATTGAATTTCATTAAATTAATGTTTTTTTTTAACTCGAATTAAGCTCTTGTCGCAGGTTTCCTGATTCAATTTGCCGGATTGAGTTTAACAACTAATAACTATTCATCTTGGTCTCTTCCAGTTCTACATGTTCTTATTCTTCATAATCTAGTACAATTTATGTCAAGACTCAAAAGTTTATTTATATTGAATTTATCTGTGTGTGTGGAGTTTGTGCACCTTATTTTGTTAAACAATTATTAGAAAGAGAATCCATTATTTTATTTTCTTGTTATTTAGATCTTTGCGAGGTTTATGCTTGCTTCAGTATCAGCTAAAAACGATAATAAGGCTGATATTATTATTTCAGTTTTTTCTATTTAAGAATATAAGAACTACATGAACCAGCACTATGGACATCTCTATTTGAAAAGAACAACCAATTGAAAGGTCCGCCCCTTTTCTGTTCTTGGATGACAAAATTTATAAATTACTTTGAGAAGAAATGGAAAAAACCAATGCGAATAATCATTTTAGGGATGAAAATGCTGTTTTCCCTTAATTTTTCTAAAGCTGCTTGTAAAAGAACCCTGCGATGCGAGCATAATTACAACGTTTTCTTTCCTCTCCACGACCATTGTTTCAATTTAAAATTTTTAATTTTTAAAAAATATCTTCAAAAATAATTTTATTTTATGAACTCTCTTTCTTTCAAGTATAAATGGGATCCATTATTGAGTGTCACGTGAACATTTATTGAATTCTGTAGCATTTAATATGAGAATCTGATATTTGTACTTCAGTCTAGCTGACGAGTATCTTGTGTCACCATTTCCGACACCTTGCCCTTTATCATTACCCACCACGTTGAGAATTTGACTAAAACAAGTCGTGGGAGTCGGCAAGAAACTCCTACCTGCTTCAAAATAAACTGCTAAGTAACTTTTCACCGTAGTTTCTTGTTGCAGGTTCTCTCTCTCACAGACACCAAAGTTACTGGGTTGTTTCTCAGGTACTTGTTATGTCTAAATCTGAAGTTTATTGATGTTTTTTTTTCACGCTCACAAGCATGAAGTAATGGAAATGTTTACTCTCACAAGTTTATAAGAAGTAGGAAGAGACTCCATTATTTTCGCTAATTTCTTTTAGAGGTTTGATCTTTGCAGTGCTTGCTTGCTTTATTTTCTGCTAAAAAAAAAGATAATATGATTCCAAGTTGAGTATGAACATTTCTTAATTACCTTTTGATGCGGGATATATTTCTCATAAATCTATGAAGAGTCTTTCATGATCACTGCTAGTGTTGTGTTATACCTGCTTTTCTCTGTGTTTAATTCGGTGTTTGTAAATGTTGATAGCCTGTTGAGTGAAACGGAATTTTGGTGGATTTGGGATAATGTAAAACCAAGACTTTGGCCACGTTAGAGAGTAATCTGTAACAATGAATTTAATCTGGGTGTTGTCAGTATCGAGTAAGATGATAATTTTCTCCAATTTTATAGCACAAATTGTGAAAAAATTCTCATTTCTCCTAGGGATGATCAAGGAGATTACAGTGGTCTTGTGTCTGGGGTTGGCTGTATGGGCATATCAGGCCACCCACCCTCCACCTCCGAAGCTCTGTGGTGCCCCAGGTGGTCCTCCCGTTACAGCACCTAGAATAAAGCTGAGAGATGGGAGGCATCTGTCCTACAAGGAGCATGGTTTTCCTAGAGAAAAGGCCAAAGCTAAGATCATACTTGTTCATGGCTTTGCCACTACGAAACATGACATAATGAGTATGACAGACCTTGTTCCGGTACTTTATTTCTAAATCTATGTTGTCTTGTAACTCTTAAAGGTTTCATTAGTCGAGAGGCTGTATTTGTTGATATGGAGATATTGCACCTTTTCCCCTCATTTTATGTTATGATTTTCAGCATGTTGTTGAGGAGCTTGGGTTGTACTTTGTGTCCTTTGACCGGCCGGGTTATGGAGAAAGTGATCCAGATCCAAAGCGAACTCCGAAAAGTATAGCTTTAGATATAGAGGAGCTTGCTGATCACTTGGGACTAGGATCCAAGTTTTATGTGATGGGGTTCTCCATGGGAGGCCAAGTGGTTTGGGGCTGCCTCAAGTACATACCTCATAGGTGAGGCTGTTTTGCTTGCGACTCTGATAAATTTGCTACCTAGAGGATCTTCTGAAACTTTCCGAATTTGTTGTGAATTCGAGTAAAAGGAAATAAAGCATGCCATGCAAAACAGTTCCGATGTTCTTAATTGTATTTGATTATCATGAATTTGGTGTTATTGTTTGTTTCAAGTCGAGTGCTATCTTGGTGCTTACAGGCTCGCAGGAGCAACACTAATTGCTCCTGTTGTCAACTATTGGTGGCCTGGCTTTCCTGCCAACTTATCGACAGAAGCCTACTACCGGCAGATACCACAGGAACAATGGATGTTAAGTGTTGCTCACCATGCTCCGTGGCTCACCTACTGGTGGAACACTCAGAAATTGTTTCCTGCATCGGCTGTTATCGCCAGGAAGCCTGAGATTTTCTCCCGCCAGGATTTAGAACTCGCACCTATGGTTGCAGAGAAAAGCAAGGACAGGGTACGTCATTTTCCTAGTATTCTCTCTTTTTTGCATTGCAAGGAAATGAATCATAAACCATATAAATTGGAGGCAAAAAGATGTTGCAAGTGATGAGGTTATCATCTCATACATAATCTTGACGTAGTCTTGAGAGGCTTCGTTCTTTTATCCATGTATGTATAGTAACTTGCCAGAATTTATAGCCTCCTAATCTTCCTGGTTGACTTGGAATTTGTACCCCCTCTTTTTATGCAGCCACCAGCAACGCCGCAAGGAGAGTTTGAGTCCTTACATCAAGACTATAATGTTGGATTCGGGAAGTGGGAATTTGATCCCATGGAGCTTGAAAATCCTTTTCCTAACAATGAAGGCTCAATTCATCTATGGCAGGGTGATGAAGATGTGCTGGTGCCAGTTAGCTTGCAGCGATATATAGCCCAAAGAATTCCATGGATTAACTACCATGAATTGCCTGGTGCTGGACATCTATTCCTCGTTATCCCACACAACTTCGAACAAATTGTAAAGGCTCCTTTTCCGGGAAAGGAGTAATCCTATTTGTTGTTGGGCTAGGTGTGGACAGTGTATCCTTGATGCTGTTCTTAATTGCAAACATCTTGTGTCTTTGTGCTGTACAAGCTATGTTTGCCACGGAAATTTGGTCATGTTGCAATAAAATTACATTTTGCAAGATTTCATCAGTTTTAAAGCAGCATTTATCTGTTAGCATTGGCTGGTTAGCCTTTCCAGCAGAGAGTCCAATGATGAAGTGGTTTAAGCTGCGAATGCGAGGCAGATGAGCTTTTTTAATATCTAACGCCACAGTATAGCAAATAAACAGCATGGCAGTATGCCCTGCAAGCTTCAGAAAACAGAGATTCACTGTCATAAATTTTTGTAGACTTTATGGAGATGGTGTCAAGGAATGTCAGCACACTGGCAAATATGAAGATCAAGAACAAACATGACAGGAAAACCAAGAATTTATTGATTGGCAACATCTGGAATACAAAATTTTGGAAACAGCATAAGAACTATTCAAGGCTAACAGCTGAGAGGAGCTTAGGAGCAATGGACAGACTATTAATTGTTGAGACCGAAAACCTAAATAGACTGAAACAATAGTAGATTACAGATACAAGGCAAGTGCAGCATTGACTACAACTTTGTTGGCAGCAGTTGAGAGAATCACTTCACAGCAACCCTTGATTGCTGCAAACAATCATCACAAAAGGTTCACAGAGGCGTTTATATCTTAGCCAACAAAGTGCAGAAGTCTAAGAAAAGTTAATGTACTCTTAAGTTCATTTAGGCAGCCCAGTTTCGGGATGGAGAAGGGCCTGGCTTTCATCGGAGAGCAAAGCAGGACCTCTACCAGGTTTCGTACAAATGAAATAACTAACATCTCCTTTGCATCTCCGGGCATCCTTAATTTCTGGAGGTGGTGGCAAAGCTTCCACATCCTTAATATCTTCAATCCCAGCATCTTTTAGTATAGACTTGTCACCTATAACATAACTGAAGGGAAAAGGAGTGTGATAATCACAAAACTTATTGATGGGGTTGAACAAATGGTAGTCTCCTGAATATTGCACCAAAACCCTGCTAAAATATTTTCCATTATTTAGTATATGGTGAGCCTGGAAGACAATATACCTGTTCAAATCAGCATCGGAACTTGGAGGGAAGCAGAAAAGCAGTTTCTGCATTAACTGGGTAGCAGCCTTTCTATTATGTGCAATTAGAACTGCATTTGGCCCAGCATCAAAGGTATAAGCCACCTGTCATTGAAATCTCACCATCAGCCAAACATTTTAATGCATTGGAACACATGACAATTAGCTGGTAGGAGTAGGAGAACTCTTTTTTGCTTCTTTTTTATTTTCATTTTTTTTTAAGGAAAATCTACAACAAAAGAAAGTGGCTGCAAGATTTAAAAAAATGTCACATTAAATGATCACGAATAGGTAAAAGAGCAGCACAAGCCACAAGAGTGAAGCAGCTTCATATTTGATGTGATGAAGTGATACATTCTAAGTTACAAAACTCAAAACCAAATAAGTTATCTGATGGTATTTCAGCACCAGCAGGGAAATATATCTGTTCACAAGGAACCATGCAAGATCAGCTAATATTACAAAACATGCTTTGCAAAAAGAACAGATGAAACTAAATATTATAATTAGACCATTAGGAAGGCAATTTTATTAAATCATCATCCTCAAATCATGCATGTAACCATCCATGTCTCAAGCTTGACTATCATCTATGACCAAATTTTTGAAAAATAACCATTTTAGTATCATCACATTCCATATAGAACTTGCTTCAAAGTTAAGCTCCTAGAATGTGAAGCACATTGACCCAAACAAAATAGCGAAAAACAAACAAACAAACCAACCTGAGGCGTTCCTTCTGAGCAATTCCATTTTTCAACACAGCTGATTATCCTGATAAACAGTCACTGCATTAAAACTAATCTCTGTGGCTGGTGAATTAGCTCAACAGGAAAATAAATAAATAATTGATGAAGCTTAAATTCCCATGTCAGATGAAACAAGAAACTTCACTTGCCTGTGAGATGTATCGTTCATGTAGAATATTGGGGGGCTTGTATCCAAACAGACTGCATGGAACTGATTGCTATCTGCACAGGTTAATTGTGCAAAAGATCCAAAATCACGATTCTTTATGGCTTCTCCCATATGTTTAATGCGTTTTGGCACAACTTCCTATTCAATCCAGAACAAGGAGAAAAAAGTACCAAAAGTTCAAAAATTTTCAAAAAAAATAATGTATTGATCAGAAGACAACTATTAAAGGAAAAGGAGGATAAAATTTCAAAGAAAATCAAAATCTGAACAGAGAAAAGGCAGTTTAATCACAAATCATGGTTATCATCAAGAATAGATTCTGAATAGGACTTCAACTCCATTTATGTCTAGAAAGCTCAACTGCTAGGAGCACCTTTTGCAATTGAAGAAAGACAACTGCTTAAGAAAAGAAGCTGCGAGAAATAGAATCGAGGGCATTGAAAAGCACCTTAGCTCTGTGTTGCAAAAGCAAGCTAGTTTCAACACTATCCCGCATTCCTGTGGTGCTACTTGTTTCTTTCTGTCGTGAACTTACCTGCAGGACAAATCATGACTTGGTTTACTAGAACAACAGGGCACAGAAAAAAATCAATCATAAGAAAAAACACATACCACAGCAATAATAATAACAAGTTCATCCCAGTGCTTTTCATCTACAAGTTGAACAGCAAGACTATCACTTCCATCCTCAGCCTTGACATATTAAAAAATAATGCATCAGAATTAATTGCTCAAAATGGTACAGAGCAGTCTAATCAGAAGGCCCCATGAATGAACTTCAAAATCAAACTTACTTTTCCCATGATCCACTTCACAAATCCTCCAAATAAACTGCGGCAGGCACTGCCAGAACCTTGCCTAGAAAACAAAACTTACAAAAACTCAAGCATTCTACAACCTTTCCAAGAAAAAATGCTTGTAAAATATCAAATGTTAATTGCAACCAGCGTGCTTGAATCACTCTTTTCCAAAAAACCTTGACAAATTGAATTTAATATGTAACTGAGCTATAAAAAAAATCAAGACAGATGTCAATAAAGAATCTTCTTGATGACTTAAAGATATCATAGCAAATACTATGATTGATTGCAGCCAAGAATGAGCAATTAAACACCAGCAAAGATGAATTTAGCTGGAATTCAAAATTATAAATATTTGATGCGGGTGACAACTGTCTGAGAATATAGCAGAATAGATGAACCATGTAAAAAGCAGCTACATCAGACATACAAGGAATAAGATGCTAGAAGCAAAAATGTGCCATGCCACTCAAAACTATTGGCATTAAGACAAACATCATAAAACCGAGCACTTAAAATTATGTGTGGGTTACAAAGGCATACCTTGCAATAGCAGAAAGATCACTATTATCTTCTTTTGCATTCATCAGCTTTGCAAGGGCAAAAACTGCACAAAAACATAGAACCAGATGATGTCACGCTTAATAAATTCTTCCAGTCATATACAAGATTGCAAATGGTAATAGAGCCCTGCAGATGTAAAGCAGTAAAAACAATAAAAGGGCTCCTCAAAGTTGAATACTGGTCCATTTATAGCAAGCGTGCCTCTAGCTTGGCGCGTTTTTATATATGAGCTTCTATCCAAATATGTGAATGCATCAGCGATTATAATCCAGGATATACAAGATGCCTCGAAGCTAGTAAACATACTCATGAAAATTATATGCCAAGTTGGTCAATTTCAACATGGACCCCATAACCTTATGGAGTAAGCTTTATCGTCACAGTTTCAAAGAAAGCAATTAATGAATAATCATTCTGCATATTGAGTTCCATTCATGATAAAGCTAGACTAGAGGGGTCAAGTAAAGTTAGGAATTAAGCGAGAATTGCATCTGGTTTCCTATAAACTATGAAGCCCAGATTGTTCATTCACAGTGATTTCTCAGAAATGACTAGTCCAGATCAACCATTCAAAAAAGGAAATAGAAATGTTTAAAAAATATTCGCCCATTAACCATAAAAAAGAAGAAGAAGAAATGAGTATAGCATGGAAAATTCAACAAAAATATGTTTACCAAGACAAGCAAAGCCAGCTGCAGAGGAAGCCAGTCCAGCAGCAGTAGGGAAATTGTTATATGAAGCAACATGCAAGTGCAGTTTCTCCCAATCCTTCTTTGAAATCTTGATACCCTTCTCCTTATCCTCAACTTCACAAGCTCGGGCACGAATTTCCCTTAAACAATTCTGGTACCTGCCTCCAGAAAGGGAAATCTCCTACACTAACCAGCAAAAACCAAAAGTGCCACGAGTCAGCGTGAAGGCAGAATATTTCAATATGAAATCCACAACCATTTACATTTTGCTTAACTATGAAGAACCTAAACTAGCAAATTGTTTCATTTACAAGGCCATTGAGAATGCAAGTAAATTCTATCCAATCTAGACCCATGTCCTTCCTTTCAAGATCATCTATTTTATCTGGTCTCAAACAATTTCTTTCCTTTCCCCGCATTTGCTCAACAACTGAATGGGATGCAACAAAAAAACACATCAAAGTTTTCCCTGATGACAAACCACTCAGGATTCTCATCACAGCAAGGTAAACCTTTTCCTCCCTTGAACCCGTCATCCTTGGTATGATTACATGCACGATTCTACGTTCACTTCAACAATGCTAACAAATGAACTTACAGCTAGCCGACATGCAATTCTAAAAGCTGTTTTCATGGACAGGCTTCAAATAAAGAATTTTCTGCTATGTTTACCCCATCCTAAATGAATTGCCAAGAAGCAAAGAAATTAAACCAACTCTGATAGTAAGGCTTAATCCCTCACCCGCAAAAATTCACCACCCGAGTGCTTCATTAAATCCATTGAAACCCCATTTAAAGAACTTTCTCGGCAACCAAATTGAAACAGAAAAATGAGAAAATGACTCTACCTTTCCATTGAGCCACATCCGATCCTGGTCAAAACTAGGACTCGCAGCAACAGTTGTTGTGGTGCAAAGATGAGCCGGATCGAGAGTGACACTTATGCTATCATTAACAGGCAAAATCAAGGTCTCATCTCGCTTGCCCCAGTACTTTATCACAGCTATATTCGTTGGTGTCTGTGCAGTCACCATCCTCACCCATGTTTTCTCTGCCATTGATAGTAATAGCAACTCTCCAAAAGCTTCAAACTTTACAGAAGAAAGTGTATCAGAGATCTGAATATGGTTTCTTGTTAGCTAAAGAGGAGAGGGGGAGTATGGAATATAAATAGGAGAAGAGTCAGTGAAGGACAAAAAATGGTTGCTCCTCGGCTTATGTTTGGACTTTTTGGGCTGCATTATTTTTCCTTTAGTACTTGTTTTTATTTCATTTTTTCATTAAATTTTGAGGCTGGATCTTAGGTTATCAACTTGTCATTATGAAAGACTGCGGCTCTAAAGTCTGATATTTCAGTAATAATTATTTTTAAAAAATATTTTTTTTATTTAAAAATATATTAAAATAATATATTTTTTATTTTTTAAATTTATTTTTAGTATCAGCATATTAAAATAATATAAATATAAATATAAATATTTTTATTCAAAAACATTTATAAAACACAAAAACAAATAAATTTTTAATTTTTTATATCAAAATTCTATATGATTTAATAATTATATTTATTAAACTCGGTCAGTCCAATAGATTGATTTTAGACACGGCATCTCTAACCATTTAAAAAAATTAAATTTAGAGTTAAGGTAACAAATAAATTTGTAATTTAGTTAAAACTTGGTTTAATTTTTTTTTTCAAAATAATATAATTTTAATTTTTAAAATATTATTATTTTAAAATTATCAAATCAACTCAAAGGCTAAATTCTTGTGAATATACCATGCTATTATAAAAAATGCAAGAATATTTAAACTTGATCGTCATGAAAACTGTAGGAGAAAATTATTTATTGTCGAATAAGAAAATAAAGCGAGGTGTTTGGCTTGCTACGATAGGTTCTGCTCTTTGTTATTTTGAGGTGGGGCGCAGTAAGGTTTTGTAAGGTGGGGAGTCAATATCATGCGTTAAAAACGACGTTAAACAGTCCATATTTTAGTATAAAGTTGGTTGATTTCATCGATTGACCTCTTTGCAAAACATAAATAAATTCATAAAATTAGGCATCCAAATTGGACCCAAATGGCAAATGCCGTGCACTTTCGTCTAGGATTGTTAAATAAATAAATAATTCGTGCGCTTTTATAACCGACCATAACTTTAAAATTTATTTGATTTTCATTGCTTAAACTTGATTTTTTTTTTTTTGAATTATGGTGAGAACTTGGATTTAAAAAGATATTTTTAAAAAAATTATAATTAAAAAAATTATCACAGTAAAAAGCAAGGATAGAGCTTTAAAGTTTAGCTTGGAAGGGCTAAATTAGAGAAGAAATTTTGGAGGTGGCTAAAATTTAAAATTTTCCATTTAAAAGCTAAAAATCTAATTTATTGAAGTAAGGGGCCTGAAAAACATTTCCTTGCAAGCCCTTTTAATTTTGCCTCTAATGTCAAGCATATACTTTAACCTTTATTTGAGAGTATGATCCAAATAAAATTTTGCAAAAGCAATATTTATCGCACCTCTTTAATCACTAACTCTCTCGTGTTATATTTGAATTTGTGTTTTTAGTTTTGATATATGTATTATTTAAGAAGTTTTTAGTTTTGATGTGCAAAAAATAAAATGGCATAGGCAAAACCATGTATTTTTAAGAAAAGTTTTTTTTTTAAAAAAAATAAACTAAGTTTTAATCATGCTGCATCAACCTAATTTAATCTAAAACTCAACCTAAATTGAATTCTAAATTGACAAGTCATTGAATTCATTAGTTAGACCTATCAATAATTAATAATTTTGTAAATATCAAGATTATTGAAGTGATCATCACAAGGGAAAAAATATCTTTTTAAAAAACAAAAGAAACAAAAAAGTCAAGTTTTACTAAAAAAAATTGCAGTAAAGTGTTTGAAGGTAGAGTTATTCTTGTAAAGAAAGGAATTGGATGGAGTGGATATTTGCCCAAAGAAAAGCCCTATAGTGCACAAATGACACATTTATTTTACCATGAACAGTCATTTCCAAACTCAAAAGTATCAAAGCAAACCATCTTTTTTTTTATTATTATTTCTGATTTAATTATAAACTATCCCCTATAGAACACCAAGCTCCCTGCAAACTGAGATGGTTTTTTATTTAATTTTTTTTTTTATCAGTAGAATATTTTATTTCCAAGTGTATGAAACTTTTGCAGAGCTGGGCCGGATTCCGGGTGCGTTACCTATAAAGGCAAAGTCAAATAGGCACGTTGGTCCATGACTATGTTTAAAAAACTAGAGCCCAAAATAAAGACATTGAGAACCTTTTCTTAATCTCTTTGCTCAATTAGGGAGTCCGGCCCAAATACAAGGCCCATTTTAAGGCCCAAAATCCCTGCCCATCTTGCATGTATATTTTTTCCCTCCCACTGCTACTAGTTTTGAAAATCCAGCACACTCATAGTGTTATAATTAGGTAGTCCAGCCCAAATATAAGGCCCAACATCCCTGCCCATCTTACATGAATATAATTTTTTCCTCCCACTGCTACTAGTTTTAAAAATTGGAGCACACATGAGTGTTATAGTTCATTTTAGAAGGCAGTAGCGTATGATTTAGCATGTTAAAAAATGTTGAGGTTCAAACACCAAGTTTTATTAGACCTACATGTTAATTATTTTTATTAAAGTACTGTCGATTTATTTTATTTTATTTAAATCCCTGGAATTGAGTTAGTTCAGGTTATTAAAAATCCAGTCTTGTCAATCGATTTCATTGTATCAATATTTTTCATGTTTAACTTAAAACTTGGCTAGATTAAGCTCTAGATTACTTAGTTTTCCAGAATCAAATTGTCAGCCGAGTAGGATTTAATAGTTATGCTTTGAAAGTACAGTAATTTTATTTTTATAGTTTTTTTATTAGAAAATATATCAAAATAATATATATTTTTTATTTTTTAAAAAAATTATTTTTAATATACAATCCAAAAACATAAAATAAATAATCTTAAACAATTTTTTTTTTAATTTTACTTAATTCTTATTTGGAATGCAATATCAAACATGAGATGAGTAATTTGTGGTTAACCAGGTGATTTTCTTATTTTCATTTTCTTTCATCGGAGGAGAAATGAATTGCTTTCACCGTCATGTAAAACAAAGTTGAGTGGGAAGGTTAAAAGGTTAGGCAATGCTTTTTGACCTAAAAGAGAAGATGCAATTATTGTGGTGTGGGTCTCCAGCACTCCAGCATGCTTGCATTTACTGCTTCTATGCTATAGTACATTGGAGTATATATGATATGATAAATGCCTTTAATTAATCTTTTGACGTTGAGAAACACCACCAATTACGTGCATGCATGGCCTACACGCCCGCTTGTCACGGGGTGCCCTACCCCATCTCACCTCTTCTTTCAACCACCAAAACGAAACCCTCCCTCTTCTCTCAACTCATTTTTCACCATATTTTGGCTTTTGCTGTGGGGAATAGTAGTTATTACTTTTACTTTGTTATTGATTTTCATTTAATATATATATATATATATATATATATATATATATATATTAAATGAAACCAATTAAAAACCAACTTGAAAAATCATGTGCTCGTTTCCTATATATTGTCTCTTGTGATAAAATCCAGTGCTGATGTTTGCCAACATATCATCATATATGCACATGGCGAGGCTCACCTCACCTTGGGACAAGCACTCCGAGGTGGACTGTTTTATCTTCAAAGTTCAGAGCTTTACCTTGATGATGTGAATTCAGTCCCTCTGATAGAGGTAAATGAGAACATTGAAAAGGAAATTCTCTCTTTCTCTTTTCTCTCCCTCTGCAAATTCGTAAAGGGAGAGCAGACATCACAATTACTAGAAGAGGTAGCAATGAGTAAAAGAACATTTGAAGTGGGCCACATCCCCGTAACTCATGCCTTAATGGAACATAACATAACCTACCATGTCAACTTTTTTTATAGCTTCCTCGACTCATAAATGCTTCCTCCTCACTGGGGAGAGACACTTCACTTCTTGCTCCACTTTGGCTTCAATGGCTAGACCAAAGCCTGATCAGTTTCTTCTGGCTCTCTTGATCTTCTGTATCAGTACCTCTCTATGTTTTTGTCATGGCATGTCATGGCAGGTTTTTCAAGAGGATGATGGCATGTCATGGCTCAATGAGGAGGACAATGAAGTTGACATTGTTCAAACTAGGCATGATCCATCAAGGAGCTGTAACTTTGAATCGGGCAAATGGGTTTATGACCAATCCTATCCTCTCTATGATTCTAACTGCCCTTATCTTAGTACTGCAGTCACTTGTCAAAAAAATGGAAGGCCTGATTCAGACTATGAGAAGTGGCGATGGCAACCTCAAGGTTGCTCAATTCCAAGGTACATACCTGCACTTGAATCTCTATGATACCCCAATCTATTTATTTGTCCTTTGGATATGCATAAAAACGCTTGAGTAATTGTTTGTGTACTTAATTTCCTTGATGCAGGTTCGATGCACTCAAGTTTCTTGGCAAAATGAGAAGGAAAAGAATAATGTTGGTAGGTGATTCTATCATGAGGAACCAATGGGAATCTCTTGTCTGCTTAGTACAAGGAGTAATTCCAACTGGGCATAAGAAGGTGACTTATAATGGTCCTTCCATGGCCTTCCATTCTTTGGTAAGTTGTATATTTACTTACTGTCCTTCCTATATTTTACTGTTCACTTGGGACCAAAGCTTCAACTTGGAAGTTGGAAGTGATTTTTCTTGCAACAACTTGATCTAGAATTAAAATGTTGTTAACAGGATTTTGAGACATCAATAGAGTTTACTTGGGCTCCACTGCTTGTGGAATTGAAGAAAGAGGCTGGAAACAAGAGAATCTTGCATTTGGATTTGATAGAAGAGAATGCAAGATATTGGAGAAATGTTGATGTTCTGGTGTTTGATTCAGCTCACTGGTGGACTCACTCCGATCAATGGAGCTCGTAAGATAGATTATTCCCAATTTTCTGTCTTCTTTCATATTCTAAAATATGGCATTGTTGATTAATGCAATCCATCAGATAGTTTTTTCAGCAGCTTCATGGTCCTGATTTCATCAAATTTCAGGTGGGACTACTACATGGAGAAACAGACTCTCTTCCAAAGTATGAATCCGATGGTTGCTTATCAGAAAGGACTCACTACATGGGCAAGATGGATAGACTTAAATCTTGATCCTCGAAAAACCAGAGTCATTTTTAGAAGCATGTCACCAAGGCATAACCGGTAGGTATCCAACAACATACAATTCTTAGTTCAAATGGTCATGTTCTTGTAATGTATAATGCCATTTGAATTGCCAATTATTTTTTGTAGGGAAAATGGTTGGAAATGCTATAACCAAAGGCAGCCTTTAGCATTTTCCAGCCACCAGCATGTCCCTGAATCCTTCGTAGTACTGAAAGAGGTGTTGAGAAAAATGAGTTTCCCTGTGTATTTGCAAGATATTACAGCTATGTCAGCTCTACGTAGAGACGGGCACCCTTCTGTCTATAGAAGGGCAATAAGCCAACAAGCGAGACAACACCCCAGCGGCTTTTCTTCTGACTGCAGCCATTGGTGCCTTCCTGGGGTGCCTGATATCTGGAATGAGATGTTAAGTGCACTACTGTAAGTTCAGAATATGTAAGAGCGTGTAGAATGAGTGTTCTGCTAAATTAATTAGGCTTTGTTTTGTCATCTTAGAATCTGTGATGACTAGGCAGTCATGGTTTGTGCTTTTGTTGCTGTATCATATTGATGTGAAATGGATAATGGTATGTTTGGACTTGCAATTACTGAGATAATAATCGCTTGGTTGATCTTCTTCTTGTCATTTTAATGTCAGCTTTTTCTGAAACCAGTTGTCCTGAGTCTTCATGCAATATCTATCGAACCGAGTTGAAAGTAGGGATAGGGAGGTCAAATTCAAATCTAGGGTAGAGGAGGATGAGAACATTTTGAAGATGTGAGCTTGCAAACTGTAAGAACCTTCTATGGGGTCTTAGCCATAAAAGGGATGAGAGACTATCGATAACCATAGAATCCAAAGCACCACCTAACTTTGAACAGAAAGTAGAAAAAGAAAAAGAAACAAAAGAGAAAAGAGAACTTCGAAGTCCCCATAGGATTCAAATTCTCCTGTTTTAGCTTTTGCAACTACAAATTATCTAGACCAATTACCAGTAGCATAAAGTTAGTGGTTAGCTTTGCGTAACCGACACAACAGGATGATCATCATTGATGGACATGATGGATAACAATGTTTTTACTTGGATAACTTGAAAGACTACATAAAAGATGAAGCCACCACTGATCCAATGTAGAAGAGCAATATGGCCACACATTTCAGCTGCGCAAGACCAACGTTGGACGATATTCCATTGAAAATAGTGGCCATCTTGAAGATTGGTTTTCTATGTTATGATATGGCTGCTTTGGAATGATCCACAAGCTAAACAACCAAAAACTCAGACCACAAAGACCAAGCCACTGATGAGCTTGATTATGCTAAGACATGCCAAAAAATGACTTTTAAATACTTGCATTGAAGTCTAGCAGGAAAAAAAAATCTGCTACAATATAATGTTTATTTTACCATTGGCATGGTCCAGGTTGAATGGCACAGACTTATTAATCTGGTGAATTTAGAATCGAACAACAGCCTTCAGCCTTTCTAACACAAATGCAAGTTTTTCCTCACCTTGGAGATGTCCTTAGCACTCAAACCAAAAGCCTTCTCCAAAAGCTCTTCCTTGATTCCACATCCGAAAACTGCAGTTGGAATCCTCATCAATCCTGGATTTTCGCTATTAAAACTGCCCAGGATAGTTGCTGGTTTATCTCCAACATTCATTTGGAAGTGAACTAGCCCCCTTGGAAACACCATGACTTCACCTTTTTCAAGCACCTTAGCAAAAACTCTGTTCTGTGTATCGACGAACCCTGAATAAATTTTCCCCTCAAGCACATACGCAACCTCTGTTGCTCTTGGATGGAAATGAGGCACGTTGACACCACCAGCTTCAAAATCTGCACGAACAAGCGACACACCTAGTGTGTTTAGGCCTGGGAAGTTATTCACATTGACAGGGATGGATGCTAGCCCGGTTTCGCTGAATTTCCCATGAGATTTAATCCCAGAAAATATGAAATCCTCTACAGTGGCATCTGATGAATTCTTGCATGGGATGTTGGTTGCGGAATCTGTATTGGCTATGCAGAAGTCAAGGACCGGATCGGGGTCAGAAGCCAAGGTGACACGGCCATGAAGAAGAACGGCAAATAAGACTGTCACCGTTAAGGACATTGTTTATATGTTTACAGTACTCCTTTTCTTGGACCAGGGGAAGAAATAGGGTTTCAGGGACTTCAAAGATGGATTTCACAACAGAACAGCAAGCAAAATGTACTATTTACACTTGGCAACTGTTCAATCACAGCCACACCGAAATTCAGCCTTCAAGAGTGAAAACCAAGTTCATTACAACTGGCAGAGGATGGGTATTTGTTCACATACTTATTGGAGTGGATTCACAGCTTCTCTTGGCAATGAAGCTTGCTTGATTAGAGAGGGAAAGAGTAATAGCTGGCTATCGTCAAGAGGGTCTACTTTTGGCTTTTTTAAAGTGCCAAGAGTGGTTAAAAGATGGGATGATGAGTTGTGCAAACAGGCTTTGATTCATCGAAAGAAAACGTACATCCAAAGTCACAACATTTTATAATCACAGCCCCACATGGCCCATGATACAATGAGAACATGCTGATTATCTCTGAGAATCCTGATCCGGAGAACATGCTTCCTTGGAATATAAATAAATAATTTCTCGAGTTCGAATTCGAAGGAAGGTTTCAAGAATGCGACCCGACCATAAAAAAAGAAGAGAAGAGAGTAATAATTGTAAAATCCTTAGTTATCATACCTAATCAGGAGAGGAAACTGGCCCTTCCAAGATAAAAAAAAAAAATAATAAAATAAAATAAAATAAAATTGATGTTCTCTGACCAGGTCTGTACTGAATTCAATTGATTTATTAAAAAAAATTTGGTAATTTAACCGAGTTATCCAAATTTCTCAAATCAACTGGCCAGCCAGATAAGGTTAAATCCTTCCAGGTTTTGGATAGAACGTGATTCATACGTGAGGCGTGGTGGAAGATGAAAAAAAAGAGATGATTTTAATCGAGCAATAGTGTTATACGTGTGACTTGACTTGATGATCTTAAGAGGCTTCGCATTTATTATTAGTAACTCATTGTAAAGGCAACTCCTAGTGTTTACTTCAATATATTCAATAGATTGGATTCTAATCCACGTTCCTTTCCAGCAGCAATCAGTGTTTCCAATCTTAATCATGCAACGTTATTTCTACGATTCATTCACTTTGTCAAGTCCGAGAGCTGCATGTCCTGTGTAGATTTGTCAAAGTTTCTCAAACGCACATTTGCTTATACGCCCCATATCAAACCACACAAGGCAAGCACGCATGTCAAAGTTTGATCAAGGTAAAACCACATCTACTGGCTTAAGAACATAAAAGGGGAGCAGAACGAGGAGGCCGGGATTATTGGCTTCAACGTTCCATGTTTTTCCTTTTTAAATGGCTTAATCCCTTTTTCTCGGGATCAGCAGCAGCAGGGTTACAAACTTACAAGCATCTTTTTCAAACGTCCTGGAATAAAATCACCTAATATTTGGAAACGTGCAATTCACGGGTGATTTGAGCTCAAAGACAATGTGGTACAAGAAAAGTTACATTGTGCTTACAATCAAGAATGGTTACTTACCCTCAAGACTAATAGCTTTCAGTATCTGTTTCTGGCCTCCGAAGGTAGTAACGCAAACAGTTCACCAGCACCTGCAGATTCAACAAAAAGAAGAAAAAAAAAGACATAAAGTGGTCGACGGCGCATGGAATAGAAATTAAACTATGCTTGGTATCTTAAAGTAATCTAATTCTCTAAAGATACAGCATGTTCCTGAATAAGATGCAGCACATATATAGGATTCACTTTTCCATTGTAGGAAAACTAGCAAGGGGAACTGGGAGTCCATATATAGCCACATGAACATTGTTTATAATTGATCTAAGAACCATAATTGGCATTCGACTAATTACCTGTGACAAGGAACTGTTCAATGCTGCCCCTCCGTAGCTAACATGGAATTTGTCTTTGGCAATTAATCCCTGTGAGATGACAAAGATAAGTAATATAGAAGAGAAAGCGAAACTAATATGCACTTGATGGAACGTGGGTTATCACGTTGGAGACAGAGAGAGAGACCTCTGTATCGATCTCTGCGGATTCAACATCAATATTAACATCAGCAATGATTTTGATGATTTCCACAAGCAATCCAGGTCGATCTGCTGTCTCGACGCAAAGCAAGCTGATAGAAAAGAACCCTTGATTTTATATGTCCACAAATGGTAGGTTATTAAAGAAGAAAATTAAAACAAGAAGAACGTATAACTTGTGAATTATAATACTAATCAATTCTGAACAGAAGCAAACCTCCTCTTAGGCCCATCTTCTTTGACATGAACATGAGTTGCAATATCAACATCAAGCTGCCATAAAAGAAATCACAAGCATAAATTCAAATTTTATAGTCAACAATAGCACATGCAAGACGTCTACTGTTCTAGGAGCGGCTATTTGTCAAAAAAAATAAAAATGACATAGATGCTAATGGTGGAGATCCAATAGAATATATACTTCAATTAATGCAATAACCAAACCTGACAGAAGCATCAACACCATATCAATCAACTAAAATAAGAGAAGCATCTGTACAACTTAACATGATAGCATATGCTGACCGCAATCAGAAAGGATGAAGACTCTCCAGTTCAATAGTTGAACAGCAATATGTTCTAGGAAATAATTCAAGGCACACCATAACAGATACTCAAAATGCAGGCAAGTTATAAACATCAAAGCAACAACAGATGCACAAACCAGAAGCTTTGCGCTTCAATTGGCTCTCCATGAAAAAATATGACAATTTTTAGAATATACATGCACCAGTCATCAGTTGTCGGAGTGCAAGTTAAGGGATTAGGCACGTGCAGACAGGTCTCCATAAAGCAAATATCCAAAGTATAGACGATCAGATGAGGATAAATTGAACCAAATCAACACGATGAGAAGTTCAGTGAGCTAAAAGCTTTCATGATGTCACCTGCTCCCCGGGAGCTCTCATATATAATTGCACACAGGGGCATAAACGCACATGCACAGACACACAGAGATATAGAAGCACCTTTTTCTCTGGAGCTTTTATTCCAAAAGCCTCACCCATAGCAAGTCTCTCACTAGATTCCTAACAAGAAGGAAACCAAAAAGTAATTCATCGCCATGAGAAACGTTAAGAAAATAGAACAGAAATTTCTCTAATATCTACCCGCAACAGGCAAAAATAAAAATTAAAAATAAAGGAAGAAGATGAAGAAGAAGAAGAAGAAGAAGAAGAAGAAGTGATAGACCAGCGTATGAATTCAGTACACATACTGGATGGTACTTCAAAAGATTGTTGATGATGGTAAGTCGAATTCTCTCTAGCATATCAGGATCTTCAACCTTGCGACCAGAGTCTCTGAAACAACCAATTTCGATCTCTAAATGCCAAGACTTCCAGTAAAACATGACCACAGGGTAATCTCTGATCACGTAAAAGGGCAAGAAATATGTTAATACAAACTTACAATCGTGTAATGAAAAACTTAGTTTGTTTGACTGGTCCTTCAGTGAGAACAGTTCCCTTTGCCACATCCAACCCCAAATCTTTCAGGGCATTCATCTGTCCTACAATAAAAATAAACCAAGTTACAAAAACTACAAATATTTCTGAGCATGTAATGATTATGCTATGATCATATTTAAAGGGAAATTTGTTCAGCTCCAAAATCTTCACGAGAAGAATTATGACCCACAAGCAACACCACTTCCAATTAACGCTGGACTAGAGCAGCACATCAGATACCAGATGAAGGAAGATGCATAGGTTTACTTCATGAAAATAGCCATCATATGCAGGCATTTTGGGGGGTTAATACCACATGCAGATCACCCCTCTAACGACCCTAAATACACGAGACTAACAACACGCAATGGCTTTGCCTTGATATATATATTCCACCATTGGGGCAATCACAGCACATCTCCTTGATGAATTCTGATATATACTAACTCTGGTTTCAATATCTATGAAAATAACTCTGCTTCAGAACCAAATCTCCTTTGGCATATTGAGCAAAGATGCTGCATCTGGTCACCTCCCCTTCAAGATTTTCACACTTCAAAGCGACAACCCCTATTTCATGTATAAGAGTAAGAAAGCTAGCCCTTCGTTGAATTAGAGATAATCAAAAGGCCAACCATGTGATGGGTGGTGCCGTGGTGGATTTGGAGTTAAGGGAGGGCTGGCCATCTTTTGTATAGCCTGCACTTTCATTTTCATGCATACGGGCGACAAGACTAAAAATTTTCAAGAACAGAGAAGAATGGGTCAGTTGAAAAACTACTCACAGTATCAATAAGAGCTCCAAGACGATCTCCAAAGCTAAGTTGTACGATTGTTGATTCAGAATCTGAATCTTGATCTATCAGAACGACTGGAATGGGAACACCATCAGCATCCTGTTCAGGTTTCTGCAATTACTGTTAACTTGTAAATTTCGCAGAAAATTGTAAAGCCATTGAGTGCACACATTTCTCCTACCAATAATTAACATGTCTAAGTCAATTTCTCAATGTCAAATGTTTCGTTCACAAACACACACACGTGCAGGCATGAAAAATCTGATATTAAACTCTTTCTACAATCTACAGTAACTTTATCATGACCATCTCAGTTGGACAGCAGAGTCCAAGTGACAACGGGTCCGAGTTGAAATAAATCCAGGAGAGTTAAAATCACTGAAACACTAGGAAGTGCCGCTTGTGGAACCTCGGTATCCACGGGCTCATAAGCTAAATGACAATTGGCACATACACTTAAAGTAAAAAATACAAAACAAAAACTCCTGGTTGTGATGAACTGCGGAAAAAACTATGAGACCATGCTCTTAAATTACCCAATGACTCGTCAAATAAAGATCAGAATTTAAAAATTAACCCCCAAAATGAGTAACGACTCGACCTACAAAACCATAAAAAAATGCCTTTATGGAACACTTCTTTTATGAGCCCCATGCAGGAAAAATCATAGTTATAAAACTCAACCCAAGGGTCAATCCAGCCAAGACTCGGGTTGCGGTTTAGGTGGTTCGACCCAGGTCATTGCAAAACCCGGTCTAGCTAAGGTCGTGTTGGACTTTTTTTTAACGGAAAAACTGTAAACTAACCGTACAGGACAGGACAGGACAGCATCACTGCTTTTCCAGTCAGAAACATCTCGGAGCCATCGACAATAAAACGACGACACTAAATTTGATGGCACGCTACATAAAAATGCTTATAGTGTAAGCAACGAAATGGCAGGAGGAAAAAAGTAACTGACCAATGAGGTTGAACTTGCTGATGCATTCAGATCATTGGCGGAAGCATGTATAATGTTCCTGCATACCAGTCAATCATCGATAAGCAACGAGAGTCGTAACATAAAAAAAAACTTATAAGATTATTTTTTTTACAAAATACTACGCTATTAAACGAAGAAGAAGAAGAAGAAGCAACAGAGCTGATAAAAATATCCAGTATCACTTATTTTTAATTTTTAATTTTTAAACAATTAAAAAAAAATAGTAACTACATATCTTTTTGGAAAACAAATCTCGGCATTTCTCAGCAACAAAGCAGACAGCGAAAATCTTGATATAATAAAATAAAATAGTAACGAGTATAAGCAGAGCAAGAACTGACAATCAATAAATCAAGCTAGGCAAGTAACGGATACTCGGAAAGAATGTCAGCATATCCGAAAAGAGAAGAAAAGAAGACCGGAGGTTTATTTAGCTTACTTTTTCTTGGAGAGACCGATCATTCCATTTCCGAGCTCGGAAAACCTGTTACGAATCGGAGAGAAAGCGAGAGAGGACCGTTCAGGCGGAGAAAAGACTTGAGGAGAGTTATTGAAATCCCTATATCCGTAGTGAATTTGAGAGAGCGAAGAAGAAGAAGAGCAGAGGAGACTGTTAGAGAGGGCCATGGAAGTTTTTAGAGAGAGAGAGAGAGAGAGCGCCTTTTTTGAAGTCGTCTGTTGAAGATGGTGAGGGGTTAGTGTAGGTTATTTTGCATGACTGTGGGTGGCGTCATTTTGGTGGGGCCTACGAGGGGGTGATGACGCCAGGTAGGATTGTGCGTGTAAATGAGTCAGCCAGGCTTTGTTTTTTTCTTCTAATATGTATACTCTTTATGCTATGGTATTTGATAAAAAAATTCCAAAACATAAATGAAAGTTTTGTTTGACATGACTTGTGAAAAATGAGTTATGATCTTGAATTTAAATTTAAAATTTGTTTTTTATGGATAAATTAGAAAAGAAAAGTTTAAATAACTTTAAATTAGAATTTTATTTGGTAAACATAATTTAAATAACTTATTTGTGGAAGAGATGTGATATGAGTTAAAAATGAATACTTTTAACTTTTAATAAAATTAAGATTTCAACTCAATTTATAATAAAATTTTGTTTTAAGTTAAAAGTTATTCCTAAGTTAAAAAATAAAAAAAAAATAATACTTATGTCATCTTATAGATTTCGAAATTGTATTTGCTTGTTGATTTTTAGAAAAATATATTTTGCAACATGAATTTTGATACACCTGTATTAATTTACATACCACATAATCATATAGTTTAGTCTATTTTACGTTCATCACAGATAAAAAACTATAAATTTTAAAAATCAACAAGTAAATTTAATTTTGATCAAACTATAATGAGCCATGGATAATTTTTTCAATAAAATCACCTTGAATAAACTTAAGAAAATAATAGCAATGTAACCTAACTAAAAAAAAAGTTGTGATGCAGGAACTTGGGAAATTCTCCATGACAGGGGTGATGTTGCAAATTTTAAAATACAAGTGTGGAAGAGGAGTGTTTGTTAATATACAGGGGGCGAAAATGAAGTTTACAAAAGAAATTGTTTTATTTTGCCAAAATGATGTAGTGTGGACTCCTGATATTAAGACATTTTGTCCCTTGTTCTGGTGATATAATAGTTGCTTTCCATTTGATACAATTGTGTCCCATCAATTCATGCCACGTAATCATTCCATGTTAGCTAAACAAAAGTTATTCTCTTTACTTCCATGTTGCAAATAAAACATTCTGTCTGTTTATGTTTGCATTTTAATTTATTTATTTTTAAATTAATTTTTTTTGGTGATTTTAAATCATTATGATGTGTTAATATCAAAAATAAATTTTAAAAAATAAAAAATATTATTTTTAATATATTTTTAAATAAAAAAACACTTTAAAAAATAACCACAGTCACCCACTCAAACATACATTTAAAAAAACACTACCCACTTCCACCCCTCCACTCTTTCTCTAGAAAACAGCGCTCCTCCCTTATTCTGCTGAACACAAAAAACAAGAGAGAAACGCCCCAAAAAATTCACAGCAACACAGCACCACCCTCCTCTCTCCTCGAGACTGCTGGAAATTTTAAGAGAAAATATAAAAATCCATTGGTAGTATTTATCGTGAAAATCCAAACCAAAAATTCCAAGATAGGATTGCTGAATATTTTAAGGGAAAATCTAAAGGTAGCTTCCCTGTTCAAACAAGACAAAAGGGTTCTCGAATCTACAGGCTTAGTCATGGGAACCGAGTTTCAAGAAACGAATTTATATGTTTAGGAGTGTGGTAGTGGTTACTTTTTAAATAGTTTTTCGTGTCGAAAAGTATGTCATTAATATTTTTTTATTTTTTAAAAATTATTTTTGATATCAACACATCAAAACGATCCATAAAGTACAAACCGCACTTAATTTTAATAAAAAAAAATTAAAAAAAATTTAAAATTTTTAAAAAAACAGGTTGGATCACAATACCAAATAACTACTTTAATTTGTGAGGAAGCACTTTTTCTAGCGATCTCCATCTTGTAACATTCCTGACAATTGAGACGACTACATTCCGGGCTTTCAATGAAATCCAAGAATCCTGCATCGGTTACGGTGCAAGCCGTGTTAACAAAAAAAAATTAATTTTTTTTATTAAAATTTAATATAATTTATATATTTTGAATTGTTTTGATATCTGGTATCAAAAATAATTTTTAAAAAATAAAAAAATATCAGTAATATGTATTTCAACACAAAAAATTATTTGAAAAACAACCGTTACCACACTGCCAAACATATTGTAAAAAATATAAAAAGTGAAAAAGGTTATTGTTTTTTTTTAATATATTAAAATAATATTTTTTTTAAAAAAAAAATATGTAAAATATCAGTCCATTAAAATTATTATTATATATATATATATATATATACAAAAACAACACAGGATAACGGTGGTTATGATTTTGTAGGCAGGAGGGTGAGCTGTAATTTCTTAGAGGTTTATCCCTGCAAGATTGAAAAAGCGGGTTTTTTTTCTTTTATATTGTATTTTTTAATGACATAGTATATTAATAAATAAAACGAAGTCATATTATTATTTATAATTTAAACACTATAAAATTTTTCTTGTGAAATCTTACGAGTGTGTGTCGACTAAGAGACCATTGACGTTAAGTTGATCATGATTGATCCTGATGGCTAACTAGTGAATTCATAAGACGTACAGCAAAACTTTTTATTTACCTGTTCATCCCCGCTAGTTTGACACTGATTATCTTTTTGGTTGATTTGGTTTTTGTTAAAATAAATAATAAAATTAAATTTTTTTTAAAAAAAATCAAAACCAAACTAAAATCAGTTTAAACCGGTCGGTTGTGATTCGGTTTTTTAAAAATAAAAATTAATTTAAACTAGTTTGATTTGATTTTTTTTATTTTAACTCGGTTTTTTCTAGTTTTTTCAATTTAATTTATTTTTTAGTTTTTTTTTCATTCCTATTTGACACGATGCTTGTGGAGATAATTACAAGCAAGAATACCATAAAGAATGATAAAGTACTTAATTTTTCCTGCATGTCTTCGATTAAAAAAAATGACGTGTATTTGAAAAAACAAAATTAATTTTCAATTGATATTCAATAAGGTATTTGTTTTAAAAAATGATAAGTATCTTGAAATACACGTGTCATACTCATACGTGATCACGGGACCATACTTGATTATATTGTCTGTCAAAGAATAAATTCAAAACCTGGATTAAAGTTTTTATAAAAAGATTAGAGATTAATTTTTTATTAACCGAGACTTCGTGATAGTTTTTAATCAATTGTCTCGTGCTTGCTTGACATTCCCTATTTTCCACGGTCACCCCGCGAAGACAACAAAGATCTGAGTTCTGTGGTGATTTGTTTTCTTGGACAAAATAATTAGGTTGGAGTACCGGTGGTTTTATAA
Source organism: Populus tomentosa (assembly GCA_018804465.1). Lineage (NCBI taxonomy): Eukaryota > Viridiplantae > Streptophyta > Magnoliopsida > Malpighiales > Salicaceae > Populus > Populus tomentosa. Next base: position 938,294 of record CM031983.1, on the reverse strand, counting down.
AGTAATTTTTATTTAAAAATATATTAAAATAATATATATTTTTTTATTTTTAAAAAATATTTTGATATTGACTCATATTTGAAAATATACAAAATTTCATTTAAAAACTAATTAAACCGAAAAAACAGGAAAAAAATAATCAAAAAAATTGAACAATGAAAAAAAACCTATTAAAATATTGAAAAAACTAATTGATTCGGTTTTATAAATCTAAAACCAAACCGAACTCAAACCGGAAAAAACCAAGCCAAACAGGTTTTGTCCTAAAAAACTGAACCGAACCGAAACCGGTCGGTTTGAACCGGTTTCTTTTTAAAAAAGAAAAATTTAGTTTGATATTTTTTTTATAAAAACTAAACCAAATTAAAACCCTATCTAAGATAACAATGTCTCAAAATAACAAGCCCCCTTTTCCTAAAGAAAATGTCAACAGAAGTTTACAGTAAAAACAATCAATTTTATAACAAAAGAGATCTTTTTTATGTTAAATTTCTATGCATCAAGCGGTGCACCCACCCTATCCCATTTTGTAATGGTGATTCACTGATTTGTTCCATGGAAGAAATAAAGTTGCCCCTCTTCCTTTTCCTTTTCCTTTTTATTGTATTGCATGATGTTGACTTCGCGTCATGAATGGAACCAAAAATCCAAGAGATATAGAGCAAGGGACAAGGCATCAAAGCAGACACGAAATTAATCATATAAATAAATAAATAAAAATACATCTTTGTTCCCAACAACTCCTTCATTAATTCTTAAAAAACTACCTGCATGTAGCAGGTTTATTTATTTTTCAAACTATCATCTCGAATCTCTAAAAAGAAATATTTTATAATTATATTAATTTCAAACACAAATTATTACTATTATTAAACTTTAACTTGAAATCAACTCAAGCAAAGTTTTATCATATTCTTTTAATTAAAAATAATTCTACCTTGACTTTTTTTAAAATTCAAATCAGGCCATAACAAAATCAGTCAAGTCATATTCGGGCTGACTTTTTTTTTTCTTTCTATACTTAACAAAATCTCAAGCTAACTCTCCATGCTATATCGTGTTTAAATGTACCAAAACCGTGTTTAATAATACTAAGATAAATAATATATAACACACACAAAACCTAATAAAAATAAATAAGCTATCTTCATTTATTTCACACTAATTTTCCAAGACTCATAAAATTTCCTCACATTTTCTTGTTTTCAAGTTCCAAGCAACCACCTGATTGGCCCAGGCGAAGCGTCCACAACACAAAAATACCCTTTCCAAAAACTCAAAACTCCAAAGTCAAACCAAGTCAATTTCTAAGTAAAACTCCAACTACCCTTTCCTTTTTTATCCTTTCCCATCCCATCACAAAATCCCCACCCACAGAACCACAAAAATTTAGATTCAATCATTTCCCATGTCAAGTGAATAAAATTAGTATATTCTAATTCCTCTTTCCATCATGGACACCAAAACTCTTTCCCTTTCCTTTATCTCCCCCGCTACGCACTAGCAGGACCCCACCAATAAAAAATCCACCTGATTAACGGTCCTGATTCAAGCGGAACTGTTTTCCTTTATATATAATCCCCAAAATAACCACGCCAATCCCTATACTTTTTCTGCGGGACCCTCACAATTTCTCTCTCTGTAAAAAATCCCTCCTTCTCCTTATCTCTCTACCATCTTCGATCTCTCACGTAATCTAATTATCCTTCAATGGCGGTACGTTTCGATTCTGTTTCGCTTCTTTATTACCTCCGTACTGTTCAATTCTCGTGGTTATTGCATAATTCGCGTTTGGATTTTGTGTTTTTTAATCTGTCTTTTTTTTAAGAACCCTAATCTTGTTTTGCTCGAATTAGGGTTTTTGTGATTGGAATAGTTTGTTTCTTACTTATTAGTGATTGAATGAATGTGAATTTCATTAATTTGATATTATTAGTTGAAATCTTGAATTTGGTTTTAATTTGATAGAGTTACGTTATTGTTGTTTTTTTTTTTGTGTTTAGATGGTGATTGTAGACTTAATTATGGTGTCATTGATTTTTGAGCTAATAGTGTACTTAATTACAGTAGGATAATGTGTTTTTGTGGCATTGACTTTACTGTTAAGTTTAAAATTTTGAAAGTTGGTTCCTTTTTCTTATTGGGGTGTAGTGTATTAGTGGAAAAATGGTGAAGAATTTTGCTACACCGAGCTTGTTTAGCTTTTTTTTTAGTTGAAACTGAGTCCTTTTTGTTTAGCTTTTGTTGTGTTTTATTTGAAAATAAAGTTTACTGTGCTATTGAGTGAAGAAAGTTTTGACGAGGGCTTTGACTAATGGTCGAAGTTCATGGGTATTGTAGGCATGACAGCTGGGTCATAATTTTGGTGGTTATTTATGAATTTGTTGAGATGTCCTCGAATGCCTGTTGTTGTTGAATACCAGCTTTAGAGATAGTTGCTGGACTTAGCAAGACATAAAGTTGAGGAAGAGGTACTTTATAGATACGTGTTGGTTTGTTGGGGTTTGAGAAGATGGCTGGAAATGTGAGGTACGAGTTGAGTTCTGCTAGTCCAGAGGAATTAGGTTTTACAGGTAGCTATTCTAATGGGCAGAGGGGGAGTTATCCTAATGCCAGTTTTGATAGGTCTGGAAGCTTCCGGGAGAGCAGTGAGAGCAGAATGTTCAGTTCTGGGGCAAGCACACCCAGGGCTTCTGCTTCACCAGCAAGGAGCATGGGCCCACTTACTCAACATCTGTCGTTGGATCTGGTTACCATGGGGGACCCAAAATATACTCGAACAGGCGAGTTAAAGAGGGCTTTTGGGATATCTCTTGGGAGTGCTACAGAAGATAATTCTTTTGGAGCTGCTCATTCAAAGCCAACCCCTGCAGTGGATGTAGAGGAACTGAAGCGAATCAGAGCGGGTGTATTAGATGACTATCGGAAGTCTAGGTAAATTAACTGTCACTATAACTGTTGGTGGATGAATTTCTCATCGTTAGTCTTCTATAAACTTTTCTTTGAAAAAAAATTCCACAGTGGAATATCTGTCATGTATGTAAAGTTATGTAAAGTTGTTTCCATGTGATGGAAGGTTAATCTTTTCTGATTTTTTGCTAGCTCTGGATATTTTGGAAGAAAGTCTTTTCCTGTCCTTTCTTTTATTGAATATAGGATGTGATGACTTGTCATTCAAGCATTTTTCTTTGCTGAAGGTGAAACAATTTTTTTTCAGGAATAGAGCAAAAATGTGGAATGAAAACTTGCTAAAACTTCAAAAATTCCCAGAAGATTTAAATTCAAAGAATCAACAACGAAGTGAGATGCTAATGAATGAAAGATCTGGTGGTTCAAATTTTTTGAAGATGGGAACGCAGATTCATCGAAACCCTTCAGACCTTGGGACTCAAAGATTAGAGGACAGGACTAAGACTATTGTTTTGAATAAGCGTGTTCGCTCTTCTATGGCAGAATCACGGGTTTGTACACAAATACCTCCTTTAGATTCACTCTTTATGTTTTTTCCAAAAATCATTGCATCTTCCACGTTGCAGTTACTTTCTTGTGACTGTTACTTTATTCTGTATATAATGCAAAAGTGCTTGTATCAATATGTTTATAAGGAGTGTGCATGTGTCTATTTATGCATAAGATATATTCCTATGTACTGTATTCCTTGAGTTCTTTCAAATCTATAAAGTGCTGTGGTATTGGTATACAAAAAATTGAGGCTGTCACATATTCATTTACTGGGGGTTTTCTAAAACCAAACAACAGTCTTGTTCTGAGTCAAGTTTGGACTATAGTTATTTGACCTTTTTTTCACATGAAGCTTCTACTGTCATGGAAATTCTATTTCTTCTGTACATGCATTGTGTGGCCTTCAAAAATATACATTTTCCCCTAGTTGAAAATTCATGATAAGTAGATTGCTGAATTGCTATGGAGGTCCCCATTTCCTCTCAAGATTAACTTGGTAGCTAGCTTTAATGTTTTCTTCAACTTTCCATACGTTTCTAAAAGATTCAATGGGTGTATTGAATTTTTATCGAGACATAAAAGTTCCACGATGCTTCCTTGACTGCTATTGTTTTCCTTTCTTATGTAAATGCTTGTTGTTTAGCAAAGGTACCACCATTACCTTTTCAACTGTATAAACTCAGTATATCTGTTTTCCTCATTCCTCTCTGAAATCTCTAGGTTGATGGCCGAAGCAATACAGTTCCGAGGCAGCCTTTGGTGACAGGAAAAGACAGAGACATACACAGGGAGGGTGAAGTTTCTAATCTTTCTGAAGAAAAGGTCCGTAGGCTACCTGCTGGAGGGGAAGGGTGGGACAAAAAGATGAAAAAGAAACGTTCTGTTGGCACTGTTTTTACCAGAACAATAGACAGTGATGGGGAAGTTAAACGAATGATGCATCATAAGTTTAATAATGAACACGGTCTGCAGTCTTATGATGCCCAAGGCTTCAGGTAATTTCTCATTAACAACATACCATTTTTAGTAGACTAGAATGCTTTATCTTTCCAACTTAACCATGCAAATAAGTTAGTTCATGGTACTATCAATATGACTTCCAAGTTCTGTGAGTAATTTCCAATAATGGCCTTTCCATATTCCTAGGTAAATGACATTGTCCAAGATGATAGTGAGATACTCTTTTAAGATAGAACTGAGCCACTTAAGCTGAAAACTGAAAATTGTAGCCATGCAAGCTAAAAGACTGAAGGTGTAGTTATGTTTTATGGATATCCTCAATGGCCATATTGTGTACATAGGGGGATCATTCTCTCATTCCCCACTTACAATGAAGTTTATGTTCTTTTCCAATGGAATTGGAAACATGATGAGAGCTTAGGACTTGCATGATCTAAAGCTAATTCTTCTTTGACTGTATTATTCCTTGCACTGTATTGATTCTATTTACTCTCTGTGAAATCATGAGGGGCTACTCTTGCTGTTTTGTTTGCATGTATCAACAAATATTTGGTGTGATCTTGAAAGTCCACTCGCAGGTCAGGATCTTCTAATGGGAGTAGTGGCATGAACAAGGTAGATGGCATTTCATCATCTGCTATTTCAAATACCCGTGCCATTCCCAAGGAATCAGAAAAAGTTTCTTTGACAAGGGATTATGCTGCTGGGATGAATAAGGAGCGACTTGTAGTGAAAGCAAACAATAAGTATGTATTGATTGACTGATCTATTCACTTTTTAAGCTCTACCATGCTGCTGTTTGGTGCATAAGAACTTGCTTATACTAGGCTATGATGTAATGGTGATGCAAATCTGTTTAATTTGTCAGTGTTGGAGTATAAAATCTCAGTGTTCACTTTCTGTGTTTGATGTATCTGTATTCAGGGTAAATATCACAGAGGACAATAATCACACAGTGAGTCCAAGTCCAGTGACAAAAGGAAAGGCTTCCAGGACACCTCGAACAAGCTCATTAATGGCAGCAAGTACATCTACTAAAACCCCCCTCGCACCTGGGGGTCTTGATGGTTGGGAACAACCACCAGCCATAACCAAGGTCAATTCAGTTGGGGTGCCTAATAATCGCAAGCGTCCCATGCCTACAGGGTCATCATCTCCTCCAATGGCTAAATGGGTTGGTCAGAGACCACAAAAAATATCTCGTACCAGAAGGGTGAATGTCGTGTCTCCCGTCTCTAATCATGATGAAGGGCAGATGTCATCAGAAAGAGGACATGTTTCTGATTTTGCCACTCGAGTGACTTCTGGGATTGACGGGCCTCCTCTTGCCAAGGATGTGCTTAATGGAACCACACAAGTCAGAGTGAAACATGAAAATGTTTCATCTCCATCAAGATTATCTGAAAGTGAAGAATCTGGTGCTGGTGAAAATCGTGAGGGTAAGCCCAAGGACAAGAGAACAGGTAGTGGTGGGGTAGAGGAGAGATCACTGAATCAGAATGCTGTTCCTTCTCTATTGGTTACAAAGAAGAATAAAACACTCGGTAGGGAAGACACTGGTGATGGTGTGCGGAGACAAGGAAGGACTGGTCGGGGTCCATCTTCTAGGACAAACATTTCACCAGTGAGGGAGAAGTTGGAGAATCCAGCCTCGACCAAACCACTAAGAAATACGAGGCCCATTTCAGACAAGAGCGGAAGGTGGTGAATGGCTTTCTTTTGCCTGAAATGACACTTTCATGCCTTTGTACTAATTGTTATTTATTATTTATATTTAACTAAGTTAAAGCATTGATACATTTGAATCTGTTTACTAGTTCAGCAAGACAGGTCGTCCTCCTCTTAAAAAAATATCAGATCGCAAGGCCTTCACTCGACTTGGGCAAATACCAATAAGCGGTTCCCCAGATTTCTCAGGTACACTCTCAAAACACTCTTGAAGTTTCTTAGAGTAGCTTCAAAAACTAGATAATAAACAAAAAAATGACTTTGTTTGCATGTGTTTAGCTTTATGGTAGTTCAGGTAAAAAATAATTTTCTTTTCGACTCCTTCGTTCTTGTTTGTTGACCCATCAATTCTCATCTTGTAGTATGGGTAGGCAGCATCTGCTTGTACCATTCAGATCACTTTGATGGGAATGGTTAACATTGAATGTTTTGCAGAAGACTTTGGTGGGACAGCATATTCACATTTCTGTGCACTAATGCTCTGTTCTGTTATCATACTTGAAGCACCCATTATGATTTAGTGAAATATCTAAGGAAAATATTATGACAACTAGGTTCTAACAACCATTCTTAAGGCAAAACAAACTAAGAGAATCGAGAAACGAGAATTGAGAGGAATACCTGGTGCTTAAAGCAAAAATGGGAGAAATGCAAATACAATGGTTTTCCATCTAAGCCTGTGTTTGTTACGTGATAGGCATTGAGGCTTTGGGTTTGCCACATTCCATGTTCATCTCTTTTGAGTGAGGCTTTATCATTTAAATCCTACACAACAGAATGATCTGGTTGATTTAGAGAGAGCGAAGAGAACTTGCAAATTCTCTAGCCCTTGATTTAGTTTTTTGTTGTTTGTCAAATCAAGAGCTATAGTATATTTAAGTTGTTCAAAATAGTCAAAATTCTATTGTAAGCTTAGTGAAGAAGCAGCCTACTTTCTCTAGGTTTTAGTTCACCGTCTCTTACTACATTTCTTTGCAATCGTATACAGAATTTCTGGCTAAAATCACTGGTATTTTCATATTCTCTTTTTATTTTTTATTTTTAAGGTGAATCAGACGACGATCGCGAAGAACTCTTAGCTGCTGCAAATTTCGCTTGCAATGCCAGCTGTATGCACGTGACCTCAAGGCCTTTCCCCCCCCTTTCTGCCAGTTTATATGTGCATTCTTTTTTGACCTTTTCTTTTGCAGATCTTTCCTGTTCTGGTTCTTTTTGGAAGAAAATGGAGCCGGTTTTTGCTCCCATCTGCTCCGGGGATTCATCCTACTTGAAGCAACAGGTAGTTGCTACTGGAAAGGTTCTCTTAGCTCTGCTTTGAGTTATAATTGTCATTCAGAAAAACTTACCTTCATTTCTTTTGTCTTCATCTATTTTTGGGATCAGTTGAAGTCTGTGGAGGATCTCCACAAGAGATTATATGAGATGTTTGACTGCAGCAATAATTCGGTAATTTAAGTGTTTCAAGCATGTTTTTGTCTGCTTACTTCGACTTTTGACCTTGCTTTTTTTCTCGAATGGGCATAACATGACAATTGAAACACTAATATTTTAAATAGCTGTTAAAATCCATCCTTGACTGGCATTTGCACAACAAGGACGGTACATCACCAGAGATCGTAGTATATTTTAGTTTTTTGAAATTCCCGAGGTGCTTCACTGCAAGCAACCATGTCAACTAATTTTCAACTCCTTTGGAGAGACTAAATCTGGTACAAAATACAACTGGGTTCTTTACTTAATAATCTGTTTAATATCCTCCACTCCAACTGCTTGATATTTTTAGTAAAAATCTTTGTGTTTGACAGCATGAAGCTAACACTGACTTTTTTCATGTGCAAGTACCATTGTTTTCAAGAACTCGTTCATTTGCTTTACAATTTATGATGCACTCTCTTACTGTTCAATTATGCCAGTCACTGTCCGTGAATTATTAGCAATTTATTTATTTGGGATGTTAAAATGTATTTGTGCATTAATTTTCAGAATATGCAAAAGAGAGAATACAAAGAATTATATATTATGGATCGTTTCTGTGGTTTACTGTTACTCATCTGGTACTAAGAGTGTTTTTGGTATAATGGTAGCAGTAGTTTTTTAAAGTGTTTTTCACTCGAAAATACATCTAAATAATGTTTTTTTTTTTTTTTTTTAAATTCATCTTTGATATCAACACATCAAAATGATCCAAAAACATAAAAAAGAAATTAATTTTATGAAAAAAAAGTTCTAAAATTTTGGGAACGCGTGGCCAGCCACGTTCACAAACATGCACTAAATCTGCCATGTTTCTACAGGGTGATTTTGTGCTTGAAGAAGATATTCCATCCCAACTTATTCATGAAGAAAGTGAGAGAAACTTGCAGGACCAGGATCCACCAAAAAAGTTGGTGAGGACTTCAGATTTGGTAGATCCAAAACAGGACAATAGTGCTGCATGTGGAGGCTCAAGAACAAGAAACAAAGTTACTCCACTGTACCAAAGAGTGTTGTCTGCTCTGATTGTAGAAGATGGGTCTGAAGAATTTGCAGAAAACAGTGGAGGGAGAAATATTTCTTTTCAATGTACTGGAGATAGTTCTCCAGGTGATGATTGTCTCTCAGTGGATTTTGAGCCTGGGAGCACAAATGGCATTGATTTTAATTATGAATCTATGTTGGGTTTTCAACGTCAGAAGCAATCTTCTGTTGATGGTTTTTCTTGTAATGGAAATAGTACTGTTAATAGGATCGGTGGTTTTCACAATAATTCCTATAATGATCATTTGGTGCAAGGAGGTAATGGATTTATGCACTCAAAAACCGGAATGTTCCCTGGGAGTTTTGAGAATAATGATGAGAAATCAACCATACATTCAAATGCCTTCAGCATGTCTGCATATGATTGCCAATATGAGCAACTAGGCATGGAAGACAAACTCTTGATGGAGCTGCAGAGTGTTGGTTTATATCCAGAAACAGTGGTACTTTCTCTTTTCTTCTCTTACAAGCATTAATGTATTTAAAAGGTCCAGATGCTTGGTATCTTGGATATACAAGAAACACCATAAAGAATGAAAAGGAAAAAAACATGTCCTGATACTTGTACATCCAGAAAATCAATGTTAAAAGTAATATCATTTAAGAGGTCGTTGTATATGATGCTCCTTACTCCAGCCAAATGCACCATGACAAACAGAAAGGAAACAGCTTGCTTGTTAATACATCATGTTCATATTCATACCAGCCATCTGCTCTGTGGCTTAACGGGTCATTGCCAAGTAAATTCTATATCTATATGCTAAATACCCTCTATTTCCTCTTAAGTGTATATGTATGCACGCACAACATGCACATGGACATTACTAAGCTTGTTTTAGGTTCAAGTCTATACCAGCCCTTTTCATTAAAAATAAAAAAGATTACGGAATCTCTCTCTGTGTAATGTGTGTATCTGTATGCATATTTGCAAAGGTAGGTACATGGATTTTTTTCTCCAAACATTTTAATTTTTTTTTTTCCTATGGTACCAAAATCCCTGTGTGCTTTCTTGCAGCCTGATCTAGCAGATGGAGAGGATGAAGCAATTAATGAAGATATTATTGAGCTCCAGAAGAAACTTCAACAGGTTAAGTTTCTTAATTTTTTTGCTTCACAAAAGCATTAAATCCCCAAAAGTTTTAGTATGACAATTTTTGTACTTAATATTTTCGAATAAATTTCTTTCATATAAAAGCAATTGCATTTTCCACTGATTTTCCCTTCATTATCATCTTTTTATATTTTTCATATGCTGTAATAATTTAATTTTTATCATGTACATTTTTTTATCACTTGTATAGGTTGGTAAAAAGGAACACCTGGACAATTTAAATAAAGCTGTTGAGGAGGGAAGGGAGTTGCAAGAATGGTAAGACACTCATTATTTTGGATCTCTTCTGCCATTCTGCCATTAGGCTTTCAACCTCCCATAATGCACATCAACTGCTGGATTCATTTCATTGCATTTTATTGAATATGGATATTATGCTGTTAATTTGCAGGCCCCTTGAGCAGGTTGCAATGGATAGGCTTGTTGAATTGGCTCACAGAAAGCAGTTGGTATGTTGTTTATCTCCCTTGTTTATTCCTTATAGGGCAGAATTCACAAGTTTGAGTTTGTAATTGGAAATCTCCCATGTTTGTTCCTTAATACAGAGGAATTCACAAGTTCGAGTTTGTGATTGGAAAATTATATAATATATGTTGGAGTTTGTAATTGGAAATCTCCCTTGTTTGTTCCTTAATACAGAAGAATTCACAAGTTCGAGTTTGTGATTGGAAAATTATATAAAATATGAGACTACTGCTAGGGATGGCAGTGAGTTAAGTTGGAGTTGGATTTATACCCATTCTCGATTGGAATATCTAAATCCACCATTCACCTTCTTTTCCAATCCAGTTGGATCGAGGTGGATCGGGGATTTTATCTACCCAACCCGACCCATTCCCTTTTATTATTTTATAAAAATTAAAATCTAAGCTTAAAAAACAAACTATATCTCCATCTATGCATTATAAATCCATAAAATATAGAGTTTAAACTTCAAGTTTATGGACAAACCCATAAAAATCTTTCATGAACTATAAGATAATATTGTATTAAAAAATAAAATTACAATTCCACAAAATAAAAAAATAGGTTAAAAAACAGGATGGGGTAGGGTCGGGTGATGGGTCGGGTGATGGGTCGGATAATGAGTCTGGTGAACCCCTCAATTTCCTTCGTATCCAGCCTGTCTAAACTGATTCAGATTTTACCCACCTTTGGTTTGATATGGTCAAACCGTATTAAAATTCGACCCAACTAGATAGGTTGACACCAGATGCCCAACGGTTAGATGAAATTGACATCTGTATTTACTACCTATGGTAGTCCTTTATTTTCTTTTTAGTCAACTACCTTTCCGTTTTTTTCTGGTTTTTATTAAGTATTTGTTGTTTGTTCCTTTTCGATAGAAGCTAATCCCCATCTTCAGTGATTTGATTGGCAATCCAGAGGTCACTAATCTTGTTGTTGGTTCCATGCATGCATTGCATTCTGATTTTCTACCCCATATTGTTATTATTATTCTCATTGCCCGAATAATTGTGATTCTTAACTCACTATTAAGGGCGGTCCATTTGACATCCCCTTGACTAACATTGACAGGCCACCAGAGGAAATAATGCTTCAAAATTTGGGGTCCCAAAGGTTTCGAAACAAGTTGCCTTGGCTTTTACAAGGAGGACTCTTGCTAAATGTAGAAAATTTGAAGATACAGGCAAGAGTTGTTTTTGTGAACCCCCCCTTCGAGATGTCATTTTCGCTGCACCTCGTGCAATTGTTGTGGAGTCCACAAGTTGTATTCAGGATCCTGGGGCTTCAGGTATGCCATCTCTCAAAATGTGTTATTAGGATTGTAAGTTTTAGTAGTTCTATTATGTTTGGCCTTTTTAGCTATTCATTGAAAGGAAAGTGTTTCGTGAGTGTTCACACATGCCTTGGATCAGTGAATGGTGTTTTCTGCTTTGAAATGATGTGGAATCCTGTTCAAAAGGTGTCGGATCTTGAATTCAATATAGTAACTTGCACTTTTGGGCACTAAGTGCGTTTACCCTCACTTTTTTTCTCCTTGTCCTTGTGTTTTTTTGTTGCAGGCACTTTCACTGGTAGAGCTGATAGGCATGATCTTCACAACGATAAATTTGGCAGGGGTGTATCATTAGACGATGATTTTGGCAGAACTGGACCCTTATTGAACAGAGGGAGGAAGAAGGAACTACTGCTTGACGATGTTGGTGGCCATGCTTTGTTTAAAACCACATCATCTCTTGGTAATACTCTGCTGGGTGGAGCCAAGGGAAAGAGAAGCGAGAGAGAAAGGGACAAGGATGTATTAGCTAGAAATTCTGTCACCAGAGCTGGTCGTGCTTCTCAGAGCAATATCAAGGGTGACCGTAAAACAAAATCAAAACCCAAGCAGAAGATTGCTCAGCTATCGGCTTCTGGAGATGGAATTATCAACAAGTTCAAAGAAACAGGTAGCAATAAGAAAAGAGAAGTAGGGGCAACATCCAAGAGTTCAAATCCTGCAGATTCATCGAAAGAAGGCAGAGGAGCGACAAACATTGCTGAGTTCCAAGATTTAGACTCTATAGAACTACACGAGGGCAATGATTTCAGTGACACTCAGGATCTGAGTAGTTTGTTTGATGGGTTGCCAGAAAATGACTTTGCGGGTGAAATTCTACTCGATGACTTGCCCCTTCAAATTCCTATGGACGACCTTTCAATGATTCTATAAAATAGAGTTCAGTGTAAATTTAAATGACAGTGCTCTTGCCCGGGGCCAACCTGCTAATATAATTTATGTCACAGGCAGCTCTCACGTGTAATTATGGTCATTCTTTATGTATACTTGAGTGATTCAGTTTGAAGAAAAAAGAAAAAGGGAAGAAATTTTGTTTCTGTTCAAGACAGGTAGTGCAATTATTCTACATAAACTTTCCTTATATGTAGATCCATCATTAGCGCAAGCCGTACCATTTGCTTTGCAAAAAACTTGGCCATTTTGCATCTTTGATATTGGTATATTGGTGAGGTGATGCAAGTATCCACCACCAGTCTTTTACATGAAACTGCAACTGGGATGCAGGATGGTTCCCTGTTGCTGGAGATGCCAGCTGCAGAAAAATTTGAAGTGTTTCCACTGAGATGCCAAGAGTCATGTAAGATTTGTTCTGTATAAGATACAGAGGAGAGCCTAATCCGGTGGCCATCACTCCATTTTCGTGGCGTATCATGAGCTGCTATATGAATGCGGGTGCAAATTCTACATCTTTCTTGGTATTCGCAACTTAAAATGTTCCCTTCCTTCTCTAAATTTTCTCAGAACCAAAAAGATCACCAAGCCACCATTCTACATCTGTCATCAAAACCCACTTATGTTCCTCCCAGGTTCAGCATTTATAAGAGAATTCACCCTTTTGAGTTTTGACCACTGAGAAAAGCAAAAGATTACTCCTTTGAAGCTCTGTAACCTTTCTTCTTCCATAAAAACTCACAAACAAAGAGACAACAACTCCAAGAGACCAAAACAAGAAAGAAAGAAAGAAAGAAAGAAATCTTCTTCAAAATACAAAGAGAGTTTCTTGAAACAAAACCTGGTGATAAAACAAGCACCTTTCACGAGGAAGAGCATAGAGAGCTGAAGAGAGTGTTTTTATACGAGAGTTTGAAGCAGTGTTTTTATACGAGATTTGAAGCAGGGAGAGGTGAGTGAGAGACCATGGAACCAGAGAGGAAGGCCGGAGAATTCATGGGCTTATATATCTTGGTCCATGACGAAAGCTTTGTATTTGGACATGGAATTAAGGCCCAACCCAGTAGATACCAGTCTGAAAAGCCCGACTCTGTGGAACATGGGCGGGAGTGGGCTTTGATTATTGTGACTGTGTATAATACATTTTTAAATTGTCAATCAACTTTTCCTTATTATTAAAACTTGATAAAGTTTGAGTTTTTCAAGTGAGATATGTTTGTTAATTTATATGAAAATATATATTTAAAGGAAGGATGAGCTTGAGGATAATCTAAAATATAAAGATATAATGGAACCAATCAAACTCATAAAAACAAATTGAAAGCCATGCTTAAAATATAAGGATAAATTCAGCTAATTCCTAATTAAATGTAAAAGAACTTTATCATATCTATAATAAATAAAAACTAATAAATATACTAAACAGTATTAACGATTATCATTTAGGCTAAAGTTGGACCGAAAATTTTCATTGTTCCTTTCCATTCCGGGGAGTTTGGGCCCAGTTAGGCTGCCACTAGCAGAACTTTCACATACCTGTCGAAAGGTTCGTGGTTTGTAGACTAGGTGACCAAACAAAGCCAAGAAAAACATGCAAGGTTGTAGCCTTTAAATTTTTATATATATCGAGCAAAACCATAAATCAAACTTTGCCCATACGTTATCTTAGGTTTTTGATTTGATGGCTGAGGGCAAAACTTGTGGTGTTTAACAGTGTTTGTTGTCCTAACCAATGTTTTTATCCTCCATCACAACCTAATTCAGCTATAAAATGCTGAGCAAGGAAAAGAGGATCCCTAATGAAATGAAGTACGTGAAGCTGCATAAGTGCAGGCTCCATTAAGATGAGTTATTGTTCCATACATCGGAATCCGGTGATGGAAGGGGAACGATATGTGACAAGGAAGACGCACACAAGATACATAAGGTGACAACAAAATTTGTGGAAGCTAGCTATGCAAAGGTTCTTTGAGGCTAGGGAACAATGGCAGAAAAAGCAACAACCATGTAATGGTATCTGCAGTGTTGGTGATCATATCAAGAAGGTTGATGGTACAAGTAGCACGAGGATAAGTGGGTCTAATTGAATGAAATTCAAGTGCTTGGACCTAATTTTTCTTTTTATTAATACGTGATCAGTACAAGGATATTCTCTAAGGAGGACAAGGGAATTATTCCCCTTGTCCCTCCAAGAACTTAAAGAAATTCTGTTTTTATTTTCTTTAATTGGTTTCTTTTTCAATAAATTATAGAAGCCCTTGTGTGTGTGTGTGAATATCACATTTGAGTACCTATGAATTTTAGTATTAGATCCTTGCTTGGAATGTCAACTTTCTTTTTATCGTCTTCTCTCTCAAGATCCTTCCCTCTATATTTCAAGATACAAAAGCAACAAACAATCCATTGGATGCCACACAATTCTTGATTTCAGTTTCTTGTTCTGTTCCAAAAGATGGATGTAGGCTTATCAATCTTGATGGGGTTACAAGCAACAGCGCTGTTCCTCATCTTTGTATCTCTCCAAAATCTTGATTTCACCTTATTATCTTTACCATTCTTGTATGCCTCGTTAGTATCCTTACTTGTATCACTGGCTTCTCATCCATCAATAAATATCCCTACGCTTTTACGCAAAAAACAAGATGGGAGTTTTCCTATTTGGTCACTTATAATTTTTAGTCCATACCTATATTTTGTTAGAATCTTTTCATTTCTACGCAGGTTTACAAGTGGGGAGGAGCCTTATAATGAGATTTGTGAGGGTGTTTATGTTGGTGGGTGGCCTTATTCCGTTGATAAATTGCCACCTGGTAATCCTGCTATTATAGATTGTACTTGTGAGTTTCCTAGAAAAGAGGAGTTCAAAGGGCATTCTTATTTGTGTCTTCCAACTTGGGATACAAGGGCACCTCAGCCTGGAGAGATTGAATCTGCTGTCGAGTGGGCTAGCAGGAAAAGAGCTCAGAATGTGCCTGTTTTCATTCACTGTGCTTATGGTATGATTTTGGATTGTAAATACCTTTTCTTATTCGACAATTTTTCTGCATTTGGTGTTGAGAATTTCGTGCAGTGAAGATTGTACTTGTTTGACTTTTCTGTGCTGAAATTCCTTTTTTGCTAAGCATTTTGTACAGGCATACAGTTCTTTCATGTCTTAGTAATTTTGTACTTGTAATTGGTTTTATCTTGGTATAGGTAATCAGCAGTTAAGTGTCAGAATTCAGGTAATTACAAGGTTAGATTCAGGGCTGCAGGGGGTGACCTTTATCTGTGTAATTTGCTGATCGCTTGGTTTAGTTCCAAGCCAAGGCTAGCTGTGTGGTTCTCTGAAGAGGAACTTTTTGCTAGGCTTTGGTTGTACGAGTATATGCATGTATTATGCAGTATGTTAGACAATCGTTCTTGTGGTATCATGATTTAGACAATCGTTCTTGTGGTATCATGATTCGCGAACAACCTAATAACAAAATAGATTTTTGTTATCAAGAGTGAAGAAAATAAATGAAAAAATCATCTTTTTTGACATTGAGCAATGATTTGTAGTAGCCAGGAATTGCTGGATGCATTATGGCCTCAGCGTACTGTGGGTTCTTCACTATTTGGGATCAACTAGATATTGATGTTTTGCCATTCTGCTCATCTTTTATATATATATATATCAAACCATTATGTTCATCTAGGTTTTCGTTTTTCAGTTAAGTGAATGTTGTTAGGTGTTATGCTGCTCTTATTACCCCAAGTGTGCTGTTTATTGCCCAATCCTTTTGCTCGAAGCATCCTCAACTTGATCTTCCTGTGTTGCCCCGGTAATGGCTTGACACTTCCTGTAGGTCATGGAAGAAGTGTCGCTGTAATGTGCGCACTGTTGGTGGCTCTAGGCGTGGTGGAAGATTGGAAAAAGGCTGAGCTGTTCATAAGAGAAAGACGACCTTATATTTCAATGAACTCCGTCCAATACAAGGCCTTGGAAGAATGGTCAAAGCACCGGTTATCTACTCCTAGCATAGATGAAGTCAACTCAAGTTCTGCAGTCTCATCAACTTCTTCTGGACGCCCCCGAGCTGATAGGCCTAAAAACAGAAGTGGTTAGCATGCTTCATTAATGTGCTGCGGGCTATTATTTCAGGTAGCCCACATGTGCTTGGTTAGTTAAAAAAACTTAGCCGAATGATGGTGTTTGGATGTCAAAATGTGATCCATGGACATGAATAGGAACCTTGAACTACGATGTATAGACATTTTCGATTTGATATTGGTAAAAATGATGATTAATGTTTTTTTTTTTAAAAAAAAATTAAAATAAAAAATATATATATTATTTTAATATATTTTCAAACAAAAAAACAACTTAAAATACAATCTCTAAAAAACTACACTACAAATAATCACTAAATGACTGAGATGAACGACTGCTATAATAAGCTAGTAAAAAATCTTCCATGAGCCAAGTACAAGGGCCATCAAAAGCTTTGAGCAATTCTTTTCGATAATTGCTTTATACATGGTCATTTCCTCTCTTCAGAATTTCCTGACCATGATGCCTCCCATCAACAGTGTGAGTTTTTCTCAGACTCACGCATATGGCACTGATTCAACCAACCTGTATTCCTTGCTCCATTCACAGAACATATATAGGCTACTCAGCATGCTTGCACCCAAACACAAAAGGTCTGAGAACCTTGCAGAAATCTTAGGTGTGGGATTATACGACATTAAAATCAAAATTCACCAAGCATGTTTCGCAACAACGAAATGCACAGCATACAAGCAAAACAATCAACTCAAGATAATGAAGCAGCACTAGGAAGAATACAATACATCAGTTCTCTTATTCAACCAAAGAATTTTTGAATTGCTATAGATACAAAGCTCCTGGCTAAATACAGTTAAAATCTATGATGTTCGTTCAGACATACAGGAGATATCTGTCATCGTATACACTACAAACTATCCAGTATCCATCTAAAATGATAAAAGCGATTTTGACCACATAAAATATGATTGCTTTGGTATTGTCATCACCGGTACAGCCCGATGCTATTATTTGTTCTTGCACATGCTTAACTCCCACCACGTTTAGCAGTTCCGGAACTGCTTGTTGTCATAAAGGACTCTCCACAACCACACTGCCCTTGGGAGTTGGGATTGATGAAGACAAATTCAGATCTACACAAGTTACCAATAACAGATACCAATTTAATACCGGCAAAAACTACAAATCAAAAAGATTGAAGTGGCATTCCTTAGAATCATGGAAAAGGAATTGGGGCTGAGGCAGGGCGGGTGGGGTGATGCCATGGTTTTTACCCCAGCACCCACATCTGAAATTACTCAGTTCAAAAACAACAACGCAATCCAAGGAATAAACCACATCCTACAATGAGACATCAGCATAGGGAAATTTGATGTTATCAACTAAATTCAACTGCCCTCTACCTTTGCAAATGGAGTTGATTTGCAGCATAATGGGGAAAAAAAAGTACTTAAATCTCAACTTCCAGCTTGGAGTGATCATACTATCCCTATTACTGGACACCAAACTTTATTAATTCAGGCAACAAATTTCTTATAGCAACTGAACCATGCCCATATTCACCTAGATGCCTTCCAACATTACTTCATATGCAAAGAAACTCAACCTAAAAAAAGGAACTTTTACCTGAGCTTGTCATCAACAAAATCCATCTTGGTTCCTATAACATGCATCAGTGCCTTCGGATCAATCAATATCTTCACACCTTTATCTGCAACTAATTCATCAAACCTCCCTTTCTCATCTACACATTTCAATCAAAACACAAAAAAATAAAAAAAATCAACAAACTTTCCTTCTAACCCAAAAGGCCCCATCTCTTAAAATCCAAATTAGTCACAGCCAGACCCCAGAAAATTTAAGTTTTCAAACCAGACCCAAAAAAGTCTCAAACTTTACAATAAACC
This sequence comes from Populus tomentosa, assembly GCA_018804465.1. NCBI lineage: Eukaryota > Viridiplantae > Streptophyta > Magnoliopsida > Malpighiales > Salicaceae > Populus > Populus tomentosa. The sequence goes on along the minus strand of CM031983.1, from coordinate 919,884 downwards.
CATCAAACAGGAACTCAAATGTCTCAATCTTTTTCCAAAATTAATGAACCGATGAAGCGAAAAATGAGGGTTTCATAGCTCAACCTGCGTAATTAAGAGTGTATGACAAGCCATTGCAGCCGCGAGCTTTAACGCCGAGACGGAGGAAAGGACGTTGGCGCTGCTGCAAGAGGTGGCGGATTCTGGTAGCAGCGGTGTCCGTCAAGTCTAGAACTTGTTTTCGGGCTGAGGAACCCACCGACTCTGCTGCTGCTGCGAAAAGTTTGGATGCCCTTGTGGCTGCCATTTTTACAAAGCTCTCTCCGTCTCTCTGTTGGAAAAAAAAATATATGAATATTTTGGAAGTGGAAGAATAAAAATTTGATTTTGCCTTTTTGTTGAATTTTGTGAATATATAGTTCTTTTGGGTAATAAACAGTGTTTGAACCTAGCTAGCCAGCTAATTATTTTGCATATTATAAATTATTTATACATGTATTTGTATATCGTGCTTCTATTTTAAATTTAATTCCAGGCAAGGTTTTGAAGAAGAATATTACGAAAAGTCTTTGGATTCAATTTAAGAACAGTCGTTTTAATAAATTTCTCCAAATTAATTTGAAAATATAAAATTATTAATTTTTCTTAAGATTAATTTGGAAGTGCGACATGAAGATTATTCAAGAATTTAGTTTTAGTGCACTTGAGGTCTTGACCTAGTGGTGGAAAGAGTTTATTCTCTTCTATTCTATCAGGGTTCAAACTTCATTGTGCACGCCTGTCACTCTCGTGGTGCTTTATATGCTTACTGGGTTTACAGGATGTTCAGTGGACCGTAAGATTAGTCGTGGTGCGCGCAAACTAACCCGGACACCCACGTAAATAAATAAAAAAACTTAGTTTTAGTTAATGTATAAATTAAGTTCAAGATAGTTTTTTACATATTGAATTAATAAAAAATATAATTTAATGAATATTTAATTTAAAGATTGTACAAGGGATATCTTAAAAACTTTTTTTGTTCATATATATTCTTTAACCCTTAGATTTAAAATTCAATTACTGATTTTTTTTAGAAACTATTGAAATTAAAAACAAAGAAGAAATTATTATTATTTTTTTTTTTTTATCTTGACTTCATTTATATTGACATGTGGACAATCCTTTTCTTTTTATAGGATGAGATATGTAACTAATTTGATTAAACAATTTTTAGAATTTCAATTATTTTTTTTAAGATTTCTTAAAATTCTTTTCTTATTCTATAGTTTCTGATTCGGATTGATTTCGAATTCATATTCTTCTAGAAAATATGCAAAATATGAGGAATAAATCCTTTCTCCAAAAGACAACCGATTTTGAATTCCCTTAATATGGAACTTCAAGATCTTTTTTTTTTAATAAATAAAATAAAGAAAATTCTATATTTTTTTCACGCTTCAAATTACAGTCGGATTTCCTTATCCGGCCCATGCAAGGATTAAAGCAATTCTCATCATTATCTACGATCCACCAACGCATAATTTTATTTGCGTTTTTGTTCATTATAATCAACGCAGCTGATCTTTCTCTTTGTTTTCTCTGCAAGGCATCGAGAGGTGATCACACCATGAATCCACTCGAAAACAAAAGGACCCTGAAGTCCTACGAGGATAGGAAGAAAACCCTAAAGAAGAAAACGAGGGAGCTTGCTATATTGTGTGACGTTCCTGTTTGCTTAATCTGTGTTGATCCTGATGGCACTACTGAGACATGGCCAGAAGAAAAGGAGAGGGTTGTTGATGTTCTCGAGGCATACAAGGCCAACCGAACAGGAAACAATGTTGAAGGCGAGGAGAAGGTTGTCGACAAGGCACCGAGGGTTTTCGAAACTTGGGACCCAAGGTTTGATTACTTGCCCGAGGAATCTCTGATGGATGTTTTGAAAATCTTAGAGAGGCAATCGCAGGTTGTCGATCAAGTAGTTGGGAAGGAACAGACAGGAAAGAAAAGAAAAATTATGTACGATAAAATAAAGAGCAAAACTGGGGGTGATGTTAACGATGAAAGGTCTCAAGAAGCTGGTCTAATAACAAGAAATTTTCTTGATGTGGTTGGCTTAAATCACCAGACTAGTTCCTATACAGGAAACTACAGTGATATCAGCAGTTTCTTGGGTAAGAATTCAGGGAGCAGCAGCAACGATTTCCTGATACCAGTGGACTTGGAGTTGCGTTTGTGATGAGATTGATGCAATTAGAGGGAAACATAGAAAACTTGCCAGCGTTCATGCCGGCTCCAGTCAATGTTGTAGTTCTTTTAGGTAGGGTTTTCTTTTTTTAGATTTCCTTTTTAGTTCTCCGTGTACCCTAGTTTTAATGAAGGGATTTCCCCTATTAATTATGGATTGGTATGCCTAAATTAATTTTCAGTTGGATGTCATAAGATAATTAGCTTTGCAAACATGAATGCCTAGATTGCTTTGGCCTCCTAGTGAGAGATTGTTCATTCATCTTCACCAACTATAAGTGAGTGGTTAGAATTTGCATATCCTAAATCGACCATCCTTTACATAGCCATACTCACTGATCCCCGAAATTTTCAAGTTCCCTGCTTGACAAAACATCCGCTGAAGAACATGTCTAAGAGAAACTTAAATATAAGAAAATCGCCATGAAAACTAATCCATCGTTATGATTTCCTAAATGTCTTCCCGAAACAAGAGAAGGAACCAAAAAGTCATTAGACGGTAGATCACAAGAACAATCATCAGATGCCCTTCTCAAGCATTGCCCTAACCCTCATTGGAAGACCATAGAGTCGAATAAATCCAGCTGCATCGGCCTGATCATATATTTGCCCACTCTCAAAGGAGGATATGTCTTCCCTATACAGGCTATTGGGGCTTGTCCGGCTAGCTACTGACACAGATCCTTTGTACAACTTAAGTCTGACTGAACCGTTTGTCTTCTCTGTGATCTTCTCCATAAATGCATCCATTGATTCCCGCAGGGGGTCAAACCACCTGCCTGCATACACTAGCTCAGCATACTTTAGAGCAAGTGAATCTTTAACTTGCATCGTTTCTCGATCCAGGGTTAATGACTCTAGCTCACGTACAGCAGCGAAGAGAATGGTGCCTCCAGGAGTTTCATATACTCCACGGCTTTTCATACCAACAAGTCGGTTCTCAACCATGTCAATACGGCCAATACCATGTTTCCCACCAATCTCATTGAGTTTGGAGAGTAGAGAAGCTGGGGAAAGCTTCACCCCATTTACAGAAACAGGAAGGCCAGACACTATCCCAATCTCTACATATCTAAAAGAATCAAACACATTTAAAAAGAGAGAGAGAGAGAGATTCGGGGTTAAAAAATGCAAACTTGGGATTAGAACTCAATTGATGATAATCTCAGATTAGTTGAATCGAAAATTCAACAAGGGACTTACTCAGGTTTGTCAGGTGCAGCTTCTGGACTGGTAGACATCATGTACATATCTTCCTTTGGCTCATTAGCAGGGTCTTCCAGAATGTCACCCTTGAGAGAAAGAAGCAAATAAGATTTAGCGAACAAGTTAACAACGAATGACTATTAAAGAATTTAAGTATATAGTATTCACACAAACATTGTGTATGTTTACACACACACACACACACACACAAAATCACAAGGTTTCAAAGTGTTTGCTAAGCATGAAAATAGCAAACAAAGACAATGAAGTGCGGGGAAGAAAAAAAAAAATTGAGCTGACAGCACAAAGGAGTCTAACTGTGACATTAAAACCAACAAGTGATTTTCTAACTTGAACAAGCTTAACACAAGACATTCTAAATTAATATTCTTTAACATCTACAATTTTTCCTTGGAAGCAGTTGATGAGGGGGACTAACCTCATGGCTCAGGTGCCATAAGTTTCTGTCTCTGCTGTATATGGATTTCTTTGTCACAGGGACAGGCACGTTGTGTTTCTTGGCATATTCAATGGCATCTTCTCTTCCTGTGATATCCCATTCCCGCCAAGGAGCCACAACATTGAGCTCAGGATTCAGGGCAAAGAAGGTGAGCTCAAAGCGAACCTGAACAGACAAGAAAGCCACAAAAGTTACATTAGAAGGAACGCACGTGTTAGATAGTTATCCTATTTGTGAGGCATGCCTGATCATTTCCTTTTCCTGTGCATCCATGAGCAACAGCATCGGCTCCAACTTCTTTTGCAACATCCACCATGGCCTGTCACAGCATGATGTGGTTAAAGTATGATTATTAATGATATAACACTGATGCAGTGCATATTCTATATAACAGAAAACAGAGAGTAGAGAAACAGAAACACTCCACAAAATTGCAAGTATCTGTACTTGTTTTAGATAATAGAAAGTGCTTCTATGGAAAACAAATTTGACGTCAGAGGATGATAAAACACAAGGAAAACAGCAAAACACACACACTATCATCATTCTTTATTAATGGCTCGATGTTTATCTTAATTCTGGAAAAAAATCTAAAAACTACAGCAAGAAAACAACTCTCTGGGGAACCAACCTTTGCAATAACAGGGCGTGCCATCGATGTTCCCAGCAAGTATTTCCGTTCATAGATGGCGCCTGCTCGCAAGCAGGGAAAAATAAAGTCTCTCACAAATTCCTCCTGCAAGTCCTTCACCACTAGCTGACAAGCACCACTAGCCTTGGCCTTTTGTTCCAGGCCTTCCAATTCTCCTACTCCCTGCAAATTGAAAAATCGATGCTATGCACATGTATAAAGACAGGTACTGTAATTTATAAAACCAGATAAGATGGCTCAAATGAGGAATAAGTTTCTATTCTTAAGCAAATCAAATACTATGAATTTAATAGATTTTTCTACTATTTACAAACCTGACCAACATCAGCAGTGAAGCAAACAACTTCACAACCATAATTCTCCCTGAAAGGAAAAATAGCAGAAAACTTGTAACAGGGAGTGTCAGCAAAAAAAATTGTTTCGAAAGAAAAGAGCAGGCAAAAACACTGAGAAACTGTGATGCATAAAGACAGGAAGCAAAATAATTGAAAAGTAATTCTGCTAGTAAGATGAGCTATGCCACCCACCCTATGACATATAAAACACCTAGCAACATAATACACACCTATCTGGTTGAGCTGAGAAAACTTTACAGCCCATCACCAACCCCAGATTAGACTACATAATGATCTCAGAAGCACATATCTTAATATCATAACACAAGCATAAAAAGTGCATATGCGTGTTTCCTTCGTATCTATTCTAAACTCTATCATATGGAGCAAGTATAAAACTTACATCCAAATCCCAGAATTTCATAATTAAACCAAAACAACAGGTCAAGGCTCATGAACAATGAGTATCGATTGGTTAGAAAACTCAAACATAAAGCAAGAGGTATACCTTAGCCATGGGACAATAACTGAGGTGTCTAAGCCACCACTATAGGCTAAAACAACCTTGTTTAATTTTCCTCTTAGCCCTTTAGTCTTTGTAGCTTCAAAAACCTCAGTAGCTTTATCATGGGATAGTACTGCTTGAATCCCTGACGATCATGATCAATTACAGTGTCACTAAGCAGAAGTTACAAACCCCATTATTTACATCCACATTATCTTCGTTACTTCAACAGCCACAGAATCTCAAAAAATTACAACCAGACATACACTTTCGAAGATTCAGCCCATCAATCTCATAAATATTTTCAGCTAAATAAAAACTACTCGATAAATATTTACAACTACGCACCTAGTAAAACTTAGTACATACATAATAAAACAGTTATGAAGATTGAAAATTCAGACTTTATATCAAACTCTTAAACACAACAAGTTCATACTTTGACCCCACCAGACTAGCCAATTCACATTAACATCCCCGCTAACTTGGTTGCTTCTAAGAATGAAGATGCGTAAGAGCAGAACCTCAGAAAAACTAACACCAGGTATGCACTGACTTGTCAAGATACAGCTATTGATTGCATTCTATCTTAAGTAATCATAATAAAAAAAACACTATTGAATTAATAAATTACAATTGCGTTTTCTAGTAAAACTTAGCATTTGCACAATCAAACAATTTTAGAGAAAATCCAATAAAAAGAATTAAAATTTATAAATTATATTGAATTCCAATTCCAAATTGAATCAATTTAATATTTTTAACTCATCAAAAAAGCCCAAAACCAAAAGAGGCAGCAATTAAACTCGCCCTTGTTGCAATGAACTCGAAGACCATTCCCTTTATTGCTCACAACTGCATCACCCTGAAGCTCACTGTTTCTAGCCCCCAACTGCAAGCAAACAAAAAATGAAAAAAAAAAACCAACTAACCACTATACTTCAAAAGAAATGATATACCTCTTGAAACAAAGCTGACTTCTTTGAAAAAGATACATTGTCATTACACAGCATTAAATCTGGCAAACAATATTCAACTTGTTATAAGCTTCAAGAAAATCACTTCCAGCGTAGCAGAATCATCAAAAAGTGTAAAGAAGTGGGGAGTGTACCGCTCTTAGGGACATGAACAGAGAGATTGAGCAATGAACATGGAGATATTGCCTTCAGCTGAGCCATCTCTTACTGACCCTGTATTTTTTTGGAGGAGTTTATAACAACTCTTTGTGGGCTATCTCACTCTGCGGCTTTTTGGGTGCCTTGTGCTGTATGTGAAGACTGAAGACAAACTCTATTCTGTTCAATTTAGGGTTTTAAAAATGCAGGCAGTGTGTCTGTGAAGCAGTAAGATTACTATTGTTTTTTAAATAATTTTTTGTATGAAAATATATATTAATAATATTTTTTATATTTTTAAAATGTTTTTTATATTAATATATTAATATATTAAAATAATTTAAAAATATTTAAAATATATTAATTTAAAATTAAAAAAAATTAAATATTTTTAAAACGAAGAAACCAAATCTCCTGAAAGTTATAAACAGCCGCTTTCCAATAAATAAAAGCCACCTTACTTCACTGTCCAACAACTCACTCCACTGTCCAAAAAAAAACAACTCACTCCACTGTCCAACGAATCTCCACTTACTATAAAATTGTTTACACCACCACCCTGAGTCTAAGTTTGGTAGGGCACCCTCCTCAGGCAGGTCTCCTTGTAATCTCCGCCGATAAACTTCCTTCTAGCCAGGTCTCATCAATCAATCTCTCCTTGTAAGATCTCTTGCCTTTAACCCTTCTTTACGTGATTTATTGCTCTTGTTTTTGTCTTTTTCCTGTTCTTGATCCGTTATTTATCAGCTTTGCTTTGTTGCATTTTATCTTGATACATACTGTACGGAAGTTTGCTTCCTCTTCTTTTCTTTTTTTAATTCTTACTGTTGTTGTTTGATTAATTTCGTATCTCGGGAACTTTATTTTTCATGCTCTGAATCAAGAAATGTAATTATAAATCACTGTGAAAACATCATAGTAATAATTTGTTTCAAGTCAACTGAGGTGGTTCTTAGGTTTGCGGAAGACAAAATCCACTGTCTTTAAAGTGGATAAAATCTTAAAATCATCAATCGTTGTGATGTTTGAGGTATAATGTATGTTTGAAATACAGCTGTATAGTTTTGAGGGTGATTGATTTTGACTTGGTTAAAGCTTCAGTTATAAAATGGTGATGAGGACAAGCCGTAATGGCAGAGCAGATTTCTGCATAAATGAAAATATATCACGCATTATATATTTTGACAGTGATTGTAACAATATACGGTAGAAAAATATTTTCTGAATTGCCTGTAATCTGTGGTCACAGCAAAAATAGAGGAAATTTTCTGATGGCCAAGAAATAATTCTCTAATACAAAGCACAGGTCTCCCTCTCCCTCTCTCTCCCTCTTAACTCTCTTCCGCTTGGCTTGATGGTTTGAAGAGAATTGTCCTCGTTACAAATGATGTTAAGCGGCTACAAATCATTTATCTAACCGCAAATTTCCTGTTGGGACATGTTTTTGATCCATGAATCAATAAATTGAACCACAGTGGATTCACTTGCTTCCTTTGGCAGTATTGTCTTTATTTCCTGCAAGTATCACACATTTTAAGCATGAGATGAAGCTAAGAAAGGAAAGAGAGTTATGCTTGACGGTGATTGATCATCCACAAAATGTCCCTAATTGCTCTGGTGCAGGTGGAAACATGTCATCCGTGAGACTTCCCACAACATGCATGATCAGAAGTGCACCACCGATAAAAGTTGCAAGCCCAAGCAAGTCGTGTGCATTGATCAACAGCCCTGGTGCTTTGGGTTCTGTAAGGAATGTATCTAAAGCCTTTGGCTTGAAGTCTTCCTCCTTCAAAGTATCTGCAATGGCAGTTTACAAAGTGAAACTAATTGCACCAGATGGATGCGAGCACGAATTTGATGCCCCTGATGATACTTACATCCTTGACTCAGCTGAAAATGCAGGAGCGGAGCTCCCATACTCATGCAGGGCCGGAGCCTGCTCTACTTGTGCTGGTATGATGGTGTCGGGGTCCGTAGACCAATCAGATGGTTCATTCCTTGATGAGAAACAGATGGAGAAGGGATACGTCCTTACCTGTGTCTCATATCCAACTTCGGACTCTGTGATTCACACACACAAGGAGGAAGATCTGTATTGAGCAGCATAACTAGCATGCTGGTTGCGCTTGTGCTGCTGTCTCAATAATGCAGGAACCTGCATTTATAGTAGGCTGGTAGGGCACTTGATTATCAGACATTCCTGTAACCTGGTTTATCGTTTGTGTTGTTAATTTTCGAAAAGCCTTCAGTCTCCAGTACCTTGAAAGCATTCATTTCAGTGATCAACTTGTACTTCATGTGAATTGATTTTGTGTTTTCATGCGGGTTGTTATCAGGGGACATCAATTTGAGCCATGGGACCAACATGATGCTTGATTTGTTATTCAGGCTCGGGTCACAGGTTGCCCGGGTATCAATTCATGTAGTTTTAAGTTTTTAAAGTTAAAGCAATGTCTTGAAAAAAAAAACATATAAAAAGCCAACTTAGGTTTTAAACAAGTCACAGGTTCACTTACTAGTTTGATCAAGGTCTAACTATGTCAATTAACCCGGGATGGAAGATGAAGTTGACCTATTAAATTGAATTTTAAATCGACATGTCAAGCTCGACCCATCAGGTTGACAGATTTAATACATGTATCAATATTTTTTATGATACAGGTGAGGCAATACACAGCTCAAGCTGTCCAACAAGTAGCAAATAAACGATCATCTTTTGAATCCTTTTTTTTTTTTAATGAATTCATAGAGACGTCAAACAGAGTTGAACGGCATTCAATTTAGGAAAGATTGTTATGAACAAGTTCTAAATTTTTGAATGAATTTCACTCACCTGAGATCATTTGTTGCTGTCAATTGGAATGCTGAAGCCTTGATGACCCGGGAGGTGGATCAAATGCTTGGCCACTACATATGAAAATTTCAATGAGAAAGTGATTTCCACATAATTGCCATTCCAATTAGCATCTGTAAGGGAAATTCCAGCAATCCAGTCCTTTCCTCTTTCCATTTTGTTGACAAAAGGAATCACCACTCCCAACAAAATTACGCTAGATTAAAACAGATGACAAATTTAACTCATGATATGCATGTATCATGCCAAATTTAACAGACATCAAGTTGTTAAAACATGATGAGCAGGATCCTAAGCCTGCATAAATTCTTAGTCTGATTTAATGTCGCCATAAATTTGTGTAAGAAAATAAAAAGCCCAATTTAAGGTCAAAACTGGCAAAGAACCATCATCTGTGAAAATATTGCTGACGTACAAAAATTAAGTATAAAATCAACTATACTGCAATACATGAAACTTCTGCCACCAAATAAATATATCAAAACTTCATTCTCGACATGAATGGTATAAAGAAATGAGACCGAAACTAAATGGTACTAGATTACTCCCAATGCCAGGAAAAATGTTAAAACTGTCTCTTAGGTGTTTGTAGCCCTGGTGTAGATCTGTTGGCTGGCATGTGCAGATACCATTCTAATGGATCCTCTGGCCATTAGATCCTTGATTGCTTTGCGTGCAAGAGAGCCACTAATCTGAAATTCAGATAAAAAACAAAGCATCAAATGTTTGCGTACATTGCAAAGCATTAAGCAAACAACGAATCATCATGAATTTGTCAAAAGATTAAATGCACAAGATATTGAAGCAGGAATCTAGATCATTGAGCAGCTTAGGATAGCATGATGGCTCAGACGTTGCTGGTTATGATATCACATTGAATGATCAATGGGAATCCTTCTGATTCATTTCATCATCTTCCATCATGCTTATTGAAAGAAAATATAAAAGAAACCCGATACATGAAAAAACAAAAAATCAAGAAAAGCAGGTCAACGTTTACAAATCCCAGATTGAATTTTTGAAGACAAATTTCACGCTATATTGTTTTATTTTACCTTTCAAAGAAAAGCGTAGAAGGTAAAAATTAGACTTCCAAGGTATCATTTCTTTAATGCATATCCAAAATGATTTGCAATTCTGTAAGAACATAACTTCACAATATCCTTTGTTGGTGTCTACATCTTGATGTTAAACTAACCTAAGTAGAACACATCAAATCAAAAGCTTTTTGAAACAAACTCTGCCACTTATGAAATTTGCCTGCCTGTCTCTCAGCACAACATACGCAGTATGCTACCAGAGCCAAATGACACGAGCAATTTCCAAGAACACCACAGAATTCATTCTAAATGTAGACTAACACATAAAAGCATAAAGGCTGGTAAGAATGAAAACTAAAAGAAAGTAATGTAGAGCATAAAGAACACACCCTCAATCTGTCAGACAAGACAGAAGGAGTTATAAGCTTGTACTTGGGAGCTTCAGAGAGAAGCTTATCGTAGGTAGCTTGATCAAACAAAACCATGTTGTTCACCTTCTCCTTTTGCTTTCCCTTGCTCCATTTCTGCACATAAAACCCCAACAAATCATAACAAAGAAATAACCCAAACACTCTTTAAGAACAAATCATCCAATGTTTTTTTTTAAAAAAAAAAAAAACACTAAAAAATCAACAAAAGAAGGTGCCCCATGATTTGTTTTACCTTCTTCTTCTGTTTGCCACCGCCAGACTTAGCTGGTTTTGAAGACGGTGGTGGAGCCTTCTCCTTCTTTGGCGCCTACAAAGAAAACAACCGCCACAAATAAATGAATGAAAACATCATAAACCACTGTTTGGGTGCCGAGAAAATGAAGGGATATTTAACCAAAATCATGAAAGGGAAGTGGTATTGAGATTGTTACCATGACAAGAGATCAAAGGTTGAATCTCTAGGGTTTGGGAGGGACCGATCGAGAGCACCTAGGCTAAGCGAAAAGAATATTTGGGGTTTGCAGAGAGTATTTATAAGTGTGCGTTTTGGTGCTTGCTAGGGTTTTTTTAATTTGCGGTGTGTTTGGTTGCTGGATTTGGTGCATCCTTGATTCAGGTTGGACCTGTAAAACGCAGTTGTAGTGGGCTTCATTCGGGTTCAACTTAAGGGACTTTTGGGCTGGCACCTGAAAGCCTCGCTGTGGAGTTTGTTTGGGTAATTAAGAAAAAATGTTGTGTTAAAATTTGATGAATAATAAAAATTAGTTTTGGTGAGTGAACTATAGTATGAAATTAACATGAAGGTTAACACTGTAAAAAAAAATCTTAGAAAAAAATACATATAATATAAGAAAACATTAAAAAAAAACTTCAAAAATATACACGTACGTTTGAATCAAGGAGACCATACTGACTCATGTATGTTTTTAGCATTTTTTATTGTATTTTATTGATTTCTAGCATTAAATAATGATTTAATATGAATTTTAAATGTCTTGATATAAAATCGTTTAAGGTAGAGTAATATATTTTATGTTTATTGCTAAATAATTTTCCTAAATTTTGCTCCTGCCGGCCTAAAGGATGTCAACGGTATTTGAAGGGAACTTCCAAAATTTTGACACCCCCTTTATTGCTTTTCTGTGTTCTCCTTCTCTTAAATTGCAAATCTAAGTATTGCGGTGTATTGTTTTTTTTTTAAAGTATTTTTATTAAATATATATTAAAATATTTTTTATTTTTTATATTAGTATGTCAAAAACTATAAAAACTATCTTAAAAAATATCATTTTAATATATATATATATATATTTAAATTAAATATCATTTCAAAATAGACTCAATTATAATTTGAACAGCAATACAAAAATCAGTATCAATTCATCAATGAATTGTGTAGCAATGCCACAAAACCTTTTCAAGAGAAGAAATACATTTCTTAGATGTTAGAATAAAAAAGAACTTCTTTGTGTTAATAAAAATAGTTATTAAGTTTAATCTAGTTCACGGATCAATGTAACTCTAATCTAATTCTAGGTCAATTTAACTCTAATTTAAATAATATTTTAAAAAAATCAATAATTAATTTGATCAAAACAAGCTCAAATGTCAATATATAATTTCATTAAAACATGATTTGATTTTTATAAAATAAAATAAAAACAATGTAGTTTTAATTTTTTTTTAAAAATGAAAATGGTATCCGCTTTAATGAATTAAAGCTAACCCGTCCACCTATCCAACTAGCATATGGGTGGGGTGAGATTAATAACTTTGGTAAGAATGCAGGCGCGTCTATAAAGTGCATATATGCGGTGATAAGATATAAGCATCACCGGGTTGCCTTAATTTTTAGCAAACTATAAGCTGAAATTGCATTTTACAAATGGCTTCAATAATTAAATATTCTTCACACACTACTGCTTTCAATTTTTCACAAAATCTTTGGCTAATAACTATCTTATTTGATATTATAGTAATAATTTTTTTCTATAATTTTTTTATTTTTAAAAATATATTTTTAATATCAATGTATCAAAACAACATAAAAAAAATAATTACAATAAATTTTTTTATTAATTTTTTTTTAAAATACAATGAAAATCCATTCTTTGAACAAACATTATAATATGTAAACCGATAAAAAGTGAAAGAGAGAACAAACCTGATCGCCCCCACGATTTAGTGGCCTCTATAAAAGACAACCATAAAGAGAGATTCGAGAATCGGACATTTGGCCCATAGTAATTCAATTCTTTTATGTAATCGATGACAAGATCATGATCATTTTGGAGATAAAAGATAAAGCAAGATACAAGACTATCATCTTAGCTACTTTATTTTAGGGAATATAATTACTGCTTAATTATACCTTGTAGCTACTAACTACTGCAAGACTCTACTAGCTAGGACACTGATATATATAAAAGTAGGTATTTATGCGATACGTCTATCTTGAAACAGAGGCTGCGGTGACATATATAAAACCAGGGAGGTTTTAGACAAGCTCTTGAAGTTCCTTTCGTGCATTGAGAACAGGGGAGACCCAAAACATGGGAGATGGTAACAAGATGGGATATTTGTTCCTCGTACTCCTCGTGCTCGCAAGCTTATGCTTGTTTGCATCTTCAACTGATCCACTTCATGATCACAAGCCCCTCCTCTCAGGTATTCTTCTGTTGCCTCTCTGCAGAGTGTGTGTGTGTGTAGAACCCTTTTAATTATTCATGGACTTCGAGAAAATGAGAAGAACCTTTTGAGGCACAGTATCTCGTTCAAGTACTAGAGTCAATGAATTCTGATATATACAAGCCAAAAAAACACCATATAGTCCATGGAGTAGGATGCTAGCTCGAGCAGCTGGGAGCATGGAGATGAACTGCAAGTATTTAAAAAACCTAACGTATTCAAATATTTCATCTGGGTTACAAGTATGTTGTATGTTGAATTCTGTATTCAATTCTGAACGCAGACTGTAATTTTTATTAACTCGTTTTTATGGTATAACTAAACATAAAAACAATTATTTTTCTCATAACTAATGATTTTTCAATGAATAAACGAGGTCTAAGAGAAAGTTGATCACTAAACTTCTGTAATTTTTTTTTAAAAAGTTAATAACTCTCTTTTTTTTTTTTCGTGATACAATTAAACATCGGAAACTAATTATTATTATTTTTTTGAAAATATTTCTTACGAATTGAATCTTTTTAGAGGAATGCGCAAACATTCAAGTTAGGAATTTTAAGGAAGGGATGTGATAGTTGTGGTTAGTCAAATATGCTGGAAAAAAAGAGGAGGAGAACCAGATACTCTTTTTTTAGCTTTCTTCTTGAGAATTTCAGGCCACTAGAGTTGCAAGCATCTTGATAGAGTTCTATTCGAAGATTTTCGATGAGACAAATCTTGCTTTCACCTGTGTAAACGATGATAGTATGCGTGACAAGACCAGGATTAGTAAAAGATTAATAAGAAGCTTATAATTTCTTATGCTAGAGACGTGTAAGGTAATTACCGTATACGAAGCAGAGTTCTTTTTGGGTCAAGAGAGAAACTTTGAATCTTGCATGGCAACAGATTATTCCCTGTCCCCCACAGATAAAAGGTTTTTCTACTGTCATACAAAAAAGATCCTCCTCCAAATTTCTTTTAAAGGAAAGGGTGTCTACAGCGAACCTAGACCGAATGATCAAATGAATTTTAAAGTTTCGTTTATCATTTCTTTTAAGGGAAGGGTGCCATCCGGGGATAAAAAGAAAAAGAAATAGTTGAGTTTGAGAGTACATGACCTCTCACCTTTCATATTTTGAAAGGACAGATTCGCTTCAAAACTATCTTGTTTTGTCTGTTCCTTTAACCAGAAACCCGAAACACTGAACAAACGTAGCATAATAGTTTTACTATCGTTGACAGGACTTAGAAGTTCAAGCTTTGTATTTCGTAATTTTAATCACTAATTGGTCCCTCTGTTGTTTGTTTGCACCGAGAAAGACTCAACAACATCAAAAACAGATCTTCTGCAGGAGAACAGTTCGGGAGCGACAGGCACACATCAACATGACACCAGTAGCATTGGTGATGATTCTAGTGAAAGAAGTGGCATAGTACACAGCAGCAAATTTGCCCATGGCTCACTTTATGAAGGTACACATGGTGGAGCAACCGGGGCAGCTGACACTTCGAATGGCGGTGGTGGTGAACATGGAAGTGGAGCGGCTGTCCCAGTTGTCGTAACCGGTGCTGTAATGAATCACCACCCAAACAAACACCACAATGCTGGCAGCCATCAGGCGAACGGCATAGTGCTTCCGATATTGATTACGACTGCCTTGGTCGCTCTCATTGTTCATTAAGCTAAAATAATGAGGTTGTTGATGCTTTGTACTTGCATATGTCACTCGGTTTTGGGTTGTGTTTGTAGCATGCATTCCTGTAATATAAAAGGCGGTTGTGCGATTTGTAATGTATATCATGGCAAGCAAATGCATGTGCAACGGGCTCGTGTAGCAATCATTTATTTTTATCAGGTTCGCAGGTCTGCACGATTAAAATCATTCATCCAAAACATAAGTCCTAAATTGAAGCTAGAAAACTCTCTACTTTATGAAACAGGAAAAGAAAACACGCATCGCCCGGAGTTTCAGCATCCTATTTTCTGACATCATTTTACAGATCATGGTTGGGTCACACTCTGGTTCCTCGTGATAATGCTTTCAAAGACAGTAAGACACTAGTAGGCTACTTTATTCATGCATGGAGACCATCGTATGAAGCAGTGTTCGTACATGGCAAATCATTAATATCTGAGGAATCAACTCCAATATTTGGCATGTAAACTACCATGTATTAAAAGCATAGTTTGTACAATCACACCAAAGTGAGTGCGTGCAAAAGGGCTATAAAATCCAAGTGCATACAAATTCTAGCACCCTCGGAGTCTGATTGGAAGTAGCTCTGTTTGTCGACCAAGCCCCGACGCCCATAGCCTTAGCTAGTCCTTGGTAATTGAATGGGAACAGAACTCACCATAACTGTTAAGAAAACAGTTGATATCCACAACCTAAATAGGCCTTTTTCTAAATGTTCTCACAATATTTCTCGGTTAAAATTCATTCGTTACCCTTCAGTCTACATTCTAGAATCTGTAACAGATGCTTGCTGGCATAATTTCTCGATTCATTGGTACAAAGGTAAGCAGTAGTTAAAAAAGGCATGAGATAAAACAATAATCGAACTTCACTGCTAGAAATTAGCAAGTTGCTCAAGTTTACGAGACTGGAAAAACTTGCTGCGGCTTTTACCACTTGATTCAATTTCTTCAGTTTTCCTCTTGGATGTAGTGACACCAAAACTGCTTAATTTTAGTTGCCTCTTACCACTGCTACTACTAGAACCATCTTCCTCCGTTTTATCAGATTCCCTGTTTAAAAATAACAAGACAAATGTAGTCATGTGAAGTATGACATATTCAATAGTTCTATCTTTCTTTTTTCTTTTTGCAAAGTGAATAGCAAAGGAAACAGGAAAATGGGGTACTGGTAAATCCCAGACAATGCTGGCTGCAAATGGCATGCATAAAAAAACAAGAACCAATCCTGCTATCTACAAACTGGACCATATTCAAGTGCAAGTAAGATGGAGTGCACCCCTCAAAACTGATTAAAGCTTTGTGCCTATTTTCGCATGACATACAAAAGAAAAGGGAAGCAAAGAATAGTGAAGCAGATTCATTCCAAAGTGGGTCCATCAAACGATTTATACTACCAGGTTGCACACCCGACTAAAAACCTCAAATCCCCTAAAGTCCAAGCATAAACGATGCCCCAAATAATCATAGGAAGTCATTCAAATTGACCTCACCTCCATAGCATTCCCTATGTGGAGTTATGACTGAATAAAGTAGTGATATTTGCTACATTTAACCTCCTGTTTACTTTAGTATCATGACCACCAAATGAATGCCTATCTCATTGAGAAAAGCAGAGACACCTCAAATCATGCAGCACAATGATGCAGCTGCAGAAGAAAGATAATGCTAAGGGAAAGTAAAGTAAGGACTGATAACTGACCACACAACTTCAACCATGTTCTTGGAATAGGATGTGCATGTACCCCAACTGAAGCGGACCAATGATGGGAATCCGAATACCGAGTGTTGATGTTTTTCCAACCAAGATTTGGTTTCAGGATCTGCACCCAACAATACAACTGGATTCAATTGACAAACAGCTAAAATATACAGAGTGAGGATCATAATATACATCAAAGAGATGATTAAGCACCGCCAACCTCCAGGATATCCAGATCCAAAATCCCTAGTCATGTTTTCAGCTGTTTCATCAAGTACCCAGTCTCGCAAGGCCCGGTCTCTTGTAACCTACTCATTTGAACAAAAAATAAACATGCTAGCAAGGAAAATTTAGAGGAATCAAATGAATGGGAAATTGCTACCTTCGCAACAATACTTGCTCCGCTCACGACTGGATAAAGACTATCAGCCTTCTTTGCAACAACAAACTTGATAGAAGGAAATCTTTCAGACAGTTTTATTCTATATTTCTCAGGATCTCCCACTGTATCCACATACACCTGAAACCCAATCATGTCAACATGTAAGCAGTTTTAACTCCTATTGTGGCATTATTTAATGATAGCAATGCCAGAGCAAGTTAAAAAGCACTTAAACTACAGAAGTTGTTGCAGGTTGACACATCATCACATGTTTAATCCAATAAATGCACATGGATTGTAAGGAAAAGAAGAAATGGTCCATATAATTGACTCAAACTTACAGCTAGATAAGCATGCGTTAAGGGGAAAACCCACATCCTCTAAGTAAGAAAAAAATTCTTACATCAGTTAAAAGAACTCCCATGTTGAGGACCCTAGTCACAAGGCCACTAGCAGAATCGTGCGAGATCTCATTTAGGTTTATCTTGATCCTAAAAAGAAAAGATAAGAAAACATTTAAATAACAGAAATGTAAAGAATGCCAGAAGAAATCTAATTACATTACCTACTTACTTCTTAAGCATTTTAGCCGAGAGCTCCCTCGGATCAATAACATCAACAGCCCATCCAATCAATTCGTTAGCCTTTAATTTTTCAAATAACTCCTCCCTTTTCTCTTCTTTTAAAGTCTTTGAATCTACAAGCAACAACATAAAAGGTGGCATCATCAAATCTGTGTAAAGCCATCCAATATTTGAACCCATGTATTGAAAGGGCACAGATAGCTTATAATTGCCATTGTTGACAAAAATCTAAACTTTCAAAAAGAAAGATAAAATGCAATCCTTCTTTTAACTCCAATTCCACCTTCATTCAAGCCCTTATACAAATCTAAATAAAAACTTTCCCATCACTCAAGCTCTAGCCCACATAAATGAAGGGTACATGCGCTAATGATGCCATTTGCTGAAAAAGATTCAAACTTTCAAATATAAAGATGGAGTAAATGATATTCTTTTGCACCACATTCCACATTCTAGTAATTCTCATATACCATCATTCCAGCTCCAGTGCAGATGGAAATTAAAACAAACACAAAAAAGGGCCAGGCATTTCCAAGAAACCAAACAAAACCCAGATCAAAATTAAGTTTTAAAAATCTAAACCTGCAAAGTTGAGGGTAGAGAGAGTTTTCTCGTAAGAGCGAGCACAGTACAGGCATCCGTACACCATAGGTCCTGAAACAAGACAAAAAATTAACCCCGCAAAAAAGACTTCAAGACAATAAAATGAAAATAAGAAAAGAAAACCCAGAAAGGAATTGTTAGAAGAGTAAAGAAATGTGAAGCAAAACAAGAATGAATAAGCAGTAACATACCAAGAACTGGACCGCGACCAGCTTCATCTATACCCATAATGCAAGGCGTTGATGCCCAATCGGGGAGTATTGACTCAGATTCCATTGTTCACGAAGCCTTTTGCAAGGAAACCCCTAGCCCTTCTCTGTTCGAGACTGTATATGGACAACGGCGTTTGTGTCCCGCCAGAAATGAGTGTGAGAGAGTGTATAAGATGACTTTTGACAAGATGTGAAATAGACTAGTGTTTCACGCTTCGGCCTATAACTTGGGCCTAAGAAATGAAAGAGATAGTTATGCTATTAGAATTTTTTTTTACTTTAAATAAAGGATAATTACAGGGAGTGTTTGTTTCTATGATTAAAAAAACTACTTTCGAAAGTTTTTGAATTTTATTGTGATAAGTTATTTTTTTATATTTTTATTTATTAATATTAAAAATAAATTTTAAAAAATAAAAAATATTATTTTAATAAATTTTAAAGTAAAAATTATTTTAAAAAACAAATACTATCATAATTTAAATACCGATTAAAAAAATTCAGTTTGAATTAAAAAATTTAATTAAACTAATTCTCTTTCTTTCTGTCTTATTTTTAATAATACCAAACTGAACAAATATAATTTAATTTATAGGGCTTTCAATTTTGCTACTTTTTACAAACTTTGTTTTAATTGGTTTTTTGTTTATATGTTTTTTTTTTTTAGTTCCATCTAGTTTGGTTTTATCAAGACTAAATCAATTTTTTTAAAAAAAATTCTAATTAAAAATATTTTAAACAAAAACCATTTTAAATCATAACTGATCCACAAACTCTTTTTTTTTTTGGTAAGCGATCCACAAACTCCAACATGCTATAAAACACATAAAACCATGCAGAAAGGATAATGTACACAAGGTTAAACATTGAGAGGGGAAATATCTCTTATGTATCTTTATCTTTGTGTAGATTTTCTCCTTCCAATCTAAAAACTTCCTATTGCTTGCCAATCATTCCCTGGCAAAAGCTCCTGTGTGTACAAATAACAGTTTCAAAATGGCACACCAGAGCAAGGGCAAGTATCAGAAAACAAATACCAGTAGCTCCAGCTCTACACAAGAGTACACAAAACATCTTGTAATATCTATATGAACAGTACGAAAAAGCAGCTATCCATTCTCATGTCTACATCCTACTGGATAATCCTAAGAAGCATGGGGGCCACGAGTTTTTCCTCTTTGCAACTTATAATCAAATCCAGGTACTGCATTGCTTCTCGAGGGAGAAGGCCGTGGATAAAAGAGCTGAACAAATGCGAATGGGTCCCTTGCATCACATCAAAACACTGCTCCAATACCCTCAATTGCTGCTCCTTGCTCAGCTCCATGGCCTCCATCAATGGCAATACATCTCTCTCCTCCTCCTGGAAGTGCTCTTTACTATGCTCCTGTTAGTACATTGCAACAATCCAAATTATTCAGTACCTTCAACGACCTCAAGGCACCTTTCCCGATAAAGGAACACGGGAAGAATTCATAGGCAGATACTTGTAAAAGCCAAACGAGCCCCACAGCACTATTACATCAAGGAATGGCAGTAAACTTCGCTTGCACCGCACTCCATGGGCATGGCCTGTCTTTCTCAGATTGTTAAAGCAAAACATTAAAAAGGGATAGGGTTATACCAGCAATGATCTGAGCCGGGAGGAAAGGTTCCGAAGAGCCTCTCGGTAGTCATGGCTTCCAGTGTCAAGAACTACAATTGATTTTATATCTTCTTTGATTCCATTCATGATGGGCAGGTCCCTTCCATGCTCCTCATTTGCAGCTTTACATAGCCCTGGATCATCACGTTTAATTTTCAGATCTTAAACATCCTTAGCAAGTGCATTGCCCCCACAAAAAAAATCTCAGCAAGCAATAAAAAAGAACACTGTTCTTCACCTTACCAGCAAGTAATCTTCATCAGCTTAAAAACACAACCCAATCTTTAGCAAGCATGATCAAAATTAACCGAGCAACAACTTAACTACACAATTTTTTTTAGGAGAAACAAATACTTCCAAAACAATACGATTAAAATATTTTTTCGTAGGCAGGTTGACTTGGTAAATCCGTGACTACTAGCCTGATTGTCAAATATCTTTTGGTGGGAGAATAAAATATTGCAACCCAGACCATTTTTCAGGTCAGATCTCGTACCAGTCGAACAAGGATGTCCCCAATTCCTTACCTCTCTCAGCCGTTTCCAAAAGCGGAAAAACCACACGCTCCTCCATTTGCGCGTGCTCAACCATGACCTCCAACAACTGTGAATAACTCTTTTGAAACTTCTTCAACTCCATCCTCTCACTCCCCATTGCCGGATCACCATTCCTCCTCCCACCACGTGTCACCAAATCTTCACTCCACCTCGCCATCCTCTCCAAATGCCACACCACAGCCCTATGTTGCAACACCGCCATTTTCACCACCAACGCCGCCGTCTCACCTCCCCCCTCCTCCACCAGCACAGCCAACCGCGGCCGCGGCAACTTCACGTCTATGAACCGGACCATCATCTCTCGGGTTCCCGAAATCGTTTCAGACCCGATTTGAACCACTGGTTGCGGGTCATTAGTGGGTGTAAACTGAAGCGCTCTGGTCTTGTAAAGAAGAGCAAAATGAATGTAGAGAGTGGAAGAGGTGGCGGGGTCACCGTATAAGTAGACGGCTGTGGTTGATTTGATGAGATCATATGGAGCTATCTCAGCCATTGCTTGTTTTGAGTTTGTAAAACAGTTGCAATTACCCATCTTCCTTTCTCTTAATATTTTGGAAAGAAGACACAAATTAATGGGTGTTGGATTATGGTTTCTTTTTGCGGGTTAGAAGTAACAAAAGAGTGAGGAGTGAAGAGCAAGAAAAGGATTGGTAGAGAGGGAAGGTGATGGGTTAGTTAGAAAAAGGGAAAAGAGCTGTTGCATAAAGTAGTAAAGGATGGAGACAAGAACAAACTGCAAGAGAGAAGAGATTTTGATAAAAGAAAGCCTATCTTTCTGTATAGAAACTTAAAAAAAAAAAAAAGGGAGGGAGGAAGGGGGGGAGGGGGAGGCTTGATCTTGAAGAAGAAGATGGGAAGAAGAAATCTCAGCAAGTCATGTCCATCCCATGACATAATGTTGTTAATTAATTTTCATTTTTTTCCTTTCAAATCTTTGATGAATTTGTGAATCGTTTGCTTTGGGGTGGGGATCGGCGAGGAATGCATGGGGAAGAATTAATGTCGTGGCTGTTAAATTCGAGTTCAAACTTCAAAGCCGATATCTTAAAAAAAAAAAAAATGTTTTTGAATATATCAAACTAATACAAGGGTTATATATCCTTAAGACTATTCGAAAAAAGAATTTAATCTCATTGACAATCAATTTGTTTTAATTAAGATATCCTCTGTAGTAAAAAATAAAATATGCGGTCAGCCCACTTCTGAATCCGTACTGCAAGTGGAAAAAAGAAAAAGAAAAGGAAAAAAAGAAACTCAAGAAGATAATTATAATTTTGATAAGAAAACAAGACCTCGTCGACGATAGAATAAGATGACTCGTTATATATCCATTCCAATGCTTTACTTGTCACATAAAATCACACAGTGTCGGTCCAAAATTGACTTAGTATACATAGTCATTCAAACTTTAATCACTTGGAAACATGCATGCATGGAAGACTAACCAAATGTAAGCAAGATGATCAGTTGTTTTCATAGCATAATCCAAGCCTCCATACGTTTCTGCCCAAATCACCGGCCCACGGTGCCGTGCTTGTGTTTGTTTTTTTTTTTTTTTTCGGTGGCTTCATGTTTTTTACTTAAATTGAATGTTTGTTATATTTCTTGATATTTTAGTATGTTGGTATTAAAATTAAAATTTAAAAAAAATAATAAAATATTATTTTAATATATTACTAGAAAAAAAAAACATCTATTACTACAATGCTAAACATTTCAATAGTATTTTGGATTGTCATGTCGCTTGCTTTTCAAGTTTGTTTGTATCTATAAAAGCATTCAAATAATTTTATTTTAAAAAAATTAATAAAATCTAAAAACATAGAAAACATTAAAAATACTTATTGAATGGAAAAGTAAAGACGCTCTATCTCCTTCTGAACTGGAAGGGTTGGTTTCGCGAGTAATGGAAGCAGACCTAATTTACCTGTGCTCATGGTTCTGGTTGCTGGCATTGGCATAAAAACTCAGTCTATCACTATCACCAGACGTCAGAGCTCTTAAGAAACTGCCACGAATACGTACCCGTGGCTTCTTCATCAATCTTGTCCGTCCTTTTACTCTCTGCAAGGGATTATTACCCCCACATACAGTAATAATAATCAACGCTCAGCGCAATGTATAATAATTAATATTTAACTTTTTTATTTTTTTAATATTAATGTCGGATCAGTTTATATATACCTTAATAAATTTCACGAGTTCTAAAATTAATAATTATATAAGTTTTTAGTAGCTCTATAATCTATAGAACTTGAACCGGTAATCTCTAAGGAACAAAGCAAGACTCTAACTAGTTAAGTTATATCTCTATTAATATTAAGTTTTGAAAGTATTTTTATAATATATTTGAGTTGGAAAAAAAAAAAGAAATTAATAATTTTTAAAAAATAGGATGCTAAGAGAATTAAATTAAAAATAAATCCTTGACACACTTAGTATCAAAAAAACAAATATATAAATATCCATTCTCATTCCTTCTTTTATATAGGAAATCTGTGGATCGTGTGATTATTTACTAGGAAGGTAATTGTGAAGGGAAAAAACAATTTAAGGTGACGCGATAATTAATAGGCAGAAACGGGCAGTGGGAAATGCTACAAAACAAAAACACAGATGGTAATCAATATATACTGCATAGAGTGGAGCAATGCACACAGAGAAAGAAAGGAACTGGAAACCATTTTTTATCTCAAAATTAGTTTTGCTGGTTTTTTATGGTATGACAATGGTATTGTGCTGGTATTTTAAATTAAGAATATTTCTTTCCTTCCTTTGCCCTGTTTTTTTTGCATTTGCTTTGTCCCATCTTGAAAGGGATTTGGCACTCATGCGTGTTTCTCTGCCTATAACTAGTCCCCTAGCCTTTAGTGATTCCATGTTTCTTCATTTCATTCCTGTTTTTATCAACTTTCTAGCTTGCCTGTCAGTTTTAGCCATGGAGGGCAATAGTTCCTCTTGTCTCAAGGACATGTTGAAGTCCCCATCACCCCCAAGATCTATCCTCATGAGGTCTCATCAATCCACACCTGCAACATGGGCTGATTCACTTTTTTCAAACCCCAAAGAAACCTCCAATGTTGATAATGTTGCCGGTGGATTTGTTGACCTTTCTCTTGAAGAGAGCCCTCTATCCCCCTCCAACTCTTTTGATGCAGCATTACCATATTCGTCTTCTTCACCTTCATGTTGTTTGTTTAATCATTCTGATGTGCAGAGTGAAGCCAGTTCTGATGATCAGACAGAGGAGATCATGAACGTGGAAACAAAAAAGGACGTGGTTTTTGGGAATCCAACCAAAAAAGAGGGAGTATTTCCTCCTCCAATCTCTTCCTTGGAATTATTTATTAAGGGTATGCCTTATAGTTATCTCTGCTATAATGATTTAAACGATACCCTTGTTCTCGAGGAGATAAAAATCCCTCCAGGGGACATACTGCGTGCTAACCGCTCAGGTGGGCGCTTGAGGCTTGCCTTTGTCATTTCAGACGATGAAAGCTCTGACATGGAAGAGGAGGAAGAGATCTATGGCACCGTTGAATAGGCCTTGTTGATCTCCTTTGTGTTCTTGTTCTTCATGGCTGTGCTCTTAATTACTTCTTAGTAGACCTGTTGTTTTTGTTTTCTGTTGTCGCCAAGCAAGAGTACTGTGGCATATATTGTTGTTAGATTTAACAGTTATTTAATTTCTATTCAACGTGGATTATGCAAGAAATAAATGCGCAATACAATTATGGTAGGTCTAATTCATGAACTTATGATAAGCAATATGCATATGCACTCAATATTGCCAGTTAGAGCAGGCTAGCTGTGTGCAATGCATGCCATAACCTTCCGTAAATGAGAGACCTTGCTATCCTTGGCTTGGTGGCTTGGGCACGCCTCTGCTCACAGGTCGAACCATGCTGGCTACGCACTAAATCAGGCTATATATATATGAAAGCACAAGAAATCGAAGGACTAAGCTCTTTTCATATGATCATGCCTGCAATTCATGAGATATCTGGTGACGAATGTGCCCTTGTCTGGTTAGAGGACTCGATCGGAGGCCTCATGTAAAAGTCATGCGATGAATCTTTCCTTCTTGTTAAAATGGCCCTTTATTCATCATCTTGGTGGCATCTGTGCTAAGATTTTATGACATTTCCGTACTATTTGTGTGCATCCAACAAGGTCTTGTCGTTATCAGTATAAAGGAAGACTACATTCATGCACTGCTCATCTCTCACTTTTTAATAGGCTGTGATATATGCTCGGAGTGTAAGAGATGTAGTTTTAGCAACTCTCTCCCGTGAAAAAGAAAAAAGAAAAAGGTAAAAAGAGAGACGGAGAAAGTAGAGGTATATTTTTCTCTGCTTCTTGTTATTAGAGAATAAAATTTTACTTTCTATCTCTATTTTTATTTTTATTTATTAAACAAAGTCTTTATATTGGCTCTAATCCCCAAACCAGCAAGGCAAATACATCAATGATTGTTTGCAGTTCAACGTGTTCCTGTGTTACACGTGATGAATAAAAATTAATGAATTTTACATGAAAACATGACGATAAGAATTGGAATTCTATTTAATTTCCACGTCATTTATTTCGTGTTTATATTCGTATAAAAATTCGGTAAAATTTATTCGTTATATTTTATCTTTATCTACATACATGAACCCTTTTCACTCTCTTGATTTGTATATTCGTTATATTTTATCTTTGTCTACATGCATGAACCCTTTTCACTCTCTTGATTTGCTGACTCGAGGAAGACGATGCCATCGCCAAGGGAATAAAGAGCACCCAACTACTACCAAGTCATGAATAAATATAAATTAAAATGGCAATGTTAAATATTAACTGTTATTTTTAAAAGTATTTTTTAAAAATATATTGAAATAATTTTTTTATTTTTTAAAATTTATTGATGCTTCAAAAATATAGATAAAAAAATTAACATGAAACAAAAACAACTCAAAATTTTATGAATTATAATTTTTACGGCTAAAACAATCAACCGGAACCTAGTTAGGCCGGTATCCCTTCGCCGTCGACGTTGTGTTCTTGTTTTTCACTGTTGGGTGTTGTTTCTTGCGTGGACTTTGCATGTTATTGATGTTGACAAGGAGGAATTTACGTCCTCCAGGCAGCCCTTTTGCTTTTTGCCAATCAAGGAGGCTATAATTGATCAGATTTTATATATCAAGGTGATATGTAAGACGGGATCCGTTTCTGTGGTTCGTCGAGGAAAGAACAATCCTCGTGGAGCTTTCGATGACATGCATGGGGTTGATGAGTCAGGGAGAGAAGAAAACAAAGAAAACATGATCAGTAATAAGTCCTCTTCGATGTTTTGTCATGTCTGTAAAGCAACCTCAAAGTTGATTAAAATGCTTGGGAGGAGCATGCCCTCACGCTTGTCCATACTATCAAATCATTTACGTTTCAAAAGCTTTGATTCTGAATGTTTTTGGTGTTTAGAAAGTGATGCTCGTTTTGATGATTGATAATTAAATTTAATTAATTGTAAGTTTTAATTTGTTAGTTTCTTTATATATATATATATATATATATATATATATATATATATATATATATATATATATATAAATAAGGTCACGTTATTATTAGTTAAAGAAATTGATGTTATTATTAGATATACTGAGAATTAAATCAAAAATAAAAATTAACAATGATGTAAATCTTTAATGATTTTAAGATTTATAAAAAGACATTATATATTTTAAAAGCTAAAAAATATGATCCCTTCCCTAAATGAGAAAAGAATCTAACATCTTTTTAGTGATTAAGATTTTAAAATTACTTTTTTCTATTTAATAACCTCTAATTTATTTTTTTAATTTTAAATAGTCCATATACCTCTGTTTTTATCGAAAATAACACTATAGATATAGGCTTATGACTTACTCTAACAGCTAATATATTCTTATAACTCTATAATAAATTATATAAAATTTTATATTTTTTTAATTTTATTCTTCCTTTTTCTTTACCAAATACAAATTGCGCCAATCATGTTTTAGAAAAATATTTCAAGATTGACACAGCGGAGACCCCCTAGCATGCCCTATAAAAGCCGATTTCTTTATCGAGACAAGCAGAAAGGACAGATTTTGTTTTTCTTTATTTTGTGAATGGAAATCAATTTCAAATCAGTGTAAACTACTCTAGAAATGATGCAAGACCATCATGCTAGATGAGGGTTTTTGATGCCCGCTCGACAGCCTGGCGATCTAGTTTACAAATCAACCAAGCAAGAGTGTGCTGTACACATCATCATCATCATCATCATCATCATCACCATCTTACAGGAGTGGCCATTTCTTGACAGCTCGAGATCTCTTCTGAACTCCAGGGTTGCCACACGGAATCATTAAGCGAATTCTGTGGTGCTCGCAAAAAGATTCTGGGACGTGTTTTTATCACTGAACCACTCCTTTTTATGATTTGAATGATGGGTTTTTGATTGATGGGACACTCCCAACACCGGGCTAACCATCACCACATTGCGCAATGATTTGTGCCATGTGATAAAAATCTTCAACGCCGCGTTTGTGTTTCACGTTGCTGCACTTACGGTTTCAGAAAATAACCATGAATTATATTTTTTTAATTAATGTTTTGAAAAGTAAGTATTAAGATTTATATAAAATTATATATAGTTTGTATAAATTATCAAAAAAACACTTTTGAAATTATAATTAAAATAAAATACAATTTCAACCTCACCGCAGCTTTCTCGCAAAGTTGATGGCCAAATGGAATGTATGCGGTGGTTCAGTAAAGATCCGTTATATGTGGCATAGATTGCAACCATGTTTCTTCAGGAACACAGAGGCAACAGGCATCAAGAAACCAGACAATCACATAGATAACCCTCTATTCGCCCCCATCAAAGAAAAGGATCTTTCAACTACTTTGACAGTGTTCATGATCCTTGTTAAAATCATGTTTTTTTATTTAAAATTATTATTTTATATATATATATATATTCTGATTATTTGAATGTGTTAATATTAAGAATATTTTTTATAAAAAATATTATATTATATTAATTGATAAACAATTTCCAACCTGAAATTCCAAAGCATGGATCGAAGAATCTTGATGTACCATATATGCTCCAGCTATTTAAGAGCCCTGCGATGACAAGGCAAGGATTCTTTCACCGTTCATGACGTGCACAGGCATTTTAACTTTACTGGCTGCCCGTCCTCTTCTGAGTTTTATTTCTTCTACCTGCATCCTCTAACAGATTTTGTGTGGTGTGCTTTTTACGTGATGCATCCTTATCAACCGGTGGCTCATATATATATATATATCCAGAGCCTGGTCCCGACCGGGTTTACTTTGACTAGTCCAACCAACCAAATTAGAGTGATCCGGCCAATTAACTTTTAAAATTCTTATTCAAAATAACTTTATTTTGTTTATTATCTTAATATTTTTTTTTCAAAATAACAACGTTGATTTAATTAAATAATTCAATTCATGTATTAGATCGGGCTAGATTTTAATTGAGTATAATAACTGTAATGATGAGATTACTTTTTTTCTCCAGAAGAAAAGAACCTTGAACTCCTGAAAAATTTACTAATGATAACAGTTCAACTAATTTTTCCATCAAATATCTCACAAGTAGATAAAGCTTCTCATATTTTTTAGAGTACCAATAAAAAATATTCGTGCCCAAACAAATAAATTCATACTTTAAAATTATCTCTGCTATCTTACATAATCTGGTAGCTTTTTAATAGCATTTGGATTGCCATGTCACTAAAAAAAAAAAACGGATGCTAGTGATTTTTTAGGCATTTTTTCTAATTTTTGAGTTTGTTTTTGTATTTTAAAAGTGTTTTTGAAAAAGTTTGAAATTTTTTTATTTTTTTATTTACTTCAAATTAATATTTTTTTATATATTTTTAGATTATTTTGATATGCTGATATCAAAAATAATTTTAAAAAAATAAAAAATATTATTTTGATAGTTTTCCGAGTAAAAAATATTTTAAAAAGCAATCACAACCACACTTCTAACATGACATAGACATATAATGTTATATCACCAAAAAAATATTATTTAATCAAATAAATATGAGAGATGTATATTTAAAATAATTTGAAAATAAAATTTAAAATTTGTTTGATGAACAATCAAAAATATTATTTGTTTTTTTTTTTAAATAGTAAGATAGGTAAGTAACACAAGTAATAATAGCTTATTAAAATTTTAAAAATAATTTAAAATTAAATAATTTTTTTTCTTCAATACCAATTGCTATTATGGTACCTTATATTTTTTATACAACCAAGATGAAAAAATAATTTGGTTAGCCAAGTAATTTTTTCTTTTTATACTAAAGTTTACTTTTTGCACTGATATGTAGTTGAGTTTTAAGTTTTGATTATATAAAAGATAAAATAATCTTTTTATTTATTTTACCCATAAAAATGTATCTCATATTAATTTTAACCGACATGTATTTTTTAAAATTTATTCTTTTTAAAACTTTAAATAAAAATGTTTTTCGTGAACAGATAAAACTAATACTAAAATTGAAATTTTAATTCAGGTACCAGTTAATTTATCTATGTAATAATCCTCAATAGATACAAGCAAGGTTTCACCTAGAAAACAACTCTTTTTATTTCATCATCTTGTACTAGAGTTAGGGGTGAGCAAAAAAACCGAGAAACAAATTAAACCAAAAACACCAAGAAAAAATTAACCGAAAAAACCAAACCGAAAAAAAAACCGATTAAAATTTTTGAAAAAAATTTCGATTCGGTTCGGTTTCGGTTTCAAAAACCTGAAACCGGAAAAACCCCAACTGAACCGAACCGGTTCAGTTGGGGTACTATAAATACAAAAAAAAAAACACATAGTCATTATTAACCCTAATGTCAACTAGACTCCGCCGTCCTTTTCCTTACTCCTAAGCTGCTCTCTCAAAATTCACATTTCACACTTTCACATTCACGCACAATCTGTAACTATAACTAAAGGAATGGCTAGTTAGAGGTTCTCTGCTGCTTATAAGAAGGACAATGACAAGAAAGAGACAAGATCAGAGTCCTACATGCAGGATTTTTTCGACTCCATAAGTTCTTTTACTTTCCAATTCAGGTCTTCTCTTTAGACACTGAATACTTATTATAAAGAGAAGAAGATGAATGCTGGAGCATATGCAAGTTTCTGCTTATTAATGTGTTTTGCTAAATCTAACTGTAGCCTGAATTCTCATGCTTTTGGTTATGATTGTAACTTATTTTATTGTTGATTTTTTTTTAAAATACTTTATGTTCATAATTACATTCTATTGAAAATTAATATAGTGCTTTGAGATGTTTCTGTTTATTTTTGTTGATAAACTCTTGCTTGAAGATAACTTACAGTGAAGCTTGAAGAAAAAAACAGGTTTTCCAGTTTTTATGTTTAAAAAACCAAACCGAATCGAAACTGGTCGGTTTGAACCGGTTCCAGTTTGGTTTTGGTTTGAATTTTTTAGTTTTTTAAAATTTTATTTTAGTTGATTTTTTAGATAAAAACTGAACTGAACTGAAAATGCTCACCTCTAACTGGAGCCAGCAATGATTCATTTTATGCAGCTCAATATAGTCTAGCAAAGGTGATTTTGAGTCAGGAGTTTTATCGAACAGCTGGAGAAAATACCCCAACACAACCTTGTTCATCCCCTCCATCTCATCAAACACGTCACCCGCATCATTAATCAGCGTAATCAACGTTTTGCACTTTCTTTTACTAGAAGCCATCTCATGGAAATACTCTGTATTCAAATCACCCTCCCTCCTTCAACCATAGTTGCTTTGCTCGCTGCCTCCAATATGCCTCCTCTTGAGCTAGGAGAGTTGAGTTGCTAATTGATCGCGGCATCTAGCATAAGCCGAGATTGAATCCTCATCATCAAATTGTCTTAAATGTCGAAGGTTGTCATGGCATTCCACAATCTGAGCTTTAAATTTCTTCGTAGGGTGCCCCCCTAGTCAGAAAGTCTTTGAGTACATACACTGAATCTTTGTAGAACTCTTTCGCCAGCAGTGTCATCCCAAGCTTTCCTAATCATCCCTCCCAGCTCAGGTTCTCGAATCCATGCATTTTCGAACCTAAATCTGATATGCTTTCGGTATATAATTTGTTTCCTGTACACCAAAAGGAGTGGATTATGATCCGAAATTGAAGTTGTCAGATTGTGAAGCTCTGTATTCGTAAAATGGTGTAACCAAGTATCTGTACCCATAGCTCTGTCCAATCGCTCTTGGACCCAATGATCCGTGCCTCTCCCCCTTTCCCAGGTAAAAGGAAACCCCAATAATGGAATGCCTGTAAGTTGACACTCCTCAATGGCCACACGATAGCCCTGAATCAAAGCATGAGGATGATCATGGAGTCCCCTCTTGTCATCAACACTCTGGAGGTCATTAAAATCACCCATACATAGCCATGACAAATCTGATCTTCGGATGAATGCACGCCGCAAAATATTCCAGGACCCCCTTCGTCTGCTGCGAGCAGGTAACCCATAGAATCCAGTAAATCTCCATTCAAACAAATCCTCTTCTGAAATAATTAAGTCCACATGATTTTGAGAAAACCCCGACAGTGAAACCCTGCTGCTATTCTTCCAAAACACAGTCAAACCACCCTCTCTCCCCAATCTATCAACACTAAAACAACCCTCCTAATTTGTTTCAGTTCTAAGAAAATCAACCCTACTACTGCGAACTAACATTTCTGACAGGGACACAATATCAGGTTTTTTGGAAGTAATAAGCTCTTTTGGAGCCTGAACTGCCCGTGGGTTTCCAAGCCCACGACAGTTCCAACTAAGAACACTCATGGTTGCTGGAAGGCCTGATCTACATGCCTTGCCAATATCGAATTGTTATCACTTGGAACCCCAATCTCTTGATCAGAGAAAGAAGGCCCTGCAAATGGAGTCCACCTTTCGGAATTCATATTGTAACCGTCTGTAACAGCTTCCTCATTAATGTGCTGTGATTGATTAGGAGGCTGGAATAACGTGGCAGTTACAGATTCGTTACCCTCCCGCAGCTATCGACCACCATCCCTGCCGGAGCTTCTCCTTTCTGACGCCCTTAACCATGCCCCCCAATCCCTCCTAACCTCCTTCTCCTGCATCTCAAACAAATGCTCACAAAATCAATCTGCATGACCAAGTCTTTCATATTTGAATTGGACCATATACCAGGAGCCTTCTCCCTTGCGTATTTTCTTCAAAGGGTGGTGAACATCAATTGTGACCCTAATCCTCATGTCATCCGAGCTCCATTGTTGTTGATGGTATCATAATCAACAAAGGTACCGATGAAGTCACCGGTTGCTTGCCTATACCTCAGGACATGTAACCCACTGGAAGCTCATGAATATGGACCCAAAAATCAACATGGTTAACAGGGATTTGACTTGGGACATCACCTTCAACAAGTCGATGTAACAAAAGCAAATGATTTTCAAACGTCCAGGGAGCCCCCTCAAGAACCCTTTTCATATTCACACTGTGAAAAAATTGAATCAAGTACTTGCTGTCGCTGAGTTCCCTAGTGCACATACCCCTGCCTGGACGCCAAAGACTTGCCACTTTGTTCCTCGTAGCATTAAAATTGATATATCTGTCTGTGAGGAAGCGTCAGGCCAAGCACAAATAATAAGATTGCACTGTTGTATCGGAGTCAAAATTTTCCAATACAAGTTCTTCCTCGTATTCCATGAGAGATGGACATAAAACTTACACTCCCAAACGAGACAAACCTTGAAAAATTACCCCAACACCTTGCCACTCAAGCAAGACGAAAAACTTCTCAAATAAAGATAGACAAAAATTAGCCTCACTCTAGTTTATCAGAGACATTCATGCTGCTACGTTAACTTGAGTTTCAAACAACAAGTTTAGCGTTTAGTAACATAGCCTATTAAGGTTTAGAAGATAATTCAAAATTAAATACCTGTCTTCTCTTCATGGTAGCTTATGTTTTTCCCAACCACGGTAAAAAAAATCATCTAGTCAACCAAGTAGCTTTCGCTCATATAGCATTTTAAATCCTGGCTTTTAGAAGATAAAACAACTTTCTTTTTTCAATTTATGAATACCTGTTTTTCATTTATTCAAGATTTCAATTGGCAATATGTGGCGAACAATTTAAGTTCAAAGAAATATTCATTCAGTTAGGCCACAACTTCTACAGAAAGAAGTGATATCAACAGAAATACAGAACGATTATCACGTGCAGATATTTAATTACAATGTTGAAAGGGTAGATCTAAATTCCGGGAGTAGTCTCCATATTCAAGCACCACTGTACAACAGAATAAAAAGCAAACTGCAAATGCTACTACATTAGCCATCTTGCTACCCTAGCAGTCTAACATTTGAAACCTCCACATGCAACAAACCACAGGATCAGAATCGCGACAAGGACGACTCCTCCCACCATCAACTTCATTTGGAGATTCTGAAGCCACATCTTCCGTCGCAATTGCCTTCCTTGCCTCTGGAAGCTGTCAGCCTGTATTGCAAGGACAAGAGCAAACTGTTACAAGGTCCCCCAAAATGGCACTCAGAGGTAACCAATGAATGGTATGTACCTGGAACTGGAGGTTTTCTGTTTTATCTACCAGAAGTTCAATCCTCTCTCCACGGTCCAGAACCTGCAATTCACTAAATTAGCCACTATATTCAACAAAAACTTGTTAATCACTTTGCAGATTGGCGTAAGATTAAATTTAAACAATCTTAGTTCACTGCACATAATATAAATCAACCAGCCTTGTGTATAAGTTATAACAGTAGTTTAACTTGTTTCAAGTGATGAACAAACTTGACCAACTCCAAACCACTCAACTTGCAACAGTGTAATATCAATCACATGATAGTAGCAACTGCAGTTGTCAATCCCAGCCAAATATGCCCAACTCCTATGTTGCATGTCAGCTATACAAGGTAAATTGAAGCTTCCAAACATAAAATTCCCATCCACAAACATCAAACCAGATATTTTGTTTGGTAACATCACTGATCTCCAGGTAAGGAATCTATGCTTGAATTTCAAGGTGAAAGTGATACCATTAAGGTAGCGTTTGGGAACGTGGTTTTGGGAACGCGGTTGAAACCACGTTCCCAAAAAATTCAAAAGTTTTTTTTTTATTTTTTTTTTGCTAAAATTTAATACGGTTTGTACTTTTTGGATCGTTTTGATGTGCTGATGTCAAAAATAATTTTTAAAAAATAAAAAAAAAATCATTGGCATGCATTTCGGCATGAAAAGTTATTTGAAAAGCAACCGCTACCACACTGTCAAATATGCTCTAAGTAACCAACAAAGTTGCCTTTATTGATCACCAAATTAACCAGTGAATTCATGGCATGCTCAGCCCTATCGATCAATAACATGATACGGTGTGCTAAAACATCAGAGAAATGATGGTTTATCTCTAATGAGTCCCTTGTCAATAATCACCAATTACGCATCTGTCAATGACTAGAGAAGTGATGAAGATTGTTTTCGTGTGTGGGGATAATATTCATGATCCTCAATGGCTTACGCTGAGAGAACACATTCCTGTGGAGTGGATTGAGTGGAGTAATATTAAGGTGACTACCTGAAAGCTTCACTTTATTCTTGACATTCTATCAGGTGAGCAGTCAATACTCAGACACCTTGATGTCCAGAATCAACCAAGTAGCAAGCAATTGGAGTGATAAGAAGCAATTTTACACCTTCCACATCCCTCCCACCACCAACCAAAAGAAAGAGAAGAAAAATACATTCACACTAACATACTGGTGGTAAATGCATAAGGAACCAGAGTCAACAGCATCCATTTGTTGTTACAGAAAAAAGAAAAGAAAAGAAAAGAAAAAAGCATCCATTCATGCCGAAATCTCCATCTTAATATGATGGTGAGAAATTATGTAGCAGAAAGTATATTTTGACTTTAATGCTAAACATAAATTGGTTTATCACCAACATTACTCTCAACAAAACATGAAACATGTACCTTTTCAATGTTGTCCATCATAATCCCCTTGACCTCCGTGATCTGAGCCTTTAACTTGGATAGCTTACTGATCTCTTCTGGGTGGTTCAAGCAGTACTGCATATGCTCCTTTAGTCTTGGCCTGTTAAACAGAACAGGATATCAAAAGTTAATGCAACGTGTAACAACAGAAACCTTAAAATTTAACATAAACAGAACCACACACCCAAACTCCCTGTCAAGATTGTAGGCAACGCTAAATCGGTCTTCAAACAAGTCGTCGTCGTCATCATCATCAGCTAGTGGGTGTGCCTCATTTTTAATACTGGCACTATACCGCTGTTTAAAATCATCCTTCACTCGTTCAAGAAATACAAAAGGCAAACCCCTCCCAGCCGATTCATCTGCAACAGCAAGAAAAACTGCAAACCCAACACAAAAACCTTCAGCACACATTTCCCTATGACAAGAACCTAAACTCTAAATCAACAGTCAACAAGCACAAAACATTACCAAATCCATTATCAATGAGGAAGTTAAACGTGTGCCCATCACAAGAGTATGTGTACTTGCTGCTATTGGAAGGGAGCTTCTGTAAACACTGAACAGCAACAGTACTGAAGTTCCCTGAATATGAAGTGTGCTCTGCTAAAACCACATTTCCCTTTGCCACGAAACTATATATCAAGCCTCTCTGACTACTCATCCTTAAAAATATCGTTTCCCTTCACCTCAGGATCCTCAAAAATAATATGAACCTGACAAAAATAAGTCAACAATCCAAAAATCAGACAACTTTCAAACCTCAGCACCAAAACACAAAATTCTCGTCAAGATAATAAATAGTCGAAAAAACAAAAACCCAGCTCACAAATTAATCTATGATTATAGATTAACCATAAAATTAAAGTATCAAACATATTTAGATAGCCACAAATACAGCTCCAACAGTAAACAAAACCTCAGATTTAGAAAGAAAACAAAGTGTCCATCAAATCTCAAGCGAAAGCAAGCTAAAACAAATATCAATTCACAGAAATTCAACCCTAATCATCCCTTCGGTTAGAAAGAAAGAAAGGAAAAACGACAAAGAGCAAGGAAATCAAAGGAATTCGGAATCCAACAACAGAAACTTCGAAACCCATATTTAGGGCTTCCATGTGAAGAAGATAAAGAGTCGATGCATGCATTAACTAAATATTTTCCACCCAATTTTCCTTGATTTTCCCGGCAACCAAACAGAAGTAATGCAAACAGAATCTATAAGAGATTCTGAGAATTAATTGCAAAATTAAACAGCTTGGGTCGGTTTAAATGACAGGTTTTGATAATCTAATTAATTACAAAAAAAAGGAATGAATTTTACTCTTGTCGTAAAAAATCTGATCCAAATCAAGATGAAGTAAGGAAGAGAGATTAAGGGGGGACCTGGACTTTGCTGGGAGTGCAAGACCTGCCCTTGAGCCGTTGAGAGATGTGCTAGAGAGATGCTGGTGTTTTTTTATTTTATTTTATCTTTCTGTTGGATTTTTCAGAATTTATTATTATATATAAAGCTAAAAATCAGACTATTATATATAAAGCTAAAAATCAGACTTTTACCCCGTATTAACTCATAACTTACTGTGCTTTGTATAAGGAATTTACTATTTTACCCCTACCATCCAAGAAAAGCATGCTTTACTAGGACGATAGTTTAGTCTTTTT
This sequence comes from Populus tomentosa, assembly GCA_018804465.1. Classification (NCBI taxonomy): domain Eukaryota; kingdom Viridiplantae; phylum Streptophyta; class Magnoliopsida; order Malpighiales; family Salicaceae; genus Populus; species Populus tomentosa. The sequence continues at coordinate 883,300 of CM031983.1, read as the reverse complement.
GCAGGGGTTTAAATGTCATAAATTATCTTTCAGAGTTATTTTCATTTAAAATTAAAATGACTAAATTACCCCTATATCAAATTTATTAAGCACTTTATATATAGGGGTATTTTTGTTATTTCATATAAGTTTTTTCTTTTTTTTTTTTTTTTTGATTAACGTGGGTGTCCGGGCCAGCTTGCGCGCACCTCGACTAATCCCACGGGCCCTGAAGTTAACGACCATGTAAGCCTCCAGTGGCCATCATATGAGCAACCTAGGGATTGAACCTGAGACCACAGAGGGAGCAAACCTCTTGGTCCCAAGCTTTTACCGCTGGGCCACCACCTAGATGGTTTTTTTTTTTTTTCTATTATTATTAGGTTGGGTCGGTGTGACTCAGTTTTTTTTTTATTTTAAAAACATATTAAAAAAAGTTGGTTTCATGTTTTTTGAGCAGCGTGAGATGTTGTCTGATAAATCAATGCTAGCTTTTGCTATAATATTTGAAGCTCTATAATATCCTCTTCCATGTGGGGTGGCGCGTGTGGTGTTTTAAATAATGTTTTGCCACTACCTGTCTTTTCTTCTTCTCTATTTCCTTCTTAAAAAAATCAATTTTATTTTTTTTATTTTATGAAATTTTGTATTTGACCCTTAATATTTTAACTTATAAGTTTGGTTCTTAGCCCTTTTATCAGATTATAATTTGTTTTTAATTTTATTATTGGATTCATAATCTTGATTTTTAATTTCTTCAAGTTTGATTCTAATTATCTTGATTGTTATTATTAATCTAAATTCTTTTGTGAATTTGATTTTTTTTTTAATTCTACTATTCAATTCAAAGTTTTACAATTAATGTTAGGCTCTTAATATTTTAATTTTAAATTCTGACTCTTAAATCATTTATTAAAATTTAATTTGTTTTTTATTTTATTATTGGATCTATAATCTTAATTATTTTTTTATTTTTTTCAAATTTGATTCTCATTTTCATTCTCTTGATTTTGATTTTTTATTTTGGATTTTTTTCGTTAATTTGATTTTAATTTTACTTTTCAATTTAAAATTTGATAATGTTTAAGGTCAGGTCATTAGTGTTTTAATTTTAATTTTTGATTCCTATACTTTCACCAAAATTTAATTTGTTTTCAATATCATCATTGCATCTATAATCTTGGTTTTTTATTTTTTTTATATTTGCTTTTTATTCTTTTTATTTTTATTTTTTTTAATCTTGAGTTCTTATGTTAATTTGATTTTTTTAAATTTTGTCATTTAATTCAAGATTTTAGGTTGTCTAATTATTTTTTAAGAGTATGTCTATGAGTCAATTCAAGACAAATACTGGGTCACGTGTCAAGTGAATTGACTCGAGTAAACCCAACTCAAATAAATTTTTTATTTTATAAAAAAATAAAATTTTATATATGGAATTTCAGTACATCCTTTTTTTGTTCACTTGAAGAGGAAATTAGTTATGACGAGTTATAAGACCGATTTATTTCGTCTATAAATTTATTGGCATGGTGGTATGTTATTTTGATGTGTGTGCTGCAACGCATGAAGATCATAATTAAATTCATGTAGAATGTATCTTATAATGATGTTACTGTAGCATTATAGGATCAACGTAAACCAACGTTCTTACCTTTCTATATAAAAATAAATAAATTATATATTCAAGTTCATCGCATGAAACGCGTGCAAACTTTGGCAACCCAAAATTTCTTCCTCCTGCCTAGCTCCACGGGAGTATATGTCAGCATAAAAAAAACAAAGAAATAATATTATTTTGAAAGAAAAAAATAAAGAGAAATAGTTAATGATTTTTACATGATTTTTACCTGATTATGATTAGATTTGCCACGAGTTGACAAGGTCAGAAGTTAAATTGTGTTTTTAATTATTTTATATTGAATTAATTCTCCCCAATTGTTTTTGAAACCTAACACTCCCCAAGCCCCGAGGTTACTCAAGTGACGGGTTAACCAATTATTTTGCCTTCATTTCGGTTATTTTATTTGCATGACTCCACTCCCATGTTATGATGACTTCACCTAAATTTGATGGTTTTTTACTTTTTTAAATTGCTTTTTGTTAACTATTTTTTTTAATGGATTTCATCCTTGTATGCTTGGTTTCCTGGGGACCGGTAATTGTAAATTTTTTTTTAATTTTCTTTTTATAATATCATGTCATGAATTTGTTTTCTTTTTTAAAATTTATTAATAGCGCTTGAGTATTAATTTTTTACATTATATAAAATTCATCTAGGCTACATGGCCACTTATCTAGTTAAAAACTATGAAAATAGCTAGATTATACTTTATTTCAATCCGTATAATTCTTCAATGTTCAATTTCTACTACTAAAGTCTTTAAATTTTCCTAATGTTAGCCCTTAATTAGTTCAGGCGTTAACTTAAGACATTTTTTTCCCCTACGGTGAAAGGTATTTTTATGACAAGTTGCGTGTTAAATAATACTAGATATTTTCATAGAAAAATCTTATTTTTGATCAAGAATACAATCCTCACACATAAACTGAGTGCATTAAAACAATTTAATAAATTTATATTTAACTAAATATCAATCATGGAAGGTGAACAATTGAAGATGGAGGAAGATAACATTCACCGAATAGTGAAATTAGGATTTTTCTATAATTATAAAATCATAAATCCAAGACTAATAATTGATTGATTATCCTGTGATTATCCAGTGTTATGTAAAATTATTATAACAACTTAATATTAGTGGTTTAAATTGTATTAAAAAACAATCAAGATGACTTATTATTATTATTATTATTAATGTAGATATTTAAACTGGTTTATAAATATATTGATTAATTTTATAGGCCTTGAAAGTAATGATTATACATGTAAACTTTTAATAGTTATTATTTTAGTAATTACAAGACTTAAATTTAAAATTATATAAAGAACAAAACCTCTTTAGATAGCTTTTCTTAATCGACAAGCTTTGTGGGAAGGAATCATGAGAGGAAACATTCATACAATTCCTGCAAATCTTCCTCGAATTTACTGCATAATTCATTCACGCGTTCAAGCCCTCTAATATATATACAACATATAATCGTGTCTTGTGAATCAAGCTAATTAAGCATAACAGCACCCAATTAATTCCTCTTCACACCAAGTTTAGCTGCCTGCCACCTCTCCTCAAAAATCTCAAAACGATGGCGTTCTGCCACGAGATCTCCATGAAGACACCTCTTGTGCTAGCAAAAGCTATGCTTCTTGTCGTCCTCATTTTTAGCAGTGCTATAGAAACTGGGGCACTTGCAAGGACTTTGAACAGCATGAAGCCGCCGCCGCCGCCACCTGGTGCAATTACCAGCAACGTGTATGATCCAAACAGTAGCCGCCCGGTTCCGCCATCTTCCCCTAACTGCGTCTCATACATCCCTGGACATTGCAAAGGTCGGAACTGATGAGTTTCCAAATCCTCCTGATGTTTCTTTATCTCATGTCTCTATCTTCCATGCTGGTGGCGGTACGTGGGTCTTCAAAGTCTAGGCTCTTTGTGCACGTGAACAGCAATTAATGCTAGCTAGATATATTTGGTTAATGATTTTCCTTTATTCTAAATTTGTTCCTCTGGTATAGATGTTGCTCTCCCTAGGAATCAATCATAAATGATGGCGGGATTGATTAGATCATTAATATGGTGTGTGTTCGCTTTCTAATTAATTAATTATTTTTATTTTTTCATATATGTTCACCGTCCAAGTAATTAATAAACTTCCATGTTTCCTTTTACTTTCAAAAACACGGATTCATGGCAAATATTTTCAACACACAGACGTGTCTAGAAAATCAATTAATTATAATCAGCTCAGCCACGCTGATGCTACTAGAGTGTTTAGAAATATATTTTTGGTTGTTTTTAAAAATATATTAAAATATTTTTTTTATTTTTTAAAAATTATTTTTGATATCAGCGTATTAAAATAATTTAAAAATACAAAAAAATTTAATAAAAAATATATATTTTTTAAATATAACATATAAAAGCAGAATTCAATAACACACATGTAAAACAGTATTAGTAGTGTCAGAGTCCACAGACCCTACGCTTCATAGAAATTACATTTTTTTATTATGACGGCAAGAAGGAATATGCTTTTTGATAAGATAATGGTTTTTAAAATGATTTTTATTTAAAAATATATTAAAATATTTTTATAAAATTATAATTATTATAAAAAATAATCAACCCATTAATACAACTAAATCTACCTAATTAAATACTCGAGAGATAGAAGAATTAAAATTTGACTATATCACATTTCATAAACATTATACTTCCTAATGTCGTTACTTGGGAACGTTTGACAATATAAAAAAACACCCTTTTCCTTTCGTTTTCTTTTATTTCCATCGACCCTGATTGGAACTAGCTAACGGTCAAACTCACACTTTCAACTCAAAATATTCTAAAGTAGCATTACGCGTCATCCTGGCTTCATGTTAGGATGTGCAATTACCCGTACGTCTCTTCAACTTCCCGTTGCATAGAAATTAAAGCAGCCCTTAAGCTGAACATGAGCTTCATAAAACAGTAACAAGATTTAATATATCAATCAATTTTTATTTTCTGATTGGGTTTTGATCAAATCATGACCAATTCACTCATATCCATCCACATTTTGCTAATTAAATCTCTGAACTAATATAATTAAATTAAAAATCCAACTCAATATTCAAACTATAATCAAAGAAAAAGACCAAACACACTATATTAACATAACCACGCACACATTTCATTTCTTCTAAGACATTATTGATTAAAATTTTATACAAACGCTGCTCAATTAAGAATCCCCCCACCACACACACACACACACAAAGAAATCTCAATGCAAGTTGTTGACTTGATTCTGTTTGTTTTTGTATTTTAAAAGTGTTTTAAAAATAATTTTATTTTTTTAAAAAAATATTTTTTGTTGTTTTTAAATCATTTTAATATTAAAATTAAAAATATATTTTTAAATAAAAAATATTTTAAAAAATAATTATTATAATATTTTCAAAATATAGTTTATTTTGCTTGGAGTACATAAAGTAGGTTTTCACTTTATACCTAATTTGCTCAGTATCCCCATGCATGGTGAAGCTCTTTTCATTTTCATTGCGGTGAAGATAAAAAAAACAAACGTGTGTGTCCTTTTAGGACAAAGTACAATTGGGCTGCTTCTAAAGGTTGTGTCCCTAGGTAACAACGGCCGTGATTATACCACTTGTGTGAAACCAGCTGTATCGGTTTATAGTATCCTTAGAAATATGATTATAATTATTTTTTAAAATATTTTTTTATTAAAATAATATTTTTTTAATTTTTAAAAATTATTTTTAATATTAATACATATAAATATAAAGATGGATAACAAGATTTTTCTTGAAAGGTATTGGAAGAAATTGAAATATAATAATATCAATTCATATCGAATGCATCATTTTGCAACTTGCACATATGTATACGTACAGACAAAAATACCATATTATTCCAGGAAATTAATACCTAGCTCCCCTTTACCGCGTTTAAATGGACGCTGTAGAAGTAGAACCACGGCAACATGCGTGCCTGATATTTTCCTGGTAATTCACAGAAATAATTAATTATAACTTTGTTCCTTTTATTTTAAAAATAGAAAAGATGTAAAAAAATAAGTATAATGAAAAGCTTACTAATAAAAAATCATTTTTTAAAATGAAATAAAATTTAGCATGATCAAAACAATGTTCTTGCGTGCTACCTCACACTCAAGCTAAGAGGTGAGCTGCTCCAAGAATCATTTAGAATTATGTCATCATGTTATGAAAATCTATAATGCTACTAATCAATTTTCCTAATTGCTCTGTCATAATCATATTTTTATCAAGCGTAACAATTACTAAATATTTTTTATCATTTTGAAAATTTAAATTTCATCTTCCACTTTTTCTTTTTTTTTTTTCCAATTTCATGTTTAAAATCTCAAAAGAAAAAAGGAGCAAGGAAAAGCCCATATGTAACTCTCAAAACCCGCACACCCCATTCCCATCTCGGCCCAAACAATATCTGAAGCCCTAGCGAAATTGAAAGAACAATCAAGAAGAACAACAGGTAGCAGGTTCTTCTTCTTTGACATGGCAGAACAGAATTTCTTTGCAATTACAGTGGATATTCGTTGAAAACAAACGTAAAATAGGAAATCTCTGTAGAAATTAGTCTAAACAGAAACGCATACCAGTTGGAAGCAATGCTATTAATTTAAAAGACACAGACAAAGATATCTTGACGACGTATATAGAGGGTAGGTATTCATGAATCAAATGGCCCTGTAATTAGAAGCTTTTCTTAATCCACAAGCTAATTTGAGGAAAGGAAATAGGGGAGGAAACATCCATGCAGCTCCCTGCAAATCTTCCTCGAATTTCACAGCATTCATTCACCGCCTCTCAACCCTCTATATCTAGCGATATCGTGGCTTGTGAATCAAGCTAATTAAACATAACAGCACTGATCAATTCATTCCTCTTTTAGCTGTCTACGTACAACCTCTCCTCAAAAATCTCGAAACGATTGGGTTCTGCCACGAGATATCCATGAAGACACTTCTTGTGCTTGCAAGAGCTCTGCTTCTTGTCCTCCTCATTTTTAGCAGTGCTATAGAAACTGGGGCGCTAGCAAGGACTTTGAACAGCCTGAAGCCGCCGCCAGCACCTGGTGCAACCAGCAAGGTGTATGATCCAAACAGTAACCGCCCAGTTCCGCCATCTTCCCCTAACTGCGTCTCATACATCCCTGGACATTGCAGAGGTCGGAACTGATATTGCTTTATCTCATGCCTATATATCTTGAACGCTGGTGGCGGTGCGTCTTCAAAGTCTTCACTAATTTACGCGTGAACAACAAAGCTAGCGCTAGATATTTGGCTAATCATTTTCCTTTTTTCTAAATTTGTTCCTCTGATATGTTGGTCTCCCTCAGCGCAAAGACCGCTCATTAGTATGGTTTGTGCTCGCTTTCTAATTCATTGATTATTTTTATTTTTTTCATATATGTTCAAGGTCCAAGTAATAAACATCCAGGTTTCTTTATCGGGAAAGAAAACTGTACCGGTAGGGTCAGAGCCCACTCTAGATCTGTCATGGAACCGCAGTAAATGATCCTTTTGACTTTCCATTATGACGGCAAGGCAGATGCTTTTTAATATGTTCTCGTACGTTGTTTTTATTAATTATAATTTATTACCGTAGCTCTGCGCCAAAACGTTAGAATATTGTTGTTGTTTTGAAAGTGATTTTAATTTTAAAATATATAAAAATAATAATTTTTTATTTTTTAATTATTAAGTTTTTATTTATAAAAAAAATTCTACGTAAAATGATCAATCTATTAATATAACTGAACCAGCCAGTTAACCGTTGAGATGAATAATTAAAGTTTCACTATCTTATATTTTATAAGTATGATATTTACTTAAGTGTTGTTAGTTTAAATTGCGAGTAAAAAAAATAACATCTTTTTACTTTGTTTTGGTTTTTCCTTATTTCCATCAACTCTTGGAACTGCCAGTCAAACTCACATATTCACATCCCGAAATATTCTAAAAATGGCACTACGCGTTATCTCGATCGGCTTCATGTTTGGATACGTGATAGGTTGACAACTCATGCTTTTGTCCTAAAACGACACGCACGTTTTTTTTTTTTTTTTTTAATATTCACCGCAATGAAAATGAAAGCAAAGTAGGTAAAAAAGACCTACTTTATGTACTTGAAGCCAAATAAAGCTACAAAACCAACAACTTGCGATAATTTCACTTAATGAGCTCATGATGCCCAGCTAGGTTAAGGACTGCAGCTTTAATTACCATGCGATGAGACGTGCGTTCTGCTGCCTTTTTGAATCTTTTGATGAGTTGAAGAGACGTGTAGGCTTCTAAAGGTTTTGTTCCTAGCTAATTCCTGTACTGCTGTCAAACCAGTACTGGTATTTCTTTTGCAGAGAGTTCATTTTAATTAATCTGAAGATGGGCAAGGGCATCATCTTGCAGCTTGCACATATGTATACGTACGTAATACCATATTATCTCAGGAAATTATACCAAGCTCCTCTGCCGCGTTAATGAAATGGAAGCACATGGATGATGGATATACGCTTGGCATGAGTTCTAGAACCCCACAGGAACTTGCGTGCCTGATATATAGTAATTTACGAAAGAGATTTTACTTCTCCACGTACGTAGCAAGTCAGATATATAGTACTAGAATATTCTGTTGTGTGTGGTCCCGCATCATGTGATGGGGACCACCACATTAATTAAAAGAAGAGGAACTTTCTAAGTTAAAAAGATGGAGTAGACGTAAAAGAGAGAAATAAATTAAAAGAAGAGAAAAAAAAGGGAAAAAGAAAGGAAGAAGAGTTAGCAATGCAGCTCGTGTTTTTTCTTCGATTTACAGTTTATTTATTGTTGGATTAGATTGAGATTTTAATAACAATTTTTAAACACGTTATTCTTTATTCTAGACAATTAAATTGAAGATTGATAATGTAAAAACTGGCTGATTGGATAAAAAATTAGACTGTCAATATTATAAGTTTTTTACAAATAATTTTTCTTTAATCTTGTTGTAATTCGAGAATAAGTTATTCTTGATGATATATATGTTGTATCTCTTAGTTGAATCTGAAGAAGAACAGTTATGAATCCATTATTTGTTGATAGTGAAAGTTTTTTAGATGGACTACGTTTCCGTGGTTTTTCCCGCATCAGGTTTTTTAGGTAAAAATCTTGGTGTTGATTTGTATGCTTATTTGTAATATCTTGTTTATTATTTGATTTTATTTTGATTGCACAAAGAGAAAAAAGAATTGAAACTTATATTTTACTGAATTAATCCGAGTAGATTAATATTCGGTTATTTATTCCTAGTTTTTTCAATATATTCATGGGCTATCCACCACGGAACCTTGTTCCGTTTTCTTTTGTTGCTGAAAAGCTAAGTATGAAGTATATTTGATGTGTCCATTCCATCTCCAAAGCAGTAAAGTGCGCCTTCCGACGTTCCATTTAATTTTACAGCAAGGAAAATGCTTTTTTCACAGTAAATACATATGTTCTTTCGTGCGTTGATTTTATTACAATAGCCTACATGGAGTCTCTGTCTCAAGCAAAAACCGTGCTCCTTCGTTTGTTTCTACCCTCGATCGTTCCTCATCTTTGTTAGCACGGGAATTAATCGAAGGAATTCAGAATCGAATCACCGAAACTTCCGAGCACGTACTTGGGTTTTTCATGTAAAGAAGATTGGAGTCAAAGCATGCATCAACTACAAAAATTTCCCTGTATTTTCCTTGATTTTCTCGGCAACCAAACAGATTGAGCCCGTTTGGTATTGGAAGAAGAAAAAAAAAGAGTTAAATTGTAAGGCGCATAGAAGACCAGGGCCATGTGAAAAATAAAATATGAAAAATTGAACACGAATCTTTATAACCCACAAGTAGTACGATGTAGTTTGTTCTTATGCAAAACCCATCTCTGTACTATTTGAATAAATCTTGCATGGTTTTTCTAATGTGCAATTGGAAATCTTAATAGTTAAAGGTTTTTTTTTTTTTTTTTATACACACACACACACACACCATGTAAGAATAGTTTCGAATAATTGAAATTACTCATTTTTACTGGTAAACACAGTTAAAAAAATCCTGTAAATTTAAAGTGATTCACAGTAAAAAATAAAAAATAAAATAACAACTACCTAAACATATACAAAGAAAGAAACGTGGAAAAATAAACAGATATTTTCATGACTTTTTATTAAATGAATCCATGGAACACTATTATTCATAAGAAAAAATAATTTGCATCTCTAATTTTTATATAACTTATTCAATATCCAGTTATTGATTGGACATGTTAATTTAGATTCACATGAATTAATATAAAATAATATTTTTTTAAAATTAAAAAAATTAAAATGATATCATTAAAAAAAACACTAAACATTCACAAAGAAATTCACCGCAAGAAACTTCCAACCGAATTCTTTTTCAAATTCGGACAGCACCTATCATTCAACCTTACTCTTCATAACTAGAAAAATGGTCGTGGAATCATATATTATAATGTATTCATTTACTAAATCTTTTTATCATTTTGAAATTTTAAATTTCATCTTCCACTTGTTTTTTTCTTTTCCAATTTCATATTTGAAAAAATCTCAAAAAAAAAAAAGGGAAAAGAAAAGCCCAAATTTAACTCTCAAAACCCGCACACCCCGCCATGTCGGCCCAAACAATATCTGAAGCCCAAATGAAATTGAAAAGGCAGTGAAGAACAACAGGTAGCAGGATCTTCTTCTTTGCCATGGCAGAGCGCAGAATTTCTTGGCAATTGTAGTGGATATTCGTTGAAAACAAACGTAAAATAGGAAATCTCTGTAGAAATTAGTCTAAACAAAAATGCATACCACTCGGAAGTAATGCTATCAATTTAATAGACACGGACAAAGATATCTTGACGGCATATATAGAAATGGCCCTGTAATTAGAAGGTTTTTTTTATTTTTTTGCGTTGTTTTTCTTTTTATAAATATATTAAAATAATATATTTTTATTTTTAAAAATTATTTTTAACATTAATACATTAAAAATATCTGAAAATATTAAAATAATATTAATTTAAAGTAAAGAAAAAAAATAAAAAATAAAAAATTATTTTAAAAATGCTTTTGAAACTTTGAAACATTCGTAGCCTTAATCGACAAGAGAAGGAATCAGGAGAGAAACATCGATGCAGTTTCATCCCTGCAAATCTTCCTCTGATTTACAGCATTTCATTAATTACCCCTCTCAACCCTCTAATACTCTCTCTCTCTCTCTCTCTCTCTCTATATATATATATATATATATATATAGACACACACATGCACAACATATAATTGTGTCTTGTGAATCAAGCTAATCAAGCATAACAGCACCCAATTCATTCCTCTTCACACCAAGTTTAATTAGCTGCCTACCACCTCTCCTCAAAAATCTCAAAACGATGGCGTTCTGCCACGAGATCTCCATGAAGACACCTCTTGTGCTAGCAAAAGCTATGCTTCTTGTCCTCCTCATTTTTAGCAGTGCTATAGAAACTGGGGCACTTGCAAGGACTTTGAACAGCATGAAGCCGCCGCCGCCGCCACCTGGTGCAATGACCAGCAAGGTGTATGATCCAAACAGTAACCGCCCGGTTCTGCCATCTTCCCCTAACTGCGGCTCATACATCCCTGGACATTGCAAAGGTCGGAACTGATGAGTTTCCAAATCCATGCCTATATGTTGCACTCTGGTGGCGGTGGGTCTTCAAAGTCTAGCCTCTTTATACACGTGAACAACAAAGCTAACTAGATATTTGGTTAATCATTTAATTTCCTTTATTCTAAGTTTGTTCCTCTGATATGTTGTTCTCCCTCAGGGCAAAGATCGATCATAAATATTGATGGCCAGATTGATTTAGATCATTTGTATGGTATGTGTTCATTTTCTAATTAATTAATTATTTTTATTTTTTTCATATATGTTCACGGTCCAAGTAATAAACTTCCATGTTTTTACTTTAAAAACCTCGGATTCATGGCAAATAGTTTCATCACACACACACACGCACGTGCGTGTGTGTGGGTGTGTTTCGGCTGACGAACCATGTGCCATTGCCATCTAGCAACGTCCATGCAAATTCCATAATTCTTCTATTATGTACCAGAAAATCAATTAATTATAATCAGCCCAGGCACGCTTATATGACTCTGAGTTTGGTAGATTTTCCTCGTCAGGAAAGATAACCCACATGTACCAGCAGTCTCAGAGGCCACAGAACGTACTTTTCCTGTTTTTATTTTTCAAGACTTTTTTTTTAAAATATCTTTTTAGTATTGATATTAAAAAATAAAAAATAAAAAATATTTAGAAAACAATTATTATGTGTAAAGTCAGTACGGCTACTACTTTTTTCCATCGCAGAAAATGCTGAAATGGGGAGCTGTAATAAGTCAGCCGTTTGACATTCCGTTATGACGGCTACGGAAATAATTTTTGTATTGTTCTCGGAAGTTGTTTTTATTAATTATAATTTATTACCATAGGTCTCATCAACTACACAGTTATTATAATTGTGATGGTTATTTTTTTTTTAAATAATTTATATTTAAAGATATATTAATGTAATATTATTTTAATTTTTTAAGTTAATAAGTTAGAAAAACAGTCAAACTCGCATTTTCAACTCAAAAGATTCGTACGCGTAATCTGGGCTTCATGTTTGGACGTGTAATTACTTTCACATCCCTTTGCACAGAAATTAAAGCACTCCTTAAGCTGGACATGAGGTTAATAAAACAGTAACAATATTCAATATATGAATCTTTTTTTCTTTTTTTTTTTTCTGATTGGGTTTTTGATCATATCATGACCAACTCACTCATATCAATCTATATTTTACTTAAAAATTAAAACCCAACTCAATATTTAAATTATTATCAAAGAAAAAGGCCACACACAATTAACGTAACCACGCGCACATTTCATTTACGACATTATTGGTTAAGATTTTATAAAAAGTGCTGCCCAATTAAGAACCCCATATAAAAAAACAGAAAGAAAGAAAGAAATCTCAACCAAGTTGATGGCTTTGTGGCTTTATTTGGCTTGAAGTGCATGGTGGGCATATGCACTTTATACCTAATTTTAGGGGTGAGCAAAAAAACCGATAAACCGAGAAAACCGGAAAAAAAACCGAAAAAACCGAACCGAAAAAAAAAACCGAATTAACCGATTAAAAAATCACAAAAAAAATCCGGTTCGGTTCTGTTTTGGTTTCAAAAGTCTGAAACCGATTGAACTGAACCGAACCGAACTGTTCAACCAAGCCCACACTTTAAAAAAAAAAAACAAGTATAAATACATAGCTTTTTCTAACCCTAAACCTAAAAAAGCATTCCTTGAACACATAACCAGCCGCCCCTCCATTTGTTTTACTCTCTGCATCTCTCCTTCTCTAATCTTAAGATTCTTAACTAGCAGCCTCAAGATTCTTAACCAGCAAGCCCCCCCATACAGGCACTGAGGCACACATACAAATAGCTATTGAAAGGAAAGGGAGGACGGACAATGATTTTAATAATCTACTTTTTCTATTCGCTCTAGCCAGGCTTTCATTTGATACTTCAACTGGGAAGGAGAGGAAAATCAGTTTTTTTGATACGATCTTCCTATCTCGCTGCATCGACATAGAGGAAAACTTCAGAACAGGGTAGTGGGCTTCTTTAAATCTTGATTTTGTTTTCCTTCTCTCGGTCATTGAAAGCTCAAAGCTACTGGTTTTGTTCTGTCATGCTCTGTTCAAGTTCTTTATACTCTCGAGTTACGTTTCAAGCAAACTCAGAAGGAAAAAAGGAAGCCCACGAAGCGGTAGCAATTACTTGTTCTGCTTCGTCTTGAAGCTAGAATCAATCCCTAGATTTCATACTTTTCAGGGAGAAAATTGTGTATTTTGGCTTGTACAGAAACGACATCATTTCATTTCATAGATTTTTCAAGCTAGCGAACCGAATTGACCGGTTTGAAAGGGGAAAAAACGAACCGAACCGAACCGAAATTGTTCGGTTTGAACCGGTTTTCGGTTCGGTTCGGTTCAAAAATCTGAAAAAAAAATATTTTGATTTGGTTATTATTTTGACCCAAAACCAGACCGAACCGGAAATGCTCACCCCTACCTAATTTGCTTGATATCCCCGTACATGGTAAAGCTCTTTTCCATTGTCATTGCTGTGAAGATGAAAAGACAAACGTGTGTGCCTTTTAGGCAAAAGTACAACCTCCTTTTGCCCCTAGCTATGAACGGCTGTGATAATTTCACTTGTGGGAAAGCAGCTGTATCGGCTTCTTGAGGTGGTGGGCTGTGCTAATCTGCCAGAAATTTGTGGGTGGTGGAACCGTGCCTCTGCTGCCCGTAGCTTACCTCCCGTTCAGATCATCACGAAGCAATAACAAAGAGAAAATAAAATGTAGAGAAAAATAAAAAAAAATGACATGGCAGGGTTTTATTTTATTTTATTTCTTGTGGTAGTGGCCGGCATAAAGAATTTCTCAGCAATTGCCGTGGTTTTGTACCGTGGTGAAAAAGGGAAAAAAAAAAAAGGAAAATGAAAAGAGTAATGAGATTCAATAAGATGGTGTGCACGCATGATCAGGACATAGTCTTGACTATAGAGATTAGGGAGAAAGATGCTGGGGGCATCCTTTTGATTCTTTTATTTCGTGGTTCAAGGACTTCACAGACTTTTTTCCATTTTAAATTGATTGTTTTGAAATGTGGTTGTAGTTGCTTTTTAAAGTGTTTTTTGTGTCGAAATATATCAAAAATAATATATTTTTTATTTTTTAAAAATTATTTTTAAGACCAACGCATCAAAACAATTTAAAACATATAAAAAAATTATTTTTTTTTAAAACTTAATTTGGACTATATTTCCAAATGATATCTTATATATATAAAAAAATCACCCAAAAAGTAATAGCTTTTTATAAATTATCTTTCTATTATGGAATAACTCGAACCCTACTAAAGAGTGGCTTTCAGCTCTTCACAATATGAAATCCCAAGTTCAAACTTAGGGGTGTGCAAATTTAGGGGTGTGCAAAAAAACCGGAAAATTAAATAAACCGAGAAAACCAAAAAAAAATTAACCGAAAAAACTGAACCGAAAAAAAAACCGATTAAACCGATTAGAATAGTTAGGAAAAATCCCGGTTCGGTTCAGTTTTTGGTTTTGTAATACAGGAACTGGTTAACCCGAACCGAACCGATTAAAAAAAAAACACTATAAATAAAAAAATTACCTCCCCTCTCACTCTTTCTCTCCAACCCTAGCCGCAGCCTCCTCTCTCTCTTTCTCTCCATCTCCCTCCCAGCAGCCCCCTCTCCCTCTCCCTCTTTCTCTCCCTCTTTGCGCGTGTGATTGTGTGTTCTCTCCAACTCTCAGCATCTCCCAACAATCAAAGAGCCCTGACATTATACAGTGTGTTGGCGAAGCAATATTGGACGATTCTAATGGCTTTGGAAAAGCAAAATTCCTCTCCATGGTTTATTATCTATCACCTTGATATTTATTTAGATGGCACCTTCCACAAAGGAACTCAGCTTTCCTTTCTTCGCCGTGATCCCCCCCCCCCCCCCCCCCCCCCCCCCCCCCCCGAAGATTTGGGGTTTTAATTTTAAAAAATCGGATTTGGATTTTTGGCACTTAGGTATTTGAAAAATATAAGAAAAACCATATTTATTTTGCAAGAAATTTTGGGTTTGGTTTATAGCAGAGTTTTGGATTTGGAATGAAATCAATGGTGTTGATTTTAGCTTTTAATTTGTTTACAATTGCATATAGGTTGTCTCGGTTTTTTGAAATAAAAAACCGGACCAGATCGAAACCGATCAGTTTGACTCGGTTTTGTTTTTTTTTCAAAAAAAAAGAAAGAACCGGTTTGGTTGTTTTTTTCAGTTCAGAACCAAACCGAACCGAATCAAACTTGTCAATTCTATATATTTATAAATTAAATTGCGTTTCCATATGAAAGAAACAAATATAAAATACATGCTTAATGAAGAGACATAAAGAGAGATATAAAAATAAATATATTTATAAGATAATTTTAAAGTAAATTTTTATTTTTTTAATAAAAAGACAAAAAAAAAATATACTCTTTGTCAAGACTATATATTTTCATCTCTAGTATTCCATAATAATAACTAAATGGAAATATTTTACAAAATACGTAAATAATTTAGTCTTTAGATTAACTCATGACAAAAAAAATTATTGTAGTCTCAAGATGGAATCCTCAAAGTTAATTATGAGATGATTGGAGTTTTTTCGGTAGAAAAATATCTTTAAAGGGAACTGTATCTCATATAAATTTTAAATTAAGTGAAAATTAAAATTTAGAGTGAATTGAATCTAGCAGTGAGCACATGAAGATACAGAAATTAAACTATATATATATATATATATATATATATATATAGAGAGAGAGAGAGAGAGAGAGAGAGAGAGAGTAGTTCACCAAGTATATACAGACAAAAATACCATATTCCGGGAAATTATACCTCCTTTGCGTGAGCTATAGAACCACTGCAACATGGGTGCTTGATCGATTTCCTGGTAATTTACAGGAAAACATTCATAATAATACTTGAATACAATTTTTATAGAAAAAAAGAAAAAGGATCCATGGCATAAGGCGAGTCCTTAGCTAGTAAGCACCGCAATCTCTTAATTGATTCCGTATCCTCTCGGCCAACGTGAGAAACTAAAGTTTGAGGTTCAGACAATAAACACCCACTTGTGTAAATGTAAAGCTCCAACCACTTCGATATTGTTTATGACAGGAAAGTAAAAGCAGCATGCCCTCCATGATCTGCAATAATCGGCTATTACGAAGGTGCATAGAGATATATAGAAATAAAGGAGGATATTGTCGGTGTAAAAAGTCTCGCGCCCCAGAATTGCTTGGATAGTTCTGGCATGGTTCAACGGACCTTCGAGATTTTATATCACTGTGGATTCTGCAAGGGGGAAAAAATACTTCGGAGAAAAAGAAGCACTCAAAATGAATAGAACGGGGGAGGGGCTGTGAAGGGAAGACACTAAAAATTAAATATGAAATACTTCCATTTTTTAGATAAATATTTGTTTTTAAATGGATGATGGACTTGATTGACTCAAATAAGTTGATATTATTTTAATTAGCCAAAACAATTATTGACTGCAGAAGGATTAAACAAAAAATGATCAGGTCAAGATAACTTAAGAGAAAAATATTATTTTTAAAAGAGAACAAACAATGTTGTTTAATTCTCAGTTCATTAAAAATAAAAAGACAAAATTGGATTAAAAAAATACCTAAAAATAGAGATTTTCTTATTATTATTTCAATATTTAACCACTTATGATAAGAAGTATGTATCATGTTAATTTTCTGTTTCCATTGTATTTACATGCACGGCATATTAAAATTATTTTACAGTTATAGGGTAACGTTGAATTGAAATTACAAAATTACAAAATTTTACAACAACTCAATCTTCACGGTAAATAATTGTCAAGAGACCAAGATTTCACACAACAGGTTAAAAACAACATAGGTTGCTGTCACCAAAAAACTGTAGAGATAAAACATAACAATGCAAAGGAGCAAAGATGGCATTCTGACAAAAACATGTTTAACTGAACTTCACTAAATAAAACAATTTGATACGGCTAGCTAAGTGAAATGTAGAATTTTGGAGAAAAAAAAGTCGCCCTCTTTCACTGTTTCCCAAGAGCATAAACAAAGAAATTTAAGCGAACTTAAAATTTGGCTCTGCATTTCACAATAAAAAGATCTAACATTTTTTTCCTTTGGGACTTAGAACCATGATTTTCTTAAAATACAGCACTTTTGTAAGGTGATTAATGGAAAAAATAATGAAATAATGCAAGATTTAATGAACAAATCATTAAAATATACGCATGCACGGCATCATCCATGGCAAGTACAGTGGAAAAAAAAACCACAGCGTGAGGAGCTAGAGAACCACAGCATATTCCAGGAAATTATACCTCCTCTGAAGCATTGAAATGGAGGCACACACTTTGCGTGAGGAGCTAGAGAACCACAGCAACATGCGTGCTTGATTTCCTGGTTATTTACAGAAATAATTAATTATACCTTTGTTCCTTTTATTTTAAAAGTAGAAAAGACAAAAAATAAAAAAAATCATTTTTAAAATAAAATAAAATAAAATTTAGCATTAATTATTTTTTAATTGAACGCCTTCTCCTTGGCCCCTGGTATATTACTATATTTTATAAACAAGAAGGGCATCTGAGATTACCACTCCGAGTATTGGAATGTTAAAGTTAATCCACAACTAAACTAAAACCATTATGCACAACGCATGCTATTGCTAATTTATTTTTTAAAACAATAATACAGAGACATGTGTGTGTGTGTGTGTATATATGTTTATATATATATATATATATATATATATATATATATATATATAAGAGTATGATTGAGAAGATAATATATAATTCACAAGGTGATAATTTTTTTCTTAAAAGGTTTTTTTTCCTGGCTTCTTTAGACTCTAAAAAATAGATGTTTGTTAGTGTAATAAAATATAATTGAAATCATGTTTTGTTTTATATTGTAGTTTTAAGAATATTAGATTAATAAATATATATTTATCTTGAAATCTTGGTTATAAAAAACTATAATTTATAAATTTATTTTTTCAAATCATAATGGTAATTAAAAGCAACTATAATATCAAATATGCATTAAAAAAACAATAAACTAGTACTACATTATAGATGATCAAGAAAAGATTATTACTTGCTTCTATAATTTTTAAAATTCAAGCTTTAAAATTAATATTTAAAAGAATTTATCCATCAAAATACATTAAAGTTACATAAAAACATGTCCCTTAAATCATAAAAAAAATTAATTTCAATTTGGATATAAATAAGTGTAAAAATATATCTAACCTTAAAATTTAAAAAAGAAAACAATTTAAAATCTCATGAGCTTAAATCCGAACAATCACATCAATCATTTTCTTTAGAACTTGACAGGCAATTATGATTTTGTCTCATATTCCTTACTTAATCTACATCAATAAGATGGTGCACGCATGATCAGGTCAGTATTGACTATAGAGATTAGGGAGAAAGATACTGGGGGAGCTTCCTTTTGATTTTTTTATTTCGTGGTTTAAGGACCGGCTCCCAGACTTGCTTAGTACACTTCAATAAGAAAAAAACAAATTCATCCTCGTTGATGTTATATGAAGTAATAAATCTTTATAAATTAAATATGAAATCCCAAGTTCGAACTTAAGTTATATATAAAAAGCTCCTATTCTAGCAAAAAAAAAAAAATTAATAAAAATTTTATATTTTCTATCCACATAAAATAACCCTAAAGTTTTTACATAAATTAGAAGATTTTTTATTTTTAACAATATAGAGATTTTTTTTATAATTACTTCAATATTTAATCAATCACAGAAGGAGGTATATGTTGTATTAATTTTCCATTGTATTTTAATGATTGGCATATTAAAATTATTTTACAGTTATAGGGTAATGTTGAATTGAAAATACTTTGGAAGATGAAGCGTGGTGGATGCTAATTAAATATTATAGTTTCTAAAAAAATCCTTTTCTTCACAGGGAAGAAAGCTCGCATGCGCATTTTCATGAAGTTCCATGAAAGTTACAAGCACAATTCATTTTACTTAAATCCTTCCTCGATCTATATAAGACTTCATTACGCTTCATAGCCCAATTCACACTTTCAACTTTCTCTGGATTTAATTTCTCTAGAGAAATCAACTATACACGCGCACACACCAGTGCTTTTTCTGCAGTTTTTTTTTTCAGAATCATGCAATATATCTGCATGAAGGCTGTATTTGTCGCAGCAAAAGCTATGATCCTTTTGGTCCTCATTTTAAGTAGTTTTCCAACTCTTGCATTTGCAAGGACGAGCAACATGATGCCACCATCTGGTACACACAAGGTGTATCTGCCCCGGAGCAACCGTCCAGTTGCACCCTCTAGCCCTAATGGCTGCACTTGCATTCCTACCCCTGCTGGTGCTCCTGGACACTGTGGACTTCGTCACTGAACTCCAAATCCTCATGACACCACTGCATGTCTATCTTGGAAGGTGGGTCTTAAAAATCTAGCCTCCTTTTCAATAAATACGTGAATGATGATGGCTAAATCTTCGGTGCAAATAGTTCTAATTAAGTCGTAGGTAGAAGACTAGCTAGCTTTCTGGCGGTCTGAAAGGGAGCCTTTGGATATCCACTGCTTGTAGTTATAAACTAGTTAAATGATGCCGCGCGGGTTAATTATTTTTTATATTTTTTAAAAAAAGCTAAGCTCTAAAAGTGTTAGGTTTTTCTACAAAGTTATACCCAAGAGTCTAAACTTTGATTACAACGCCTAACCGAATAGTAACATCTATAATATTAATAATAACATTAAACTTGCATGACCCAAATTTAAACGAGTTTGGCTGCAATACCAGACTCAATAGCATTGGACGTGGGTCTGGTTGTAAGGTCGTATGATAAAAGTGTGATAATTAAATAAATTAATTAAAAATAAAAAAAAATCAATAGGAAAAAAAACTAATGAAGAAAAAGAAAAAAAATATGAATTAACTGGGTTAACCCTTCAAACCAGGTTAATCCGTCAAACCTTAGATTCGCGTCGGAAAAGTTTGATAACTAAACAGGAAAAAAATAAATTATTGGGTTAACCCAGAATTAACCGAGCTAACTCGTCAAACCAGGTTAACCTGTCAAACCCGGAATCCGTGTCATGAAAGTTTGATAACTAAATAGAAAAAAAATTTAACATTAACAATCTAAATTAAACAAAAAGCATCAGCCTTTTCATTTGTGGACTGCACTGCCAGTCCATAGTCAAAGGGATAAAAAACAATAAAAAAAAGAAAAAAAAAACTAAAGGTATCAGTAGAGAACTACATAGAAAAAAATTTAGTATTAATTAAATAAAATTAATTAAAACTAAAAAAAAACCTCTATGAAGTGAAAAAAAAATAGAAAAAAATTTAACATTAACAAACTAAACTAAACGAAAAAAAATAATTAAAAAGAAAAAAAAAACAAAAAAAAAAATTCAGGTTAATTCGTCAAATCAGGTTAACCTATTAAACCCAGGATCCTTGTCATGGATGTCTGATAACTAAATAAAAAAAGTAGACGTTAACAAACTGAACTAAACGAAAAAAAATAATTAAATAGAAAAAATCTAGGTTAACTCATCAAATCATATTAATCCGTTAAACTCAGGATCTGTGTCATGAAAGTCTGATAACTAAATAAAAAAAATTAACATTAATAAACTAAATTAACCAAAAAGAATTATGAAAATAAAAAAATAAAAAAAATTGACGGGTCAACCTAGAATTAACTAGGTTCACCCGTGAAACCAGGTTAACCCGTGAAACTCAAGATATGTGTCATAAAAGTCAGATAACTAAATAGAAAGAAATTTAATATTAACAGACTAAATTAAACAAAAAAAAAATAATTAAAACGATAAAAAAGCAAAAAAATAATTCTGAGTTAAATTGTCAAAGCAGGTGAACCCGTTAAACTTAAAAAACGTTTCATGAAAGTTTAATAACTAAATAAAAAAATTAAACATTAATAAAGTAAATTAAACAATTTTTTTTTGTAAAAAGATAAAAAAAAAATCCTGAAATGCATAAAAAACAATTAAAAAAATAACACAACTTAAAAAAAAAAAAAAAAAACCTAAGGCATAGGGATCACTGTTTTACTGTGGACTGCACTGTGCAGTCCACAGTAAAACACTGATACCTTTTAGTATATTTTACAATAAGATATTTGTTACCTAGCTGTCAAGTGCAGTCATCAATTTTTTTTTAAAATATTTTTCAAACAAAAAAACAAATATAATTTTACATAACTCAATTAAAAAAATATATAAAAACTGCTATACAAAAATTACATTTCAAACTAAATCTTTTAATACATCTTAGTGTATAAAATATAGTTTGATTTGTTAGTAAAACTTAATACTCTGCTGCATTTGTTTTACAGCAAATGAAAAACAAAAATAGGTATAAAGACCTACTTTATGTACTTCAAGCCAGATAAAGCCACAAAACCAACAACTTGCGGTTGAGATCATTTAGAATTACGTTATCATGTTATGAAAATCCATAATGGAACTAATCAATTGTCCTAATTGCGCTGTCATAGTCATATTGTTATTAAGCTTAACAGTTTCTAAATCTGCGATAAATCTTTTTTTATCATTTTGAAATTTTAAATTTCATCTTCCACCTTTTTTTTTCTTTTCCAATTTCATGTTTAAAAAAATCTCAAAAGAAAAAAAGAGAAAAGAAAAGCCCAAATGTAACTCTCAAAACCCGCATACCCCATTACCATGTCGGCCCAAACAATATCTGAAGCCCAAATGAAATTGAAAAAGCAATCAAGAAGAACAACAGGTAGCAGGATCTTCTTCTTTGCCATGGCAGAGCGCAGAATTTCTTGGCAATTGCAGTGGAAATTCGTTGAAAACAAACGTAAAATAGGAAATCTCGGTAGAAATTACTCTAAACAAAAACACATACCTCTCGGAAGTAATGCTATTAATTTAATAGATATCTTGACGACGTCTATAGAGGGTAGGTATCCATGAATCATGAAATGGACCTGTAATTAGAAGCTTTTCTTAGGAGTGGTTTTTTTACTATAATAATGGTAATTTTTTAAAGTGTAATGTGTTAAAATAATTTTTTTTTTAATTTTTAAAAATTATTTTTTATATCAGCACATCAAAATAATTTAAAAACATAAAAAATATATTAATTTAAAATAAAAAAATAAAAAAATTTTAAATTCTTTTTAATTTTTTTTTGAAACTTAAAAAACAAACACGAAGCGTTTGAGGGAAGGAATTAGGAGAGGAAACATCCATGCAGTTTCATCCCTGCAAATCTTCCTCTAATTTACAGCATTTCATTTACCCTCTCAACCCTCTAATATTCTATATATATACACACAACATATAATCGTGTCTTGTGAATCAAGCTAATTAAGCATAACAGCACCCAATTCATTCCTCTTCACACCAAGTTTAGCTGCCTACCACCTCTCCTCAAAAATCTCAAAACGATGGCGTTCTGCCACGAGATCTCCATGAAGACACCTCTTGTGCTAGCACAAGCTATGCTTCTTGTCCTCCTCATTTTTAGCAGTGCTATAGAAACTGGGGCGCTAGCAAGGACTTTGAACAGCATGAAGCCGCCGCCGCCGCCGCCGCCTGGTGCAACCAGCAAGGTGTATGATCCAAACAGTAACCGCCCGGTTACGCCATCTTCCCCTAACTGCCCCACATACATCCCTGGAAAATGCAGAGGTCGGAACTGATATTGCTTTATCTCATGCCTATATATCTTGAACGCTGGTGGCGGTGCGTCTTCAAAGTCTTCCCTGTTTTACGCGTGAACAACAAAGCTAGCGCTAGATATTTGGCTAATCATTTTCCTTTATTCTAAATTTGTTCCTCTGATATGTTATTCTCCCTCAGCGCAAAGACCGCTCATAAATGATGGCCGGATTGATAAGATCATTAGTATGGTTTGTGTCCGCTTTCTACTTAATTAATTATTTTTATTTTTTTCATATATGTTCAAGGTCCAGGTAATAAACATCCATGTTTCTATATCGGGAAAGATAATGTACCGGCAGTGTCAGAGCCCACTCTAGATCTGTCGTGGAACCGCAGTGAATGATCCTTTTGACTTTCCATCATGACGGCAAGGAAGATGCTTTTTAATATGTTCTCGTACGTTGTTTTTATTAACTACAATTTATTGCCGTAGTTCTGCACCAAAAAGTTAGAATATTGTTGTCGTTTTGAAAGTGATTTTAATTTAAAAAGATATAAAAATAATAATATTTCATTTTTTAATTATTAAGTTTTTATTTATCAAGAAAATTCTATGTAAAATGATCAATCTATTAATATAACTGAACCAACCAGTTAACCGTTGAGATGACAAATTAAAGTTTCACTATCTTGTATATTATAAGTATGATATTTAGTTGAGTGCTGTTAGTTTAAATTGCGAGTAAAAAAAATAACGTCTTTTTACTTTGTTTTGGTTTTTTCTTATTTCCATCAACTCTTGGAACTACCAGTCAAACTCACATATTCACATCCCGAAAGGTTCTAAAAATGGCATAACGCGTTATCTCGATCGGCTTCATGCATGTTTGGATAAGTGATAGGTTGACAACTCATGCTTTTGTCCTAAAAGGACACGCACGTTTTTTTTTTTTAATCTTCACCGCAATGAAAATGAAAGCAAATTAGGTAGAAAGACCTTCTTTATGTACTTGAAGCCAAATAAAGCCACAAAACCACCAACTTGCGTTAATATTTCACTTAATGAGCTCATGATGTCCAGCTAGCTTAAGGACTGCAGCTTTAATTTCTACGCAATGAGAGATGTGCAATTACAGATCATCCAAACATAAAATTAACGCGTTCTGCTGCCTTATGTGAATCTTTTGATGAGTTGAAGAGACGTGTAGGCTTCTAAAGCTTGTGTTCCTAGCTAGGAACGGCTTGATAATTCCAGTACTGGTGTCAAACCAGTACTGGTATTTCTTTTGCAGAGAGTTCATTTTAACTAATCTGAAGATGGGCAAGGGCATCATCTTGCAGCTTGCACGTATGTATACGTACGTACAGACAAAAATACCATATTATTCCAGGAAATTAATACCTAGCTCTGATTATACCTCTTTACTGCGTTGAAATGGAAGCACATGCATACGCTTGCCATGACATATATATTATAGAACCACAGGAACTTAATTGCGTGTTTGATTTCCTGCTCGTAATTTACAAAAGAGTTTTTACTTCACCACGTTCCAGGAAATTATACACTTTGCGTGATGAGCTAGAGAACCACAGCAGCATGCGTGCTTGATTTCCTGGTAATTTACTGAAATAATTAATTATAACTTAATTTGTTCCTTTTATGTTAAAAGTAGAGAAGACAAAACAATAAAAAATAGAGTTTGATTGAGAGCATAATATATAATTCACAAGGTGATAATTTTTTTCTTAAAAGGTTTTTTTTTTCCTGGCTTCTTTAGACTTTAAAAAATAGATGTTTTTTAGTGTAATAAAATATAGTTGAAATCATGTTCTGTTTTTTATTGTAGTTTTAAGAATATTAGATTAATCAATATATATTTATCTTGAAATCTTGGTTATAAAAAAACTATAATTTATACATTTATTTTTTCAAATCATAATGCTAATTAAAAGCAACTATGATATCAAATATGCATTAAAAAAACAATAAACTAGTACTACATTATAGATGGTCAAGAAAGATTATTACTTCTATAATTTTTTAAATTCAAGCTTTAAAATTAATATTTAAAATAATTTATCCATCAAAATACATTAAAGTTACATAAAAACATGTCCCTTAAATCATAAAAAAAAAAAAACTTTAATTTCAATTTGGATATAAATAAGTATAAAAATATATCTAACCTTAAAATTAAAAAAAGAGAAAATAATTTAAAATCTCATAAGCTTAAATCCGAAGAATCACATCAATCATTTTCTTTAGAACTTGACAGGCAATTAATATTTTGTCTCTTATTCCTTACTTAATCTACATCATTGCATGTCAATATTGTCCTCTTCAGATTGTTTTTACCTGAACAAGTTATTCTACCCCACTTGTACTAAAGAATAAAAAATGTTTTTGGAGAGTATCATTTTTTAAAATATATTAAAATAATATATATTTTTTATTTTTTATAATTTATACTCGATGTTATCATATTAAATAATAATAAATATAAAAATATTAATTTAAAACTAAATCAATCTCAAAAAGTTTTCTGTACGGGAGGCAGGTAAGAAACAAATTGAGCGGTGGAACCCGCGTAGCTGTGCTAATCTACCAAAAATCTGTGGTGGTGCAACCGTGCCTCCGCTGCCCGTAGCTTCCCTCCTGTTCAGATCACCACGAAGCAATTACAAAGAGAAAATAAAATGTAGAGAAAATTTTTTAAAAAATGACATGGCAGGGTTTTATTTTATTTTACTTCTTCTGGTAGTGGCCAGCATAAAGAATTTCTCAGCAATTGCAGTGGTTTTGTACCGTGGTGAAAAAAAAAAAGGAAAATGAAAAGAGTAATGAGATTCAATAAGATGGTGCACGCATGATCAGGACAGTCTTGACTACAGAGAGCAGGGAGAAAGATACCGGGGGAGCCTCCTTTTGATTTTTTTATTTCGTGGTTTAAGGACCGGCTCCCAGACTTGCTTAGCACACTTTAATAAGAAAAAACAAATTCATCCTCGTTGATGTTATATGAAGTAATAAATCTTTATAATTAAATTAAATATGAAATCCCAAGTTCGAACTTAAGTTATATATAAAAAGCTCCTAGTCTAGCAAAAAAAAAAAAAGATTTAATAAAAAGTTCATATTTTCTATTCACATAAAATAACCCTAAATTTTTTACATAAATTAGAAGATTTTTTTTATTTTTAACAATATAGAGATTTTTTTGATAATTACTTCAATATTTAATCAATCACAGCAGGAGGTATATGTTGTATTAATTCTCCGTTGTATTTTAATGCTTGGCATATTAAAATTATTTTACAGTTATAGGGTAATGTTGAATTGAAAATACTTTGGAAGATGAAGCGTGGTGGATGCTAATTAAATATTATGGTTTCTAAAAAAATCCTTTTCTTCACAGGGAAGAAAGCTGGCGTGCGCATTTTCATGAAGTTCCATGAAAGTTACCAATAAGCGCAATTCATTTTACTTGAATCCTTCCTCGATCTATATAAGACTTCATTACGCAAGATGATGCCACCATCTGGTGCACACAAGGTGAATCTGCCTCAGATCAACCGTCCAGTTGCACCCTCTAGCCCTAATGGCTGCACTTACATTCCTACCCCTTCTGGTGCTCCTGGACACTGTGGACATCGTCACTGAACTCCAAATCCTCAAGACACCACTGCTGCACTGCATGCCTATCTTGGAAGGTGGGTCTTAAAAAATCTACCCTCCTTTTCAATAAATACGTGAATGATGATGGCTAAATCTTTGGTGCAAATAGTTCTAAGTCGTACGTGGAAGACTAGCTAGCTTTCTGGTGGTCTGAAAGGGAGCCTTTGGATATCCACTGCTTGTAGTTATAAATAAAATATTTGGTACCTAGCTGTCAAGTGCAGCCATTGATTACAGTTTCTTCTTTATTTTGTTGTTCTGGTCCATGACTTTTATACTATCTCCTTTGATTTCAGCTTATTTATAGACAAGCTTGTCATATAGTTCATCCAACAATATGGAAAAACAAAATATTGTTCATTAATTACTAGTTTTTCTCAGAAGCTGTACATATACTTAGAGACTTGATTAAGAAGGAAATTAATCTCGATGGATGAAACGTGACATATAATATACCCTTAATCACCATGGAGATAAAAATAAATTTCGAAGTCTTGCTATAGCTTAAATGGCAATTATCACGCGCTAGCCTATGACTTTCTATAAAGTGGGTCGAAACTGATCAAGAAAGATATTCTTGAAAAGAAAATAGTCTGCAATAAATTTATTATACTTCCCATCATTCTTCATGGAAAATACATAGGAACTTCGTCCTCACAAGTCAAATATAGTTAACTAATAATATGCAAGTGGATCATCAGATGCAAACCCTTTGGTCCTTATTTTTTAATCCAAATTTCAATGTTACAGTTAATTACCAGGATATTCGAGGTGTAATTCTGTTTCCATTCAAATTCTCCGAAGACCACATGAGTTTCTGACATTCCGAAAGGTGGCGGCGATTCATGGTAATGGAGATCTGGATATTGTGAAATGGAGACGACTTGATCTTATCAGACAAAGAAGAAATAAAACAAGAGAGATCAGAATAAAAATAAACAAAGGGAGATGGAGAGAAGAAAAAAAGATGGTAAACGATGGCCGGAAACCCTCGAGGCTGAGTCTCGGCCTCGAGAGTTTTCTCCTTGTCGCGTTGCAAGAGGAGGAAGTAACGCGGATTGTTTCTCAGAAGTGAAAATGGCCATCTTTTCTTGATTTATTTTTAAATTTGCGTGAATCCAAAATCCAAAGGTAAAACCACGTTTAATGATCTATCAAGGAAACAAGAGTAAAACTTTTTTTTTTTTTTCCCAGCATTAGGAGAAAGTCAACACTCAAATTTCACCACATGTAAATCATACGAGTAATTCATAGCTACAAATACACCTAACAGCATCCAGTATTCATTTTCTTTCTTTAATTCCGATGCCAAACGCCATTCCATTGATCCTACCTGCTGCATGTAAGCCAAAGATGAAATTACGAAGAATTGCATGTAAATTAATGAACGTCCACTGGGATAAATTTAAGTTCTGTACAGCTTTATCAGAGAAGCTGCCGATCTGTGAAAGTCGTGTGATGAGCCACGGAGATTGAGTTTCATCACCATAATGTGTGTTTATTGCTTCTTTGTTTCTTCAAAATCATATGAATTTGAAGAAAGAGAAGGACAATTCATAACAGTTACTGAAGGAATTTTGGTGGAACAAAAACAGATATATTCCACCCCAATAGTCTGATTTTGAATTTTTTTTTTCTTCATGCCAAACAAACGTTTTCTTTTTAACCAAGCTTGTTGGATGAATCAATGGTTGACGTGCTTCACCCCATTAATAGACGGAGCTGCACCCCTGGTTTCCCTGACATATGAGACATAATCACTATAGGTCAAGGTAAATAATGTGCTTTGGTAACGAGTCACTCGTATAGACTTCCGAAGCGACTCCGTAATGTGGCCACTGTAGCCTGCTTTGCGCATCAGCGAGTCAATTGCCTCCTCTCTCGTCCAACCTGAAACCAAAAGGCCCCAAATTATAAGCAGGTGTTCGACACAGAAAGCTTACATGTGTGGGTCTGCGTGAGGCTTTATAGCGAATTAAACAAGAAAAATCTCCCATTCTAGTAAACAAAATCAGAGTAAATAACTCAATCTGTATGTCTTGGCCAATCTACCAGAATTAAATAAGAACACAATTGGCTAGGGTCACCATAAATGTCAGGAATACACATCCCCTTCCCCGTTCTCTTTCTCCGATTGCGTTGTCCACTTCTCTTGGATAACAAAAAACAACTCAATCAAGTTAACTGGCATGGAGTAAGCAACCACTTTACCTTCATGGGCAGCCACATCAGGCAAATAAGTGGCACTTCGCCTTGCATTGTTATTAGGGTCAGTAAACTCAATAATCAAACCATGCTTCCCAACCTGCAAGCCAGAATCACATAATAAGTTGGAAAGGCAAGCAAATTGAAGAGGGTCACTGAATTCTGTTAAACGTACAACTTGAAAGCATTTGCACGGAAAAACTTAGACAAGTTTCCATTCATTCTAGGTTAAAATTCATTTGAATAATCAAGCATTGCACCAGCAACACAGCTTATCAATCCTATTCGTGGCTTGGGTTGAGCCACATTGTGTCTTCTGAGCATCCAAACATGATTGCACTCAAAAGTAGGTACAGGGAGAGCCTCTTTTCACTACAACTTTCAAGGTCAACATCTACAATTTAGATTCTTTTTGTGAAATTCTGGATAAAAATTTAAACAAGAGTCATCACAGAAATGTATCTTTGAAATTTTATTTAAGGGAAATGGCATTTTTGGTAATCAATGATGGAGCAGGCCATTATGAAGTTATAGCTGAAATTTAGCAGGTGGCTGACTTTTTGTTTAATTTGTCTTCTAATTTTGTAAATCTATGGGAGATACCTGTTAACAAAACATTAAGGTTCGGCAAGTTAAAGGACAGCCACAGTGTTAACAGTTTTTTTGTCAATGGAGAACTGTCAGACCATATGAAATGGAAAACATGACTGAGTACTATACTATCCACAATAAAACTTGGTAATTTAGATATTAGAAAGTATCCTAACCCAGTGTTCCAAAAACTCAAGCAAGTTAAAGCACACACCTCCCAATCAAGATAGTGGCTGGCAGTTTCATAATCAGTCAGAATGGAAACTGTGCATTCCAGAGTAGGCAATTCTTTAGCTTGTATAGGAGGGAATCTGCGGTCCCTCAAAGCACTGCAAGAAAGTAAAGATGAAAGGAGGGAGCCTCATTAATATGCCATACCAGACCAGAGTCACACCATGGGGAACAGCATAAGAAGGAGAATTAGATATAACATGAGAATGCATCTGTGGTAAACCATTTCATACGTTCAAATAAATAAAAAGCAAGGTTGCAGGACCAAACTTTATAGAAATGTATTTAAATGGTTGAAGCATCTCCTAAGTTTTTTCTTTGGGGTGGGGGGGCATGGGAGGAATCTTTGACTTCTTGACACTTGACAGTCTCCAAAAGGAAAACAATTAAGATTTTTTTCCTCTCTACATGAATCCAAATCCATTTTCACATGCTCTAGGACTAGAATGTGATATAAGCAATTCCTAGCAATGACAACTTAAAGGATAAGCAGGGCTGGATGTTTTGTAAAAGGAACAGAGTGGGTATGGGCCTGGAAGGGTATATGCTTTTTTTACATGAAGGGGGAGGGAGATCCATAATTCAACAGAAATATATATGACAGCTACATAATTTGGATATAAAACACAGCAATACCTTGTTAAAGCATAGTCCCGGAATCCAGTAATTATGTACTGAGCTTCCAAAGTTCCAATGCATCCACGTAAACGAGGCTCACCTCCATTGACAACTTTCTTCCAAGTGACAAACAACGGGCTGAAACCGGAATACCACCATGTCAAATATGATCAGTTCTAGTGTGCATAACTGACAGCAAATACTTCTACACAGCACATTATCACTTTAATTCCACCTCTCAACAATTACAAAATTTTCTCAAAAATCATCAAAAACAGGCATTCCCAACATGTATGAACTTGTTAAATATCATCTAACACTGAATTTTCATCAAGTAAGAACTTATTAAGAAATCAACACTTCTATGGAACCTCACAAAGAAGGGCCAAGTATTCAGAGAAACCATGACATGCTATCGTTAAGCAATGATGGCACAGCTGAGAGATTGTTCAAGCTGTCAAAACAACATGAAAATCAACGAATCTCAAAATCTGAGCTGTCAATATTCACCCAATCCATGCAATTCAGCAAATTGCTGACTTGACAACTCAATCTTCACGTTAAATAATTGCCAAGAGACCAAGATTTCACACAAAAGGTTAAAAACAACATAAGTTGCTGTCACCAAAAAACTGTAGAGATAAAACATAACAATGCAAAGGAGCAAAGATGGCATTCTGACAAAAACATGTTTAACTGAACTGCACTATAAAACAATTTGATACGGCTAGATTATTGAAATGTAGAATTTTTTTTGGGGGGGGGGGGGGGGAGTCGCACTCTTTCACTGTTTCCCAAGAGCATAAACAAAGAAATTTAAGCAAACTTAAAATTTGGCTCTGCATTTCACAATAAAAAGATCTAAATTTGTTTCCTTTGGGAGTTAGAACCATGATTTTCTTAAAATACAGCACTTTTGTAAGGTGATTAATGGAAAAAATAATGAAAAAACGAAATAATGCAAGATTTAATGAACAAATCATTAAACGATACGCATGCACAGCATTATCCATGGCGAGTACAGTGGAAAAAAAACAGTTAACTACTCAAAAATCGAAACATTGCGATATTAACGAATCCAGAAAACAAAAATAAGAATAAAACCCAATTAAACCTGCGAAGCACAAACAGAATTCCACGCAATCAAGCAGCTTTTCCACTCAATTCGATCCCCAAAAAAAAGGCCCTATTTGATTCTAAAAAAAAAACACTCAAAAGTAAACTAGCAGCCACAGAACAATTGAAATTCAAGAACCCACTTTAAATGCATGCGCGTAAACATATACGTGTATGTATAGATTGACGAAGAGAGTGAAGTAGAGATTACTGTTGGCCCTCGTCGAAAGCAGGAGGAGGAGCATCCTCAGAGTTGTAGTGAGCAACAAGAGTATCAAAGCAATACGCAGCCATTTCTCTATTTGCAGCCACCATGGTTTCTCCTTGCTTTCCTACCTTCCACCAACTCTCTCTCTTTCTAAAAGTAACCAACCGAAAGAGCAAAAAAGAAATGATCTTTGATGGGGTAATACCAATAAATCAATGAAACAGAGAGACACTTCTGGTCCCCAGTTATGATGATGGAGAGAGACAGAACGTAGGAGATCTTTTTTTTTTTTTTTTCTCGTTCGGTGTATTGCTGTTCGGATATATAGACTGGTTTTCTTTGCCATGTTGAAATCCTTTTTATATTATCCCCTCAATTTTCCCTTAAGGCCTAAACCAAGTTTTCTTCACTAGTTTTTTTTATTTTATTTTTGGATAGTTATGAAGCATTATTTAAATGCATTTGTTAATTTTTTCTTTTTTTATTGAATTGATTTTTTTTAAAAAAAAATCTCATATTCAAATAAAAGTTACTAAGAAATTATGTTTTATAAAAGTTATCAATTCATGTATGTTTTATAAAAATTATCAATTCACATGTTATTGTTATGATGAATTCTATAATAAGCTCCAATTTAGTATTTTTTTTAAATAGAGATTGAGTAAATTTGAAATTATATTTTATTTAAAATTAATTTATTTTATTTTTTAATCATTTTGATATACTGATATTTAAAATAATTTTTTATATATATATTTTTAAATAAAAAAAACATTTTAAAAAATAATTATTATTAAACTCTCAGACACCTTAGATCATGAATGTAGAAGTTTAAATCTTAAGGGCTATTATAGTAATTAAAGATATATGTTTTTTTCTTTAATTTTATAAATTTCAAATTTAAAGATATTATTTATAAAATATTATTAAATTAATTTGAATGCACTAAAATAATATAAAAAAGCTGCCCTTTCAAAAATAGGTCTGGGGAAACGAGTAGCTAAAAAAAGCTTCTCATGCTTGAATAAAAGAGAGAACCAATATCATGCTCAAGTTTAGAGCCTTGGCAATTGTTTTTTTTTGGGGACCCACCTTGTCTTATAATTCTTTGAAGACAATAATCAAATGATTTTAATTTTTTTAAAAAAAAATTAAAAAGCTAGTGATATTCTTAAACCTACTTGCACAAATAAAAGTGAGAAAGTGATTTTTCTTTCTCTTTTCTTTCTTAATCAAAATCTTGATTGTGTTTGAGTGGAGATTAATTAAAGCCACCTATCACCTTGCGAAGGCGGAGGGCAGCTACATATGACCGTTGGTTGGGGGCAGTGACTGTGCGTTGATGCTGCTGAAACTTGTGGGGTTGCGAGTAGTCAACGTTCCGGCTCCAAGCATGAACAGTGAATCAGTGAAGAGATCTTCTGGTCTGGTGTTAAACTAATAGAGGAAAACACTGAGAAAGAGAGAGATGAAGAGATCTTTCCATTTGGTATCTGCCTTTGCTTTTGGTCTCTCTCTTGCTTCTTTTCTTTGTGTTGAGTTGTTTCCATTTCAATATGCACGTAAATGTCAGGGGAAATCCAGATGTTTTTGGCTACGAGGTAGAGGCGGAGATTGAAGAAACCCCAGTTCTTTGTCTTTTTTATTCAAAGTAAATAAAGTTATCTGCTTAAAGAAGAAGCATCTCAGAACTATCTTCTGAATACAGATCCAATGGAAAAGAACTTCCGCGTGCCAATTTTTCACAGGGAAGAACAGAGATATCAAGTGAAGCATCGACATGCTCAGAGAGGAAATTCTAGGGCATGAGAGACCTATTCGAAAGAAGTAAATTGCCCCGTCTCTAACAAAATAACATCACTTAATATCTTACATGAAGTCAAAAGTAACAAATTGCGCCATCTATCATGAACTATTAGGAATGATAAAATATCCAGATGAATTGGATATTTAGTTTGAGTCAGAGTCGTGTCTCCTCCTCTCCTTGTCTTTATGGCGTTTCCTCCTGTTGTCAGGATCGTGAGGATGGTGCTTCTCGCGCCTATCATGCTTTTCATGTTTCTTTTCCTTCTCCTCGTGCCTCCTCTTCTTTCGGCTGCTTCCATCCTCCTCTGGTCTATCTTCTTCAGAGTTTCCTGTTGATGGATCACGCGCAGCCACCTTGACTGGCTCAGGCGGAGCCCCCCTGGCAATAGATGGAAGAGTACTTGGGTCTTCCCAAGCCCGAGGTGCCCTGCAGCAAGAGGTTCAAACCAAACCAAAGGGAGAGGGAATTTAATAGCATGCTACTTGCTGGTAAAATAGCCTCAATAAACATACAGACTATTGCATGTATAGGCATATGTATCATGTCCAGCTGTGCACCCAGGAGTGGAGAGACAGATAAAACAGCATGTGATTCTTACAGTATCCTAACCACAAGCATGAGCGAACAATTCACAGGTAAAAAATAACTAGCAAACAACTAGAACAAACACAAGCAAGCAAGTTCCTCATAGGCCTTGCCCCTGATATCTTTCTACAATAGCACCTTTCGACCAATCTCCCCAACACCACACATACACAGGGATTAGAAATTCCACACAAGACAAGGATATGGCACCATCTTCGGACAAAGAATAAAAATCACTGAATATTGATGCACAAATATGCTATAGGACCAGTTAGAACCACACACGTGTTGAAATAGTAACTACATGATGCATATATCATTAATCATTTAACTACCTTGAGAAACCAAGACCATCAACCCGTGCTCCTTCTGCATGCCCAGCCCCCAAGTCCTCTACTGTAGAACCTCGCTTAACAAGTTCTGAATACTCATGTTTATCAAGACGATTTCCTTGAGGTCGGCTAGAGCGCTTTGGAGCTAAACCAAGGGCCTCCCTCACGGCCTGTTCTTCCTCTTCCTTGATTCTTTGTATCTCTTCTTTTAAGGCATCTGCATTCGAACTCCCAGATTTTTTATCCCTGGCGTACCAGTGTAAATCCTTTCCTGTAAAGACAATGACGGAAAGAAAAGGTTGAGAATTGATTGTAGCATTTTTCAAATCTCCAAGTAATAGATAAAAGATAATGTCTGGAACTCTGAAAACTAAACAGAAAGAAAACATCAGCTAATAAACTATTTTGACCATAACTAATCAACTAACTACTCGAGGCAGAGATCCTTCCACCATGCTCCACGAATCAACGTATGAGGGGAAGAAAAGGCTGCACAATGCTGTATAATCCAAAATAAAATATTGGATAACAGAATAACTTGGACCAAAAACTACTTTGCAAGCAACCAGTTAGCTGCTGAGATTCATATCCCTAGAAAATACTTTTTGTTCATTTACTCCTGAGACCATTAAGCAGGAACTATGAACATCAAAGAGTACAAAAAAGAAGCTCTGCGTTGCTATCCATATCACACCACCACATCTTTCTCAAGACTCAACAACACTACTTAAAGTAGTGGATTTGAACACCAAACAACGTAAACAAAAAAAAGAAAAGAAAAGTGATCCGCATTACACAAGCGTCCAGCATCCAAAAGCAGGCAGCCATGTCCATCTCAAGACCGAACCCCCACACACCTCAAGCGATCTACAGCACCACGCATGCTTGAATAGCTGTCATCATCCATTAGTTGACATTATTTAACGTTAAATAACAAAGACAAAAGCAATTCAACATTATTCCAATCATAAAAAACATGCTGCATTGGAAAAACAAAGTTGCACTATTAATCACATTTAAGCTCTTCAATTTCCCAAACGAAGAACCCTGTGAATAATCTCACTTCAACTTCCCATTTATGTACTAAAATTTCATCTACAGATTCCGTTAAATAAGAATCCTTTTTTTTCCCACTGGAAACAGTGAATTCTCAATAAACCCATTTACCCTTCACTATGCATCAAGAAGAGCAACAAGTAAGAGCTGTTCAGCAGAAGAAATTGAATAAGTTATTACCTTTCTGCCATCTACCAACAGGTGCTTTGATACTGTGACCAAGATAATTCTCTCTGTGTTTATCGGCCTTGACACCATCCCAGCCAAATTCTGCGCATCAACAACACCCCCTAGCGTTAATCTGACGCTGAAAACCAAAACCAATCAAAGTAAAGAAACCCCAAAAGATAGAGAAGGATAGAGCTTACGATCTCGGCCGCCGCGAACGCCGCCTCTGGTAGGATGATACATTATATTATCTGTTTTTGATGGATGGAGGGAAAGCTGAGAGGAGGTGGAGAAGAAGAAGAAATCGTGAGGGATAAAATTGTGAATTCTGCAAGTATATATTTGCTGATGAAAAGCGTAAGCTAGGGTGGTTGTCCGAGTAATTCTGATAAAGAAAATTATTGACTCGATTTAAAAAAACAAATTATCAGCCGGAATTAATATTTTAATTTTCTGAATTATAATAATTAAAATTTGAAAAATCCCGGTATGAAATAATTTGATTTTCTTTTTTACCCCTTGATTTTTAAAACTAAAAATTAATTGTTATTTTTTTTATTTAAGATAATTTGGATTTTTCATGAATCCTCATATGATTTTCTCTAAAATTATTTTAAAAAATATTCAACACTTTCATTTCTTAAAAACTTTTCAAAGAATTTTACCCGAATTAGTTTAAAGATTCTGGATAATTTAATTGTTTTTTTCAATAATGATCACTTCTAACGAGTTAAAAATTCCAGTCATTAAATCCAATTAATCAAATCAATTTAAAATTAGGTCTATATAAAAAAACAGGTATTAAAAAAAGTCAACTGGCAATTTAGATAAAATCTAATTTAATTTTTAAATTCATTACAAAACAATATTATTTTCATAAAAAAAAAAAAAAAAAATGTAGTTTTGATTGAACCAATCAACCAAACCAACAAACCAGTGACGTGGTTAATTACTGTGATGAGAATAATGAATAGAGCACAGCTTGGTAGGCTTGGTCTGGCAAAGCATAAAAAACGCTTTTCGGAGTGCAACCAGCAGGCGGCCCAAAAACAAACGGGGCCTTAGCCCAAATTGTAATCAGAACAAGGGCCCAAAAATGGAGATGGGTCGGTGGCAAGCCCGCGGTTCTAAGAGAAAACTTTTCCTTGGAGGGGGGAGAGAGTACTGTGAGGTAACATTGTATTTACGTGGATGGAGTGCCGGGCCGGATGTCGACCTCAAAACAGGGGCCGCTGATCTTAGTGATGGCATGGCCACCTGTCTGGCTCTGCAGTGCCATGCTCCACAATCACAGTAGAGAGCGTCAAGCAAAGATTGAAGCTACACAACTGGAAATGAAGAAAGAATTCCGATTGAAAAACTTGACAACTCTAGATTTCTGTTCCTACACTCTCTTCCATGGTCTCTGCCTGCAAGCTAAAATGAACATCAGTGGCCAGTGGCCGCTAATAACCTCCAAGGGCACAAATTTAATTCAATGAACGCATTTAGTACTATGATGTTACGAAATAAAACTGTTTTTACCACGGGGAATCTAAAGTTTTGATAACCCTGCACCGATGCAACACCTCGATCAGTTGGACGGCTAGGCGGGCCCGGTGCCGGCGCCCCACCTTGATCAGTTGGAGGAGCAGGCGGAGTAATTCAATTATCTTCAGATGATGAAGCAACTGTCTTGTATCCACTGAGGTAATGTAAAAAATGCTCGCCCTTCTCCTCTTCTTCGCAGGATCCTGTCGTAGGAAGCACTCGTAACCATGATTAGAGGTTCATAAAAAGCTTTCTACCCTCCCCCACAGACTTTAGGACAGGAGAAAATTCTTTCTGCTGGTCCTTTTCCTTTTTCTGGGCAGAGCAAACCCTAAAACATCAAGGGTAGGATAAATGTGCTGAAATTGTGTATGGATATAATTATAGAGACTCGGTGGCATTAAAGTGCTGTTAAGTCCAGTTCTAGTAACATGGAATTGCTACGTGAGCAACCAGAATTACAATAATCAGTTCTTGGCAATTAGAACAATGCAGAAGAACATCACTAATTTATGATGATTTTGTAACTTATGATCAAACTAAACCACATAACAACACAAATCACAAGTCCCACCTGAGCAAACTGTACCCAAATTCCATGCCACATATGATATCCCCAAAAAAATTCAGGATTTTGCCACAGGAAGAAGCCAAAAACAGAGTCTTTTTTCTTATCAAATCCAGAAACTAAGTCAGGAAGAGTTCAATGCAGAACACCAAAACGAAAAGTTCTTTGCGCAGTGTTCATATCGCAAGGATCTCAGAAAAGTCCAAACCACTACCGGTTAATCAACAGTTCAGATTCTCTCTGGCAATTCTAGCGTCAGCAACAGAGAAACCATATAAATGTAATGGCACTTACCAGGGTTGACTACTTCCCCTGGTAGGAATTTTTGAGGAGCTGCCCGCCATCCAGATGAGTCAATAGACTTTAAGCTAAAGAGTAGCTCTGTAGGCGACAAGGTGAGCTCAACGGCAAGGGCTTGAACCTAAGACCTCGCTTCCTCTCATTTGGGAGAATATCACTAGGCTAAACATCTTCCGGTGGCCAGCTCAAAGTTTAATTACTAATTACTAGCTAGGTAACCTATATTTCCTTTATCAAGCACTTGAATAACTATGTATCTTTTTGTTCAAGATCAGCCTTTACAGGACAAACTTGCGTTTCAGTTATAGCTAAAAATTGATGTTGATATCTCAAATTCAATGTAGAAATCCTAACATGAAGCTCATTTGGATCCCATCTCACTCCAGTCTCCACAATACATGTCTACAAACACTAAAAAACAGCCTCTCTAAAAAAATGGAAAAGAAACACAAATTTCTCAGATCAATAAACAATTTCCATTGCATTTCTATTGCATTCAAGCATCTTTTGGCCCATGTGTTCTACAACACTAAGATATAAATCATCTCAATTAACATCAAGAGCTCTAATTAGCAACCGAACTTTGTACAGTTACAAAGATCCTAACAAAAGTTCTACAATCATCACAAATTTTGGTGAAAATTAACTTTAGTGCATAAACTGTACAAACCATGCATCATACAACACTCTCCGGGGTTCCCTGGAAGCTGTTTCGGTGACATTGATTGGCGTTGGGACAGGCGAGTTTCGACATATTGGACAGGTAGGATGCAACTTCAACCATAGATCAATGCACTGTGCATGGAAAAGATGACCACACTCAGGTAACAGCCGTAGCAGGTCACTATCTTTATAGTCTTGCAAGCAAATTGAGCAACAAGAAGTAGCCACCAGATCATCACCCTTTTCAAGCTTTTCCTTTGCTTCAGAATAAAGAAGCTTTGGATAGGTATTGAGAGTGGCTTCGTTCAGCCCTATTTCTATAATGACCGGGTCTTGACCATTTACAGACAAGGAGACATCATGGAGAGAATGGCCTGCAGGTATTGGCTTCCTGGAGCAGAAATAGGAAGCAAGAACAACAATTGCCATTGCTGAAAACACGCCAATTGATACCCCAAAAGTGAGGGCAAACTCACCAAAATTTTGTGGACGTGTTTCTACAGGACTACTGCTACTCATCTTCTTGGAATGCTTGTACGGCTAGCAAGAAGTGTTTTTGTAAATGGGGTCGGTTTAGATTTGTTTGAAGTTATACGATGGCTGCAACAGGTGGCTGGGAAGAAGCAGGCAGTGTAGCTCTTCAAATTTCAAGCAAGGAAGATATACATGAGGGAGGAGGGAGGGAGGAGGGAGGAAAATCTGAAGACTCAAATCATATTAATCGTGTAAAAAATTAAATGCAACTTGCTTCTTAATCCACTAAACCATTAATTTTCAGTGCATGGAAAAGATGACCACACTCAGCTAGCCTTGAAACTGCGGCTAGCTGCTATCTAGTTTTCATTCTAAAACAGGTGCCTTGTTTCTGTGGTGACCTTTCGACGTTATTTTATCTCAAGCCCCTTGTCATCCACTTCTTGAATATATTAAAAAAATATTGCAAGGATACTTTGGCACGAAACAGAGAAAAAACTTTGAACCTTGCAAAAAAGATCTAGCTACACGACAATATCGTAGTATAAAGTTAATGTTATTAAATTCGAATCCCACAGTACCAAAGCACGCTATTAAGTCACAAGTTCAATTCATAGGTTATTATACTATAATACAAATATATTTTATATTATAAATATAACCTATGCTATATTAGAAATGATTTAGTAAGTAAATAATTTTAGAATGTGGAGGTACAAGCTAAGCTAAGGTAGTAAATTCTTAACTCGTTGGTTAAACCATTTAGATTTCATCAGATTTAATTTGATTTAATAAAATTTGATTGAATTTTTTTTGTAAGTTCCAATCTTTAAAATCAATATGAACTAATTAGGTTATTTGGTTACTAAATTTATAATCAAACCAACTAATTCAATTTATAAGTTCCGTCATAAGTTGGATAATTTTTTTGACAAAACAAATTAATATACAAACTTTTTAATTTTTTTAAAAATATAATTATAAATCAACAAGTTTATGCATGCATTTAATTAAATACATTGAGAATCATTTATGCCAATAAATATAAAAAACAAAGTGTTAACCCGTTTATTCAATTTGTCTTGTTGCATATCAAATAATTGTTTTTTTCTAACATAAAAGAGTTAATATGTAAGTATTATTATTTTATTTTTTTATATTGAAAAAACAATATAACCGTGAATCAGGTCAATGCTTACATATTATGAAATATAATAAAAATTATATGTTTAATAAAAGCATGTAAGATCTCAAGTTAATTTTTAATATATATAAAAAAATAGAATAATATTGCAATTGCTATAGTGAAACTATATTTTCTTAATCTTTATATAATAAGTTTTTTAAATAAATGATACCACATATATAAAGAAAAAAATATAAGAAAAACTTGTTTTAAAAAAATTGAAAATTATAATTTTACCACCACTACATTAAAAATAACTGATAAAATTTATAATTTTAAATTTTAAACACCACTAATATTACCACCACTACATTAAAAATTAAAAACTTGTTTATAATTATACCATTTCTATGAAAGAAAACATCATTTTCTTTTATTATATTTATTATATGTGTAATGTTTTTTTCTCTTGCCATCTGACGCAATCAAAATGGTAAGTGTCCGTAGAAATATTTGCTTTTGTGTCTAGAACACTCAACTACTTGTGATGAAAAAGAAATTTAATGTAATTAACTAGTTAGTTGGTTGGTTTTTTAAACAATAAAAGAAATTTAAAACTATGAAATTAATGTAATTAACTTAACTAGAATGAGATGTGGTGTAGATAATGTACTTAATTTCGACCTTATCCTAGAAATCAAAGGAAAGTGATGAGAAAAAAATATCCTCGTAAACACGCACATTTATTGTGTATAAAACCCTCATCTGGATTTGCCTTTGGTATTAAGAGGGATCCATCGCATCTTTTGTTATTTTTTATTTTTCAAATCTTAATAAATTAGCTCCATAATTAAGGAGATATATTCCCTTCCTTGACTTTTAGAGTTCAAATTATATATAAAAAAATATTATTTTTTTTAAATATATATACTGGTTCGATATTGTAAGAGATGTCCTTTTAAAATTGTTAGAAAAAGAATTAGAAATACTAACACAAATTAATCCAAAAATATGTCTTAACATGTATTTACTTGCTTCACCGGGTTGACTTTGACGAAAAAATGCTATTGACTTTGTACCGGCCATTTAAGTTTTTATATATTTATTTATATGAAATATTCGGATCAACTTGTATTTATTTAATTGACTCATTGATTTTATATTTTCTCAAGCTTGCACTTGAACAAGCAAGCTAGCTAGATAATCATGATTGTGTTTCATTTCATTCGACTGCATGAAATGCCTACACGGTTGCTAATAGATTCATGTTAGAACCTCTACTGCGTTGTAGAGATTCCGAGGAACTTTCTGGAAATTCTACACCACTTTTCTTCCATGTAAAAATGTCTACAAACGCTAGGAAATCTCAGGTTGACCTTACTGGAAAATAGAAAAGGAAACAATGTCAATCTCTCATTGCTGCCTGTAGATGCTCCATTTGTCTCTAAAATTAATCTCATGTATTGATTCGTATTATTGACATGGATTCAAGCTACAAATTAATAATAAATTGAAACAGTTTAGCTTTTAAAAAAAAATTATTTTAATTCAAAAATAACCATACAGCTAATTATAATAATATATATATTACATGATTCTAAGAATTAATGAGAGCTTGTTACTCTTATAAAAATCAACATCATATTATATATTTACAGAGGGAATTCTTGACTCACAGCCAACGATGCTACTTCAGCGGGAGGATTCAGGGGGAGGAGTGGGCGCCAGCGATTTCCGGCACAGCGGACATGTAGAATGCTGCCTTAACCAACAGTCCACACATTTGAGATGAAAAACATGACCGCAGTCAGGCAACAACCTTAGCATGTCATTATCCTTATAGTCCCCCAAGCATATAGAGCAACAAAAGGGTTGTGAATCATTACCCTTGTGCTGTAACTTTGCTTGTGAATAAAGCAACTTGTAGTAGCTTGCAAGAGTGGCTTCGTTGAGCCCAATATCTATAACAACGGAGCCCTGGCTGGCGATGGAGCTGCCTTGGTTGGTAATTGGGTAAGATGGAGCTGGTTCTTGGACACCGCTGGAGCACAAATATGCTACAATAAGTATTGTCATGATCAAAATTAGGACACCCAAAGCCATTCCCATAGCATATCCACTAGTGGCATGAATTGGGTGGTTGTAGTCGGTGGAGCTGTTCATGTTTCCTGAACTATATATTCAACCGTATTTGATTTGATCAATTATGAATATACACTCACGCAGAGAGAGAGAGAGATGAGAGGGAGGGGATAAAGAGTTTAAGAGTGGGGGAAACAAATGGATAGGACAAGTTATGGGTCGGACAACCTTTAGGAACAACCTGCAGATTGTTTGATAGTAATCAAGTTGTGAGTTTTAGTTGTCAACGTTTCTGTCACTCTCATGGCATTCTTAGCGATCATTATCCTTTCACAGACAAATTTCCATGTCCGGTTTTTTTCAGTGTGGATTGTTTTTCAACAAGCAAACAACAGCGCCACAAAGCGAACAACCAACTGAAACAACAGGCCTAGCAGCGGCGGCTATTGCAAATCACCAAGGATGAAGGCTAGTGAGTATCCTAAACAAATAGGTCAAGGAAAGCGGCAACAAAGGAGACCCGCAACTGCAAAATACAGTGGGGGCGTGAGGTGACCCGTCGAGGGATTTACCTGTTT
The DNA here is from genome assembly GCA_018804465.1 of Populus tomentosa. Classification (NCBI taxonomy): domain Eukaryota; kingdom Viridiplantae; phylum Streptophyta; class Magnoliopsida; order Malpighiales; family Salicaceae; genus Populus; species Populus tomentosa. Next base: position 840,387 of record CM031983.1, on the reverse strand, counting down.
ATTACGTGTATATTAAATCGTGTGGATTTTCACTGTATATTTGCTCCATGTAAAATTTTATTTTTTAAGTTTGGTTTTCAAACTTTATTTTCAAGTGATCGAGTCCTATTTAAAAGATAAATATATTTAAACAGACGTAGCTAATATTATATTCTATAACATGTTTTCTAAAATATTTTTTTTATTTGAAAATTCTTTGAAATATATAATTTATTTTAATTTTTCACTACATATCAACGTTCCAATAGTTGCATTCGAAGTTATCTATGGCCGATCCAAAAACAAGATCCATGGCAAACTATATATTCGAAATTCAAGTAAAATTACACCGATATGAAATTGAGGTACCTGTTCTTGGAGATCTTTCAAAGGTTCAAACACTAAGCAATTATCAGTCTCTGCGAACATAAATATTCATACAAGAAACTAGGTAGTCTAAATAATTTGTTGTCAAATCACATTCAGTTCTCTTCAATCACTGTCATCCCTGTTTCAGTGATTATTGCTGAGCACATTGCACCCTCTGGGCACCACCATGCATATCATCATCTTCATCATACGCTTCTTGGGCCTGTTGCTGCTGTTTCCTCCTCATCTCCTCCTCGATGTTCACATCATGTAAAGTAGTTTCCTCGCATTCATCGAGCTCCATGTCAGTCAGCTGAACAGAGGCTCGTGGAGGAAGCACAGCCTCCAAGGCCTTGCACTGATCAGTTGACAGGGAATCTGGGAAATCAACACTGAAATGAATGTAGAGTTTCCCTCTCATAAATGGCCTTTGGTATATTGGCATTCCTTCATCATTTATAGCCTTGAATTGATCTGGGACAAAACCAAATAGGAGAACCATAAATTACCAGCTATTAACAATTAGAATCCCAACTTTGAGGAACAAAATCACATAACAGCTCAAATCTTAAAATGTTCAGATGATCGATAAAAATAGGACTAGCCCTGCAACACTCTTTAGCCAGTACTACAAATAAATTCACCCAAAAAATCCAGCAATTGGAGAGACAGAAAATCCAGAAAATTAGTGAGTTCGATGCAGATCGAGCAAAAGGATGTTTTCCATTTAAAAATAAAAAATAACGACAGTGAAAGGGTTGTCTGTCTGTCTTGTGCAAGGAAAAAGAATTCAGAAAAGCAGACATAGTCCACATCAGTACCATGTTATCACCTGCGATGAATTCTCGATTGCCAAATCTAGTACTAACAACAAAGAAAGCATGAAAGTGTTATGGCACTTACCAGGCTTGACTACTTCCCCAGGTTGAGATTTTATCAGGAGCTGCCTTCCATCCAAATGGGTCAAGACGAAATGGAAGCCACAAAGTGCCTCAGTAAGAGATAGGGTGTGCTCAACAAATAGGTCATCACCCTTTCTCTTAAACTTAGGGTGATCCTTTTGCTGTAGGACGAAGACGATGTCCCCTGTAACAGTGTCAGGCTGCACATAAAACACAGAACAATGAAAATGCACGCACTCGGGCAGGGTAGTAAAGGATATTAATCAAAAACAACAAAAGTATCCATTCAAGAGTGGTGCGACTTACTGCCTCATCAGCTTCTCCGGGGAACGTTATCCTCTGCCCATTTTGCATGCCCTTCTCAACAACTACTTCCAAAACTTTTTTCTCCTGGGCAACCTTTTCACCCTTGCATTGAGGGCAACGGTCCTTATCATTAATTGTCTCGCCCGTACCCTTGCATTCATTGCAGGGATGCTGCATTTGCTGGATCATAGAAGGACCAAGGTGTCTTATGGAGACCTTCATTCCAGAACCTTGGCAACCAGCACATTTTGATGATGCTCCGGACTTGGAACCTTTACTGCAAAATTTCCCATGAAACAACCAATGTCAGCTGCAAAACGCACAAAAGAGAGAGAGAGAGAGAGAGAGAGAGATGCTCAGCATGCCACAACATGCAGCGCAGTCTCTATGCACATACTAACCCCTTGCACTTGGAGCAGATTACATTGCGTGAAAGAGAAAGCTTCTTGGATGTGCCATTATAAAGGTCTTCAAAAGAAACTTTAAGGGGGTGGATCACATCCTCACCCCTCCTTTGCCTGCGGCCTCTGCTGCTACCACCACCTAGACAAAAGAATTTGTTTAGGTCCAATGTGATCAAAAAGTTTTTCCAACTTTAGCATGCTCTTGTGATTCAAACCAAAATATTGGTCAGAAAACTTACCACCGAACGGATTACCACCACCAAAGAAGGATTGGAAGATATCAAATGGATCATGGGCGCCGCCGCCGCCGCCGCCCATTCCTTCCTTGAGGGCATCCTCTCCATACTGATCATATATCTCGCGTTTCTCAGGGTCACTCAGAACCTCATATGCTTGTGCCAACTCCTTGAACTACAAGGCACAGGTGCAATTACAATGACTTGAAAACAAAAAATCAAATAACGGTACTCTCCAAGTTATACTTCAACGTTATAAATGATTTGTTAATACTTGATCTTTGGACAGTTTGATATTAGCCAATAGCTTTGGTTTCTAATGGAATTTGTGTGAAGCATTAACAAATCATTTATAACTTATCAAACTATTGGCTAATATCAAACTGTCCAAAGATCAAGTGCTTTATAAGCCTAAGAACAATACATTATAAAGCAAACCACAACCCAATTTCATATAAGCATTGTCTACAGCCATAATGACCCACTACGACGGTTGATCTGCTGCCAAATTAAAACTCACAGTCAGCAGGAACCAAAACCACCCGAATACAACCGCAAGCAACCCTTGAAGTCAATTTAATAGAAAAGATATACCTTTTCAGGATCACCGCCCTTGTCAGGATGGTTCTTGATAGCTGCTTTCCTATAAGCCTTCTTTAGATCATCCTGTGAAGCACTCTTTGAGACTCCAAGAACCTCATAGTATTTGGTGTTGTCGCTTTTCTTTGGTGCTCTCCCAAACATTTTTTTATATCAATTAAAATCCTGCATGCCAACAAAACCCATCAAGATCAATGTGATAAACACACAAAAATCAAGAATCTGGACAAAATAGCAAGAAAGGAAACTTTTTTGAAAAAATAACAAGTACCCAGAATCAAAATCAAGATCGAGAATCCAATAATACTAGAACGATTGAATCTTTCTAAAATAATAACAAGTTCCCAGATGCAGAATCAAGGTCTAGAAGCTAGGACACTGTAAAGATCGAATCTATGCGAGAAATAAAAACAACCCAGATGCATAGTTTAGATCTAGAAACTAGAAAAACTATAAAGATAGAAACTTCTGGAAGAAAAACAACGTACAGATGGTTAGATTACTTTATCACGGAGAGCAACAAGAGAGACGGCGAGACAGGGAGAGGGGTTGAGCGTATGTCAGATCTGTGTATTTAAGGGAGAGAAAGAATGGACGGTGGAGATTTGATTGGTGGGAGGGGTAGATAGTAGTAATATATTATTATTGTTGTTATTGAGGATCCCTGTTTTCTGATTTTTTGGTTTTGGGGGTTTAAAAGGGACTGGGAGGAGGTGGACATAGAAGGATCTAGAATTCTCTTGAAGGTTTTCTCGGGTATATGGTGAATTTGGGTCAATGATCTGGTCCACACCTTGTGATGATTGTTGTTCGCCTAAAAATTGGCTACGTGTTTGTTTAGTTAGTATTTTTAAATTATTTTTTTATATTAATATTAAAAATAAATTTTAAAAAATATTATTATAATCTATTTTTAATTAAAAAATACTTTAAAAAATAAATCAGTGTTTTACTATACACAGTATAGTACATAATAAAACACTGATTCCTTATTTTTTTTTTTTAAGCTATCTTTTTTTTAGTTGTTTTTTTTGTGTTTTTCATGATTATTTTTTTTGCTTCTTTCTTTGTTTTTCCTTTATTTTAATAAAATTTGTTTTGTTTAATTTAGTTTGTTAATGTTAAATTTTTTTATTTAATTATCAGACTTTCATAACACGTTTTTCAAGTTTAATGGGTTAACCTGGTTTGACAAGTTAGCCTATAATTTTTTTTCTTTTTAATTAATTTTTTTTCATTTAGTTTAGTTTGTTAATGTTAAATTTATTTCTATTTAACTATCAGACTTTCATGACATATATACTGGGTTTCGCAGGTTAACCTGGTTTCACTGGTGAACCCAGATAATTCTGAGTTGACCTGTTAATTTTTTTTTTGTTTTTTTATTTTCATAAATTTTTTTGTTTAATTTAGTTTGATAATATTAATTTTTTTTATTTTGTTATCAGACTTTCAATGACACAGATCCTGGGTTTAACGGGTTAACATGGTTTGATGAGTGAACTCGAATTTTTTTCTTTTTAATTAATTTTTTTCTTTTAGTTCAGTTTGTTAACGTTCACTTTTTTTATTTAGTTACCAGAAATTTATGACACGGATCCCGGGTTTAACGGGTTAACCTGGTTTGACGAATTAACCTGAAATTTTTTTTGGCTTTTTTTTTCTTTTTAATTATTTTTTTCATTTACTTTAGTTTATTAATGTTAAATTTCTTTCTATTTGGTTACCAAACTTTCATAACACGGATTTTGAATTTGACAGGTTAACCTGGTTTGGTGAGTTAGCCCAGTTAATTCTAGGTTAACCCCTTAATTTGCTTTTTTCTATTTAGTTATCAAACTTTCACAACACGAATCCAATGATTAACAGGTTAACCTGATTTAAAGGGTTAACCCAGTTAATTCACATTTTTTTCTTTATTAGTTTTTTTTAATTAATCTATTTAATTATCATATTTTTATTACACGACCTTGCAGCCAGACCCACGTCCAATGCTATTGGGAGGGTGTTTGGGAGTGTGGTAGTGGTTGCTTTTCAAATAGCTTTTCGTGCCGAAAAGCATGTCAATAGTGTTTTTTTATTTTTTAAAAATTATTTTTGATATCAACACATCAAAACGATCCAAAAGGTACAAACCACACTCAATTTTAGTAAAAAAAAAAATTTGAAATTTTTCGAAAAGCAGGTTGAACCTCAATACCAAACGGGCACTGGGTCTGGTATTGCTGCCAAACCCACTTAAATTTAGGTCGTGCAAATTTAATGTTATTATTAATATTATAAATATTACCCATTAATTTGTTTTTCCAAAGATTGACGGGTTAAAGGTTAACCCAGTTTAAAGGGTTAATCCAGTTCATTCATATTTCTTTTTTTTCATTAGTTTTTTTTTGTTTTTTTTTTATTAATTTATTTAATTATCACACTTTTATGACACGACCTTGCAGCCAGACCCACGTCCAATGCTATTGGGTCTGGTATTGCAGCCAAACCTATCTAAATTTAGGTCATGCAAGTTTAATGTTATTATTAATATTATAAATATTACTCTTAAGTCAGGTGTTGCAACCAAACCTAAAATTCTTAGGCATAACTTTACAGAAAAATCTAACACTTTTAGATCTTAAAAAATTTTAAAATGCAAAAAATAGTTGACCCGCGGTATCATGCGGGTTATGTAACTAGTATTATCTAAATGGTGAACAAGAAAAAAATTATTAAACGCTATACAAACAGCTTTTAAGAGCGTGTTTGGGAATGTGGTTGTTGTTGCTTTTCAAAGTGTTTTTTACTTAAAAAAACATGTCAATAATTTTTTTTTATTTTTTAAAAATTATTTTTGAAATCAACATATCAAAATGATTTGAAAACATTAAAAACATATTAATTCAAAATAAAAATAAAAATTTAAAATTTTTCAATAATGCTTATGAAAAGCACTCCTAAACAGGCACTAAGAGGTATGGTTATTTAAATCTATTTTAAAATGATTTAATTTCGGTTTTTTTAAATAAAAATAATATTTTTTTAAATAAATATTATTGAGGTTAAGGTCTTGTATATGAATTGTTGCTTCTTAAACTTATTTTTATTTGAAATATATTTAAAAACATTTTATATTTTTTAAATTTTATTTTTAATATTAATACATTAAAACGTTATGGGTTTGACATGTCTATTATATTTAAGGCGCTTGGATTTAACATGCATGTCTAATCCAATATGTTTAAAATATTTTTTATATATCTAACTTTTTTTTAAAAAATAATATTAACTCGTTATAGAGTGAAAACGAATATACTATTAGTTTTATCTTGTAGAAGAATCTAAAATTATATCGTCTATCAATCATGAATATACCATAAGAAAAACATGACTCTTTATTGCAACATGCATGTTACTAGAATTTCAGAATTTCAAATTGTTTTTTTAAAATTTTATTTTTGTTAAAATAAGAACATCAAAAAAATCTGAAAAATTCAAAAAATATTAATTTAAAATAAAAAAATAAAAAATTATTTTTTTTCCAAAACACTTTTAAAACATAAAACCAAAAAACCTACATATCAAAGGCCTTCGAAATTCAGATGCCATAGTCGTGCATCAGAGAGGTAGAAACTAGAAAATCATCCTGTAAGGGGTGGAATTAGAACTTTTAATGCCGTCGTACCAGCATGAAATGAAATTTTGAGGATGCAAAATACATGTTTCTTAAGAAACAAGTCTTGATTTTGACTGTATAATTAAGATTTTTCAAGAATTCAGGGTTAAAATGTAGACTTTCTTAAAGCCTGGGGTATCGTGGCACCATTAACCCCAGGTCTGCGATGATGAACAAACAAAATGGCTGAACAACGCCTACCTTCCCGCAGATCCAGGTTCAAGACTTGGATCTTGATTCTTATCCATCTGGGTCTGCTTCTGTTCTTGGATCTTGATTCTTATCCATCTGGGTCTGCTTCTGTTGATCTGCCACCATCAAGTGGCATCTGATCCTGCATAAGTGTTGTCCTTCGAAGAGACCATTCATGTCGATGTCAACATCACTAGCATTCACACAAATGTCTCGGAAGCTTCAGAAAGAAATTGAAGTTTCTGTGTAAGAAACCTATCCAGGGATAGAATATCATCAAGGATATTTCTTCTTTTCATTCAATATATGAAAAGAATAGGAGGGATCTTGCCAGTCAAGTATTCTGTCCTTGGTTACATGATGTTTCACAGCATCTGCGCAGGGAAACTATAATTCAGACCTGCAAATTCATGAACTTTCAGAAGTTTTTTCTATTTTTTTACAATTTTTTTCTATTTTCTGTAAGTTTTTTCATATCCAAACAATTTAAAAATTAAAAAAATAATGTAAAGCCAAAAAAACAAAACAGCGATTGAACCGCAAGATCCGAAACAGAAATGAAGCAAAAAAAAAAAGAAAAGGAATAATTATACTCCAAGGCTTTCAGGCTCAATGCCAAGGATCCTGTATCCTCAGGGAGTTTGAAATTGGGCATTGTCTTGGGTCCCATAACAGAACAGGCCCATTATCTATGCTCGGATGCCCCAGTCCATCTCACATCTTGGGTCGGATGATGGCCCATAAAAATATTTTGATTTCTCAACTAACATTCCTGTTAGAATCACTCGTCAAAAAATCACCAAGTTATAAGTTGTTTTGTGTACACAAAGAATATAACTTGGACGAAGAGTTTTAGAAACAGATAAAAAAAATTTATTGATAAATTCCATAAATTTAATTTGAGAATAAAATCAATACAAAAAAGATCCTGTGAAAAAATAAAACTGATTATATAGTCTGGGGGTATTATTCAGGTTTGCCCAAGAGGAAAAGTTCCCTGTGAATGACTACACGATAATCCCCTGTCCCACCCCTTGCTGTCTTCACATCTGAAAAGACAGAAACAGTCCCTGCCATAAATAGCCTTCCCATCTCACTGTTCCCTTCCTAGCCCTTCCCTCCCCGAAGAAAAATAGCCATAGATATCTGAAATATCTTACAAATCTTTGAATATTGTTTTTTTAAAGTTTTTTTATATAAAATATATTAAAATAATAGTTTTTGAAATTTTATTTTTAATATAAAGTAAAAAAGATATATATTTTTTTAAAATAAAATATTTAAAAAATATGAGTGAATCACATTACTAAACAGTACTATCATCATCAAATTTCTAACATCACGCCATCCTTCTCTTTCCCTTCTTTGTCTTTTGGCACACTCCATGAATCGTTTGATATCCGCATCTTATCAGCAGTAATCCACTGAAGCCACAAACTCTAATATCTTCCCATTATCTTTTTTTTTTTTTTTTTTTCACTTTAACATATTTTAGCTTTATCTTCTTCCCTTCAAGAGCTTCAACAGTTCAACCCCATCTTCCTGCTCCAATGTCTTCAAGCAAAACTCAAAAATAGCATCCACACAAGCAGAATCCTTAGTGACCTATATGGAAACTAAACCACACCCAAAAACACATACCATGTTGTCCTCTCCAATTATCTACTCCTTTTCACTCTTGCTTTCCTTTTCCCTCATCTACCTCTTCTCCCCTCAAATCCTTCCTCTCCAAAACCCCCAAACCCCCCCTTTAGATGAACTTGATGATCTTACTCTTTTCAAGAAAGCCCTTAAGCCCTGCACAACTACCTCCCACTTATCCACTAAGAACCCCACTCCTAAAATAGCCTTTCTTTTCCTTACAAACTCTGATCTCTCTTTTGCTCCTCTGTGGGAGCGTTTTTTCCGGGGCTACAGCAATCTTTACAACATCTATGTGCATGCAGATCCATTTAGTAAAGTCTCAAATCCAGATGGGATTTTCAAGGATCAGTTCATCCCCGGCAAGAAAACAGAAAGGGGCTCTCCTTCTTTAATCTCTGCAGAAAAAAGACTTCTAGCTAGAGCCATTCTCGATGACCCTTTTAATCATTACTTTGCTCTTGTTTCTCAACACTGCGTCCCTCTCCATTCATTTCAATACATGTACAATACCCTTTTTGGCCACAACATTTTGGAAGCTTTCACAGCTCAATCTCATCATCAAAGCTTCATTGAAATTCTCTCCCAAGATCCCAACTTGCCTGATAGATACAATGCCAGAGGGGAAAACATTATGCTACCAGAAATTCCATTTGAGAAATTTAGGGTTGGGTCTCAGTTTTTTGTGCTTGCAAAAAGGCATGCTTTTCTTGTACTCAAGGATAGAAAGTTGTGGAGAAAGTTCAAGCTGCCTTGCTTGAACATAGAGTCCTGTTACCCTGAAGAACACTACTTCCCAACACTTTTGTCAATGAAGGATCCTAGAGGATGCAGTCAGTACACATTAACAAATGTTGATTGGACTGATTGCTTTGATGGGCACCCTCATATGTATCAAGCAGAAGAGGTCTCACCAAATTTGGTGCATAGATTGAGACTGTCCAATTCAAATTACTCTTATTTTTTTGCAAGAAAATTTGCTCCTGATTGCTTGAAGCCATTGATGGAAATTGCAGATGATGTGATTTTCAAGGATTGAAAAAGGAGTGAGCAAAGGTAAGTAAAGTAAGCAGTACAGAATTATTACTTGCTATGGTATTGCCTTCTTTTTTGCTTTTTAGACTTTGGCCAGCAGTCCATGTGTGCGTGTTTGACATTACAATTGAAATCGATGTTGATTGAAAAAGCATCCTCTTGATGCATTTCACATGTCCAATCTCAGTCCCAAATGGGTTTAGAGCCTGTTTGATTTTTAATAGTATTTTTGAAAAAAAAAATGAATTTTTTTTATTTTTTTTGTTTTAAATGATTTTTTTTTAATTTTCAAATCAAATGTACTAAAATAAAAAATAAAATTTAAAAAATAAAAAGATATTATTTAAATGTATTTTGTAATCAAAATCATTTAAAAATCAACCCCTACCACGAATAAAGGCTGAGGTCGGTCCATTGTCGGATTTTTTATTTTTTCTTGTCTGGTTTCTGATTATACTAGAAAAGGTGATTCTGCTACCATAGTTTTCCCAGTAATTGAAAAATAGAAGGCAATTATAACTTTCGTTGCTTTAAAATCAATTAGATTTTGAACCAATTGATTCTTGACATGTTGGTTATAGGAAGTATGACTTTTGTTGGTTATAATATATTGTTTTTAAGTATTAGCTTATGTAATGCAGCTAACTATTCTGCTAGCTTTTTAGTCTTTTATTTTTATATATTTAGGGTGATAGAGAGATTTTGATTATAGCTAAGAGGGATACCTGTTAGCAATTTTTGATGTAACAGCTGACCTATGTGCAATTATGCTTATAAATTATAGCTAACGCAAAGGCCAAAGGATCATGCTAGAAGAGTGCCTTTTCAAGAAAAGAATTGATTCCTCATTAAGTTTGATAGTTTACAGGGCACGTTTTCTCTGTGGACCTAGGATGTAATTATGGGTTTTGGTCAGTTTTAATATTGCTTTCCTGTAGTATTCAAGGCAGGCTTAAATTCTCAAGAAAAAATTGGCAGATTCAAGGCCTAAACTTTGGTGTAATAAAGAGAAGGTTCGAGCAGATTTAAGACCTGAAGAAATCAAGAAATGCAAAATTAAAAATGAGGCAAAGGAAGTTTAATGAATGAAATAACAGTTTAGGCATTTGCTTAGGTGCTTAGTTGGTTTTCTCCCCTGGTTAATTGTAAGGAAAACTTGTAGTTGATATCCTTTACTGCAAAGAAGATGGAAAATTTAAAAGTTTACTTTTGAATCTAGGTGGAAATAATGTATCATTTTGGAAATAGATGACCTGTTTAAATTCAATTAGTGAGAATATTTTTTTTTTTTTTTTTTTTAAATAATCCAAGGAACTTGAATCTCCTGTTCTCTTACAACGTTGTTGTTGTAAATGAAGAAGTTCAAAAAGTTTACAAATGTCAAATGAACTTGAATCTCCTCTCCTCTTTTTCTTTTGAGGGGTTTTGATTTTTGACTTCTGGGCCCGTGCTTCATCGGGAAAACAATACTTGTTTTCATATTCCGAAGGTTGTGTTTTGAGCCATGACAAGAGTGGTGTCGGCATGGTCATTTGCAATTTGCAGTGTAGGATTACGCAGTGGTAATAATGTGTTTTTTTTTAATTATTTTTTGTATTAATACATCAAAATAATTTGAAATAAAGAAAAAAAAATATTTAAATTTTTTAAAAAACATTTTTCAAAAGAAAAACAAACATTACTGGAGTTGGGACAAAACCCTTGACTCAAGAGTTCACGTGCGTTATGTTCCATGGTCCTTTTGACTAATGAATTAATGTAAAATTCTTCAGTGTAGCATGCTAGCTCACGTGATCTTGTTTGTGAAAATATTGTTCTGCAGGTTTTGGCTGAAGGAACCTTTGAACTTTGTTTGGACATTTGTGAGTGGAGTGGAGTGGAGTGGAGTGGATGAGGAAGAATTATGTTGGTGTGAAGGGAAAAAGACCCAGCCCAATGTAATCTGGTGAAGTTTTTTTCAGAGTAGTTTGTACAGAAAATGGAGTCGTAATTTCTTGTTGTATATTGTATATAATACTAAAACACTTGTGCTTTTGTTTATTTTTACAAAAGTGAATGGAGTGTGAGACTTTTAGAGCATGAAGAGGGGAAGCAAAGGTTCAATGCCTTTCTTTTTCCTAATGTAAAAGGTTGAGATCTTCCATTGGGAAATGAAGCCCCCTTGCTCATGCTGTGTCGTCTGTGTCTTGTTCAAAGTAAATGGTGTTTTAGGGTTTGCCCATGGTGATTGTAACTAGCTTCTGATTTATGTGGCGAGCACAGGTTCTCGGGTTCTCTTCTGTTGGGAAACTTTTGGGCGATTTATACCTCTGTTGGAGAGAACTCATTGAGAACCAACATGTTAGCCAGATGATTAAAAAAAGATTATTCCTTCTGCCGCCAAGGATTAACTTAATGTCATCAACTATCCCTAAACAGAAATTGTCATTAGCCTCTTGTTTTCTTGTAAATTGAAGCATATTGAAGTATAATACTGCTTGAAAACAATCAACGTGGTAAGGGATGGCTTTGAATTTTCTCTCCTTTTTTTGTATAAAGGGACGCGAGCAGGATAAACAAAAACAAAATCAAAAGGTACAGAAGACAAGTTGAGCCCATGCTACCCAGAGGACTGTATCTTGAGTCAACTTTGTGTCATGGTCACTACAGATTCAATTGTCTCTAAGAGCATGATGGGCTTCCGAGATAAATGTTCTGGGAAGTTCTTGATCTTTTCCAAATTGATGGATTTTGGTCCCGTCATCAGCTTGTCGATTCTATAATGGCATGATGTCATCTCGACATCCTCCATAAAAACTGGGACTACATGAGTCGAAGCCCTTTGTCATCGCATCATGAGACAGCATCCTAAGGAGATGGTGAGGAGGCAGAGGATCCCTAGTTAGAACCCATCTTCGTGCTTGTGTCCAACATTTGGAAGGCAAGTTGTACCGTGATGATTTACAGCCTCATCTGTCAGGTCTCCTAGATTATTTCACTCTCATCACCCTAATAGTTTTACAGTATTGGGTATAGAGAGCAATAAAAATGCCTCGTGAGATATTGTTCTTGCAATATGAAGAGCTCAAAAGGGATCCCATAGTACAGGTGAAAAGGCTGGCTTCCTTTCTTGAAGGGTCTTTTAACAATGAAGGTGAGATTGATGAAGTGGCATGGAGATGTAGCTTGGAGAGGCACAGGGACCTGAAGGTTAACAAGGACGGTGAGAGGGTAAGAAATGGAGGTGCCAAATAGTGCATTTCTCAGGCTTGGTGTTGTTGGTGATTGGAAGAGCTACCTTGCCCTAGAAATGTGTGAATGTCTTGATCGACTAGCAGGAATGAAGTTTGAAGGGATTGGTCTTCGTCTTTCAGGCAAGAACTAGGCATGATGTCCAGTAAAATTTAATGCTACTTCCTTCATTTCAGTGTTCGTGATAGAGATCTTCGACTGCATGGTCTTTGACACTGGTTGCTTTTAGGTGAATTTCGTCAAAACAATGCAATGTTCTTGGGATCAAAAGATTGTTTTAATCATTGAAGTTGTCATGTCCGATATGAAAAAGGTGTTTGTATCATCAAATATTCAGCTATTCTCATTAAAACAAACTCATTTTATTGTTTTCTTATTTTACATGGGCTAGCACCTAGCCTGTTCTATATTTGGGCCCAATGGGTCCAGTTTCTAAAGGTAATAGGGCTTCAAGCCAATAGAAATAATTATGGGAAAAAAGCATTGTTTTTGAAAAAAATAATATAAAATAAAATGTGATAAATACTTGTTAATTATTCGTGATGCTACATGGACTGATTGATTTACTATATTATATACTATGAAACCAAGTTGCGATAAACTCGTATACCATCATCTTTGCTAGCTTTGTTTCGACGATGGGTGGTCTTATCATCTAGGGTTGAGCACCAATGAGCATCGAAAGCTTAAAACTCATAGCCCTTTAAGCAAAGCTTAACAACTTGCATTAAGAAATTAATCATGTCAACTTGACAACTTGTCTCATCTCACTCACCAACCAAGATATATTCAGCAGCAAGATATCCCTACTTTTTTTTTTTTTTTCTTGGTGCCTCGTCACAAGACGGCCAGCATCAAGGCACAAGGCCATCGGAGCTCCGAAGAATCTAGAAAGATTTGGTGGTGGTATTATGGAGTGTTTAATCATCAAAGTGTTTAGTTGTATTGCACTTGATTAGTCACGTCAATTAACTTAATGAACATGTTATAGAAACAATCGAGCAAGTAGGTGAGTGATTCCACTTTTCTATGATTATTAAATGTTTAAAGTGCCGGTTTTGGAATAAAGATTTCGAATCTGGTTTTTTTTTTTTTTAAAGGGCGTGTTTGTCTAAAATTTGATTTAAAAAAATTAATTTTTTAAGTTTTTTTTATCCTTTTAATGTGACAATATTTTAAAACATAATCTTTATTATACTTCTAGAAAGGTATTTATTTGTGGTAATAACTTTCAAGTGTTTTGCAATATTTTAAAAATTAATATTATAGTTATTTTGCTCTCAATAAATATAATTTATATTTTTTTTTAGATAAATATGGATGTCTGAGCTAATTTATGTATCTCTACTAATTTCACGGGTCTTAAAATTAACGATCATACACGTTTTTAATGACTTTAAGAATTATTGGACTCGAGCTAGTGACCTATAAAGAGTAAACTCAATATTTAACCAATTAAACTACACACTTTAATACTTTAGAGTTAAAACAAAACCTTTACTAGACTTTAAAAAAAAAAAGGTTTTTATTCGTGATTTTAATTTTCAAGTGTCTTGTAATATTTTAAAAATTAATATTATAGTTATTTTGCTCTCCAGAAATATAATTTGTAACTTTTTAAAAGTAACGGGGATGCCCATGCACAACCTTTTCAAAAATACCCACAACAAACCAGGCCTCCAATCCAAGAAGGAATTTGCAAAGTTACTGCCATGAATTGTCAACAAGAATTGTTTTTAATTTTAAGTGCTAGCTACTTGTTTTACCTTTTGGAAATATCAATGTCATATCAAGCTTACTGCATAGTCATTAATAGTAAAGTTTTAAGATGCTCCCAAATTGGGTTTTCGATATTCGTCAAGAAAAAAGCAAAATCTTCAGCTCGAGTGTTTTTTTATGGCTGTGAATCTGGAAGATTTAGTCCAGAAATAAAATAATAGTTTTTCTTCATATAACATACAGTTAAAGTAAGTTAAAAAAACATTTATTAAAGTAATATTAATATTTTCAATGAATTATAAATTAGTACATTAAGTTTTTTAATTAATATAGATGTCCGGATTAATTTGTGTGTATTTCAACTAATCTCACACGAGCCCTAAAATCAACAACAATATAAGTTTTTAGCACTTCTAAAATTTATAAGACTTGAATGGATGAATTAATACATCTAGCCTTGCATGTAGACATTTAGTTTTATAAAATAACTAACGAGTTTTATATTTTTAATTTCATGTATTATGTTTCTTTCAGACTTTTTTTTTCCCTTAAAAAATAAACAAAAAAATGAAAAAGAAAAAGAAAGTCTGTGCAAATATCCTAAGAAAATAGAATACTTTTAAGAATAAAAAACATTAAATCAAGCACGATCGACACTTAATTTAATTAATTAATTTCTATTAATTAATTTCTAAACTACATGGATTATTAGTTACTTTTGTAAAACTAAAAGGACTGGTTTATAACTTACTCTAATATTCTCCAGGTTCTAGGATTCTTTTCTTTCCCGCAAGCGATTTATTTTAAGCAGTGACAGCAACAAAAGATTTTCCACGTGCATCGAAGGTGAGAAACGGGTTAGGTTACCTACCCGTCACGCTAAACCACGGTCTAGTGGGACAAAAATCTATTACATAATTTACACGATTGGCTATTTTTGCTGATTTGCATTTATTAAGGAATCTTGACAATATAAAGTAATTATATAAATATAAATAGTTGCTTGATATTCTATAAAAATTAATTTAATATGATGTATAAAAGTTAAATTGGATTGCTTCCACGTTTCCAATTATAGTACTAGATATTTATATTATTATTAATTTTAAAATTTATAAAATTAATCGAGTTATGTATAAATTGATATAAATATTTATATTAATATATAAACATATATATAAAATTTTTTTAGCAATATATAATTATTAAAGTATTAAGAATCTAATTATAGATTAAGAAATAATCTCTTGAATAACCAAAGTGAGATTAAAAATATATCTTAATTGAAAAAAAATATTAAATCAAATTATTGGAATATTTAGGATATGCAATTGTTTTTTAATTTAAATCTAGAGTTAATATTAAAAAAAATCATTAAATTTTCATAAATATAATTAAAGGACATGTCAATAATATTATGTTTAGAAAATATATTAATTTTGATTGATGAATAAAAAAATCCAAGAATATCCATTTTCATAATAAAAACAATATCTACCTATATATATATATATATGTTTTTTTGGGTTAAATATGTCGTCATAAAATAATAGTTGAGCATTTTTAGCTAAATTATTCATGGATTACACGAGCAAATACAGATGATGACCGAGTATCTGGCGGGACAAAAACCTTAAAGCAGCATAGAAAATCGTGCTACCATATCTTTGCTTTCATATTTATTAGCTCTGCCTTGAAAAAGAAAATAAAATAAAAATATACTCCAAATTTCTATATCTGGTTTTGCAAATCAAGGAGGAAAAGTGAAAGGCTGACATGACCAACCAAAGCAGAGGACCCACAATCCGTACTCTCCCATCTTGCTGTATCCCACAAACAGCAGCAAATGGGAGTGACCGAGTCACTGAGTTTAGTAGAGCTACTCTCCTTTGCGTGGCGTTGTGTGGTGTAGTGCACTGTAGTAGTTTTTTGTCTTAGTATTTATTTTTGCAAGATTTACGAAGGGTCCCTTGCCTCCTTAGCACCTTAACTATTCCCTCACCTTCCTTCCTCTCCCTTTCCCTCCTTGTTGGTGAAGATATTTTTAACAGCAAGTACGAAAGGTGAGTCCAAGTTTTAAACTTCATGGTTTATTTTTCTTTTTCTATTTTTTTCTTTTAGTGTTTTGGTTCTTTATTTCATTTTCTTCTTGAGAAATTTGATTTTGTTTCAGGGTTTTTATTTTCTCTGTTGATTCCTTCTTCTGCATGTTACGTTGTTTTTTTTCTTACTATTCTTGGTATTTTGATTTCAGTGAAGTTTGAATCTTTCTACTCTATGGTGTCACTGTTGCATTGATTATATTACATTTATTAGCTTTGAAGTTTTAATTCGTCTATGAAAGTCAACTCTTCTTCTTCTTCTTGTTTTTTTTTTTGCAAGAAATGTTAAATGCAGCAGTAGACCGATAATTTATGGTTCTGGGTTTTTCCTAGTCTCGAGTTTGGTTGCCTAGACAGTGAGTGAAACAGTGAAAGCGGGAACATAGAATAATGGGAACCTGTGATTCTTATCGTTTTGGATTTAAGAAAATTTTAAAGAAAAATCTTTGTATTGCAGGATTTTAAGGGTGATATGAGCCAAAGAAAGAATACAGAAAAAAAAAAAATAGGAATCAAACATTCGTAGTCAAATCCTGTATTTTAATGGTGAAGGTAACGAACTCATTTAAAGACAATTTACTCTTGATTTCTCACTGAAGGGAATCTGTACTGTAAGTTGTCACCCTCCCTTTGTTGCAAGCCACGATGTTCATAACTTATGTCTTCCTGTTATTATTATTGCAATGGGCTGGCATCAGGCAACACAAGTTTGGTTTTTGTTTTGAACAATGAATGGGTTGCAAAAGAAGAATTTATTTTTTTTGTTCTTCCGGGACTTTTATTTGAAAATTGTGGAGCAAAGGACTTTGCTTTTTGGCAGATCTTGGTTACTGCCTATCTTTTCCTTCTTTGTTTTGATTCCTTTTACAAGCTCTATAAATCTTTTCTAGTTATAAAGTTTTCTACCAATAAGGTAGGTTAGGATGCTGTAAGAGACATGACACTAAAGTTGCTGAACGGGGGAACATGTTGTGTTGTTTTCTTTCCTTTAGAGGTGCGTACAATACAGGCCTAAGAATGGATATCTGTGAGAGTTGAAGCTTGAAAAAAACCCTGTTATTGGTTTTCACCATGTCAAGGCAATCCCTACTTCCTCCTCGCTGCCCATTTCGGAAGCATGTCGTTTCTCACCCAATTCACGAATCCAGTCCGCAACACCATAGATCTCCCTCCCAAGGTTCAGTTCTGGAGGAGAAGCCAGCATGGCTTGATGATTTATTAAGTGATGAAGATGCAGATTCAAAAGGAAAGTGTCTTCGCCGGTCGGCCAGTGATTCAGTCACCCTCTTGGATGGTATTGTGGATTCATTTTCAGGTTTGAGTCCATATAATGATGAAGCTGCTTCAGGTGGCAATGAAACTTGTAGTGGACTGGAGTCAGCTTCTATGTATGGTCCTAATTCTCCTAGGAGAAGAGGGAATATGACCTTCTCGGAAAATGCCATAGCATCAGCACTATCGGAGTATGCATTTCAAAATCCTTTGCAGTATGTAGACGGCAGCCTGTGCATTTCGGGGATTAAACCCTTGGATCAATTGGGGAATGCTTGTGGTTCAGCTGGGGAGTTCAATGGCGAGACAAACCCTGTGAAACGGTTAGAATCTGAAACACTCTTGTTTGATTGCTCGCTTATTTTGTATTTCTAAGGTAATCGTAATTACTCTTTTTATCACATCAATTTCTAAGCAATTTCACAGGCTATATTTTCTGTCTGTTTCTCAAATTTTTAGGCATTTGTTGTTGTAAACTTAGGATGGTCATCTGCATTACCCTGATATTTTGGTAAGATTTCTGATTGTGAGTTAATGCCCCAGCTTGCTTTAACAATATTTTAGCTCAATTTGGAATCAATGTTAGGCTAATTTGGAAGTACTGAACCAAGATTTATCAACCTAGTTTCAGCTTTGCTCAAGTAATTTGTAGTTATGTTTCCTTGCTGATTATGATGTGTCCACTTTATACCAGGCCCCCCCCTTCCCTCTCCACATTCACATATTGTTCTGTACTGAAAAACTTCATTTAAGCTTGTCTTGGTCATGTTTGTGAGCAGTTGTCTTGTAGGCGTAAGATTTTCCATTCTGTGTATTGATTCGAATTGTCTTTTGAAACAATACAAATTCCAGGGGAACGTTTAACTTTCTGGTAAGAACTACTCCATGAACTAGTATGGTCATCCAAGATGATCTCCAACCAATCTTCCCTTACAAATGTCCCTAGACACAAACATTGACCGAAGCACAACTACCAAATTTACTACCCGAGAGTAAGCCTCAGAATTCTGTACTACTGTCCCTAAGAAATGTGCTCCTTCATGCTATGTGCTTGAGGAGGGTATATGATTATTCTAGTCTGTAGGTGCTGGCAGACACTGAAAATTGAAGTACCCACCTAGGGTTTTTACTAGAAGAATATCATGGAAAACCTACCATTGTACATAGAGCGTGGTGTTATTTGCAACTGTATTGAACATGAGATGAAAGTCAGGAGATTCTCACTTCCAAACAAAGTATTCGATCTAAAACTTATGTTTTCTAGTGTCTTTTCTCATTAACGTTATGCAAAACATGGAGACAATCTTACTGGTTTTGGTGGCTTTCTTTATAGGCATTCCGGGCAACGCTCAAGAGTTCGTAAACTCCAGTATATTGCTGAACTCGAAAGAACTGTTAATGTTCTGCAGGTAATTCCTCTGAGAGATGAGGCATTTTTGTCCCACTTTAGTCTCTGTATGATTGAATCTCTCTTTGCAGGGATAGCATGCAGCAATTTTATTCTTGATGCAGATGGGGAAACTTTAATCTTTGTGCATGATAAATCGCAGTCTAAATCTTATCAACTGGTGTTGAGAAATTTTCAATCATATCCTATAGAAATTTCATAGTTTTTATTTTGTCAAGAATTTCTTGTTTAGAAAATAAAAATTCAGGGGCTGTATAAACTCTTTGCAGACTTTGGAGTCAGAGTTGGCTGTCAAGGTTGCTTCTATGCTTCAGAAACGTGCTACTTTGTCCCTGGAAAACAACACATTAAAGCAGCAGGAGGCCAGAATACGGCAGGAAAAATTGATCGCAGAGGGTGAGTTTCATATCTCTATGATTTTCTTGAAAACTCATCCCAAATATAATATTTGAGGATTTCAAAGCTCTTTCAACGAGAAAGAAACATAACACAGCTTCCTTATTATTAGTTTTTCCTGTACGAAACTGGAATAAGGTACTCAAGTTTCCCTAGCACATTATTTTATTCTTCCATGCATTTTCTTGCAGCTCAACATAAGGCTTTGAAGAAGGAAGCTGAGAGAATGAAAAACAAGTTAGGTTTCACAAATTTGAAGTTCAGAAATTATTCCAGATCAAGTCGCCCTCCGGAGGCAGCTAGATCAGAAGTTACATGGCAGATGGCAAAACTTAATCTTAACTAGTCAGAGGAGTCCTTGTCCATGCTTCGAGAATACATCTCAAACATGATTTTCTACTCATCAGTGTCATTTCGTGAAAAAAGTAGACAGCCTTGCTGGCATCATGTCATATATTGGTTAGGATACCTTGCACTCCTAGGGCACAAGCTGTTTATATCTTGCTGTACATGAACCGCCAGTGAACTGACTTGTATAACAGGGAGTGGCATCATCTTTTCACCATAATTATCTTTGCATCCATGCATGGGTTGCAATCTCGTGCTTGATCATTAAAGTAAAGCTCTTATCTCTCTATAAAATCTGATGAATTCAAATCTAAACGAGGAATGATGAAAGAAAGCTTCATTGCAGAAGATCTCCCCACCTTTAAGCATTGAAAATTACACCTTCCTAACTCATTCAATTGCGGCATCATAGCGGTTAGGTGTGAAAGAATTAAAATACTTCTGCAATTGCTTGAGAGAATTGTGTTCTCTCAGCCATATATATACATCAAGGTTGTTACAGAATATTTATTGTTACAAGAGTTTTGATACAAAAGGTTTATCATTAACATTAACATGAGCTTTATCCTTACCATTCCCCCGTAAGCTGGCAAGGAGATCTGTTACAAAAAGTTTATCCTGGAGAAAACAGAATCGGTTAACCGTATGTCTCTTAGTAAATATATTTGTAAGTTGTAGAGAGGTGGGAACATGTTGAAGAAGGATATTTTTGTTGGCCACCTTTTCTCGAACAAAATAATAATCCACTTCAATATGTTTGGATCGAGCATGAAATATTGGATTTGAGGCAATAGCTAAGGCATTGATGTTATCACACCATACTACTGGAGTAGAAGCAAGAGAAACCTGTAGCTTACACAATAGCATTCGCAACCAATACACCTTAGCAGTAACAAAAGCCAAACATCGGTATTCAACTTCAGTACTGGACTTGGACACCACAAGTTGTTTCTTAGCCGACCAAGAGATAAGATTGGGTCCAACAAAAACACCATAACCACAAGTGGAACGTATGTCATCAGGATCACCAACCTAATCAGAATCACAGTAGGCATTGACGCTAAAAGAGCTAGGTTTGTAGAAGAGTCCATGATTAAGTGCATGTTTTAAATATTGCAACACACGTTTGACAGTTGTCCAATGAGCAGAGGTTGGTGCTTGCAGGTGTTGATAGAGTTGATTCATAGAATATAATGTGTCAGGGCGTGTGAGGGTAACATATTGTAGAGCACCCATCGTGTGCCTATATTCAGAGGGGTCTGGCAGAATTTCACCATCAAATTTGGATAGCTTAGAACCTGATACACAGGGAGCACAATATGGACGAATACTAGTTAATTGCACACGATCCAGAAGATCTATAATATACCTTGTTTGATGAAGATGTAAATCGATAGAAGTGCGTGTAGCCTGAATGCCCAAAAAATATGTTAACTGATCAAGATCCTTTATAGCAAACTTAACTTGGAGTTGAGAGATAAGATAGTGAACAAAATTCTGATCATTAGAAGTAACGAGAATATCATCCACATAGACTAACAAAAATACATGTATGTTCTCTACGTGATAGGTAAATAACGAAGGATCAACCTAGAAACTGTGAAAATCGAGAGCCAACAGAGCAGTGGACAAACGATTGAACTAGGCGCAAGGAGCTTGTTTTTAACTCATAGATGGATTTATGAAGCTTACAGACAAAATAAGGGTGTACTAGATCCACAAAACCTTTAGGCTAGGACATATAAACTTCCTCTTCTAGCAAGCCATGAATGAAAGCATTAGAAACATTAATCTGCCAAATGTCCTATTGAAAAGAAATGGCAAGAGCAAGAACCATGCAGACAGTTGAAGGTTTGATGACTGGGCTGAATGTTTCAAGAAAATCAACCCCACTCTTCTGTAGATAACCAACAGCTACCAATCTAGCCTTGTGACGTTTAATACTGCCATCAGGTCATCTTTTGAGTTTAAAAACCCATTTACAAGGAACCACATTCTTGTCAGGAGGAAGAGAGCATAGTGACCAAGTTTCATTCTTTAATAAGGATTGAAATTCATTGTCCATTGCTGCACACCATTCGGGTATTGATACCACTTATGAGTAGATGAATGGCTCAGGAGAAACCAAACCTGCATGCAATGCTTGAAGGGGGTGACGGGTAGATATAAATGAAAATTAAGAAACCTACAAGGTTTGTGATTACTAGTTTGTGATCGGGTGATAATTTGAGAGGAAGACTCAGGAGGGGAGAGAACTGTAGATTGAAGGTTAAGCTGTGCACTCTCCTTAGAAGCAGTAGAAGGATTAGGAACTAACACAGGTGAAGATGACATAGGGTAGAGTGAACCACAAGCAGGAGATGATTGTGGTAAGGAAGAGTCAGAGGGAGGAGAAAGATTAGATGATGAGCAGGAAATATGTAAAGGAAGAGTGAAGGACAAACTTAGAGTCTTACCTGAGGAGGGAATACAATTGACAGGATCTGTGAGAATGGATTGTGCTGGAAATTTTTCTTCGTCAAAAATCACATTGCGAGATATGTAGACACGTCTGGAGGAAGGTTCTAAACAACAAAATCCTTTGTGATTAGAGCTATAACCAATGAAGATACAAGGTGTGCTACGATATGATATTTTATCAGATGTGTAAGGACGAAGACATGGAAATCATTGACATCCAAATGCTCGAAAATAGGTGAAATTAGGTGGAAGGTTAAAAAGGCGTTCATATGGTGATAAATATTTAAGAACTTTGGTAGGTAGTCGATTAATTATGTAAATAGCAGTTAGGAAAGCATCAACCCAAAATTTCTTAGATAAGCCAGATTGAGCAAGAAGAGTAAGCCCCATTTTCATAATATGATGATGTTTTCTCTCAGCGAGACCATTTTGTTGAGATGTATGTGGACATGATAGTCGATGAAAAATACCAATGTCAATAAAAAAATTGTTTAAATAGGGTAAAACAATATTCACCACCATTATCACTTTGAAATTATCGAATGGTAGAGTTAAATTGTTTTTCCACTAAAAGCTTGAATTTAACAAATATAGAATAAACATTGGATTTATTTGAAATAGAAAACATCCAACAAAAACGAGTAAAATCATCAATAAAAATAACATAATAGCGACAACCACTCAGAGACGGAGTTGAAGTAGACCAAACATCAGAATGGATTATTTCAAGAGGAGCGGTAAATTCTCTTGAAGAATCAGAGAAAGATAATTGTCTAGACTTGCCTAGTTGACAAGACACACATACAATCTTTTTATTGATGGAATGACTAATTGGAAGGGAAAAATTGGAAATGACATGATGAAGAATATCCATGGAAGGATGACCCAGACGACAATGCCAAGTGGAGGTAGAAACCTTGACTCTAACAGTTATTGTGAGAGCATGGTATGAGGAGGAAAAAAGTTGACGAAGGTTGTTCGGATACAATCCATTATCACTTGGTCCCGTCAGAAGTGTATCCCCTGTCAGGATGTCCTTCACATAGAATTCAGAACCAGTTAGTTCAAACACAACATTATTATCATTACAAAATTTATTGATAGAGAGAAGGTTAGCAGGCGCTTGAGGATAGTAAGCAATATTATTTAAAGCAAGAGTAGAATACAAGGTTTTAATAGAAGCATTGCCAATGCGAGATATGGGCAAACCTGTTCCGTTGCCTACCCCAACCAAATCATCCCCTTCATATGGTTGAAAGTATGCAAGATTAGTAACATCGGAGGTAACATAAAGATTAGCACCACTATCTACATATCATTGATTTTGGTTTAGATAAGTGTATTAGCCTCCGCAACCATGACATCTAATTCAGTAGGATGACGATGACCCTAAAATGAGTAATTCATTCGATTGAAACAATATAAAGCCTGATGCTCCTCACGCTTATAAATTTGGCGTGGGGAGCGAGAGCGAGAGTGAGTTTCAGAAGACGGGCCTGAAGATGTGTGAGGTAAGTGAGATAATGGGTGCCTAAACTGTGAAGAAGCACCACCTAAGCCTTTAGGCATTCATGAGAAACGAGATTTAGCACTGTTGTTATGAGAGCCTGTTTTGGAGCCATGTTTATGCGAGTAAAGAGCATAAAAACCAGCCTCAGATTGAATATAGTGGCTATAAAATTATTATATGAGATCATAGTTCAACAATTCTGTATGGAAATCTGAAAAGGGAATAGATTTCTCTCTATAAAGAAGCATATATGTAATGATAAAGGAATGAAATGACGAATTGAGACCATTGAGAACATATAAGATTAAATCAGAATCGACAATTGATTTCCCAACAGTAGAGAGTTCGTCAGCAAGATTTTTAACTTTATCCAAAAAAATTTGACAGGATAGGGAACCTTGCTGTAAAGACTGTAATTTTCTCTTGATAAGAGAAATACGAGAAGTTGATGGTGCAGCAAAACGTGCACCAAGGGCTTGCCAAGCAAGTCAAGAAGTCTCAAGGCCATAAATAGTTGAGACCATCGTGGGAGATAATGAAGAAATAATTCACCCAAGTAAGGTTTGGTTCTTATACTGCCAAGCTAGATAAACAGTATTAACAATCCCTTGAGCCTTGTGTTCTTTGCAGGAAAATTGAGGAGGACAAGAATCAAAACCATCAATGATTCCCATGAGTCCATAACTCCAAAACAGAGGAAGCAATTGAGTAGACCATGCAAGAAAGTTAGTTCCATCAAGTTTGATGGAAATCACTTGAGTTGGAAGATGAAATGTAGCAGGAGACAATGAAGAATTTGTTACAGCAGTCATAAGATCGTTAGAAGCATTAGCTATGGGCTGCTCTGATGCCATGAAAAAATTAAAATGCTTCTGCAATTGCTTGAGAGGAACTGTGTTCTCTCAGCCATATATATACATCAAAGTTGTTACAGAATATTTATCGTTACAAAAGTTTTGATATAGAAAGGGAGCTGCGGATAAGCAGAAATCAGAGGTTTATATACAATTATACTAGAACTAAGTGTCTTTCGGTAGACTCAACATGCTGAGGTTTATCCTTATCATGTTAAGGTTTATCATTAACATTAACATGAGCTTTATCCTTATCAAAGTGCCACTACTGCACTAGAATACTTAGCATGTAGAAAGCTATAGATTTAAAGTGATGGTAAGGAAAGGAAAAATAACAAAGACAAGTTTGATTTTATACCCCACAATTGGCATTTAGATGTGTCACATGCGTTTTATCATCCTATTGATGATGACTGATGCAACAGATGCCTATTTCTTGTTGGACAATAAATTCAAAATGCATGTCTTCAAAAGTTATGTTTTTGCTATGGTTAACAAGGAAAAAGAAGAATGAAGACCAACAATGGTATTTTGTGATCTGAAATGCGAGAAGGGATAGAATCCTAGTTGTCGCTGGCATTTCCTAACAACCAATATTTATTTCAAATAATAAACTATAACACTCTTTTTTCTAATGTCAAATGTATATTTTTTTTTTCCTTTTATGCTTCATGTAAGATTCTTAAAATAATGCAATTCAAAGTATTGTTATAATCATGACATGAATTGCTTATGAGTTACTATATTTAAGTTTAAACCAATAAAATTATGAGAACATTGAAAACTTGCCATTTATGTATATACTAGTATATTACTGTATTGACCTATGCTCCATGAGGGGTTTATATATATATATATATATATTATTTAAACCCTTTAAATTTGACAGTTATGTCAGACCCAAGCGACTTGGGTCTAGCACATTGGGTATGGTGCCTCAAATGCCAGTTAAGTCACCACACCCAATGTGCTAGACCCAAGTCGCTTGGGTCTAGCATGGTTATCAGGCTCAGGCATTTAAGTCATGTCACTCATGTATTGACTTAAAAAATATATAATTAAAAATAGAGAAAAAAAAGTATATATTTTTTATTGAAGGAATAACAAATTCATAAACATAAAAATTAAAGTATTTTAATAGAAAGATATAATTTGAATTTTTAGATCTAAAACGTTAAATTATATTTTTATAATGATTTGTTATTTATAAATTATTTATACTTCGTTTATAAATAATGTATAGACCCAAGCTACTTGAATAATCATAACAACACCAATAATAATAATAATACTAACAACAACAACAACATCAACAACAATAATCATACTACTACTAATAATAACAACAACAATAATAATTATACTAATAACAACAACAATAAATATACTAACAACAACAATCATGCCAGACTCAAGGTGTTTGGGTCAAACAACCATGCCTAACCCAAGTTTAGTTAAATCTGGTAATATGTTAGAACCACATTACTTGGGTTTGGAAAAAAACACCTAACCCACGGTAGTTGGTCCTGACAGACCTAGGTGCATGGATCTAACAGGCTCATAAGACCCATGAAGCTTGGGTCTGGCAACCATGCCAAACATGTGCACCTGGGTTTGCTAGACCTGCATCTAGGCCTGCCATCAAACATGAATGCCAAACTCAAGACGCTTGGTTCTAACAATCCACGTCAAACCCAAACAAACAACAAATAAAGAGAGGATAATTATGCACTTTTGTTGTGAAAAAAGAAAAAAAAAAGAGAAAAAAACACAAACAATCAATCATTGGCAACAATTCAATCATGATGTCTATACATGCAGCTCAATGTGGAAGAGAGCACAATTGCGCATCTAGTAATACGATGTTTGATCAAATTTGGCCACCGAAAAGCATCTCACGTGCCTCTTTAATAACACGGGCACCATTGTTATTAAACCCGGACCGGCCTGTTAGGTCGACCTGGGACTCGGTGGCTGGATCTGTCTGGGTAAGATAAAAGACTAGTCAGTGCAACAACCCGACAAAACCCAGTCGACTTGGCAGGTCGACCCAAACCCAAATGAGACTCAATTTTTTTTTCAAATGTGGTTTTCTCCTATACCCATATTTTTTTTATATTTTTTTAGTTGGTTATTAACACTTTTTAAAGATCACTATATAAATCTAGAAAAATGTTTTAATTTTTAAGTGTGAGATTTAAAACCCTTTAATATATATACTCTATGTTCCTAAGAAAAAAAATTATTTTTTCAAGCATGTCAGACTCATGCATTGACTTAAAAAATATATAATTAAAAAATAAAGAAAAAAAGTATATAATTTTTATTGAAGGAATAACAAATTCATAAACATAAAAAATTAAAGTATTTTAATAGGAAGATATAATTTGAATTTTTAGATCTAAAACGTTAAATTATATTTTTATAATGATTTGTTATTTATAAATTATTTATACTTCATTTATAAATAATGTTTAGACCCAAGTTACTTGAATAATCATAACAACACCAATAATAATAATAATACTAACAATAACAACAACAATAATAATCATATTAATAATAACAAGAATAATAATAACAATTATACTAATAACAACAATAGTTATACTAACAACAACAATCATGCCAAACTCAAGGTGTTTGGGTCAGACAACCATGCCTAACCCAAGTTTAGTTAAGTCTGGTAATATGTCAGAACCAGATCACTTGGGTTTGGAAAAAAATACCTAACCCATGGTAGTAGGTCCTGACAGACTGAGGCGCATGGATCTAGCAGCCTCATAAGACCCATACGGTTTGGATCTAGCAACCATGCTAGACATGTGCACCTGGGTTTGTTAGACCTGCGTCTAGGTCTGCCATCAAACATGAATGCCAAACCCAAGACGCTTGGTTCTAACAATCTATGTCAAACCCAAACAAACAATAAACAAAGAGAGGATAATTATGCATTTTAGTTGTGAGAAAAGAAAAAAGAAAAAAAATGCAAACAATCAATCACTGGCAACAATTCAATCATGATGTCTATACGTGTTGCTCAATGTGGAAGATAGCACGATTGTGTATCTAGTAATACGACGATTGATCAAATTTGGCCACCAAAAAGCGTCTCACATGCCTCCTTAATAACACGAGCACCATTGTTATTAAACCCGGACCGGCCTGGTGGGTCAACTTGGGACCCGGTGGCTAGAGCGGTCTGGGTAAGACAAAAGACTAGTTAGTGCAACAGCCTGACAAAACCCAGTCGACCTGACAGGTCGACCCAAACCCAAATGAGACTCGATTTTTTTTTCAAATATGGTTTTCTCCTATACCTATCTTTTTTTATATTTTTTTAGTTGGTTATTAACACTTTTTAAAGTTCACTATATAAATCTAGAAATTTTTTTTAATTTTTAAGTGTGAGATTTGAAACCCTTTAGTATATATTCTATGTTTCTAAAAAAAAAAGTTATTTTTTCAATGTGGGATTTGAAATTTTTTCGTATGTATACTCTATGTTTACAAGAAAAAAGTTAAGTTTTTTCAAAGTGGAATAAAAAATTGTTTGGTTTAAATACTTCAATTTAAAATGATAACATAATATCTTTTCAGTGTAAGATAAAAAACTTTTTTAAATATTTTTTTAAACTTTATATTTACAACATATATAATCTATATTCACATGAACTGTTTTTATTATTGTCATTATTATTATTGTTATTATTATTTTTTTCATATGAAATATTAAAACTTTAAATATATTTTTTTTAAATTTCCTGATTGATTCGAGTTGACCCATGAAACCCGAGACCTGACTCCTTGGTCGAGTTAACCTCGGGTCGGGTTTGATAACTATGATGGACGTCACCTACTTATTGGGACATGTGAAACACGTTCTAGTAGCTTTTTGATTAAAAATAAAAAAATAACATGAAAAATACTAAAACGCTCCATAGTCCTCTTAATTACACAAAAAACTCATTAAAAAAATGACAAATACCCCAAAAAACAACACTTTTTTTTTTAATCTTTTTTTAGGCTAAAAACATTATTTACTTGTAATTTAAAATTAAAAAAACTTGGATATTTTTATTGAAGAAAATCTAAAAAACATTTATCCACTCATGAAAAGATGAGATATTGACGATAAAACTATTATTACAATCCACAATAAAATATTTTTTAATTTACAATGATTTTTCCATACCTTTAAAAATTGAAAAAACCTAGATATTCTTGTAGAAAAAAACCAAAAAAATATTTATCCACTAACAAAAAAAAAGATAAGAAATTAAAAGTTAAAATTATTTTACAATCCGCAGTTAATTGTCTCTAAAATAATTTTCCCATATCATTTAGCTTTTGTTATAATAAACATAGAAAAATCAAAATATTGATATAAAGTTGAAAAAAAAGAAGAAGAAATTACATGTAAAAAATTTCAACTTCATTACATATCTAACCTTGCATTTTCCAATCGCCAAACTGTTCAGAGGTATCCCTTTTCACAAAATGTATTTAAAGTACTTATTATTAAATCATTGCAAGGACTAAAGCCCTCCACACACCAATTAAATAACCCTATCAATCATGGTAAACATGCACGTTTACAAGGGTGCAGCATACAGCTCTTCCAAGTTTTAATTACATTCACAGGGATCACAAAAGAAACTGCCTAACCACGAAGAGATGCCCGAGGGACAGCAGGTAAGCCCAGTTCATCCTCAGCCTGTCAAGAATCAAGGTTCAAAGAAAGAAGCATTAGGCAAAACACCAAGAAAGACATACGGCAAATGCAGGTACAGCATATTTAACTCTGGGAAACAAGCTGGCTGTTCTCTTAAGCTAGTATGAAGGAATCTAAACTCCATTGTTTTCCTTTTTTGATAGTATTCTGTCCCATTAAATAGAGAAATGTTTCTTCCCAATCAACGGTAAATATCAGTACACGATGAGAGTTTAAGGAACCATGTGACTCAATATGCTTCTCACAATACTCACTAGAGTGAATATATATATTTGCTGTACTATTTAATACCTGATTATTGCCTCTACCAGCTGGTGCTGCATGTCCTGTGGGTGCCGAAGGCAAGTTCAGTTCTGAATCAAGATCAGGTTCCTTATCAGGTTGCAGATAAGAAGGCACCCCGTCAGATTCAGTTTCCATTGCCATGTCTGCTTCCAAAGCATCAAGTTCTGCATTCCAAATGAATAGAACAATTATAAGAAATAAATTTCGGTTGGATTATTTATTTGAAACCAGTGCATGAACGACTGTTTCAATTTTTTGTTGCAGAGTAGGGGAAATATTTTCGACAATGTGCTCCTTCTGAAGGTGCTATACAATTTTAAAGAACTTGCTTCTCAAACATCTTGGCTGAATGGCAAATAAAAACTTCAATTTTGTCCAAAAAAAACTGTATTGAGCCTTTGAATGATCTTAAGCTTACCACCCATGAGATCTTCCTCATCAATATCATCTGGCACACTGTAGCTTCTACCCAAGGTCTCTTGAATTTCACTGCTAACATCCATCAAGTCCATCATCTCATCTTGCAAGTTCTACACACACAGAGAGAGATAATAAAAAGGGGGTGGGGGTACAAAACAACTATCATCAGTTCATCATGATTCCCAGGAGATCCTAATAGATAAGCCATAAAGACAGGATAGGACGAGGGGATTTGGAATTGACAGACTACATACATCAATATCTTGAATCTTCACAGTTTTCATCATTCCTTTCAATTCCTTGTTGGCAGATTTCAAAGCTGACACCTGAAAAGAACACCACAAAATTAATGTGTGTGAGAAGTGAAGTAAATTTTTTTTAAATTCGCTCACTTAGAATGCCTTGTGGTCATATATATTTTATCTTAAACTAAATGGCTATGCATGCTGATGATACAAGAAACCGTGGAAACCATGTTCATGAATCATAAGCAATCCCTCCCTAGCAGAAGATGTTTCATCCCCTACCTCTCATGAGGTAGGCTGCAGGTTCCCATTGGATTACACATATTGCTCCACCAGCTTGAACCATGCCCCTTTAGGTGCTACCAAGGCAAACAAATATCTCAAGGTGAGCATCCCATCCCCAATGCAACCACAAATCTATCTGGTGTAAGATGAATCTTCAAAAACAACATGCAAACAAGTACTCACAGGGATGCCTTATTCATAGCATGTATGCCTTTACTGTCCACTACTTTTTGCACAAGAAAAATTGGTTTTAAGTGTCAATTCAGTTTCACAAACAGATGCTTTATAGGGCACTTTTACTAGTGACTCCAAACATGAACATTTTTAAAACTATATCGATGTTTAGGAACATACAGTTTGTTGAGCATCTTTAATTCCTTCAGAAGCAAATGCAACTTGATCAAGGTTGAACGTCTGATTATAAAGCATGTCACGCTGTCCTTCATACCTGTCCAACAGATTTACCGATCACATAAGCCATTAAGGCAATTAACAATATACAAATCAAGCTGTATAGCATCACCCTAGCATTAAACTTAAGCAAATGCAATCCATTTCATTTCATCCAAACAGGCAATAGCTCTACAGTTTAGTGCTTCAAATGCAACGAAAAAGGTGAAAACTTTGAAGCTCAAATTCTGAAAAACAATCCGAAAACCTCAGGGCTTCTTTCAAAGTTATGATCACAACCCAGTAGCCATTATCAAACTAAGAGTAAAAAACAAACGAAACTCAGTTATTTAAATCACAAAATTCAAAACCCACAAGCCCTTTAACTCCAAAAATCACATTAAAAAAGGGGAAAAGATGTAAATACTCACATTCTCTTCTGCTTAAGAACCCTCATAGCTCTAGATTTAACAGCCTCTTGAGCAGGTCCAGGTCTTGTATTCTTGATCTGCTCTTTATACCTAGCAAGTTCTGCATCAAGCTTCTTGATCTTCTCATCTACTGTTTCACCTCTCTTATTAATCTAACATTTTTTATCATCAAATTAAAAAACCATGTCAGAAATCTAACAAAAATCCAATACTTAAATCCAAGTTCAAAACTTCCTTGAAAATACACAAACAGAGAATTCAAGAAAAAGTTACCCTATCTGATGAATCTTGAATTGAAGGTGGTGGTTCTTTATCTTTTTTTACACCAAAAACTCTCTTCATATTTCCAGAAACAAACACAATGATTAAGTTCTTGAGAGAGAGAATTGAGAGAGAGAAAAACAGAGAGATTTTCTTGTTTTCGAAGACTGTTGCCTTTGGTTCTGTTTTTCTTTTACGCGTTAAAGGAAGTTTCTTTGAGCTTGCAATGAGAGTGTTATACGATGGATAAGGGTCTATTTGATTTATGACGTGGCATTTTTTGGTTGGTTGGATTGGTTTTTTGGTCCAATGGTAGCATGCCATGTAGTGAGACCAGTTTTTGTAACTGGTAGTGATTTTGATTTTAATTTTTATGATATTGTTTGGACTCCTTGCTACATACAATTACAATTATTTTTTGGAACAATAATTTCTTAAAAGAGTTTTATCTGTAGAAGTTAGTGAAAATATTTTATGAGTAGAAATATTTTATTTTAACTTATTAGAGATTAATGTAGAGGGTGCAATTTTAAAATAGTTTGTTGAAAAAAATAGTTTTAATTTAACCTAAACTGGTTTCAAGATAATTTTTATTATTGAAAAAAATATATTTTACTTGAATCTTTATATGCTGTTGAAATAATTTATACAGCTATCTATTAAGTTGAATTGATTTTACCAACAAAAACCCATAAATAATAAATAATAAAATGTTTAATTAGATTTTATTGAGTAAAACTATACTTGTAAAATTTAATTTGAATTGTTTTGGTCATAATTGGATGAATTGATTGATTCGTGTTTAAATTATAATTTTTTAAGATAATCTAGAGATTGTTTTAAATATGTAAATTATCGGATTAAATCATTATGCCATACCAAGTTTTATAATTATAATAAAAGCTCAAACCCCTTTTCAAATTATTTCAAGCCAGATTGGTAATTCAATTCTATTTATAATAATTGAATATTTCTTTCCAATTTAAAAAAACAGAATAAATCTCGTTAAAAATTTTAGCCCATTATAGAAATTTAGCCCAAATTTTGGCAAAAACATTCTAGTTCCATCTTAGTGGTTTCATTCTAGCTAAATAGTGATTTTTTTTTTGTTTTTTTTTAATTTCATTTTTTAATATTTAATTTATTAAATATTAAACTTTAAAATTTATTATGATTTTATTTTGTTCTAATATAACGCTTTCAGAAGCCGCTGGAACTTCCTCCGGATCTGAGGGGATCAGAACTGAAAAGCTCATTCCTCTCCTTAGGCAGAACCTTCTCAAGCTCTGGTACTTTCTCTCTCTGTCACTCCGTCTGTGTAGTTTTAGATCTCTAAATTTCTCATTAGTCCACTGCCATGGATACCCATGACAACAACCAACCACACCCAGCAACAAGATCAAAACCCTCTAAAATCTACTGTATATCAATACCGATCCTCTTTTTAGCAATCTCATTAAGTTTCTTCACCAAGACAAGCCACCGCTTCAAAATCCAACACCTAAAATCAACACTCACATCAAACCCAACTTACTTTCAAGAACTCCTAGGGTTTCTTTATTCAACCCAAAACCCCACCAAAACCCAACCAAATCACATTTCCGTACCCTCTCACTGTGTTTTATGGATGGCACCTTTCCTTTCAGGTGGTGGGTATAGCTCAGAATCTTGGTCATATATTTTAGCACTTAATGAAAACATGAACAAGAAAAAGTTTAAGTTGAGTATTGAGCAACACGGTGATCTAGAATCTTTGGAGTTTTGGGAAGGTTTGCCTCAAGAAACCAAGAACTTGGCTGTTAAGCTTTATCAAACTGAATGCAGAGTAAATGAGACTATTGTCATTTGTCATAGTGAGCCTGGTGCCTGGTACCCACCATTGTTTCAAACCAGGCCTTGTCCACCAACTGGTTATGAAAATTTTAATTTTGTTATTGGTAGAACCATGTTTGAGACTGATAGAGTGAATGCTGAGCATGTTAAGAGATGTAATAGAATGGATTATGTTTGGGTTCCTACTGATTTTCATGTGTCTACATTTGTGCAAAGTGGGGTTGATCCATCTAAGGTTGTTAAAGTGGTTCAGGCTGTTGATGTTGAGTTCTTTGATCCTTTAAAGTATGAGCCTTTAGATCTTGTTTCAATAGGGAATTTGGTTTTGGGTTCAGGAAAGAATGATCTGGATTCGAAGATGGAGTTTGTGTTCTTGAGTGTGTTTAAGTGGGAGTATAGGAAAGGGTGGGATGTATTGTTGAAAGCATACTTGAAAGAGTTTTCTAGGATTGATGGGGTTGCTTTGTTCTTGCTAACAAATCCTTACCATTCTGATAGGAATTTTGGGAACAAGATTGTGGAGTTTGTTGAGGATACTGGCATAGAGGAACCAGTTAAAGGTTGGGCGCCTATTTATGTGATTGATACTCATATAGCTCAGGTTGATTTGCCAAGAATGTATAGGGCTGCCCATGCATTTGTTCTTCCATCAAGAGGAGAAGGGTGGGGGAGGCCTCTGGTGGAGGCCATGTCAATGTCTTTGCCAGTTATTGCAACGAATTGGTCTGGACCAACAGAGTATTTGACAGAGGAGAATAGTTATCCATTACTGGTGGATAGAATGAGTAAAGTTATGGAAGGGCCATTTGAAGGGCATCTTTGGGCTGAACCTTCTGTTGATAAGCTACAAGTTCTGATGAGGCATGTAATAACTAATGTTGAGGAAGCAAATATGAGGGGAAGACGAGCAAGGGAAGACATGATTAGAAGGTTTTCTCCTCGGATTGTTTCTGGTGTTGTCACAGATCTAATTGAAAATCTACTTGATCGGATGATTTGAGAGTTTTGCTTCGTCTTGCTTGTGGAGTTCATATATGTTGTGGGTCAGCTGGGGAATTAAGCAATCAGATTTCAATATGGCATGCCATCTTTGTAAATGAGGAGAGACATGATGTATTTTGCAGGTCTACGAGATGGTTGAACAACCGGATGACTTCATTTCCAACGTGTCCTTTGTTTATGTTCAAGTGGTCTGTCACCGTATAGACAAATTATGTCAAATTTTGAGACATTCAAGAGCTAAGTTTCAGGGTTTTAAGCATCTGCTAGGTTGCTTCTGTTGTTGAGCATGGCTGCTGGAGAGAGTGCCAGTGCCTAGAACTGCTAATTCAAGAGTGCAATAATACGTGGGAAACTCTATACACTAGACAGTTCTTTGTGTAATGGCTTGCCGTTCTAAATAATCTTCCATCAAGGATAGGCAAATTTATGATCAATTTGCATGATCTTTGTAATTCAGGAAGAGAGGTAGATGATTGACTAACAGTATTTGAATGGGCCAATTGGAACATGCAGTAAAGAACCTTTCCTTCAGTTCTTTTAAGAATTTCCTGGCATTCTTCTTTTCAGATTTGGAGAGAATTAGCCTTTCTCTAGACAATATTATTCACAGAACTCTAGCATCAATAGTATGATTCAGAGTATCATATTTTCAGCCGGTACCATTTACTTAACAGCATTATCTGCAAAAAAAGCTTTGACTAAATCCCATTTTAGAGGAATTTTTGTTCTAATTGTGCTCTCCTATATATTATGCCGTTATTTTTCAGATTTCTTTCGAAAGCTCGCCTTTTTTCTGTGAACAACCCTATTGGTAGAGGGTGCGTGGTACTATATATTTTCATATATTTTTGGAAAGGGGAATTTTACGCATAGAAACTGATGTGGCAAGTGTTTTATAGTGTAATATAACTATTTATAAAATTATTTCATTAAATGATGATGTAACTACAAAATTATTCTGTATAATTTTTCGATTTGTTTCTCCGTGCTCTTTTGGAAAAAAACAATCTTTCTATTTCTTGACCTAAAAGATAACCAAATTGAGTTGAAAAAACACCAAAATCTTCCCATAATATCGTGTTTTACCAATGAAGTAGGCAGAAAACTTGGAGGGTATATAGAAAAAAAATACAAAAGTAAAAAAATAAAAATCACTTCCTAAATGGAAAACAGTTTAGGAATCTCGTACATGCTCTATGGGGTCTTGCCTTCGGTTTATTACAAAAAAAGAACACAACAGCTCCTTCCCTCCTAGGAATCTTCTCTTCCTCACAATCTCACCAACTTCTCTCCTTCCTGTTGTCTATCAATCATTAGTTTTTATTTCTTTCGAACCTTATCTTAACCAACCCCCAACAATGGCCACGGCTGCTCTTCTCCCCTGAGCACCACCTACCCTTGCCTTTCTCAAAGCACCTTCCCGAGTTCAGGACAGGATGGCCTCCTGTGCCTCGTCCCTCCTCCTTGGCCTCCTGTCTTTCCTCATTGTGGCGAACATAGCATCATCATCATCCTCTTCTGGGGGAATCCGCCTCAGTATTATCCGAAAACCATTTGCTGCTGTCCCTGTCTTCAGGGAGGCTCCAGCTTTTCGAAATGGGGATTCCTGTGGACTTCAGAGAATCCACATTGTCATGACTCTTGATGCCAATTACCTTAGAGGCACCATGGCTGCCGTTGTATCCATCCTCCAACATTCTACTTGCCCTGAAAACATGGAGTTCCATTTTCTCTGGTCACGTTTTGAGCGTGAGGTGTTCTCCAGCATCAAATCCACCTTCCCTTACCTTAACTTCAAATTTTACCGGTTTGATTCCAATCGTGTTCGCGGCAAGATATCTAAATCCATTCGTCAGGCCCTAGACCAGCCTTTAAACTATGCTAGAATTTACCTTGCTGACATTATCCCATCCGACGTTAAACGTGTGATTTATCTGGACTCTGATCTTGTTGTTGTTGATGATATTGCAAAATTATGGGAGGTTGATTTAGAGGAAAAGGTTTTGGCTGCTCCAGAATATTGTCATGCAAATTTCACCAACTATTTCTCTAACCTGTTTTGGCTTGATCCTGTTTTGGCCAAGACTTTTCATGGAAGAAGGCCTTGTTATTTTAACACAGGAGTCATGGTTGTGGATGTGGAAAAGTGGAGGCAAGGAGGGATTACACAAAAGGTTGAAGAGTGGATGACAGTGCAAAAGCAAAAGAGAATCTATCATTTAGGTTCATTGCCACCATTTCTATTGGTCTTGGCGGGGAACATAAAAGGAGTTGACCATCGATGGAACCAGCATGGATTAGGGGGTGACAACATGGAAGGAAAGTGTAGGAGTTTGCACCCAGGACCTATTAGTTTGCTTCATTGGAGTGGGAAAGGGAAACCTTGGCTGAGGCTTGACTCAAGGAAACCTTGCATTGTGGATCATCTTTGGGCTCCATACGATCTTTATCGCTCATCGATGCATGCTCTTGAAGAATGAGGATGGAGTCAGTGAGAAAAGGAAGGGGTTGGTGGTTTAGGAGAGCAAGAGGAGATACACTGATGGCTAAAAAGTCAAAATTTTTAAAGCTTCAAAAACAAATTTCTTCCCATTCTTTCATATCATTTAAGGTCCATAAGGACCCTTTTTTTTCTTTTTTTCTTTTTTCCTTTCAAAATCTTAGAAAAAAAAAAGAGGATTTTTCGCTGTTCTATCATATCGAGATCATCATATGAAAATACCCTAATCAAGGTTCTGTTGTAAGAGGTGGAAAAGAGAAGCCATAAGGGTTTGAATTTTTTGGTTCTACTACTGCTTTTCAGCATGGACTTTTGAAGCTATCTTCATCAATTTTGATTCCTTGCATAGAGCTTGAGGGAAGATCTTGAGTTCCTTGTGAGATGGACAATGACACAATGATGGGGGTTGTGGAAAAAAATTATTTGTCCCTCTATACAACTTTCTATGTACTACATAATTATTTCTGAATCCAGTTTAGTTTCATTAATTCTTTAGTTTTTTTTTTCAATTTGTGGAACCCTGCCCTTCTGTTGTAGAGTTTATGATCTCCTCTGTGCTCCTAGTAAATTGACATGTAAACTGCGCCTGTCTTGGGAAATGTCAAAATTTTGCTTGCACCTTTCATTTCCGAGTCATGAATTGATTGCCAAATAGAAGCCTTCTCGGTGAGTGGGTTTGCTTCCGAGTCAAGATATGGATCGGATCATCTGCTTAAAATCGGACAAGTAGCAAGTCTTGGTACATCCGAATTGGGATTAAAAACAATCAAGATATGGATAGGACAAATAACTAGTCTTGGTAACAGGTTCGAGGATACCATTAATCGTGGATAGAAAAGACCGCAGAGAAACATGAAGAAGAGTAACTTGCTAGTACTATAACATCATTAAAGACAATAGAAACAAATTCCAGGGTGCACTTAGCAGCATCATATAGTTACAGGAACTGGCTTATCAACGACAATGATAATTGGTACAAATAAACAAGGAATCGGCTCATCGCCCATATGTAGACTAAGGTTTTTTTGGTTCCACGCTAAAATTTCTTCTCATTGCTTCCTTTTTTCTTTGGATAAATGCATCTGATTTCTCATTGATATTTGAGGCCACACTTATGAGATGCCTTGGGTACACCTCTTTTGGCTCCTGCTCTCCTGGTAGTGTCCAATCTTCACTTATTATGTTCTTACCTTTCTTAGCTCTATCTTCCTCCTTGCTGTCCTGTATGCTGACAAACTTTTTGGGACCTCTTCCTCGAGCCACGGTGCTCACATTGGACTCAGCCTCTTGTTGGGCTTTCCGTCGAGCGGTAATGCCTTTAGCAACACCATTCACTTGAGCTAGGGGGAGCTCCTCCTTGCCATGGGATGGCTCAGTGACCTTCTTGCTTTTCTGTATACATAGCTTGTCATCAGGGAGCTGTCCCTTCGCTGATAAAGGGATGGGAATGATGTCACCTTTCTTCAATTTAGGATGATCACCATCATTAATTCTTGGGCTACCTTTCTTTGGTTCATGGACAGAAGAGCCGAGTTTGTCAACAGAAGTCCAAAGCTCCAATTCTTCTTCAGTTTGCTTGAAGTGAACCTGAATCTCAGATCCTGAACCAGTATCTTTTGACCTTTCTTGACCCTGATGGTGCAGCTTTTCTTCTCCTGTAGTACTTTTAAGAATCAAGGGTGCTTGTTCTTCAACCATAGAGCCTGCTTCATTTCTCCATGAGTCATCTACAGGTACGGCAGTTGAGCTGCGAGGCTCTGCAACTGCATGGCGTAAAGTGATGCTCTTAAAGGGACGAGCAATAAGGTTGTTCATGAAGAACTGGAAGAGCCTCTGGCAAATGCCGCGGGAATGAAATTGGTTGTCGTTTTTCTGCATGTCTTGTGCCAAAAACACTAAAAAAACAAGAAAATGAAAGAAAGAACAGCTGTGGTTGCCGTCTGAAGAGGGAACTTGGGAGATGGTATATTTATTTCAGCAATTGGTTAACATGTGTTATTCTATCCTTGGAAAATGGGGTAACAAAAAGTTATAATATGGATTTGGTGGAAGCATCCTCTTCTCTTTTAATCTTGAAAGGGAGTCATTTCTCAGCATGCTTAAGTAGAAAGCAAAGGCAGAGAGCAAGAAACTCAGACAAATCCTAGTGATTCCGTGCAATCCAAAGGGAAAGGAATCCTACTTTGCTTGAAGTTTCTGATATTCCCAAATCACAAAAAGCAAGAGTCACGCAAAAAACTTAACCTATATCAATGTCGGCTACAAGTGTTTAATGGAATTCAAATGCCTAGCATCCTTTGGATAACCTGATATTTTATCTTACAAGTGTTTAATGGGATGAAATGGAACTACACGCAGTTGGCTAGGGCTGGTGATTTACTGGAGGCAATACTGATGAATTATTTTAGCCAAAACTGCTGCAATCACATCAATACCAACTATTATTTATCCATCTAATCATAAAGAGATCGATCAGTAACGAATCAGACATGCATCCAAGGGGGATGATCCAAATAACGTCCGCTCATTTGGTGAAGTGTTACACCATGTACATGAATTTATTGAAAATAGGGAGCAAAAACTGCCAAAACTTCCTTGTATACAGGTTTCTTGAAATCCACAGCCTGCATGAAAATGAGGGAAGAAGGGAACCGATCAATAACAAAATCAGAATACTGAATTTAACTGATCGGAACAAATAAGAAACATTAAGACAGCAGAAGCTACCCACAAGGTCAATTATTTGTTCTGGAGACATCCATGACCACTCGCCAAACTCAGGTTTTTCTGAGCCATCACCCAGTAGATTGATATCTTCCTCATTCCCTGTGAATTTAAGGAGAAACCTGCGTGTTTGTAGTTGCAAAATGTGATTAACTAATGTAAAACGAGCCAGGAAACATACTGGCTTGTTGGTCACTTTTGGCACCAAAAACTACAGTTTTAATACCGTCAACTAAAAGTTCTTAGCCAAGGCTAGATTGGTTCAGACATGTAATTGACCTTAATGGCGAAGTCAGTGTAGGATGATTCAAACTAAATGTGGGCTATTTATATGCTCACCACTTCTGTGCTTGACCTTTCCAGTCAGATCCCCATTGATGTTTAAGTTTTTCCCTGACTTCTGGTGGGAAGTCATATGCCAACCAAGAAGGCGCCTGCAAATTCGATCAAGTTAGTAAGCCTACCACAGAATGCTCAACAAGAAACTGTAACCACTCCCAAAATAATTTGAACAAGAACACGTAGAGTCAATCAGATGCAAAGGCTGAGAACTAGAAATATATAAGCTCTCAGAAGGCATGGTTCATCAATCCGTAGCTACAGTCAATGTGATAATGAACATGAACTGCGTAGATATAGAATGGTGTCCATAAACTCTCACAAGGCTATACCATGGCATTAAAATTAACAGCGCAAATCACTAGAGTGCACATTATAATCCAGAAGCAAACCATTTAACATGTTTAATCCACACCCACTTTTTGAATCAGACAAGCCCCCCTCATTCAGAGCAGTGACATCATGGCTAAATAAAATAATACACTAGCAAAAACATTTTTCTTGCTAGATCTTGCTACTGATGATTTCATATCTGTGCAGAGTATATAGCACATGAACAACACTAGGCAGAATTTTTTCTCAAACAAATTCAGTAGTGCCATGGAAGTTAACAAGGATAACATGTTGGCTAACACTTAAGAGAATATTCTTGATACCTCAAAGCCAGCTTAAATTAGACAAAATCACATGGTTGATAAATTTCAATATTCCTCATTAGAGTAACCAGTTTCAAAGAAAGCATTGCATTTTCTCCTTCAAAGATTCAGTTGAGATACGCTGCCCATTCCTTTAAGATGAAAAACAGGGGAAAAAAAGACAGGAAAAAGCCAGACCTCGGCAAGAACTTCTGCTGAGCTAACCCCTGTCTCTTCTTTTAGTTCCCTGATAGCCGCAACTTTCGGGTCTTCATTCTCATCAATGCCACCCTATTTCACACAAAACACCATTAACATCCTATATCAAGTTATCAACAAACAAATCTTCTTTCCCCTTTTTTTTTTTAAAAAAAAAAAAACTTTATATAACATTATTGTACCACAAAATGAAACCTTTTACTAATCATTATAGCAACGTAGGCAACAGCCAAATCACTAAAACTTAAGATTCATCATCATTAATTTGTACAACATAGTTTACCTCCTTAATCTTTTCCAAATCTTTATCTTCAATTAGACCTCAAAATAACTGATATTACGTAATCCTTAACACAATTAAACATCTCTCTACAATCTTTAACGTATTTTTTTAAGAAAAAACCTACATTTAAATCATCTGTGGCATATTTATTTTCAAAGAAAACCAATCAAACCATAAATAGATTCAAAATCTAAACAAAACCCATTAAACAAAAACCGATCTTTAAATCACCTGTGGCATTTGCCAAGCATTGGGCATATCCAACCTTGAAG
Organism: Populus tomentosa; assembly: GCA_018804465.1. Lineage (NCBI taxonomy): Eukaryota > Viridiplantae > Streptophyta > Magnoliopsida > Malpighiales > Salicaceae > Populus > Populus tomentosa. Next base: position 798,903 of record CM031983.1, on the reverse strand, counting down.
CAGCAAAAATCTACACAGTCCACACACAGAATAAGCTCATGTTTTTTGCACAAATTCACAGCTACGTAAATTTTTACTCAACTACCTTCTTTGATGGGTTGATAAGGCAAATGCCAACATTTTTTCGGTAACCTTCAGGAGGTGATTCCATTGATGATGATGCTGATGATGTACAGGCAAGACTCGATATTGTTGTGCTGTGACGTTTCGGGTTTTGATGGAGGAGTGGCAACTTGGTGAATTTAGAGAACTTAGGAGGGCAGTTTAGGGAGGAAAAAGTGGGTTTAGACAGAACCTGAGGCTGAGGAGGACGATGAAGAAGGGGGGAATGTAAGAAAAGGGAACGGCAAATGGCCATTTCTTTGGGCTTTCATGTTTCAGCGAGGGGTTATAGCGGAGGTCATAATGATTTTATTAAAGTATCCCTGTATGCTGAATTAATTACCGTGATATGAATTGGGCTGCCCTGCCCATGGATTTAATTTATTTTTTTTTAATTTTTTTCTCCTGTCATTTTCTATAATTATTTTCAGATATTTTATGCATCAATTGTGATGGTGATTTTTAGCAATCACACTAAAAATAATATTTTTATAAAAAAATAATGTTTTATTTTTAAAATTTTTATTATTATTTTTATAATATTTTGATGCATTGATATCAAAAATAAATTTTAAATTTTTTTTTATATATATTTTCAAATAAAAAAAATTAAAAAATATAGCATAAATTTTTTAAAAAAATTTAATATATTTTAAAACAAAAAAAATTAAAAAATAAACGATATTATACTTACAAATAGGTTTTTACTATAGAAATATTTAGTAATGTATTTTTACTTGCCTTTTTAAATTATTTTTCAACTTGAAAAATATTGAATTGTGTTTGTATATATTATTTTAATATATTAATAAAAAAATAAAAAATATATTATTTTAATTAAAAATTAATTTTATAAAAACATTATACACTTGCGGTCTGTAGTTTTTTTTAACATTTTTAGTCTGTGGTAGAAGATCCAATATTTTGTTTTATATCCCAAAAAATATTCTGTATACACGTATAAATACATAAGTTATATTGATAGATGAATTACGACTATCCATTTTTTAAAAAAAAAAATACACAAGTTATATTCATACTGCAGCAGTATGAATATAATATGACAAGAATATTTTGATATTTTAGTCTCAAAAATTAGAATAGAAGACGTTGTGGGTGCGCTGTTAAGATATGGTTTTTAATATTTAATATTTTATTTATTTTAAAAATTTGATAATAACTAGATTGGTTACTGTTACATCACGACTAATATCATTTTTTTTAATACAAAAAAAAAATATTGCTAACTTGTTTTTCAGTTAAAAAAGAACTAAATTATATAAGGGTTAACCGGATGTGTCACGTCCAACTTAATAAGTTTAAAAACAATTTAGATGACTAGAAAAACAATAAAAATAAATATTCATAAAATCAAGTGTAATTAAAATGACAAAGTGTTTATTCGAGACCATGATAACTTCGTAAAAAAATAAAGTAAAACAAGACAAATCATGAAAATCAATTAAAAATAAATTAAATGTTGACTAATAATTTTTTTTAAAAAAACCAACATCAAATAATAAAATAAAAAAAATCAAAGAAAAAAATATTCAATGAAAATATCCAAATGCGCGGACGTGGGTGGGTAACATGTGGGTTTGCTAACTCAAGCCCACACATCTGAGTCTTTGTTCTTTCTTTAAGAGGCGGTCATCCACTTTAGTTTTTTTGAAAGAAAAAAAACACTATTGTACCTAGATTTTGGTGATCCTCTGACTGCTAAAAGTCAGGGCAGGGGTTTTTACAATTAAAACTCATTTTCAACTGTTTTTGTTTCAAAACACCTAAATACTACCATAACGACCTTAATAAACTATCATGGTTTCCCTATGTATACTTAATTTTTTTTTTCAAACATGGTGCACACCCTAACGTGTAGGCTCTTTAGTTTATTACCCGGGATTTCAACTCCTCTTCTAATGTGAAGGGAATTTGATGAACTTGTAATGGTAACCAAGTATTTTTACAAGTCTTTACAAATTAATATCACTCAAAAAATCCAACAAAATACACTAAAAAAATTCTCTAAAAGAGGAAAAAACCTAGAAAATACCTAAGAAAACATGGACTCGAGTAAAAAGCCCGAGCCCACACACTAGGAACATGGGCTCGAGCAAGTAGCTTGAGCTTATACTCCCTGCATAGGCGCATGGATGTTATGCAATGCACTAGGCATCTGCCCAATACATGCACGCCTAACACCAAGGGTGATGATTATGCACCCCAGTGTCGTAAGCTCAGGTTGTCATGCCCAAGCCTAGCTTGTTTGGGTATTAGTAGTGTTATTGGGCCCACTTTCATCTTTAATTGTCTCTGACACCTTACTTGAGCTTAACACTCGTCAATGAATTTTTTCTGGACTCCATGCAAGTCCCCTAGTGTTTTAGATCGATCTAATACGTATTATTTTGAGTAGAATATAACTTAAAATACTACAAGGGTAAAATTACATTTCAACTTCTCCTCTCCACAAAATGATAAGATTCATAATTTATAAATACACCATAAATCATTCAAATTAAAGGTTCATAATTTTTTCATTCTTCATATTTTTACATATTTTTAAAGTCTGTTTCTCTAAAATATCATTGCACTCTCTCTCTACAAAATTATAGATTTTACCATAGGAGAATCCTTATGTCTATCAAATGAGATTTTTTATATGTGCTACTTACTTGGCTTATCGGTCGCTACCTTTTACTACCACAACTACCAATCATCTGGTTTACTAAGCACCATCTGCTACTATCACGATTACCGGTTACCTGGCTTATTAGACACAACCTCTTGCTACCACAATTACTAGTCACTTTCCTTACTAGACATAGTCTGCTATTACTTACCAATCCTCTGAGTTTTCATATCAAATTACCAGGTATCTTGAATATAAAAAATAAATTAAATTATTTGAACTAAAAAATCAATTAATTATCCAACACATTAATCTTATTACTAAATATCTTAGACTTTGAGACTTGTCATATTTATACCATGCAAATCCTATCTTATATACTACATTTGCAATGTATAAATGAGATTACTTTAGATTATAATTAGATTATAGTTTTAGCATTTGAATCCAAAAAATTAAAACATATAATACACTTATCTAATCACCAAACAAATCTATTATAAAAAAATTACCGTGTTTCCATCTAATTTCAATCTAAGCTTGGCATCAATTATCTCTTTTTAATCAAATTAGCACACCAATTATTTTTGTCATCATTTTATTTTTAACTATAAATATCCTATAAAATTATTTTTTTTCGTGTTTATGGAATAATTTGTGATATTTTATTAATTAATTTTATATTAATTTAAAAAATAAATACAACTAATAAAGAAAAATGATAAATAACAATATTGTTATTATTTTTTATGGGTGATTTTTTTTACATCTATATTTTTTAAGATTATATAAAAATAACCACTAGTATGACACAGTTAGTTACTGAATAAAGATGATCGTGGCGGCTGACAGAGCAGGAAAATGAAAATTATCGGAAGACCAAAGTGTACAACCCGTCAAAGTTAAAGACCTACCAAAAACAAAAGAGAAGAAAATTCTTCAGAAAAAAACTGGCACTGCCCTGGTCGGTCAGCTCTGGTCCCATATCTTCTCCATTAATTCAAGTTTCAGCAAGAACTCGTCTTTTTGGGTTCTTTCTATAATTTTCTTTCTGGGGTTTCTGTATTTTCTTCTAAAAAAAGAAGAAAAGATGGTTGTGGCAGTGTCAGGCATGGATTCACTTGGTGAAAGAGCAGCAAAGATGAAAGAAGCACTTCAGAAAAGCCAAACTATTACTGATAGTGTTGTTTCAATTCTGGGATCTTTTGATAGTCGTCTTTCAGTTCTCGAGACTGCTATGCGTCCAACTCAGGTGAGTAGATAGGGGATTCTACTTTTTTTGTGATTTTCTGGATTTGGTTTTGTTTGGTTCTTGAGAAAGTGAGGGAAAAGATTGGGACTTTGGGGGTTTTTTGATGATAAACTGAAGAACCCAGACGAGATAATTGATCCTAGATGTTAGTGCTTAGTTTATTTTGCAATTGCATTGGCCTGTACTTGTTGTCTGATGTTGATTTATTGTTTGGTTTTTGGTTTACGAGAAAATCGAGGAAAGCTGAAATATTAGAATTTGGGGTGTTTTTGATTGTTGGTTGAAGAACCTGGATGAGATAAATGATTAGTTGGGTGATGATGAGAAAGTTATAAGATTCTTGATTGGATCCTGGTTGCTAGTATTTAGTTTGATTTGTGCTTGCTTGATTGGATCCTGGTGCTAGTGTTTAATTTGACTTGTAATTGAACTGACTTGTTATTCTTGTTTGGTATTGATTTATGATTTGCTTTTTAGTTGAAGGGATTTGGATCTTGAGTATTAAAATGATCACTGTTGAAGGACCCTAGATGGATGGATTGACTGGTTTTTAGAGACCATTAAATTATACTGATTGTTTTTATTGAATTTAGCTTTGCTTAATCTGGATTTTCGTAGATTAGAACACACGCGATCAGGAAAGCTCATGAGAATATTGACAAGACATTAAAGGCTGCAGAGGTTATATTGACACAGTTTGATGCTTCTCGGCAGGTTGGTTTCGTGAATTACCACAATTTTTGCTTTCCTGCTTTATTTATAAATCACTTCTCTTGAATTGCTAATGTATTTCCTTTTCCTGTTTCCATGTTTCATTATGCTTGCTTATGCCTATACCTTACTCCCCATTGAGATTAGCTTGATCAAAGAGTTTCTGTGTGTTTCCTTTCAATTGCTAGACTAAGGTGTTGTGTCTCAAAAAATAGGATTCTAGGTCTTTTTTAGTTGGCAAAATAGATTTCGGCGCTGTTCTAACATTTCCATTGTCATGCTCGTAGGTGTTTTTTTGTTGTTGCTGTCTTTACTTTTTTAATTTCTTAAGGCTCAAACTTGATGCCTTAACTGATTTTCTGTCCTTTTTAGTTTCCATTTTCTCAAGATCTACTTTTCCCTTGGTGATGTATAGTGTTTGATGTTTAGAAATCTTTCACTCTTTGGATGCACATTTCCTGCTTGTGATTGTTGATATCATTATCACTTCAATATGTAGGCAGAGGCTAAAATACTTAAGGGACCACATGAGGACCTAGAAAGTTACCTAGAAGCAATTGAGCAGTTAAGAAGCAACATTCATTTCTTTAGTGGCAACAAAGGCTTCAAGAGTAGTGATGGAGTTCTCAATAATGCAAATAGCTTACTTGCTAAGGCTATTTCAAAGTTAGAGGATGAGTTTAAGCAGTTGTTGGCATCGTACAGGTATGTTTTGTCAAATTGATGCTTTTCACATTGCATGCTTGGTACTTTAACTGGTGTATTGCTAATTCTTCTGCCTTTTTTACCAACTGGTGCTTCTATTTTACACTGATGACATTTAATATTCCTCTATGTGTGAACTGGTAATTATCTGTGGTAATATACTCCTTATGATGTTGGAAAGAAAGCTGGTTCCATGAGACATTGCATGCTCCAGCTTGCTCATCTCACATCCAACAAGCTTGCATGTTCTCAATGACCTTTTAAGTTTTACTGGCTTATGATAGGCCTGTATAGATTAACATTTGGGGATATCTGATGTCAAATAGAAGAAGTTCTGGGGGTATTTTCTGTGCAATCTATTGTCACTCTTTTTTGTGACCACAGAATTTAATTGTTTCTGAAGGATCGCATTCATTTCATTAAACAACATTCAAGATGAATTCTGTTTACTTATGAACAATCATCACCTGCTTATTTTGTTTAAGACATTTATATATAGTGCATAATTGATATTAATATCCCTAGCAATTCAGGATAGGATGTGGTTGGTAATGACCTATGGATGCGCTTTATCTGGTCATGCAACTTAGGTTTGTTCATCTCACCAGGTTATTCATTTATTTTTTCTAAATTCCAGCAAGCCTGTGGAACCTGATCGTCTCTTTGAGTGCCTCCCTGAATCATTGCGACCATCCTCAGAATCACCTGGAAACCTTTCTAGTGGCAAGAATCATCATCATGAGCACCAAAATGGTGCTTCGGAAACTGGTGGTTTCAAACATCTTACTCTCATACCTCCAAGGATTTTACCTTTGTTGCATGATTTAGCCCAACAAATGGTTCAAGCTGGGAACCAACAACAATTACTTAGAATTTACAGGTAAAGAGCTTTGTCTTTCGATGAGTTATGTGACATGGAATATTATTTGCACTCTGAGCTGCTCTGACCTCCATGAGATATGTATCCATCCATTATTTGTTTTCTACAGCTAAGTCAATTCTACAAAGCTTTAATATGACATTAGTGTTTTCTTACCACTTTAAAGAGTAGCCTGCTTGAAATCTAACTAGAAGAGATGCAAGCTAATAGAAAATTACAATCTTTCTATGATTCTATGGCTCTGCATGATACCCAAGCCAGCCTTGTCAATATCAGCTAGCATTTAATGCATTTAGCAACATGATTTGACTTGATAGTTTAAATAGGAAGACACCGTATCAAAGTGACCACTTTTTTGTTTTCTTTCAGGGATACCCGATCTTCAGTCATGGATGAAAGCCTTCGCAAGTTGGGCGTTGAAAAGCTGAGCAAAGAGGATGTTCAAAAGATGCAATGGGAGGTCTTGGAGGCCAAGATTGGAAATTGGATTCATTTCATGCGCATTGCTGTGAGGACTTTGTGAACTTGCATGATTGTTTTGTATGGACTTTGTGAACTTGCATGGTTGTTTTGTATGTTGTACTTCCTAGTATCTAAATATGTTTTGAGCAGGTCAAGGTCCTGTTTGTTGGAGAAAGAAGAGTCTGCAGTCAAATATTTGAAGGGTTTGATACTCTCCTTGATCAATGTTTTGCTGAATGTGCTGCTAGTAGCGTCTCCATGCTTCTTAGTTTCGGGGATGCAATTGCCAGAAGCAAAAGGTCACCTGAGAAGTTATTTGTACTTCTGGACATGTATGAGATAATGCGAGAACTACATTCAGAGGTATGGTTGATGCTACATATGTTCCAAGAATGTGATATGTTTACTTCCTGTAAAATTGTTCTATTTCGTATAAATGAAATAAGAAACCATTATGTCTAGCAGAAATTGCATCAATCTTCAGTCATATATTAGTTCTTTCTTTTTTTATTCCCCTCCTTTCTGTGGACCAAGTTTGACTCCTATTCTTACTTTGCTGAAGGAAAATGAAAGTTTATTTTCACTGGTACTAAAGTTTCGATCCTTATTTTCCCGGGCTTTCCATGTGGTAGGTTTTTATTATAATTGAATCAAACACCTAAACACACATCTCCATCTGACCCCAATTTGATCCATATATGCTACTGATTCATGATAATTTTGTGGATGCAAAATTTTTAAGATATATGATACATTCCACATTTTCCTTGGATGCCAGAATAGGTGTCAATGCATGAGTTGCAATCAGGGCAATGAATATTTTGAGAACATGCGGTATTGTTAATACACGACATGATTTTTATCGACTACAAATTCTTTTGCAGATTGAGGCAGTTTTTGGTGGTAAAGCTTGCAATGAAATCAGGGAATCCACATTTGGTTTGACAAAAAGGCTTGCCCAGACAGCTCAAGAAACCTTTGGTGATTTTGAAGAAGCAGTTGAAAAAGATGCCACAAAAACTGCTGTTCTGGATGGGACTGTTCATCCCTTGACAAGTTATGTGATTAACTACGTGAAATTTCTCTTTGAGTAAGTTCAGCTGACCATTCTTTTGATCTTCTAGTCTCTTCATTTAGCTGGTTCCGCCTGTTCACTTGGAGTGCTGTATCGTTTTTTAACTTGAAGCTATATGATACAGTCACAATAATGACTGAGCAGGCTTCCATATTGGTGTTTTTTTTTTTTTTTTCCCAGTGATCAAACAAAATATTCTTTGCTCAGCTATTGACGTTGAGCAAGCATATTTTATTCTCTAAAACACTTCTAACTTTTTGTTTTTTATCATTTCTTTTTTAATAAATTGTCCCCATGCTGCTGGATTTAACATCAGATATGTTCGCATTATTTACCTGAAAGCGGTGTATTAAACCTCTGCAGCTATCAATCAACGTTGAAGCAACTCTTCCAAGAATTTGAAAGCAGTGGCGAAACAAGTTCACAGTTAGCAACTATAACAATGCAGATAATGCAGGCTCTTCAAACCAATCTGGATGGGAAATCTAAGCAGTACAGAGATCCAGCTCTGACTCAATTATTTCTCATGAACAATATTCACTACATGGTCAGATCTGTGCGCAGGTTTGTCATGCATTATGTATTCTGAGAGCTCTTTAAAGTTTACTAGCACTGCTTTTGGGCAAGTTTCAGTGCATAATTTTTTGTTTTCAGATCAGAAGCCAAGGACTTATTAGGGGATGATTGGGTTCAAAGGCATAGAAGGGTTGTGCAGCAGCATGCAAATCAATACAAAAGGAATGCTTGGTCAAAGGTATTGTTCTGTTTGCCAATTAAATGAACTGCCTGACAACGACCAAACTCTCAATTAGTTTTTGTTGATATCGTATGGTCTTGATAGTTTAGACAATTGAGGTACTTAAAGACAAAAAATGCCCTCAAGGTGCCAGAGGCCTTGTTGACTAGATCTACAAGAAAAAATGTGTTTGCTAGTCAAGATGATTTCAGCATAAAAGAAATATAACAAGAAGATACAGGTACAGGCAGTTGGCATAACATCATAATAACCAAGGCATATGAAAGAAAAGTTTACAACAATGTAACTTTTGTCAAAGATGGAACAAAGATGTGTGTATGTTTTCTTATGAGAAAGAAAAATAGATTTGTTGAGAGAGCTTGCCTTTTATTTATTAAGTTCTATTCATACAATGAAAAGACCTATAGAGTAAAGTAACTGGGTTTTGGTGTTACTAAACCATGGATTTTCAGATACTTCAATGTCTCTCTACGCAAGGCCTAACCTCCTCATCTGTGGGAGGAGGTTCTGCTGTATCTGGTGAGGGAGGAAGTGGCAGTGGAGCCTCAAGAGGGTTGATCAAAGACAGGTCAATATCAATTTACTTTCTTCTTGTAACAACCTTATATTCTTTTCATTTCCATATTCACAAGCTTTTCTGACCTGGGTGGAGAAGTGTGTTATGTGATCAGATTCAAGACTTTCAATATCCAATTTGAGGAGCTTCACCAAAAACAATCTCAGTGGACTGTTCCTGACACTGAGTTGCGAGAGTCACTAAGACTTGCCGTTGCTGAAGTCTTGTTGCCTGCCTACAGATCCTTTATAAAACGCTTTGGGTATGTTCTGTCCTGTTATTTTGCAACACAGATACATGTGCTTCTTGATATTCTTGTAGATTTGAAGAAACATATCCATCTTTTGTCATATGCTTCTTAAATGCAAGAGAAGAACAAAGTACATGCACAAGGTTAAACTTGGTCTGAAAATATTGATACATGTATATTAGGGTGTCAACTTGAATTTGGGTACCTGAAAACTGAACAGAACCAATCTGAATTGGTTGTTTGGTTTGGTCTTTTTAATGTTCAGATTTTCTCCTGGTCGCTCTCATTTGTGGGTGATGAGGGGCCAGAAAATGTTATTTTTTGTGCCTTTCTTTTCCCTTCTGTTTGGAAGCTCATTTCAGTTTCTGGCTCCAAACTACCTTGATTATGGCTTCCCCCTTTCAATTCTGAATGTTATAATATCTCGGTGCTGGTGCTGACACTACACCAAAGATTGTGCAAAATCCCTACTTTCCATTGTATTGTGGATCTCTAATTTTATATCATTTCCACCATTTTGTTGCAGGCCTCTGGTTGAGAGTGGGAAGAATCCTCAGAAGTTCATTAGGTACACAGCTGAGGATCTGGAAAGAATGCTGGGGGAATTTTTTGAGGGGAAGACCTTGAATGAACCCAGGCGGTAAAGCTTGACACTCACTTGGATTAGTGACCTCATGCTCCGGTAGGACACGCAATGCGCTTGTCCTTCACACGTTGTTATAGTGGCACTACTGCCTTTTGTGCAGATCATATGGTGTTACGATGGGGTCTTGTGTGTCAATGTACCATTTGTAAAGGCTGTGAATAAATGTATTCTTTCTATTTGATTTTAAGAGAAATAAGGTCTATTTTTGCCCTAGCTTGTGCTATTGGCTAAGATGGCCATTGTATTGATGAAATAGAGCGGCCTTTTTTCATTTCCCAAATATGTAGAATTTATTGTGGTGATGGATTGTATACAGAATCACCATTGCTGCTAGTGCATTATCTTTTTTCTCCAGCAAGATCATTAAATGCTGCCTCAAATCACATGTTTTTTTTTTTTTCCACTTTACAAATAAAAACAAAAACAATCGTATTGGGTTGAAACATAGTATGATTTGAGAAATTTTATATTATACAAGCTGTAATTATCGGATATCTACAAGAGAGACACATGAAAAAACAGAGACAGGAGAAAAACATAGTATAATTTCTCGGTCTCCTGTCTATGTCGAAAGCATAGCTTTCAACATAGTATAATTGGATATCTACAAGGGAGACGCATGAAAAAAGAGAAACAAGAGAGAAATGTTGTGGGAATGAATGCCTTTGAATTTTCTTCTGCTGATTTTATGATTCCACAGGGTGAAGCAGATCAAATCAGCTTTCTATTCAATTTCTAAGGTACTATATTTTCTGTATCAGTAATAATCTTCTTCTTTGTAAATATCAAATTAATTTGAATTTATTTTTCTGATTTTTCTAATCATACACTATGATTTTCTATACTCTTTCTCCCTCTCGGATTTTGATCTTATCATTGTGTCTAAACTTCGAGAGGCATATGCATTCTTGTTTGATGTTCAGTGCTAGTGTTGAATCATGTAATAAATTGAAAAAAAAATTTGTAATTGTTTTTCAGGTCTCTAGTGAATCAGGAATCGTTGAATACAGTGTGAAAGAAAAAGCAATATTGTCAGCAGGAAAGCAGGAGGTTCAGAACTTATTTTGCAATCACTCTTCGTGATTTTTTCCAGGTTTGGCTATTGGAATGGAAATTTGAAGCTTTACATGATACATTTGCTTCAGATATTAATTGACAGCAAACAGCACTATAAGTTCCTTGGAAGAAATATAGATTTGATATCACTCATTAAGCTATACATCGAGGATGGGAAGGTAGTTCGCCATGAAGATTGGTATGCTCTACAGATACCGATGCAGAATTATCCATAATTGCGACTTATGCTCATGTTAAATTCAGTGTTACTTTGTACAGGTGGTACAAGAAACCAACTGGAAACAGAGAAACAACCAAGTTCCTCTGGTTGGCCATTTAATAGAAACACTTTGCCGAGGATCAATGCTTGCAGCTCATTCTTTGATGGGATTCGGAAAGGACCCCTCCACGTAAAGTTACTCTTAGAATCAAACAGATATATCATGTTTTTCTTCAGCTAAACTTGTGTTCATGTTTTCATGTATTTCTTGCTTAATCATGTCAGCAAGCCATATTATTGTCTCTAGCTATATGAGTCTTTAGCTAAGTCACTATTGAGCTTGTATTAAAACTGTGTTATTGGTTCAGCTTTAAATTAGCATTACAAGCAATGATCAGCAAAAACAAGTTTGTATTCGGGTATTGTATAATCTCCAGCAGCTTTACATACAACTCTATATTTCATTTTATAATGCATTGCATGTGATGACTGTAAATGAAGTTAGCATTTTTTAACGACCTGAATCCTGAGTTTATAGTCAACAACACGCTCCACAGGAGCGGTGTTATATATAAAAACACTAATATTGTAAGATCTAAATTTTTAACCCAAATCCAAGTCCAAGTCAGCCCAAACCCAACCTAAGTTAACCTAGATATTTAAGGAAAAGTTACAAGATAATTACTTTTCTCTCTTCTAAATCTTATGGCCACTGTGACCCTTTCCTAATCATACCAAAAATTTTAGTTTTTGATCTTGAGTTTTGGATTCAAGAAAAGAGGAAGTAGCAAGTAAGTGGTTTTCTCTTATATTACTTTTGATTATGGTTTGTTTATGAAAAGATTAAAGAAGAGATTAGGGTTTATAAGGATTTGAAGTTTGTTTTGTTAATATTAATTCATGATTATTAAGGGTTTAATGTTAAGTGATTGATTTTGAGCATGTAATTAAAAATAAGGATTTATGAGTTGATTTGTTTAAATTGATTTTTTTATGGGCTAAGAAATCCATTTCAACCTTGCTGGAAAATCTAGACAGAATGGTCTTGAGGTTGAAGATGATAAAATTTTATTTTGGTAATTGATTTATAAAAATTACAGTTTAGTCCCCAAACTTTGAAAAATTATAATTTGATACCTGATGTGTCTTTCGAGATTCTGGACAGTATTATTATGAGGTTAAGGATGATGAATCTCAGTTTGATAATTGACTTGGAATATTTTCAGTTTGGTCCCTCAATTTTGGAAATTTACATTTTAGTCCCCGAACTTAAAAAAATACAGTTTGGTCCCTGTGTCGTTCTGTACAGAATTGAGGATGGTTTATAGGTGAAATTTCAGTATGGTTATGTATTTACAAATTGGTCTAGTTTTGGTAAAATTATGTTTTGGTCCCTGTTTTGGATAATTGTTGTTTTAGTCCCTGGACCTAGGAGACTAAACCTGGTTTTCTTTTATGCATTGAAATTTTTTATTTGTGTTGTTTTGAGTTGCTTTTGAGTATATTTTGTATATTTGTTTTACGTTCTCCTAATGATCCTCAATAGATTTTTCAAATTTTTCATATGATATTCCTTTTAATTTATATTTTTTCGGGTGAGTGAAATAATCTTTAATATATATATATATATATATATATATATATATTATAAATAAATATGTATGTTGATTATACGATAAGTACAACTAGTTAATTTCTTAAATATTTATATATGTTGCTTTATTTTTTGAATACTCATTTATTCTTGAATTTGTACTCGCAATCTGTCGAACTAAATTCTATTTGATATGATTTACGTTTTTTTGATGATTCTATGAATATCTGTTATGTCTTGATATATGACTTGTCAGTAACTTCATGCTAACGGAGAGTAGTTAGCCTATGTGCACATAATATTCTGTATATTTAGCTGGTGAGAGAGGCATCAGCCTGTGGCGACTGATCATCCTACAATAGTCATCTTTGGGTGTCATCTGATCTCTGACATGTATTCCACTACATTATGATAATATGTTTAGTATGTGTGTGTGTGTGTGTGTGTGTATCAAGACAAATCGACTTGCAACTATTAATATAAATATCTAAAATGTATATTAAATATTATTTCCTCACTGAGTTGGTTGAACTCACCCTTTATTCTTAATATTATTCTAGGTTCTAAGTTTCTGATAGCAAGTGAACTTTGTTGAATGTTCCTACTTCTTCAATTTTGGTCGGTATGTCTTACTTATTTTGCGAGGCTTTCCTTTTAGTTTTGATTCGATGTCTTAGACGTTCCACCGTTACCTTGTTTTAATTAAGTTTGAATTTTGACAATGTAATGAGTATTATAGATTATTGTTTTTGTTTTAATTACTGAAAATCAGTTTTAAACTATCTTTTGGTTTCATTAGTTTTGAATAATATAATATTTTTGAAGATTATGAAATGCTGCGTATTTTTGAATAAATTGTTCTTTTGATATGTCTATTTTGAGGCTTAGCATAGGTGAAGTGTCCTTTTGACACCGCTCCCGCATTGCCGGTCATGGACCTAGGATTCAGGTTGTGACAAATATATATGCTAAGTCTTAGAACAAACATATCAAAAGAATAAATTATTTAAAAATACGTAGTATTTCATAATTTTTCAAAATATTATATTATTCAAAACTATTGAAATCAAATAATAGTTTAAAACTTCTAATAAGTAATTAAAACAAAAACAAAAATCCATAATATTCATTACATTGTCAAAATTCAAACTTAATTAAAACATGATAATATTGGAGTATATAAAATATCAAATCAAAACTAAATGGAAAGCCTTGTACACGCAAGACATACAATCCAAAACTGAAAAAGCATGAACACTCAACAAAGTCGATTTATCTAGATATACATGTATATACTAGGCATATTATTATAAAGTTGTGGAATACATGTCAGAGATTAGATGACACTTGAAGGTGACCACCATGAGAGGATCAGTCGCCATAGATTGGTGCTTCTCTCATGAGTTAGGTATACAAAATACTATGTGCATGTATATTACTTACTATATATTAGCATGAAGTTACTAATAAGTTCTATATCAAGGTATAATAGATATTCACATAATTATCAAAGTAATGTGTATCATATCAAATAGAATTTAGTTAAACAAAATGCAAGTGCAAATTCAAGAATAGATGATTACTAGAAAAATAAAGCAACAAATATAAATATTTAAACAATTAACTAGTTATACTCATCATATAATCAACATACATATTTATTTATATTATATGCATATTAAAGATTAACTCACTCACCCAGAAAATATAGAAGTAAAAAGAATATTAGATGAAAAACCTGAAATCTTATTGAGGATCGTTAGAAGTACCACAATGAATATACATAATATACTAAAAAAAACTCAATACAAATAAAATACTCCGATGCATAAAAGAAAAATGGGTTTAGTCTCCTAAGTTTAGGGTCTAAAATGATATTTTTTTAGAAATTAGGGACCAAAACATAATTTTACCAGAATTGGATGACCAAATTGTAAATGCCAGAAATACATAAATATATAGAAATTTCACCCATAATCAATTCTCAATTGTGTCAAGAATCTCAATTTAATTTCCAGGAACCAAATTGTATTTTTTTTAAAGTTTAGGGACTAAATTGTAAATCTCTAAAATAAAAGGACTAAACTAAAAATTATACAAATCAATTATCAAACTGAGATTCATCATCCTTAAACTCATAGGAATACTACCCAGAATTTCAAAATACATTTCAGGGGTCAAACTATAATTTTTCAAAGTTTAGGAATTAAATTGTAATTTTCATAAATCAATGACCAAAATAAAATTTTATCGTCTTTTTCGACCTCTAGACTACTTTGTTCAGATTTTTCAGCAAAGTTGAAACAAATTTCTTAACCCATAATAAATCAATTCACAAATATTTATTTCTAACAACACATTTAAAATCAATCACTTAATCTTAAACCCATAATAATCATGAATCAACCTTAACAACATAAACTTCAACTCTTTATAAACCCTAATCTCTTTATTAATTCTTCCATAAACAAACCATAATCGAAACTAATATGAGAGGGAAAACCAATTATTTATTACTTCCACTTTTTAAACCTAAAAGTCAAGATCAAAAACTGAAATTTTTAGTCTGATACGGGAGGATCACGACAGCTACAGTAGAAATTGAAAGAAAGAAAAATATTTTTCTTACAACTTTTTTTTATGTACTTAGGTTAATTTAAGTTGAGTTTGGGCTAGTTTTGAGCTTGAATTTGGACAAAAACAATTTGGGCATTATAATTTTCTTGATGATCTGGGATATGGACTTTTAAGCAAAAACACTGGCTTTTTTCCTAGGTTTTACATTGAAACAAATTAGCCAAACGGTAGCATACTGGTCTTCGACTCATAACAGGACTATATAGGAAGCCATAATAACAGAGAAGGAAAAAAATAAGAGTGCGAGAGGAAGTTACGATGCTTGCTTACCACATTGATTGCAGCTTACTAGAAATATATAGGTGACAAGATTATCTTTGCAGGTGACAAAACCAGCAAAAGATCGACAGAAAATGTGAGACTCGAGTTCGAGACCTAATTCTTGAACTTTGCCGAAGCACCATTGAGCTACAAGCTTGTTGGTAAGGTGGTTGAAGTCATTGGATGTGTACTTTTAACCAAAACCATCAACAATCTTCCTGTCTAATTCTCTCGTCAATATGTCTTGTGTGCAGAAGAGAGGAACTTTGACCTTGATTGTCATAATTTCCAATTGTTTTTCTTTGTGTCGAATCTCGATGTGCTAGAGCTAGACGGTAGATGTGTTTTTTCCTGACCATTGATTTCTGCTCTTTAAATGTTTAATTTTTCCCTTTGCAGAACATGTACATGCCTGGCTATTCGTGGCTGTCCTTTGGATTGGATTGCTCCTGATATGGTTGAATCTCGTGTTGAGAGTTATCAAGCACACGGACCAGGACTAAATCTACAATTCATGAGGCAATATCCTTAACTAAAGGTTAAGTTGCATCAAGACTAACACGAAAAGATGTAATTAAAGCTTCAGATCTTAGATAATCCAAAAGACTAATAAGTTCATGTACAGAAATTAAACAAAGAGGAGTTATCTTAAAACTAGAATAGTGAAATGAGATGAGCCATATGGGATCTGTTTGTTTGTTTCCTCATTCAAGGATGGAAAGGTGAATATTTACTTGATAGCAGTTTGTTTTGAGAAGAATTAATTAACATATGATTATTTATAATATTAATAAAAAGCTATGATATGATATGAGGATCTCTATATGTCTTCCAAAGATGCTCAAAGACAAGATCTAACAATGATTGAAAGCAAAAACATATCGAATATATATACAATATCAACATGCATTCTCTTGTTAAATTTAGCGCCGGAGCCTCTTTTTGACTGGTCTTGCATGCTACTTTGCCTTTGAGATGTATTTATACCTACAGTGCCCCACAATAAGCCTAGTCTCTCTCTGTGTGCCCATTATCATACGAGAATGATGATTGAAGGATCCAAGACTAGTGTTCTTGATCAGGTATAGCTGCAGTTAGGAGAGAGTGAAAGGTAGATGATTCTACGATAAAGCTTTTTCTTTGTCGGAGTTCAATTATACACTTATTATTGGAGTTTCAGATCCGAGAATTCCCTTACTTTCATGTAAAAATTCTCTTGTATTTAAAAGAAGGAGCTTTGTGAAGATGGCGACCTCATATAAGAACAGCCATTCTTCTAGCTAGCTGGCTGGCTGGCTGGCTTTCTTTTTCCAAAGACTGCAAAAGTGCAGTGTGGAAACTTTGTCTCCATGCCATTCTTTTTCGGCAAAGGCCTCCACTCTCTCCCTCAAAATCAAAAGTTTGAGGTGTGGAAACTGAGACACTACTATCGCAATGAAAGATAAAAGACGTGATCGGAGTAATGCCTTTGAAAAGAGTGCATTTTGAATACTTTATGCCCTAACGACCCCTAAAAAGAATACAACTAGCTAGTGGGTTCCTGCTTTTGGTATTTCCTTTTCCCATTCCTTTTTATCAGCTGTAATTAATGATTTTCAGTTCTTGCTCTAAGATTTAATCAGGATAACGGCTAGTACAATTATTCATCTCGCAAAATAAAAGAACCTTTTGGCCATTATTTTGTGTCAATGATATAGGTTTTCACAGTACAACAACCTAATTAGATGTTCAAACTTGAAGTAACAAAGCATGAAATCAATTAAGACCATGCATCCCTGCCCGACCTCATCATATCATGAAACATGTATAAGACAAGCTAGTAACAACCTTGTGATTAGTAATACAACGATCAAGACCTAAACGCTGTTGAACTTTATAGTTCTTACTGCTGTTGATTACCGATACATAGCTTGCGACCCTGAAGAATATCACGTACTCTTGTTAAAAAATCATCAATATTTAATTAGATTTGTGCTTAAATGGGTATCTAGCTAGATGCTGCAAATGGCAAAGGATTCTGCTACTAAACCAAGCAACAGCTGCTGGTTTGAATTGCGGCAGCCACTGAAGTGGACTAGAGGCGAGCACGGAAAACATTCGGAACACGTTTGACTAAGTTTGAGCTGATCATCATCTGACTATATATTTTGTCTAAGAGAATGTTTTCTGCGTGTCGGATAAACATGAATAACAGTAGATTAAGGGTGCATGTCCAAGAAGACGAAAAAGTCGGGTAGAACATGAAAGAAAAAGAGTCATCTCCCCAGGAAGAGAACAGACCAAAAAATCAACATTTTCTGAAAGATGTCTGTTATAGTTGTCAAAAGTCTTCTAGGGCATGATATATTGTTAAATACTGTAAGTGCGCATAAATGACAGGTGCAACAAAAACATGTCTAAATATGTTTCTTCAAAGAATTACAAAGATTCAAAAGAAAAAGGATGAGGATTTATGATGTGTATGAAGCCTATAGGTATTGGTCATAGATGTACAGGACAATGTCCCGGCAAGCCACACAAGTTTTTCATGGAATTCGATACCATCCCAGAACTAAGACTCCTTGGTTAAAAACTTCAATAATTCATGGAATTTGCTATCATCCATTCCTATGACTTCTTTCTCAAGTCTTTTAATCATTTATCCTTAATGGGAACAGAGCTCGAGGCCATTTCTTCAAGTGACAAATGCTACCCATTAATACCATCAACTTAGTGGAGCAGCCCTTATAAATTTATGGGGCCGCTGGTGGATTAGGATTGGTGTCAACTGGGTTATTATCATAATGCTGTGAAGTTTACTAAACTTTTAGAATAAACACTTAGTGCAAGAGATAATATAAAATTTTTATCATCATTTTGTTAGGTATTCTTTCTTTTCCTTTCTTCTTTTGTGCTGCTCAAGTTAGAACATGACAGTTGGGGATGAGTAAAGCAGGTATCACATTTAGCAGATAAGCCATTGCTTTCTTCATTTGATCTTGTGTTTTAGAGCATACAAAAGAACCGGATATAAAGCCTTGGTTTACTACTTTTTGTGGTTTCGTTGTAAAGAGCAGTACTCATGCTAAGATCCTCAGTGAAGGTACAAAGAGCCTTATCATTTGTTAGTCCTTCGGTTTCTTATGAGTAGAGGAAGGTATAAAACTTTATGAAAGATGAAGCTTATTCCTCTTTTTGTTTACAAAATGATACAAATCTTTAATTTATATGAACAACAAGCGGCAAAATTAATCTAAACCTATCCCTCCTCTTTTAGTGCTTATACCACCTGATGGCAGATAGGGTGGCTTGGACCACTCATTTCAAGCTAGTTACTAGTTGCTACATATAGCACGAGAGATATTTAGCAGAATAAACTCATGGATGAATATTTTGAATGGCGGGGAGCTGGCGAGGTCCCATATCTGTACTTCAGGTATAACATATTAATTAATCACTAGCATGCATATATATATATATATATATATATAGCTAATGTACCTGCAAATTCTTCAAACATGTTCCCCCTTATGTTATGGCTCCTATTTTAAAAGTCATATAAAGATGATCTTCCTTTTTGTGATTCTAAAGTGGAAACTTCTTTTTGGTCTAACGATTTAGATGCTTCTTGTTTCTTCTTGTTTTTATGCTGATCCTCTTTTTGGTTGCTGATCAATTAATGCCCTCCTCATATATACTTTTCAAAGGCTATAATGTTAGGTCTTAATACATATAAACCAACCAAACAAATAGTAATGATGTGAACACTTGCCCACTAATGAAAAAGCTCAGTGTTCACCTTTTATAATTCGTTTTGGAGGATTTTCTCTCAATGGTTTCCCTTTCAGAGTGGCCAATCTTTTGCATGACCATTGAAGTTATGATTCTCTGAACTTTTGGTTTTCAACAATTTCAATACTGGCCAAGTCGCCTACAGCAAGATGGATCTTAATCACCATGTTTATATATCATTGTTGCAATTTAAAGTGTAGTATGGCAACTTGGGATGACCTTTTGCATGTAAGATTGTCTAACTTGGAAAAAAAAAAAAAAAACTTAGAGAAAAACTATGATTAAAAATGCAGTAATCTATTACATGTTACAGCAAGTTAAGAAAGAAAAACAGATAAATTTACAGCAGAGCCTTACTTAGCGAAGTGCCTAAATCCTGTCAGCTCCCACCTCCATATAAGATCAGAAAAGAAATTTTCTTTTTTCCCCCTTGTTAGTTTAATTTCTCTCCCCACATAAATTCACAAAAAAAAAAAAAAAAAAAAAACAAAAAAGAAGGAAAGAAAGGAAGAAAGTCCTTCAATATAGAAATCCAACAGATTACCCCCTCCTATCTCATCAACTCTTGAATTTTGAAAATAACCTCTCTATCCACAGATTCTAAGATCCCATTTTCTGCAAGTGAATATTCATCTCCATTATCACCTTCAAAGGAAATATTTAAGTCAAGTGAAAGAACAGGACTTTTATCCTCCATGCCACCCTCATCTTCCTTGTCTCCATGGTCACTGGTTTTTTGCCTTCTTGGAGGTGAACATGCTCTGGACACTGAACTGAAGCTTTCACAACTGAAAACAATAATGGCATCTTTAAGAGGAACTTTTTCACCATCAGGAAGTGTTACACTTCCATTTTCAATTGCTTGTTTGATACCCTTTTGAGAACAGTTATCAACTCCATCCACATCTTCCATGAAGAACACACGATGAGGGTTCTCATTCAATGCCAGGCCAAGTCTCTCAAGATAGCTGCAACCCAATTCATCTCTTGCTCTCTTGTTTTTGGATTCTTCGCTAGGATCAGCTCTTGATGATGAGAAATTGCTTAAACCGATTGAGACAAAGTTGCTTTGAGAGCCAAAAACTAGTCTAGCTAGCTCCCTTGCAATCTTCTCTTTGCCTTCAAAATCAACACCTAAGAAAAACAGCCATGTTTCTGCTTTGTTTTCTATGTGATTCAACTTCCCCTTCCTTTTCCTCATTCCAGATCTGCACTCAAGGATGGTGGTTGCAATTTCAGGAATGATATCCTTTTGCCATGGAACCTTTTTCTCCAAGCCACTACGTAGATTCTTCAGGTTGTAGTCATTGAACTCTTTAAAGCTTTGAACACCTTCCATATCATCCATTGCCTCACTTGAAGAAGCTGAATTTGGGCTAGAGTTAGGATTTGACAGAAGGTCAGGTTTAGGACCATTTCTCAGACTGCTTTCATAACCTTCATTGCTGCATTCTGAAATCCAAATCTGGTTCTCTTTCTCAAGCTGTTTATGTTCAAAAATCACTGGCCAACTTAGATGTGTCTGCTGTGAGTCGGTGTTGCGTTCATGCGAGGAGACTGAATTCGGCGAAGGAGGTGACGAAGCAAATTTGATGGTTTTCTCAGGATAGTAGGGCTGTTTGTGGACTGAACCAAAAAGCAAGCTCCCTTTATTGCTTAGATATTCCTGCTGAAGAAGTTACAATTGCAAGGAGTGTTAATGTTTCTATCAAGCATCGAAGCCAAGATCTATAACAAACTTTGAAGTTCAGGTAAAATAAGCACCTTATCATTGGTGGTGTTTCTTTCAGTCTCTTCCTTGCATTGCTGGAGCCATAAGGGCAAGCTTGAGCTGGTGGAAATAGTCATGCCAGTAGTGGATTCCTTGTTTTGGGTCCTACCTGCTAGGCTTTGAGATTCTCTATTGAATTTGACAGAGTTATCTGTCCAGCATGTTGAGTGGTTATCTACTCCACATTCAAGCAGTGGCCAACTGGACCCATTCATAGATACCTTGCTTCTGGACTGATGAGATTGTGAATCACTGAAAGAAAGTAAAGAACAAAAAAGTTAATACTGGTGACAGGCATGTCGAGGAAAAAGGATAGGCAAGTGAACTTGAAATAGCACTTGTATTAAAATGTAAGGACTTGCCTATCAAGTTTGAGACTTAAGCTGAGGCTCCCAATTGGAATTGTTACAGGATAAAGCTCCCACATAGTCTCTAGAGAAGGGTGGCCTGCTTTACACTTCATGTAAGTTTGGAAAGTTGCAATCCCCATAAGCCACAACCTTCCCGTTTCACTGAATTCATGAACTAATCTTCTGATCTCCAGGATTATGTGATCTACAGTGCAGTAGTAGGTTCTCCTTTGCTCACCATAACTTGACCAAAAATCAGAAATCCATTTTAGATCACCCAAATATAAAACCACCCCATTACTCATATGACTTTTCACAATGCACCTAAGCTCCACAAGCTTCTGTTCAAGCTTCTCTTTGGAAAGACTTCTTAAAGATAAGAGAGGAAGGCTCATGAACCTCACAGACCTCAAATCCCCAGAAGCCTCTCCTCTCTCGACCTCGTCCATCACTCCCCTAACTACACTCTCAGCAGTAGCCAGACACTCTCCTGTTATGACAGTGTTTCTCTTTTTTCTCACCAATGCGTTCAAGACACTCATTACATCATCATTCCTTACTTGATCTAATGGCTTTCCATGTATGATTCCAAACTGACTAAGAGGTAAAGGCTGAGACACGCTAGCACTAAGAACTTGAGGTTTGGTGATTTCTTTAGACTGGCTACTAACAGTAACAGAACTTTGAGGACAGATCTCCAAAGAAACAGCTTGTTCTACTTTGTTTTTCACTTGAGTACTAGAAAAACCAGCCTCCCTCATGACTCTACTGACACTAGGATCATCTAGGATAGAGATTATGAGTTGTTCTATCTCAATTTTCAAGGCTAAAATGGGCTGTTGCTGGTTTTCGATGGAGCCTCGCCGTTGGTGAGCCTGGGCACGCTTAAAGGCTGCAACCAAGGCATTGGACAGGGAAGGGTAGGAAGAGTGAGGCCCTAAAAAGGCACTAGAAGTAGATGCAGGAAGGCGATTAAGTGCCACATTGAAGCAAAGCTCCAGAGCCTTGCATTGAAGAGGATGAGAGTGGACTTGAAGGCAAGCCTTTCTGAGAAGACCAGTAGAGGAAGCAAGCATAGTACTTGCTACATGAAGAGGAGTGACTTGAGCATGGCCTCGCCGCCTAGCAAGACTAACTGCTTGTTTGACTAAACTTACAGCCTCAGGTGCAAGAGTCTGCTGTACACTGCAAATTCCTGCTCTCATCTTTCTGCAGTTTTAAATGTTCACTCACTTGTGTAATGATACAAAATCTCAAGGGTATCTAGCTAGGTGAAGGAAAACTAGATGATCACTTAGAGAGGTTTTGGCTGCATGTGTGGATACTGGATAGCTAGAGAAGTAGAAGCAAGGAGTTGTTTCGGTACTAAACTATAAGACAAGCTACTAATTAATATGAGAAAGCAGCTAGCGATCTTGCTGGTTTATATTGAAGAGGTGTATGTGTAGATATTTATGTGATATGGGATTGTGCTTTACTTGCTAGTGAGGCAAATTCTAGTCTTTGTATGTGAAAGTGGTTTGCATGTGATATCCGACTCTCTCTTTCTCTCATCATATAAAGGTTAGTGGATAAATAGAAAATAAATAAAGTTGGTGTCTCTATATTGTGGGAGGAGTTATAAATTACGCAAACATCTTGCAAAGCACTAAGCTTTAAGGGCTATGAATGGAATAATCACTCCGTTGATGACATATAAAATGACTGATGAGTTATGTACTAGCAGCTTCACAATAAGCTCAAAAGTAGATTATGAAAAAAAGAAAAGAGAAAAAGAGAAAGGGCAAAGAAAAGGAAGGGCAAATCCACCGATACCAAGGAGGTGAGGAAAAGAAGAGAGGACTGCCTGTCTGTTTGAAGAAGGGAATTGGGAACTGGGAACTGGGAACTGGGTTAGCAGTGCTTTACTCTGCTCTATTCTAAAAGAAGAGGAATAATAATGCCTTTGATGATTTGAGTTATGGATGCCACCAACTTTAGAAAAAATCAAAGCAAAACAACAGCAGATTGCATGAAATCTATGTCAAAGACATTCTTTCCCTCGATCCGCTCCTCTCCTCCTTGCCCATAAAGTTGGCTTTGAGGACCTTTATTTCAAATCAAGTTTTCTTCATATTTTCTTGCCATCAAGTTCATAACATATGCTGTGCATTGAGTGTTTTTTCTTTCGTCTTGGAATCCATCTTGATCATTATTGTGCCTAACTAATTATTGGGTAGATAGATTCCTATTCGCTTAGCCCATGACCCTATAGTAGCCATTTTCAACTCAATAATTAGCTAATCTCTTACATCTTCTTCTCTGGATGGACTGTAAAGTACTGTTGTTACAGTCTCATGCTTATATTACAGAACAGTCATGGATACTTGTTTGGAATCCTACCTCTCTCTCTCACAACAATGGACGGGTTATCAGTCATCAAAAAATCCCACCCTTTTGCCACAAGAATATTCATCATATCGCGGTGTCACCTTGCACTTCTCTTGATCATCGTTATAAAGCTTCGCCTGATCAGGTTAACCTGTAATTCATCGATTTCATTTTGTATGAATAACACCGTTTCAGAAACCTTTACTGGAGAGGACTGGACAGGGTAATTGTAAGTTGTAATGAGCGAAAACGGAAGAATGGTCAAGGGACTCAAGATGCAAACTAAACGACACGTCTGTCCACATGTGAAACTATGTCAGGATGAAACCAAGCGACAAGTCGGATAACAACCCCAACAACCGTCGTGCAAAACTATCAATGACTTGTCGTCTGAACCAAGACTACACTTGTCCGTGTCCGTGTGAAATTAAACGACAAACGGTCAATGAGTCAAACAACCGGGTGACAGTTGGGGGGGGGGGGCGTTAAAAAGAAAGGAAAGTTCAGTTTACCTAAACTTAAAATCATTCTCAGAGACCTCCCTGATGCTCCTATTTATCGCAATCTAAACAATTAAGGGAAATGGTTTAGGAAGTTAACCGACAGGTATTTGCACAGTCAAGGGAATTTGGAAGAATTCCTGCGTATTTCAAGAAACATTATATTAAATCATCCTAAAATAGTAATGAGTTTAGAGCGATGGAAGAGGAAATTAATTTATTAGCATAATAAATCGATAGGCCTCATAATTCAATAATTCTGATGAATCCATTTCGTGTTTTATATTCCAATATTGTATAAAATATGTGTATGTGTATTCCATTCTACATATACCGAAATAAAAATGAAATGAGAGAATTTTAAACACAACTTTAAGTTTAGGGACTAATCTAAGAAAAAATTAATCTAAGAGGGATAAAAAACAATAATTTACAGCTAATAAATGGTATTTGACACAAGTCACAAGCCCATCTCGGTATCTTGCCTCTCTCCGTTTCACAGATTTCAAAACCATAGCTACTGAGCTTCAGGTACTTATTAATCTCTTCAACGTCTATGCCTTCCTCTCGCTTAAAACAGTCTTTTTACTGAATTTTGTTTGGACTCACAGTTACTAAAATGGGTTTGAACTCTTGGGTTGAATTAGTGTCAATGTTTGTTTCCTTTTATTATTTGTCTAATGAATTTGTTTCTACATTCAATTTTGCTATTGTGGCTGTGTTATTATACCCGCTTTCTGCGTTAAATGCTTACAAATTATTGCTAATGTGGGCTTAAACAGTATGAGATATTAAGCTATATATTATTAGTTCATGAACATGTATGAATTAGTGATGTGCATCTGCCTAAAATGCATGCTGTTAAGTATATTTGCTCAAGAGTGATGTTTTTGAATGCTAATTTGTTATTATCTTCACTTGTACGATTTTTATTTGTGTAGTTCTTGTGTTACTGTTCGGAAAGATGGGGTTTGCTTATAATGTAGTGCTCTTTTGATTGCTTGTGCAAGTTTTTGTCTTATGGAACTGACAGGAATATTGAAGAGTGGAAAATGAATTGACTGGGTGCTGCTAGAGGCAGTGGCACCAGCATGATTCTACCTCTGATGTCCAAGGGATCAAATTTCAGAAGTGATGGAGATGTGGGATGCGAAATACTGGGTATCAGCAGTAAAGTGAATTAGTATGAGCAGTTTGGCTGCTCACTTGAGAATGTGGTGGATAAACCACCAAAGGGATTTTAATTCTGAGGAGATATGGTTGCATTGGGGGAATCCATCAGTCCCAGTTAGATGTTAGCTAAGGATTCCCTTAACGCAACAATATCTTTATCAAAATTTAAGAAGACTCTGAGTAAGTGCCAAGGAACTTTGCATTAAAGGACAGTGATCTCTGCACTTGTTGTTGGATGTGGAACTTGATGATTCAATGAGGTGCTTCCTTAAAGTGATTTCCCATGCTGATTAGTGATTGGTGTTAAGGAGAGCGTATTTATGTTGCATAATTTTTTCAGTTAGGGTGTCAATTTAGATTCTTTTTCTCAGAATACTTGTTTATTTTATAATCTGTACAAGGTTTTGAACTCTATGTGTGTATGGCTGGATTCAACTTCATTATTTGTTCTTGGGATTTTTTATCTTCCTGGTAGATAGATTCCAGATTGTTGCCCTCTTGACATATTTTTGAACTAGTCTTGTTAGTACTTCAACATTACATAGTTTCTGTCCTTATCTTTCGTATATATCACATCTGAAAATGTTGGGATTGATTAACTTTGAATGTGCCTTTATCTCTCTTAACTATTTTTATTCCATTCTTTTCAGGACCTCTACCACTTTTTAGTTATAATAAAGTAGGCACAGAACTTTGCATGTATCGGAGATTCAGAATACCATAGATGAGATACAACTTATTCTTGGCTTGTTTTTAAGATGGTCTGAACTCTGAAGTTGCTTTTACTTATTTAGGAATTTGGTGTTTCATTGTATTGAAGACATAAAAAGTTATATGAAGCCTTGCATCACAGGGAATTTGTAAAGGGAAATCTGAAATCTGTAGTTCTGACAATCACAGGAATGAAGGTAAATTGCAGATCAGCCAGGAGTCAAGTTTTCAGGGACAGAGGATATAGTTATTGCCATATTGATATGTTGAGGTTTCTATCCTTAGAGGTCAATCATATAGTTGGTGATCATTAATGACTATGAACACTGGTGGGAGGGAGGAATTTGGAGTGGTTTGCCATGCAAAAAATGCAAAATGATATTTGATTTAATTGAATATCAGTAGAATCAGCAGATCTGGGGATGCTTACATGGGCTTTAGCTTTGCAAGTTCGTCCGTTTTTGGAATGAACCCGAGTCTAATATTTCCTTCTTTTGATATTCATTTTTTATTAGATGCTGTCATGGAACTTGCTTGAAGCAGACTCTAGTAGTTCAGCAGTTCTTACCGAAGTGCAGCAATTAAGTAGTGGCTTCTTCTACTTTGTATAAATTAAATCTCCTTTTTTCTGTGCCACAACTTTCGGTGTTTTCAAGTGAGATTTTTGGGGTCATGCCATAAATCTGAACTCGAGCAGAGTAGTAGAATTCATAATTGTCTTGAAAGTTCTTGATTCAATAATATACAAGGAATGGTCTCCAAATCTTTTCAGATTTGTTTATCCCATTTGAAAACTTTCCACAGATTTCTCGAACTCTTTGCTTAACACTTCTTTTTCTTTATTTGCATCTTGACCTTTCCCATCGAGGCTTGCTATACATATCTTTTACTCTGGGGGTTCTTGTTTTTATTGCAAGGGATTCTGGTTTGTTGAAACAACAGCGGGAAAATTTTCTTCTTGTGGAGAATGTAACCCAGTTCTGGCTCTCTGGCTCGGTGTCTCCAGTCTAATATTAACCTAGGATTTCGGGGTTTCTTTTTTCTTACAATGGATTCTGTTTTATTGAAACAACGAAGTGGAAAATTTTCTTCTTTTTGAGAATGTAACCATTTCTGGTTCTGCCCTGATGGTAACCCAAGATTTGCAGATTACATTTGCCATGAGATGATGTAGGTAAATCTCACAGTTTCCCTTGCAATAGTGGAAGGGGAAACCACGGGATGTATCTGACTATTCTCTTACAAGGGCCCAACTTTTTTATCTGAAGTTATTTCTATTTGTATCTATTTCCATGACAAGTCCTTGTTTCTTTTATTTTCTTTTCTGATGAATAAAAAAAATGGAGCGACTGTAACGCGTGCCATTCACCTCCTTCTCTATCTCTAGAGTCAAGAAGATGCATAATGGATATGATTCGATATTTTCTTTAAAACCAGTATTCTGCTTTTTGTTTCACGTACTGTCCATACCATGGGTTAAATCTGGTTGATGATCTCAAAGCATTGCATATAGGTTTAGCTACTGAGTTCTGGGGAAGATGAAGAGGTGACATTCGTAATGCAGTTTTGCGGTGCATGGAGCTGAGTTTTGTTTCACTTGGGCACAAAATGGGATGTTAAATAATCCATCAATGGCAGGTGCACTATTGTGGGGAAGATGGCTTCCTTTTCAAGTAAAAGAAAGATACTAAGAACTCCCATCTGCTTTATATTTCCATACAACACTGTTCCACAACATGGCATGCCATTTTCCAAGCTTGCTGAAACTGTGTAATGGCATGTGGAGCTGAGTTAATTAATGCTAGAAAGTATAGGATAGGAACACTGGATGTCAGTGCCATTTTCATAGACTGATGTCTTGATTTATGGTCTGTTGGACACGCCAATTTAGGTGGCTTCTTTTAAGAGGACAGTCCAGAGGATGAGCTGCTTCTGCAGCAGAACATCTCTGGAGGAAGATCATTCTAGTGCATAACGTCAGTATTAAACGTTAGATTAGTCATCTAGATTATGTTATCATTGGTTCATTTGCAACAATAATCTCACATTCTTCCAACGACTCTCTTTGGACCTACCTGGAGACTCACAGACACAGAACAAGATCGCAGAACCTTCATATTCTAATATTTCTTGGCATTTCCAAGAAGGGGAGAGATTTCATAGTCATCGTAGTAATATAAACAAAAAGAAACTCTGTATCTCATTTTTGCTTTTCGTTAATCCTACTAATATACACAGAACTGATATAAGGAAGCTAAGACTATACCATCTGTTATTCCTCATCAATCTCATTATGTCCTTCCAATGAACATAAAGGGGATGAAGGAGAAAATGAAGAAACAACAGAAGAAAAGGAAGTGGAATCAGAACAAGAAGCAGCTGCAATCCCAACAAGTAGATCCACGAATGCCCCAACTATATAGCCATGATTCTTTTTCCCATTGACCTTCAAGTACCACCCCAACAACTCCTCTAAACAATCCCAATCTTTAAGTCCATGAGACTCCACCATCTCCTCCATTGACCTTCTAAAATCAACATATGGATCCTCTGACTCCATTGCTAGAACCACACTTTCTTTGAATGGAAACCCTCCTGTTTTTGCCTCTTCTAGTATTGAGTTTGTTTCCCCAGGCTCAAAAAACAACCTTTCTGATCTCACCCCACGTACAACAACCTCCAACGACTCCCCATCAAAACCCTCCGACTCAGTTGAGAAACTTGTAGTTTCTGATGAGTTTGTGAACCATGACTCTGGCTTCTCAACCCTTTCAGAAGGATCAAAGAAAACTGAGTTTACAGTCTTGATCACATCATCTCCACCCCTGAAAGAAAGAGTCTTGGGGTGCTTGCATGAAGGCCATTTTTGCCATGGTTGCTTTGTTTCTTTGATCTTGAACAGTGTAGGGATCTTCATTTTTCTTGATCTCAAACACTAGCAAGAGAAAGCTTGAATGTTTTTATCAGGCTTGTGAATGTCTGTTGCTTTTTGGTTTGCTATTAATGTGATCAGAGGAAGTTGTGAGGGTAATATTTAAAGAAGAGGCGAGGAGGAGTAGGGGGGGTTGGAAGGAAATGGGGCTGGTAGGGCCTGTCATGAGTGTATTAAATTTTAGGTTCTATAATTGAATATGATATTAAATGCCTCCTCAAAGCAACTGAACATAGAACAGCTTTTGTCAGTATGAATTTTATAATGTTGATCTAATATTTTATGCTCACAAGCTGCTAGTTCATGGAGCTCCCTTGGCCTTGATCAGTTGATTTTCCTGTGCCCTAAAGTTTTCCTATCCCTTTCACAACACATCTCTTCCAAGTTACTGCAATTTCTCTGTCAAAACTACTGCATGCAAAGATGTGTGAACATGGCGCCTGCTTAGATTCAAGTGAGTGTTCTTGGATTCCCTTAAACAGTCAAGCTGGATTGAATAAAAAAATACTTAAATGAGAAACCTAATTGAGCATGCTGTGTTTCGTAATTGTGGAAGTGAGCTCTGCTGTTCTCTAGTTTTGGACCACATGATGATATCATATATTATACAAAAAAAACGTCTAGAAAACGCTGTTTTGATTATTAAAGTAATTGAAAGAGACACGTACATTAGGAAATTTAAGAACTTCATGAGGAAATTGAAAAAATAAATCATAGGATAGGAGGCAAAATTCATGTGACTCTTTTCAAGGAAGAACGGATGGATGACGCACACTTGACCTTGCCGATGGATTTATGAGGCGAGGCCTGTGAGATTAAAAAGATAGAATCCATATCATCCGTATTATATTCCTTCCAAGAAAATATCATGTTACGGGTTGGAAATGTAAATCGATATAGTTTAACCTTAAAAGAAATTATAAAAAATTATAAAAACATTGGTTAAAGAATTTTAAAAAAAAATCATTAAATTTTTTTTATTGAATTTTATCATATTAACAAGTCAATTTCACTCTTTATTTTTTATAAAATTTATAGGTTTTAATTCAATCCGGTCTTGAATTTACCTGAAATATCGGTTCAGGTATGTTGTTTATTGAAATAATAGTACTATATTTTTTTTATTTTATTTCTTTAGATTTTGTGTGTTTGTTTTAGAGGTGGAGGTTGAGTTTTGGGTATGAACCCACCAAAAAAAAATTAAATTTTATAATTAAATTTTATGTACGATTAACCTCAAACAACAAAAACTAAAATAAATACCCATCTGTCTGTTAATTAATGGCTCTGAAAACATATTAAAAAAAGAATCTTTTTTTTTTAACAAATGGGTCACTTTGTGTAATTCTTCATGGTTACACTTCTATAAAATTGTACAGAAATGTCAAAAAAAAAAATCAGAATGACCTCACAAACCAGGATGTGAAATTTGGGCTGTCCTTTCAATAACTTGAAAATTGAATAGGGTACAGTCGACCAGAACTAAATTGGCTTGCTATTTGGGGCCGTTTTGGAGGCACCATACTTCTATGTTATATATATATATATATATATATATATATATATATATATATATCGTTAAAAAATTTGACATTATTTTCATGATGGTGTGGGGCTTTGAACGCTGTCATGCTGCCACTATCAGTTTATCCATCGGAGAAGATCGATCCGATCCACTGAGTTGACTCCGACCATCATATCTTAGAGCTAACCTTTGTACGTCCCATGCATGAATAATAATACATCGTATAGCACAGCAGCATAAGAGATGTTTGTTGTTCTGTGCTCGTACCAACATTCTTACACAGTCCCATGTGAATGGGGCCCTAATTCCTGGCTCCTCTGCTACAAAAACCTCATGGCCCTCACCAATGGGGTCCCTTGATTGTTAGCTAATCAAGATCTTGCGAGGAAAAATCGCCGAGAAGGCCAAAAAGATTGGTGGAGGGAGCTTCGTATGATCATGGCCAATAATTAATACATATGACTAATAGGTAAGATCATTAACCATTTTTACGTTCTGAGAGCTTGTTGGCTCGAAGGATATGTTTCCGAGTTATGGACATCGAACCCATGTTGTCTTCCTCGGTACTGCAAGCTAAAAGACCACCTTGGGAATTTTCAATCACAAGGAATTTGCTACCTGTAAACAAAGTTTTTAAATCTAACGTGTATATGATCCAGTCTGGTTTAAGCTCGGATTAAGATCTAAACAAGTTAATTTGAACATTTAAAATTTAAATTGAATTTGATCAGATCATAAGTTTAATTAGATAAACTCTTTTATTTTATTTTTGTAAACCTAGTTTGGAGTAGGGTTAGATGAACTCTCTCATCTTATTTTTGTAAACCTAGTTTGGAGTAGGGTTTAAAACCTAAGTTTGGCAGGTTATTAAGTTCACTAGCTAGGAAGTTTCCCTTTGATTTCCATAATTTAACAAATAACCACCGTGACGTTTCACTCTTTTTCTTCTTCTTTTTAATAGTTTGCTAGTGATTTCGAAGTGTAAAGTTTCGAATTTAGGGCATCCCATCGTTTGAAGGGGAGGGTGGGCTCCATGCATGTACTGTGAATTGTAACCATCATAAAAGCAGGTGTGATTTTTCACGGGAAGAGAAAAAAATCCTAAAATATATTATCATTTTGTGTTAATAATTAAGGTAATGTTTCGAAACACTCTTGTTGAAAGGACCGTGAAATTAAGTTATATGATATATTTTAGTAGTTTTCAAAGATGTGTTGATTAAATATCATTAATTAATCAATAACTTGTTATTTTTATTTACTTATTTTCAAGATGATCAGAAAATAACTAATGGTATATAATTAGTTATTATTTAGGTCTACTTTTATATAAAAAGATAGCTACAAGTAGAAGAAAAAATAAATCAATAACCCATGTTCAACTTAGATTTTTATAGGATTAACCCATATCAGTTTTCTACAACTTAGATTTTTATAGGATTAACCCATATCAGTTTTCTACAAAACTTGGTTCGGGTAGAACCCCAAATCAACTGGGTTTCGGGACCACCATCAGGCTGGCCCGGTTTCTTAAGGATTAATTGCTCTAATCTTTTGCTCGTGCGATTTGAGTGATTATCTTGTGTTGGAATCATCAGTGGATAATTGTGTTCCAAATTATTGTGAGTTAACGAAGAAGAAGAGTTGTAAATGAAGTGGTTGGTCTCCTATCTACCAATTCATTATTGGCTGAATTGCACATGCTACCTACGTTGTTGACCCTCTGTTCCATCGTCGTTTTTAAAGTCCTTAAAATGTGTTCAGTTTGATAACTAAGAGGATTATGAAACATAACCACCCATCACCGGCCGGTCCTAGCTATTTTTGAGATGCCATTACTGCACGTCATACATTATAATTAATAAATAATAAATGCATGAAAAGATGAATGTCTAGTTACCCAAACAAAGAAGAAGAATGAGAGTGCTCCTTCTTTACAAAGTAATTACTAAACCTGGCCATGTGATAAGTTGGGTGTGTTAATTAGAGTTTACTCTAAGCGAATCTGAATTAAAATAACATCATTTGAATTTAAAAAATAAAAATAATAATTTTTCATCAAATTATGAGTTGATTTATCGGGTTAATAGATTAAATTGGGTAAACTCTACGAAAACAAATTTAACTATATTATTTATATTTAAGAATATTGTTGCTTTCATTTTATGAAAAATCTTATTTATGGCATGAATGAACCTTATATATTATTGAATTCTCAAGATTAGTTCGTGAAACTTGTATCACAAAAGGGCTTGCTATGAGATGAATGGGTCTTATTATAATATTTTGTTCTCAAGATTAGGTGGTGAGGCTTAGGGAAAATCTGGATATATTTTCACAACAGTAATAAAAGCAGAAAATCGATATTAAGGGAACATGGAAGGATCTTGGAACTTTCATTTCAAACCATGATTTTAAGTGTTAAATCACTCTGATTTGATGGGAGAAAGAAAGAAAGAAACAGAGCAGATACCATTGTCGATGGAAGGGGCTTGCAGGATTCCAAGTTATACCAAAATAAATAATAATTAGTTGCCATCAATTCCTAATTGTGATTAGTTTTGTACCTTCAACCTCAAACATCTCAAGATGAATGCACGAAAAAAATGAGGCAATTATAATCAAGGGTTTGCCCTAGAGCCTAGTGGCATTTGACAACCAGGCAGCTCAATGAAAAAGTACGTACATGCAATTTTGTATTCTCAAGTCAATGTTGAAGCACTACATGTTTGCACGATATTATCTATGCACATTAATATATGATAATATATATATAAGGCAAGATTATAAAATGCAACCGGTTTATGACTCAATATGATGACTAGATCACAGGTCAGGTTAAATGATTTAATTTAAATCAAAATAAAATTATTTTAAGTTTTTTATTTAAAAAAATTAAAACAATATTTTTTAAAATTTTTAACCAGATCATTTTTTTTAATTTATTTTTAAATTCAGCCCAGTTAAAGATGAAGTTGACGATTCACCGGGTTGACCTAGTGATCCCGTCCGATTTATCAACACTGGGATCGAGTTTGAATAGTGTTTGATGAGAACCAATGAAGCTGCCGTTATGGAAAGAACATGGAAGAGTCAACAGGGCATTATGGTGGAAGTGCAAGAATCAGCCATGGAGTTTGAGTTGTCTTAGAGGGGACAAGATAAGATCTGGCAAGGATTAATAACGACGCATGTCCATGCATGGAACTCCTTTGAAACTTCATTAACTAAAGTGAGATGCAGAATGATTAATTAGATAATTAACTGGAATTATAAAGCAACAAAACCTTCAAGCGATGCATGTTTTAAAATGGGGCATGCCATGTGGAATATATATATATATATATATATATATATATATATATATATAGCGAACCCAATAATACAGTAATCATTATACGTTGTTATCTTGGCCAGATTCAGTTGTCTTCTGTTTGTGTGCCAAGAACATGAGTGGGAGCATATGTTGACAAGAATGTTCTTAATCTCTTTCCCCTTCTTCATACATCCACTAGTTTAGCACTTGAAAACTAGGTGGGATTTAATTTAAATATGTCAGCAAGCTGGAAATCTCCCCAGGAGACAACAATGAGTAAAAAAAAAAAAAAAACTGGTTAAAGTCAACTTGGTTTTTCTACCGAGTCAATCAAATTCTTTTATTTTTTTATTTTTTTCAACCTCTGTTGGTCGACATCTTGAACTGGCAAGGTATGGATCAACCCATCAGGCTATTTAAGTTTTACAAATATGTTTTACAAACATGTTGAAATGTGTAGAGTAACTTATTTACATGAAGATTTAGATGGAATTTGCTTCCTATATATCCCACTACAAAAACCAGCTCGGAAGCATGGACAGATTCGTAGCCTTCTTGTAGTAAATTAACACTTGGTTGATTTCTTAGGTGGCCTTTGAAGGAACATATCAACCAAAATGGTTATCTTGAATTCTGGGCTGTTGGGATCTACTAAAGACACCATGGCATCAATAAGGCAGTGCGTACAGCCCAGCAAAATGATTGTACCAAGAATTAGGTCATCATCAACAGATGTTAAGAAGGGAGGTACAGAATCATCAAATCCATTTCCACACTGTCTATAGCTACAGAACCTGAGGTGACCATTCATGTTTCAAAACGGCATTCAATGTGGACTGAACTCATTATCACAGTTATCATCTTACATTGTACTGCTCTGTTCCCTGCTAAGTATGATTTTGATTCTTAAGTTGTGTCTAAATTACTGAGACGCTGAACTGTTAAAAGATTTTCAGTTGGAGTCTTAAAACTAAAACTTTTTTCAATTTAGTATCCAGGGTTTTATACATTATTCAACCGAGTTCTATCATCCATATCTATTAGTGTAAGTTTTGTCTAAAGTGTATAGTTATGCAATAAAATGATGTATTCTTGACGAAATTTTGATTTTCTTTTATTTGAAATTGGTGACGATTTTAGATGAGTGACCCAAGTATAGAGTTCTAAACAAATAAGGGATGTAATTGAGAAAATCTTTATCTGTCAACTATATCAAAAGAACAAAGATGGGGGGGGGGGGGGGTAATTTGAGGATTCCATTCGTATCGTCTAATCCCGTTTTATGGTTTTTATATGAACCAAGTGCCCTTGAAATCATTCAGATTGTATTTGACATGAGAATGGAAAAATTTATAAGAGAAATGTTGAGTGAGGAATAGCGAAATAGTGCTATGCACAACTTGTCTTGTGAAAACAAAATTCAAAGGCAAACTGACACTTCCTTGGTTTCTTAGCTGGCCTTTGACAGAACATATCAACAAAAAATGGTTCTCTGCATTTTGGACATTTGGGATGTCCTTCAGACAACATAGATGGAATGAGGCAATGTCAAAACCAATGAAGGTACCTCAATCATGTCACAACTGTCAATTGTGTTCATATCCATCGAAATGCAGGAACGTTGGCTTGATGATGATGAAGAAATTTCAACTTGATTTGATGGTTCATCTTGCGGGTGCAATCCTGGCAGTGAGAGTCTTGGGCAAAAAGCAAGACTTGTATTCTTTTCTTCTTGTGCTATTATTGGAAAGCATCCCTCACTCAGCGGATAGCAATCACGTCAAAAGTTTTAATATCGTATGTCTTCATTGCTCTAATTGTTCGTAACAAGTAATGTTGATGTCTTTCATTATTTAACTTTGGTTTAGTCTCACTGAAAGGAGTCAAAATGAAGTCAGTTTGAAGTTTGATGAACCTTCTGCCTAGTTGAGAATTCTCAACGCCATAAATGCATGAAGCATTATTTTAGCCCTGTGACTAAGAGACGTAGAAAATATTTTGAGATGTATCACATACAGGATGATCAAAGTGATCACGAGTTTTGAAG
This sequence comes from Populus tomentosa, assembly GCA_018804465.1. Taxonomy (NCBI): domain Eukaryota; kingdom Viridiplantae; phylum Streptophyta; class Magnoliopsida; order Malpighiales; family Salicaceae; genus Populus; species Populus tomentosa. Next base: position 762,641 of record CM031983.1, on the reverse strand, counting down.
TTTACTGAAGGATGACCATATGTGAATGGTGCATTTTCAATAGCTTGGTTCACTAATTTGAGTGCCATACAGCTTTTGACTCTGAAACTGGTTTAAACCCATAATCTCTGTTTGAAATCCTTGTTCTCATCATGATCATCGAAGTCATCGTCGCTATCTCCATAATTCACACCAGCCAATAACATGTTATTATCACCACCATTGCTGGGTTCATCATCAATATCTGATTCAATATCTGATTCGTAGTTTGCCTCGGGAGAGTGATGCGCATTCCAATCAGGAGGGAAGGTCTTCTGTAAAGCTTCCGTTAGCTCTCCTCCTGTTCCTTCGATCTTGCGTAAACATTTGGACCAGTAAACTGCAGTCCCCATATCTACAGTCAACTCAGATTCTATCATTTCTCTGCAAATGGACAGAATCCCGGAGTAAATGTACGCTTCAGCAACAGTAGCCCTTGACAACAATGATGTCATTAAGCAATGGTACACAGCTTTATCAGGCTTTAATCCAGCCAACTTCATCTCTTCAAAGCAGCGCAATGCTTTTTCTGGAAGAGAAGCACATGCCCACCCATGAATCAATGTGGTGTAGGTTTTCACATTTGGCTTCACTCCTAAAGCCTCCATTTCTTGTATTGTTTTTGTTGCTCTCTGAAAAATATGGTTTGCTCAAATCAAATTAGGAACAGCACAGAAACAAATAGATAAATAAAGCTTAAGCATTTAAAATTTTAGACAGAAATGAATTGATTTAACATTTTGTTTCGTGGTTTTGTTTAAAAGCCAAAGTTGCACCTGATATTATTATGCCCAGTTGGAAAATGAGAAAATGAAACAAACACTTCCAGTGCTAGGGTCTCAAACACATATCGCCATCCAAGACTAGAAAGCAAAAATTCATCCTATATTACAAACCTAAGTAAAACATGAAGGACTAAATTGCTGAATTAACACCTTACTGAAATTTTCTTCTGTTTAAGTCTAAGCAATGCTTTTACTTGAAAGAAAAAAGTTAAAATTAATTCACCTTCATAAACTAGCCTGTTTGGAAGTATGTTTACGGTTGCTTTTCAAAGTGCTTTTCATGCTGAAATGCATCAAAATGATGTTTTTTATTTTTAAAAATTATTTTTGAAATCAGCGCATCAAAACAATCTAAAACATTAAAAAAAAATTAACAAAAAAAAAATTGATTTTTTTTAAAACACGGGTTGTCCTCCGTTTCCAAACGCTCGAAATCATATGAACTCGTGTTGATCAGATTGTCTATATAAGGGCTACAGCAATTTAGAATGCAATGCTTGTTATCACCATTCAAGTTCAGAATGCATTGAGTGTGCCCTTTACTAACAACATTGCAAAAAAAGGACTAGTTACTGATCAGCAAAGCATACCAGCATGTCTCCAGCCTTGCAACAAGCATTTATAAAGGATGTATATGTATGAATATCAGGTTGAACCCCTTCTTGCTTCATTTGCTGCATAAGGTCAGCAGCCTCCCAAACATCACCTCTTCGAGCCCATCTACATCAGAAAAACAATTGAATCAAGATATTGGAAATAAATGCTGATAACATATCTAACCAAGGAAACAGCAGAGATCAGAGGAGATTTTGAGAACACATTAATGGCAATGATATTTAAGAGACTGGTAAGTTCTCTTAAAACACAAATTCATGAGTTATAGACAGTAATTCATACCCATCGATTAATATGTTATAGACAAAGGTGTTTCTTGGAAAATTTTGAGCACTCATCTCTCTTGTAACTGCTAAAGCACTTTGCATCCTGCCTGACTTGCAACATGCCTTGAGCAATGCCTCATATGTAAACACATCAAGTTCTAGTCCTTCATTTCTTAATTTGGTAAAATACTCAAAGGCCTTTCCAGTATCACCTAATGCTGCATAACCATTCATGATTGTCGTGTATGTGTGTTCATCTGGACTTACACCTGCCAATGCCATCTCATCCAAAATTTCAACAGCCTTCTCCATCTGCAAGATACTCAAGATGAATATGTTTGTGTCAAACAAGAAGATAATGCATTACTGAATATAAGCTTCCAGTGCAGATAGAAACGAATTAGTGAAAAGGAAAAGTGAATCATTAATATTAGAAGACAGCATTCATAAAAGGATAAACATAATTCAATTTTCATGACTGCTGATACACATGTACCAAAATGGAACTTCATTAAGCATATCAAGAAGTGACTTTAGTCGATCACATAACTGAGGGATATGAAGGGAACAATGGTTAGCTAAACTGGAAAAGAGGTTAAATTTTTCAACCAAGTACATGGGGGTGTAAGAGTCACTTGCACAGATGGATATAGTAAATTACTATTTACAGTGTTGTTCATGCAAGCAGACCTTTGAAATTTTATATGTACCCTAAGGTGAAGGAAAAGTTACACATATTTAGGAAGTCTTTGAGAAACTTCCATCAATATTACAGACAATGACTGCTTTCCTAACAAATCAGCAACATTGAAAAAAAGGCCATGCTAAAATACTTATACAGTACACATCATGACATCTACTAAAAGCTTTTTTCACAAACTAGTCTATTTATCAAAATTTGAATCTGGTATGTCAGGTTCCAAAACTAAGTTATATCATATGCATAGTTTACCTGACGCTTCTCAACAAGGCCAAGAACCAAAGCATTGAAGGTGTGCACAGTTGGAATGCACCCACTCCGCCTCATCATATCAAAAATTTCTAGGGCCCTCCTCATTTCCCCAGCTCTTGCAAATCCATGTATAATGGGCATAAATGTCCGTGAAGTAGGCCGATGTCTTTCCTTCTGCATTTCCTTCACCATATGGATGGCACGATCCATATTTCCCATTCCACAGAATGCTTTGATAATGTTATTATAGAGAACTGCATCAGGTTTCAAACCAGCTTTGATAACATCTTCAAAAACTGTAAATGCATTGGTCCAATCCTTTAACTTCAAGAACCCATTGATCAACATGGAATACGTCTTCATGTTATGCTTTATGCCAGCTGATTCCATCATTTTGCTAACCTCCAGGGCTTTAGAAACTTTACCTATCTGAAAAGGAGGTTTGAATGTAATGTTTGATCATCAATTAAAAAGAAGACTAGAGATACCAACTTGAATACAAAACATGAGTAAGGAACAACTATACATCCAACAAAATACAGAACTCAAACAGAAATATTCATTGAATAAAAATGAAGATGGGCACAATGTGTACTTCCATAAAGCATAAAGATTAAAATAGTTTGAACAGAAGAGCACAACATAACATGAATGGTCAAAATCCTCATGAAGCAGGAAAATTCCACTCCCTCTTGTAAAATTTTCAACCTTCTCTCAAGCTTTCTGAAACTCAAATTGGCTTGCAGGAACAACATTTTGATGCCAAACTTTCAGAAGATTCCAGTTAAAATGAACTGGATCCCAGCATTCTTAGCACTGAAGTCACAAGCCTTAACAACAAACAAATTCCACTGCATCCTCCTTATTGGTCATTCTTCTAGGATACTCAAACAAAGATAAATTATGTTTCTGGAAGACAACCTGATGCCCAATTCTCCGAAGTAATTTAGACATTCAAATGGACTGGATACCTGTTTTCTTAGCACTAAAGCCATAAGCCCTCAAAACAAACAAATCCGCCTGCCATCCTCCAATATGATATAGTCCACTCAGAAAAGGACACTGTCTAATTATCCCACTCTTTCATGGGCACAACTCCAAGAGAAGGTCAAAACAAATGATTGGAGGCATCTAAAAGATCTCTTTTTAACTTATCACAGTTTTAAACTTTTCATGGCCTCCAGGATCTGAGTTCATTCTTCCAATTTATGTTTTTACATTATCCTTGTGCAGCGAATTATGAATCAATTTGATTTAAGCAATGACATGCTTAGCTCCACACAGTTTTGTCCAAAATGTTTATATAGTAACATCTTGAGCTAGGGCTGTCCGTTCCTTAAATCACAAGCATTCCTGGTGTCAAGTTGCTTCACTAGGCTCGTGAGTAAGGGAGCTTTAAAGTAGAATAAGATACAAAAATTTTAGAATGAAAGGTGAAATGACAAAAGGCTTACCTTGGTGTACATATTGATGAGACATCCATAGCTAATCACTGAAGGAGCAAATCCACATTCCTACAACATGCATATAGTGATTGAGCATGAAGGGACGATATAAGATATGAATTATCATATAATTCATGTAAATTTTTCATGAAAGAGTATAAAAGGCAAAGGCGAAGCTTTGCAATTACATGTTATCAAAAAATGCATATTGCTCTAACCTCAAATGATTTTGGCATTCGAGAGCAAGAGGGGGGATCGACGGAGCTAAAAGACACAAAACACACCTCCAATGCAAACAAAACTCACAAAACTAAAGCACACACATAAGCACCTTGCATGCAATAAGCTCTACGACATTATCGTTTTGTTACCTTAAGCCTTTTGAATACAATCAGACATTTTTCTTCATTTCCAATCATAGTGTAACCATCCATCATGGTATGATATATGTCAATACGAGCATCTATACCTTCTTCTTCCATCTCCCTCACCAAAGATTCAGCTCGATCCATATTGCATGACTGACTGTAATTGATGGATGAGTGAAGATATTGTGAGTTTATGAAAGCACCTCATAAACTTGGAAAAAAATTTAACAGAGACTATAGAGTATCATGTGTAGACAACATGAACAGAATCAACAGATACAAATTTTATCATGCAACCTAATTCAATAAGCATCCAAGGATCCATTTAACACGTGCCAAAGGTTTTTTCCACAAATGATGGGACCTACACAGGACCCTTAGATATGGTACTAGCCTTCAACAATTTAATAAAGTTGGCACCCCAAAGACTTGGAGCCCAATAATTGCACTTGGCAGTAGGAGAATTGATGATGCACCAAACAATAGCCCCTAAAATGATCACTATTATATGAGTACATACATACAAACTTGTACGCTAAAGCATATGTGTATTTGACCTCACATTTATTGCCAAGGAACTATTCAGCATCAACATGATATAGTGAAGTGATCAGTGTGTGTGTGTGTGTGTGTGTCATGAAAAGAAATCAATATAGACTTGAATTTGAAACATAATACTGACCAATAAGCATATATAATGCTCCCATAAATGATTGCATTCAAATTTGTATGCCTCTCTTTGGCCTCCTTAAACCAGTGCTCTGCAGCTCTTCAAAATCAACGTTTAAGTTATTATTAGCATGGAGAGGAACTCCTGAAACAAAAACCAAAGTTGCAATGTTTTGCTATATAGAAAATCAAGACTTGAACAAAACTGAACAAGTTGCAATTGCTAAAGTTTAAAGCATAAATCATCAAAGCTTTTGCATGTTGATCAAGTCATAAAAACCTGCAGTTACTTTAGTTTAAAGAATAAACCACTGCACAAATAAGAAATATAAACACATAAAACCAAAGGCTTGACAACAAGGTGAGAAAAAAAAGAGGCTTCAAAAGGATAATTTCCTAAAGCAAAGTTGATGAAATAGATATGTTCTTCAAGAAAAGGTACTAAAGGTAATATTTACTTACTCAGCATTGCCAATTTTGGCAAATCCTCCAACAACTATACTATATGTCACCAGACTCATTTCAACACCCTCTTCCTTCATTTTCCTAACACAAGACAGTGCTTCTTCCATGTCTCTACCAACTGCATAAGCGTGAATAAGGCTGCATGAAATAAATAACTTTAATGACAATAGAAGAAAATTAAATTACATAACAATCAACCTCTAAAACTATGAGGGACCAAGTTCCTGTTAATTGAACAAAAATTACATTTGGGAAGCAACCTTCAACAGACATTGCCAAATTACCCAAAAATGAATAACACATGAATGAAGAAAAAACACATAACTAGGGTATGAAATTCAAAGCTGAAAGCCCTACAATCTCGTGTGGATAGGCCATACTTGGAGTAAAATATTTTTCAGAAGGACTGCATCCTAAACAGAATTTGCCACCAGACACATTGCTTGCGTAATATGTATGTACTGAAGACAATATGGATGGATGACCGGTATTTCAACAGATGGAGAAGCTCATAAAGAAGTTATTCAACTTAAATCACAAATAAGCAAGACTAGTGATGTTTTATCAAAGATTTTACCTTGTATAGACGTGTGAACTCGGATATATTCCCCTTGCTCGCATGCTCTCAAAAGTTTGTCGTGCACGATGCATATCCCCTCGCCTCGCATAGTAACCCACCATTAATCCAAACTCCCTTCTAGCAGGCTAATAAAATGATGGGAAAAAAGAGGGAAATGCTAATGACTAAGTAAGAGCTATCATAACTTCTTAAATATAAAAGGTCACCCATGATATGACCGTGCAACATTTTCCCATCATTTAGAAGCAATATGCATAACGAATCAAGCCATTACGCACAAATCATCCCCTTAAAAGTTAACGATTATCCACTTAACCACGGTTACCATAATCTGCACAAGTCGTGGCCATATATATGTGGCCAGACACAGATTAATATGGAATTCATTATTTCCTACTGTTGACGACCTGAATCTTACAAGTCGTCCACATTTTTCTGCTTAATCAACTTAAGACTACAAGTCTAGCAATAAGAGTGTCTGAAATCTTTTACCTTCTTAATCCTTTCGAAAGCACTAACAACTGCCTGCCAATTCTCCGGTTGCGTGTCTAAAACCTTCCGAAAGGCCTTCGTAGACCCTTCTCTTTCTTCATGCCATTTAGACCTATAGTCACCCCCATCCTCTCCATCAACCCAATTCTTCCTTTCCTCTGCTTTCGCCTTCAATCTTCTCCCATCATCCAATTTCACAGTCAAAACCCTCCCATGAAACTCCATTCCATCAAATTCCTCAGCTTTCACTGCAGACTTCTCTGCAGATGGACCATCATAGATAATAAACCCGAAACCAGCATTCCTTTCAGTCTCATTATGACCATTTATCAAAATTACATTCTTTATAGGACCGAATTGGCGAAAGAATTCAGAAAGTTCGTGTTTTTTTATCCAGTTTGGTAAATTTCCGATAAAGATCTTCCCTTTTTGGCAGAAATCAGTTATGGGGGCTTCATTTTCTACTTTTCGAGTCTTTTCTTGGGTTTCAGCTTCTGGGGTTTGAGTGGTTTCAAGTGGCGGCGGCGGCGGTGGTGGGGGAGAGAGTTTGGTGGAGAGGCGGAGTTTGGTGGAGAGAGAAAGAGGGTTGGTGGTGCTAGTGGTACTGGAGCTTGTTATTTGGGGTTTGGAGGGGTTAAGGAGGGTTTTGAGTGGGTTTTGGGGGATTTTAGGAGTTGTGGGGGTGGGGGTGGGGGATGGTGGGGGATCGAGTGATTTGGGACGGCGGATAGAGGAAGAATTGGTGGGTTCTGGTGGTGGTTTGAGGGAGAAAGAAATGGAAGCGGTGGTTGTGGTGGTGGTGGTGGTGGAGGAGAAAGGAGAGGGGCAATGAGGAAAGTGCGGGATGGTGCAGAGAGGCAAAATATCCATTATCTGTGGAGAGTTAAGGCTCAGAAAATGGTGGGTACACAAGGTAATTTTTGAAACCTTGGGTTCTTATTCTCTTTGTATGGACTAGAACCAGGCCTGTACATGGGCTAGAAATAGATGTGTTGGATTTGCCTTGGAACCTTTCACCTAAAGCAGAAACCGCGGACCAATTCTCATTCACGATGAACTGAATACGTTGAGATAAATCTAACAAGAAGAGTTTCTTGAGGACATTAAGGTCAGGCAGGATGCTACCTTATGAAACATCATAAGAAGATGTGAATAAAGTGTAGTTATTTTTTTAAATACTTTTCATTTTATATTTTAAAAATTATTTTAGATATCAAAACAATCATTCCACCTGCAGCAGCTAGCTGTTATTTTTTTAAATACTTTTCATTTTATATTTTAAAAATTATTTTAGATATCAAAACAATCATTCCACCTGCAGCAGCTAGCTGTTATTTTTTTAAATACTTTTCATTTTATATTTTAAAAATTATTTTAGATATCAAAACAATCATTCCACCTGCAGCAGCTAGCAGCTAGCAGCAAGTCAGCAACACAAGCTTGCAGTGAAAAATGGCATACGAGTTCTAGGGTCATACAGCCTGCGCTTGCTACAGTCCTTCGCCAAATCCATGGGAGAAAAAACAATACAATTTTTTTCCGACTTAAGATATCACACATGATTTAAAATTCAAGTTGTTCATGTAATTGAACACATGACAAAAAAGGTATTAGATGACAGGATTGAATCAACTAAAATATCAGTCTTTTAACAGCAAAATCAACTAATTCTCCAGTTTAAAGCATCAAGCACAAATACCATTGAGGATAATATAAATAAAAACTCTGAAAGTGAGCACTAAATAAAAGACATTCAGGCACAAAATTTAAAGTTCTGGCGCTCGCACTTGAACATCGCGATGAGGTTATTTAACTCTAGTACCTCCTAGCACCACCTCCTCTGCCAAAGCCCTGGGTAGGAACCATAGGCTGAGGTTCAACTTCAACAATCCCAGGAAAGTCTGACATACCAAGGGCAGCAAGCATGTCAATGGTCTCTTTGTCAACTTTAATCTCTTGGATCTTAATGGCAGACTCTTCAGGCACAAAGTCCATACGACGCTCGCGCTCTTCCTCTTGAAGTTTCAGTGAGATGCCACGGACTGGTCCCTTCTGAATACGCTTCATTAGATGGGTAGAGAACCCAGCAATCTTGTTGCGGAGCCTCTTTGAGGGGATGATAGCAACCTCTTCCAAAATCTTCTTGTTGGTGTGGAAATCCAATGTCATTTTAGAGTAGTACCTCTCAATAACCTGGCGTGAGGACTTCTTCACTGTCTTAGTACGAACACGACCCATCTTCACAGATAAGCTGCTGCTGCTGCTGCTGCTGCAAATAAAACTTACAATTAACTGAGACTGTAATGCTGATCATCATTTCCTTTCAGGAACCACGCAAGCAAAACATGATAAACTGTGTTGGTAATGACCCAAGACAAAACAACTCTAAGTTCATACATGATAACATGAGAACCAAAATGCAATAGAGATACAAGAGGACAGCTTGGAGAGTCAATTCTATTATCGTAAAGCCAAATATTTCGCAGAGGACATAAACTCCTACAAAAGTTCCTCATATACGATAGATAACCAATTCATGACAGATATATAGAAACAGAACAAAAGCAATCCTGTTTTCAGTTTTAAATGAGCTGTAAACCCCTAATGACGTCATATTAGTTCGACAGAGCTCTTCTAACAAGAAAAAAAACAGAAAAAGAGAATAAAATCGACATCCAGCGTACACAAAACATCAAAATTACAGACAAGAACACAAAACTTCAAAAGTTTCCAGCAGCAAAACTATACTCATTTTCAAACAAATCTAAAATCACTTTTTTAATCATTCAAAACAGTAAACCAATCAATAAAACCGATTCCAATCTCATACTTTCTCAGGAAACAAACAAATCAATCACCGCACAAAATCCGTAAACAAAAGCAATATCACAGTAGTTTTGCATTCCCATTGCTAAGAAACTAAATATTCAAAACAGAAAAACAAAGCCAAATAACCCCCTCCCCCTTTCCCACGTCATCTTAGCAACCAGACAGATCAAATACACACGAAAGCAACAAAAACAATAATTTTTCATCGAACTAAATAATACACAAGTTTTCTGTCTCACAAGATGGAGACATGAAGCAGGAGAGAAGAGGGTGAGTGTTACCTTCAAGAGGAGAGCACAGGTGACAACGAGGAGCGGCTGCCTGATGGGGGGGTGAGGAGAAGGGAGAGTGCGTATATAAGGGATAGGGTTTTTCTCCTGTCACTGTTTTATATTCATCTTATAGCTTCATGGGCTGGACTGATATATGTGAAGATAATAGGCCCATTACTTCTTTTTTGCGATTTTACTTCATCCGTTCTCTTTTTTATTTTCACAGGTCAGTATCATTGAATGATTTTGTTTCTGCACATTTAACTTTTCATCATTTTTTATTTGCATAAAACCCATGAAGTGGAACGCACGATTGCAATTCGCTTCTTCTTTCAATCAAGATGCTTATGTAACATGGATATTACTAAGAATTTTAAGATATATTTTTTATATTAAAAAAATATAAAAATATTTTAATATCAAGAATTATAAAGTTATATTTTCCAGAAAATTTATTAGGAGAATATTTAATCAAACCATCTCACTTTAATTGTGATAAAATATAATCTTAAAAGGACAAATTAACAAGTTTTTAGTGAGAATTCAAGCAATTTATTTTTTTTTAATTAATATAGATGTTTAGATTAGTTTACACGTATTACGATTAATTTCACAAGCTACGATGTTAATGATTATATAAATCTCCAGTGACCTTGAGATTTAGGCGATTCGAACTGGTAATCTCTAAAAAACAAGTTTAAAACCTGACTAGTTGAACTACACTCATCAAGTTTAATATATTTTCTTTTCCTTTCTTAATCTTTAGTTGGTGTAACTACAAAAAAAATATACGCTGCAATGGGAAAAAAATGATTCTATTAGGATATGAAGCTAAAATGACCAATTGCTAGCTCTCTCTTTTTTATTTTATTTTTCTCTTCATATTTATATTATCGCAAGGCATGTGTGTGGTTCTTCTCTTGTCAAATACTGAGATATAAATCAAATTTTAGAGGCATGAATTATTAGCAATCCAGTGAACTTGTTCCCTTAAAACAAATTAATATTGCATTTCTCCTTTTTTTACATCAAATGAATGGATTTTATTCAGAGAAAACTTAAAATATATACCCAGGTTATCATGTTAGTCTCAATTTTAATTGTACCTAAATTATATTTTCTATTAATTTTACACCCAAGCTATTTTGATTTTTCATTGAGGATTTATATTAGAATAATTTAACATAAAACATAAGTTTACTGCAAGACGATGACTTTTTTTAATGTGTAATTTGAATGATATGAATATACCACATCCATCCCTGGCTCCAAGCACATTGCGGCGGCCATGTAGTTGCCGTAGCTTCAGAATGTAACTGGATATACAGCTTCAGAGCCTAGCAAAGCACCCTGAAGTTAGAAAACGAGAGAGACTAGGAAGACTTCCTTCCCAGACAAAACAAAAAAGGGGAGATAAATAAATAAATACACAAGCAAGACTAAAATGTGAAAACCATTAGATTACCATGAGCTTGTAACTGGGGAGATCTCCCATGTTATTACAGAAGTAAGCCAATCTGCCTGCTAAAATTCTATTTCAGAAGGTGAGATTCCATCTCTGCTTAATATATTCTTCCGTCAAGTTTGGAGACAAGTCCGTTTACCGTATGCTGGAGCAGAAGTTACCATGATATTCAGATGAATGAAGTGTCGATCACTCAAACTGTAACTCCTGACATTTTGCATACAAATACCACAGATGGTAAACCACCCAAGAACCACAACATACTGAAAGCCATGACTAACAGTAGGTAAACTAGCATCTCGCAAAAACTCCCTCAAGAACAGCATCCATTTCAGAAATGCTGAAACTTATTTGTGTCCCGAACAATAATTTCCTGACCAGTAATGCTAGAAGTAAGCTTCATGAAAGAATGGCAATCACCACAAAAATACGGAGACTTTTCATAATCCTCATAGTGCCCTAGGAAGCATGCCCAAATGTAAGCTTCTCTTTATGGTGGTTCAAGGGTCCTTGCTTTCAACTCTCTTAAAGATCATGAAGGCTACAGTCAGTTTCAGCTTTATTACCCAGTTTAATCATCTCTCCTAGCAAGTTATCCAACTCTAAATATATATCGGTAGTTCTGGGATGGGTTCTCTTACTGGCCATAAAAGTGTGAACTTTTTCCTTCATTTCAATCCAACTTTGACGCCTCTCCTTCATGACCTCGATTTCTTTAAGAAACTTCCTTGCTTTTGCAGCTTCCTCCCAGTTTTTACTAGCAGCACAAGTGTTTGCCAGTAAAACATAGTTTCCCCTGTTGTCAAGGTTCCATCTCGAAAAGGTTCTTCGCTGCAATCTCAGCTAATTCAAGATTCCCATGAATCCTGCAAGAGACAAGATGCGATCCCCACATTGAAGCAGTAGCAACAAATGGCATTCTCCTCGTCAATTCATGAGCTTCATGGACTATCAACCATGTATGAATAGTGAAGGACATTTGGTGACACATTGTGCTCTCCTGCCATAAGTTTGAAATAGCTTCGTCCCTTGTCGACCATGCATAAGTGCACTTCATCAGGGTGCATACCCATCTGCTGCATTTCCTCAAATAAATTCATCACTTCCAAAGAGCAAGCGTGTTTAGCAAACTCAGAAATCATCACATTCCACAAGACAACATCCTATTCTTTCTATGTCACAAAACACAGCATAAGCCTCTTTTATGGTACCACATTTGGCATACATGTCTACAAGAGTGGAAGCGAAAAGAAATTATTTGAACTAAAAAGAGTTCTACAAACAATAGCATGCACCTGCCAGCCTTCAATCGAAGCTGCCAAAGTTGATATCATAAACTGATTGTATCAAGCCCCATTTCCTGCCCTCTAGCAAACAACAGTACCAAGCCCTCCTCATAAAGCTTTGATTACCCACACAAAAAGACACTGCCTTCAAAATACAACTCGCTTCCTCTATCAACCCACTTCTTGCATAAACATCAAGAAATGCAGTTCCCACAAAAACGTGAGCATCCACTGCAGCCCTGACAGAAAAGGCATGCAATTGCCTACACAAAACAACACGTGAATTCACTACACGGGCTTCCTTCTCTTCGCATTTCCAAGAAAATATCAATGCCCCTTTCCTCCTATCCGTTCTGTATACAAGTACAACTCATCGTATTCCATGAAACCACACATCTCTCAGGTGTTTCATCAAACACTTTGCAAGCGGTACGAATTAAACCACACTTCGAGCTCTTTAACATTTTTGATGTTAAGGTGTCTGTTTCTAACCCCAATCCAATAACTTGCTCATGGCAGGCCATCCCTTTAACGGGTTCTCGATTTTTTGCACAGAATTGTAATAAAGAATGCAACTTTATACTTTGATGGCCTCGAAGAAAAGGTCTTGTTGAGTTATCGTATCAGGTTTTTTGGTAGCATTAGCTAAGGAACAGAACTGTTTGTTGTAATCAATAAAATTGTAATTGAATCTCCTCTTGTTGCATATGGTCCTAAATATTTTAATGTTCTTGCAAGGGATGTTTCTTCATTTCTTCTTTCTTGTGGAGCAGACATGTTTCCTTTAGGTAAGGGCGAGAGAATTTGAATAGGTCAGGAGAAGGCTTTAAAAACTGGGCTTTGCTGGGTGAACAATTTTCTTCGTTTTTTCAATTGCATCAGCCCGGTTCCAAATTTTTCACATGGAAATAACAAAGAACATGATTTTTCTTTCTTTTGTTTTGGACATTTGAGAAGGATTTAGAGGTGGCTAGTAAGATAAGATGGTAATTTTGACATTCTAGTAGCTTTGCTTTTTAAAGTTTCTGGCTCACATGCAGATGCTACAGATGCCAGATTGAAACGGCAGCATCTGTCTTGCTGTGATTTATTTCCTGTTTTTACTATCAGGGATGAACATTAAGTTGGGGTGAATGGGCAACACCATCGTGATATGATAAATGTGTATTTTATATATATATATATATATATATATATATATATATATTTTTTTTTTTTTTTTTTTTTTTGGATTGCTAAGATTTTATGGGTGGTTTAGGATCAATTAATGATTTATATCATGTAATTCTAATTTAATATCGTGAAAATAAAAGCTCCGTAGAGGTAACCTGTCAAATCACCATTTATTTGGTGTATTTTTAACATTTTTGTAGTTTTGTTGTGGTGGATGTTGCTGTTGTTATAGGGAAATGATGAAATATGTCTTTTTAGGATTTATTTTTTTATTTTTATTGTCAATTATGAATAATAAGTTGGGGCGGGGCACCTTGTGGTGTGGTAAATAAATATTATGAAAAAATTATTAATATTTTTTGAATTGCTAAGATTTCTTGAGCAGTTTAAGATATATTATAGATTTATATTATGTATTTCTATTTCGATATCTTAAAAATACACGCTCCTTATCTCCATGGAAATAAGCACACTGCCGGATCACTCTTTCTAGTTTCTCTTCTACTGTAATATTTATCAAAAATTATTGTAGTGTGTTTTTCACAACAAAAATATTGCTAAATTTATTTTCGATTAAAAACATATTAAATTAATATTTTTTATGTGTTTTTTTAATGATTTTGATATATTAATATAAAATAAAATACATCTTCAATTAAAAATCACTTTTAAAAAGCATCATACACCATAAATATCATGAAACTCACTAAAACAATTCAAGTTTTTTTAAAAAAAACCCGTGGGATAATCTATAAACAATAATTTAATAACTTATGCCTTGTCATAGTATTTAAGATCCCATGAATTCAACTGGACATGGAAAAATGAAGATTTTATCTCCGAGAGAAAACAATGAAAATATTGTTGTGAAGAAAGAATCTCATTTGCAAGGAATTGCATGTCATTCGAGCAAGTTGATGATAGGTGGACGCAAAATGATCTTTATGACGATGGAGACAGGAACATGGGTAAGGACCGACACAGATTATCATGCTTGCATGGCAAATAAACACAGAAGAGGCACAAGGGGCCCCAGGAAACTAAGACAAAAATCTGCAAAATCACCGAGGCACGAATTTTGTGGACCCTCGTGTTTTTTCTATGAAAATTACATGACCCCGACTCTCTCATTCTTTATCCTCCGATTTTTTCTATCTCCTGCTTGCAAAATCCCTGTAAAACCACACAAGTCGGGCTGTGTTATCTCTCGGAAGGAGAAGTCTTTTCACAGGATCATCACCGAGAATTAAACTGGAAGTCACTGTCAAGGGCCCAAATAAGAGATGTTCCAGCTAGCCCCCTCTCTTTTCTTTCTATGCCTTGCTTTACTGGGATATGCTTTCCATGCCCCCCCTCTGTTAAAGAGTTGTAGGCTAGTAGCAGGTCGTGGTGACGAGCGAGCATCTCATGATTTTTGTGGTTGGGATAGTGATAGCACCACTCAGACTCTCCCAGCAATTCTCTTGTTTAAAGGTTGCGGTGATTGAGATTACGGTGGGTGTTTTTTAAAATAGTTTTTCGGTTAAAAATATATTAAAATAAATTTTATTTTATTTTTAATACTAGTATATTAAAATTATTTGAAAAAAATACAAAAAAAAAACATCAATTTAACGAGCTATACAAGCCCTGATGGGAATCTGAAAGCAATTTTAATGGTGGAGTAGGAAATGGGAAAGAAATTCAAAAGGAGGGGACAAAATGTGACCTCCGACTATTACTTCATCTTGATCGAGTCCTCTTACAAATGATTTCCATGTTGAATATACCATGTAAATAGAAGTTATAATTCCTTTAACCCCTGCCATGATGTCATCAGTTTGTTCATCTTCTAGGATTTAATTAGATTATGGGTAATTGGGTAGAATCTAATTAAATATACAACTTGGTTTTTGAGATTTATTTCCGAGAGCATATTCGTCATCTCCTCTCCTCCTCCAACAAATATTTATGTTTAAACTTGGGAATAATTACAAAAAAAACTCCTAAGGTTCGACACGTTTTCAATTACAAAATTTTTTAAATACAACAAAATGAATAAATTACTCTCATATATACATAATGTCATCTTATTGTAAAAATATAATTTTACAATAAGGTGACATTGTTCTCTTTTACGATTAGATCACATGATTGATTTTAAAGATGTGACTGATGCACAGTTCTTTATCTTTATGGCGAAATCCATTGACACAACATGACCTCGAGGAATATACTTTGTCTCTTGACAGTACATTAACATCGCGAAGAACTGTTTATTTTCTGGTTAGAAAAGGGGGAAAGGGAGCAGTGCAGAAAGTGAAAGAATATAAGCATTGCGTCATCACTCGGAGATTTTAGTGGAAATTAACCACACAACTGCGACCACCCACTCCTTGTTGCAGGCATCCACTGCCCTCGATTTCCAAGATGCTCATGGAGCATCATTCTCACCGCACATTGATCTCCCCACAAAAATCCCAGAGGTGAAAATCAGATTTTGTGATCGGTCAAACCATCTCACTTTTCTTAGTAGAAAATAAAGGATGATGACAATTCAAGTATTCTAGCATGAACAGGGATTCGAGGAGAATCAAATCAGAATTAAACCCTCACCTACAACGAGGGGTAAAGCTGGAATAATAACAGGGAGAGCCAAAATTCAAGATGTAATTTATTATTAGAAAATTTATTTATTAAAAATAAAAATATATTATATTATTTTATATTTAAATATTAAAAATATAAAAAATTAAAATATTTTACAGGGTCAGGCCTTGCCCGCCTCTCTGCGTACAACAAAAGCAAAATGACTTTTTTCCATCCTAGTTTTTGTGTTATAACATGTCTTTTTAATTGTTTAATTCCTTAAAAAATGTAAATTTATGTGTTTTTAGATGGTTTTGATTTGTTAATGTAAAAAATATAAAAATATATTTTTAATTTAAAAAATATTTTTATAACAACAATAATAAGGTGAGGACAAAGTTTTGTGGATGAGAATGAAAAAACAGGCGCAAATTGACTCATGCACTGGACAAAAAGGATTCGGCAAGGACATGGAACCAGTAGTTGGCCCATAATTCTTTGTTTCCATGTTTATTTTGTCACAAGGCATGGCCTTTTGCTTTTATTTTCCCTTCTCTTTCTTTTTATCGTGGGAGGGAAAATCCCTGACCAGTCTCTAATTAAGAGAGCTCGAGTCACGAGAGAGTCAGAGATGATTAGATTGAAAAGTTGCTTATCATTGAAATAGACAAATCTCTCCGAAGGATTAGTTCACCTCTGAGCCTACCCTAAACCCTAACTGGGACTCTCAGCTTGATCATCGATCATGCTTCTTGCAGTCAGAAGAAGATGAAGAATCAGCTCCATGACTCGCCTCTACCCTGTAATAATCGGACATAATTTGGCCTAGGTTAAGTTTTCATCGAGGCCAGGAAAGGAGTGATGGGACATGGGGAAATTGTCCTTTTCGAGCAACCATAGACAGCTTGGTTCCAACTTTTAACCATTATATTTGCCAACCACTCGTTCAAGTGAATATTCGAGTGAAAGAAGTGTTTCGGTAATTGTCAATTTGTAATTAATTAGCCAATCAACGTCAATAATCATCAAATCATGCAAAGCATCTTGCCCTTTTCAAATTGACATCACATACACTTTGCTCTGGAGGCCCATTTCTTTGAATCAATCAATCAATCCATCGAGACCATCCAAGTATATTTTCTACAAAATCCCACTTTTTATTCAATGTCAAAATCCCTTTTATTCAACAATAATACTTGGATTTTAGTTGAGAGAGCACGAGGGGATTGACTTGTTTTCCTACTCCCATTTACCAGCTATACAAGGTAGCGACTCCAGCAAAATTGCACAATTCTTTATTCTATCCTGTGCCCTCCTTTTTTCTTATCCATCAATCGCTCAAAAAGTAGGAGTCACCACCAAGAAAAAAGGTAGAGAGAGAGGAGGGATTTTTACACTTTGAAAGAATTATGGTCCTCACTATCGTCTGATTCCCTCGTAACCTCGCCATTCTTTTGACCGATAGAGCCTCCCCCTTGAGCATCAAAGCTAGCGTGGACACTGTACAGCACATATACAAGCACAGCGAGAGCTGAGAAGAAGACGAACCGCACGTAGGATGGACCATCAAGAGACCCCAACAGGAATATGTTCAAGAAGATGGATGCACATGGTATCCATGGCATCAACGGAACACCCCAAAATTCAGGCTTTCTTGCCTGTGGCACAATGCAATGCAAGAGCTGTATTATTGCAATCGCTATCACCGAGCAAGCACCGAGCATAAAGGCTTTTCCCTTGCCATCAGGCATGAAATGCCATATGAGAGTGAATAGAACAGAGGTGAAGGAAAATGAACACAGGAAGGATAATGTCGGCCATGGATTGGTCGTCCCTATCGCGACGTAACGTCTGTAAACCAAAGCATTGGCCACCATGTAGAAGACAAATAGCGTGCCTATTGATACAAGGTTGAGGAGGACATTTAAATCAGTGAACAGCGCAATTGCTGCAGTGAAGATTCCTGAAAGAGAAATCATGCCACGTGATTAAGATTACACAGGGCATTCAATTTACAAGTTAATTTATATATTATAAAGAATTGATAAAAACATGTACCAAACCACCCAAGATTAACTATCCATATCTATACGTGGTGTTTATTTTTAGGAAAAATAAATACATGCAATTATTAATTGTTTCGAAAACAGGGGATGGATTGGTGATTAGGTGATGTCTTGGCCATCGAGTATACATAAAAAAAATGCTGCTGAGATCTAGCCCGTATCTATGTAAATGCTCGCCATGTGCTCTCTTCAATCCATCCACTTCTTTTCAGAGACGCATGCTAAATCCTGCCTAATCTGTTTATATAAATATGATTCACCGCTCTTTAGAAAAGATTTGTAGTCTCCAAGAAGACTTTTAGTATTTCTTAATCAAACAACAAATCCTACTTCCCGAACTTGTAATTAACTAAGTAATGCAAACAGAAAGGACGACGCGGTACCGAAAGAACCAAGACAGACCCATTTGGAGAACCTAATAGCATGCCCACGCATCCTCTTCACTTTCTACAAAGCAGAGGCATGCCAGTTTGGCTAGTACTGAGGTCCAACTAGGAGTCTCTAAAACACCATTAGACGAAGGGCAAGTTCCTCGTAAAGTTTTCCTATTAGGGATGCTCTTGGATGCACTTAGCCTCGATAATTTTCCGGGAAAAATATTTGTCCAAGCTCACACACACTGTTAAACAGCCAGATAATGTCAAATCTAAGCATTTCTGTTGAGACATGCATGGTTGTATCCTAGTCACAACAAGAAGGCAAAACGGCTACTGCTAATTAATGGTCCATATATCTACCAGTGATTAGGGATACAACATTAATCAAAACATAAATGCACCACCACCGGCAAAACCGAAACGGTTCAAGTAGGTCCCGAGCCCCCAGCAGCTTATCTTCGAGGACAAACTACAAAGCACCAAAGATAATGCCACGAACGCAGTGTCATAACCCGAAAAAGCGTCCCGAAACAGGGTGGAGGTCATCAAGCTGATTCGGAAATAGCTTTGTTTTATTCAAACATTTATTCAATCAGTTTAATGATTAATCAAATCTAATATCTTAATTATACGTATACTTGTGGTTTTAAGACTATCTCGTTACAAAAACCAAACTGAAAACACACCGATTTTTTTTGTCGTGAGCACCAAAAGAAGAGAAAAAATAAAATTAAAAAACAACATCGAGCCCAGTAAAAGCTATGGCAAAGAGCTGTATCATTTCTTCACAAGAACAGGAAAATTTCCAATGAAAAGAAGCAACAAGAAGATAAAAACACGTACCAAGAAATGCGGAAGCATTAACAGGCGTTGATGTTTTTGGGTGGACCCTAGCAAACCAAGCAGGGACAACATTGGACCGTCCGATCACACACAAGTATCTAGCTTGTCCCAGCATTGCAACTAATAATGATGTAAGAATCCCAAAGCTGGCCCCCATCCCTATCACATTAGAAACCCATTGCCAGCCATCTGATTCCCCTCTGAATGCTGCTGAGAATGGTGCGTCCGCATCTATCTACATGGTGGCCACCACACCCGATTACAAGAACATTTCAGTTACTTATAATTAATTTGTAGTAGCATTAAATTAGTTATCGTTCTGATTGATTGATTAGTAATTACCATATCATAAGGGAGGAGCATGGACATTGAAGCAGCCATGAGGCAATAAAGAATGGTGACAATTATAACAGAGCCTGAAACTCCGATGGGGATATCCTTAACAGGGTTATGGACTTCTTCAGCTAGAGTAGAAACAGCATCATATCCAATATAACTCAAATACACCATGGCTGCTCCATTGAACACACCAGGAGCTCCAAATGGGAAAAACCCAGATGGGTTGTTTGGGTTTGCAGGCTGTGTGAAGTTTTTCCAATCTCCTTTCCAAAATCCCATTAGTATCACAAATCCAATGAACAGAATGTGTAGAATTGTTAACAACATGTTCACCAATGAACTCTCTCTTGTGCTACAAAACAAGAACAAGCTAATCAAATTTAGTACGCGTAAGCTGGTCTGATGAGAATACGCTGAACATTAAAAGAACAAACAATAACGGTACCTGTAGCAGATGATGAGAGTAATGGCTAAGACAACAAGAACGGCGAAAGTGTCAATTTCATTGAAGCCATCAGGGAGTCCGTGGATGACAAGTCTCCATTTTGATGTAGAGATGCCGATTGCTGAGCCTAGATAAGCAGTGAAGCCCCTAGCAACAGCAGCGTTTGACATGACATAATCCATTAAAAGATTTGCACCGGTTAAGAACGCAGCAAATTCACCTGTTCAGGAAAAGAAGAAAAACCCCGTGAGTATTTATGCTGGCAGAGCAACAACTCATTGACAATACATTAGTGGCTGTAGCGGACCAAAAGTGACACGGAGATAACTGAAAGCCCCGCCGGCGACGGGCATGTCAACGGCGAACTCGGTGTAACAGAAGGAAGAGAGCAGGGCACAGAGACCAGCAATGGCATAGGAGATAACAACTGAAGGGCCAGCGCGGAGACGGCTGGCATGACCAGTGATGACGAAAACACCAGCACCAACCATACCACCGATGCCAAACCCAACAAGGTCGTACCAACGAAGAGTTCTTTGCATGACAGAACCAGACCTTGCTTTGACCTGGCTCATTTCTTCATGCGATGTTGAGACTGAACAAGCTCGCCTGGCTAGACGGGCTGGGGTCTGTGCCAGGGCTCGAAAATAAGAGTCCAAGCCAGAGAAAGAGGAGCCATGGCTCTCCATTGGTAGAAATTCTTCTTTTAGTGCTATTTTGTATCTCTTTCTCTAGCTACCGCGTTCGTGCAAGGAGAAGGGGAGAGGAGTGGAGTTATAAAGAGGTGAGAGTGACTGCCTATGGACGGTGAATAAAAGGGCTTCAAGCTTTTCTCTCTGTTTTTTTTTTTTCCAGCTCAGTAACTCCCATATGTCAATCAATTTCCCTTGCTTTGTTCTGTGGTATATATATCCACTGTCCAGTTGGTTTGGATTGGTTTGGTAACGCGTGTATGCATGAGCATTGATAAGTAACGGTTGAGAAAACAAGGGTGCTTAATCTATTTATTTTGGATCAGATTAAATCGGATTCTGGATTAAATCTTGATAATACTTATATTCTGTTTATCATTTTCATCAGGTAAAATAAATTATTTAGAAAACCCATTCAGTGATGCTCATGAAAATCAGGTTTGGATGGAATTTTCATACCAATCGGGACTGATATCCGCCAGAGACGTCCAGGAGGACTGCACTAGCTTTTCCTCTGTTTAACACATTAATGACACTTTTTGTGGAAAGACATGATTGAAACCCATAAAACGACAAACTCTAATAAATCTTCCCAGCTAATTTAAGGTACTGCTGATATGCAAGCCATGAAATCTCCTTTTCTAGGAAAAAAAACGTCATTCGGTATTATAAATCTCGATTAAAGAAGTTTAAATGTTTCTGAATATGTAGACTGCGGTTTGATTAAGAAAACGAAGAAGATAAGGATATAGAAAATATATTTATTTGTAATTTTAAAATAAAAAATATAAGATTTACATGCATGCTGTTGGATTTAGAAATAAAAATACTGTTTTATATAATTCTTTAAAATCTAAATCTAATACAATGATATAAAAACAAGCAAACTATTTATTTGAGCCACCAACTCAAAGAAATCACAAAAGCAAAAGCACGAATAAGAATCGAGAGTTATTCCATGCTATCACTTTTCTACTGGAAATCTGCACCATAAGTGTTCATGGTGGATTTCAGTCCTGACATTTGAATTTTGAATGTAACCTCCCGAGCCAGTTGAAACGGACCGGGAAGGAAACATGAGGACGACACCAGCTTGGCAGAGGAATCGCAAGACGTCACAGTTGAACCAGAACGGGGTCAACCAGCCAGGTGGTGGTGCCGACGGGTTCTTGACTGCTCGTGCACTACAAGACACGTGTAGGAGATGGAAAGGCAAATCTTCGGAAGATAAGCATGGATTTAAGTCAGGAAAAGGAAGATAGGCGACCTGCTGGCTGGCATGAACATGAATACGAGTCACCAAGAGGGTACTTCATGTAAGATACTTTTTAAAATATTTTTATATTTAAAAATATATTAAAATACTTTTTACATTAGAACATTAAAATTATGAAATAAATAAATTTAATGTTTTTAAAACTAAAAACAATTTTAAAAAGCATATAGAAACAGAAATAGAAACCACCTTAAACATCCAAAACGTGAAAGCAATAGCTAAAAATAATTTTAATGTAAAAAAAAAAAAAAAAGCTGCCGCAAAAGTTTCATATATATCCTGTGCACAAGTGGTTAATCAGTGCGCACCGTCTCTCCCAAAACGGATAAAATCATCTGCAATCCTCCGTGCAGCCTTTGTCAGGGCAACGATGGGGGGCCTGCACCGAAGCTATGGCTCTAGCACGGGCACGATCTTATCAGTCCATCCATGACCATCCAAACAGACCTCGAGTTTTCTAAGATTTGGGTCCACGGCTGGTTCCCACAAAATCGCCATCGATAGTTTTTTTCTCTAGGTCCCCTTGCTCCTGTTTGTATCCACATCGACCATCCTTCCTCTCCTGCTTGAAATTGGAATTCAAACCCTTTCTTACTTCCAAAGGCTAGTTCATTAACGTTGTCAAAACCATTATAATTATGCCTCATTGTGCGATGGTGGCTCGGTCAAACTCCACATGCATGGTCCTCTTTCCGACTATAATGTTATTAAAGATCATTATTAATTCGACAATGGAAGGTATACAAAACATCTGTTAGATTATGGTAGGGACACGTGATGTTCGGTACCCAAAATTATTTTATTTTGTGCTGCCCAAAGAGCTCGGTGCTGGTTCTTGGTATCACGAGGTATGCATCCACTGAATAAAATAAACTCGGGTGTTTTCTTCGAAGAAACATATTCCATAACAAATTATTTTAGCCCATGCATTGTCTGCCATCGAGAGTAGCAAGACCACAGGTATTGACTTAACCTGATTCGGTTGGCAGATACCATATGACGTAGCTATTTGAAGGAGGGCTGTTTAGAATTGCGTTTCAAACATGTTTCATGAATTTTTAATTATTTTCTACCTCGGAGAGATCAATCACTTGTGGCTTTCTTTTCCATAAAATGATGATGAAATTCAATGTATTTAATGACTATGTTCCTTAACCATCACCCTCAGCAGCTGTAGCACTAGGGCCCCGTGAATTCGTTCAAGCCCTATCCCTCTCCGCTGCCGTTTAAGCCAGCCCATTTGGTTTGCATGATTGTTACACGGTTCGCTTCCATTAAATATTTTGATGTTTCGACAGGACCATAGGCTCGAACTTCGTTTTTCCTGGTTTAACCTCTAAAATCATAGCCATCCAGCCCACGTCTCGTGCTTTTGTGGTTTCCGTTCCCTTGGGAAGAGACGGCTTGGCCCAGTATAATCCAACCGATCCAGAGAGAGGTCCACTGGAAAAGCATTTCTGATGACCCACCGGCTGCATCTCTATCGAAATGGACCTGCCGTTGTGATTTTATATTTACAGTGGAGTTATTCTACAATAATCCCGATAATACCTCGATACAAAAATTCATCCTTTACGTAAAAACAAATATGGTTTCATTTATGATAATAATAAAAGAAGTAACAATCTGATTGAAACTTTTATAACTACTTCGACATAGATTTTTATTTCACTGCCGTCCTTTGAGTGAACTGAATGCATAAAGCTTATTCTGATTCGAAATACACATCACACAATGCTTCATTGACTTAGAATAGTTGCTTCCATGACCTGATTTGATACCATGTTTTTCGTCATCTTTCTCGAGTCTGGAAATACATTCTCTCATGCATGGATGTCGTTTTTCTGACAAGTGCTCAGCTTAGTGGATTTTTTTACGAGTACCTTAATGCATAGAAATAAATATGATGTATTTGACAATTAATTAATCTTTTAATTCAAATAATATAATTTATTTAGGTATTTGATGAATAATATAATATAATATATAAAGGTTAAAAATGGATCCAAATCTACTGCTTGGATCCAAACAAGTCTGAACCCAAACACATTAAGTTTGAGCATGATAATCCAAATTCACAGAGAGACTGTGAGTGCATGTCCAGCCTCATATGAGCGTACATGCTCTGCATTGATGCATGGGCTTGGAATATTTGCCCGAGTCCATGCTTCTTGGATGTTTATTTGGCCTTTTTCTTTTTTTTTAGAGTTTCTTAGACATATTTTATTTAGATAGATCTCTTTTGAATCTCCAATATATATTTGGTGAGTTTAAAACAGATAAATGTAATGGAAGAAGAGCATCATGCTGTCACCATTGCTAACCCCAATGTTCGACCACCGTGAGAGCAAATGAGAGATGTATTAGGGCGATTTGGGATGGTTGGTTTGAGTCGATTTTGGCCATGAATTCCATTGCACTCGAGTTGAAAAGTTCCAGTGCAAAAAAAAAAAAAAACACTATTTTGCTGTGGAGACTTTTTATTCAAGCTTTATCAATTTCATAATTATTAACATTGATAAATGGCATGCCGAACCCAACTTGAAGATTTATCTGAAAAGTAATCTAACTTATGAGGTCTTTAAATCAACCACAAATTATTAGATTAAATCAAGTAAACTGTTTTTAATAAATTTTAAAAGTTTAATTCTTTTTCTTTCTAACCTGATTTTGTATGTATGGATCAATCAATTAAATTCTTAAAAGGTTCGTGGGGTTTTATAAAAAAATATTTCAGTAACTTTTTTTATAAAAAATACTTGATTTAGAGCATTTAGAAATGAGATGGTACCTGTGTTTTTTTTAAAATTAATTTTTTGTTATAAAATAATTTTTTATATGTTTTGAATCGTTTTGATACACTAATTTTAAAAATAATTTTTTAAAAATAAAAAATATTATTTTAATATAATTTAACATGAAAAATAATCAAAACCACAATCAAAACAATTCCTTAAACGAGATTCATATCCAAGTTTCAAAAGTTATTTATGAATATTGAAACCAATATCGACGTAACGAATGACAACTTCATTAAAATATTCAATTCTCAATGTAGTGGTTTCCTGGTTGCTTGTCTAAAGAATTGCAACTATAGATAAAGAAATCTCTCGCAATGGTAATGTAAATTGGTTTTTAAAAAATACAAGATGCGTTCATATCCGCTACCTATCAAATCAATGTCACGAAACCCACTTTAAAGTTCAAATTAAGATCTTACTTTAGGCGTTCGAAAGATATAAAAACAAAAGACTTTAACTAAAGACTTCACTTGTTCCTTTGATTTTATATCTCCAACACTATATATATATATATATATATATATATATATATATATATATATATAGTGTTGGAGATATAAAATCAAAGGAACAAGTGAAGTCTTTAGTTAAAGTCTTTTGTTTTTATTAGTTCATGTCACATCAAGTGAAGGAGGTCTCTCTTCTTTAATCATTTTATGCTGTTTCTCTACAAACACAGAGTAAATGACTCTGTAAACTTTAGAGATCAAAAGCCATAATGTTAGATAGAACTTTTTGAAATTTCAAGCACCATTTAGCATAAAACATCTTTCCGCATTTAATAATAAGCACCATATTGGATCACGCTTGAATAAAAAATATTTTAAATAATTTAGGTTTAATATTTAATAAATTTAGATCTAACAATCATATCTTGATCCAATACACATCAATAATTTAAAAAAAAACAATGCTCCATGATCCCCTAAACATCTATAATATTATTTACAATACAAATACTCTATCTACATAGTATTAGTATAGTAATTTTTCAACACATTTTAAAATATAATATAATTAAAAAATAAAATTTGAACCTGGTATTATACCAAGATAATTTTTTAAAGGATTGTTTATTACATCACTCAGTTAATTCAACCAAATAAAAAATAAAAAATATTATTTTAAGTCACAAAACTTGAATAGGTTAAAATCAAGGATTAAAAAAAGAACCCTGAAATAGTGCTTTTTAAGAAAAACACTAGACTTAATTTGACCCAATAATACATGAGCTAATATGAAACTTTTTTCAAAGACGTAAACCAGCACATACTGCCCACAAACAACTACTTAAATTTGGCAGTTCTACCGTACCAAACGGATCCTAACTATTCCACTTGCGAGATATATATATATATATATATATATAGTCGTAGCCAGCAATTTTTTTTTCATAGTGGAAGATCTACAGCATCAAATTTTAAAATCAGAATAATTTGGTCCATGGACAGCCATTTCCAAAACAAGAAATCATTATATATTCTTTGCATGTCTTCTTCCACAGCACTCTTATCTTTCCACTACCTCTCCCTTCCCTTCTCATCTCACAAGTCAAAATGGAAAAGAAACCAGTAATCTCAGCAACCCGATCACTAGCCACTCAGCTTCTCTTCCTCATTTCAAGTATTCTCTACACGTGCACTTCGGCCACAGCTCAAGAGCTTCTCGTTGGCTTCAAAGCCAACCCAAGTTCATCAGTCTCATCCTTTCAGTCTCTCTTGAATGACTCAACAAGCACCTTTTCTCTAGGTTTCCTCCGAGTCAACCAAACCCAGCTCGCCCTCACAGTCATACACCTCCCTTCCCTCCGGCCACTCTGGCAGGCCAGCCCAACAAGCTCGTTTCGTTGGTCAGACAAGACCCGGCTCTTCTTCAATGGTAGTCTTGTGATATCTGATCCACAAAAGAGGTCATTTTGGTCCACAGGAACGTCCCAACAAGGTGACAAAGTTGTCCTCCTCAACTCCTCAAACCTACAAATACTACAAAAACAAGTTGTTCTCTGGCAAAGTTTCGATTTTCCCACAAGTACCCTCGTCGAGAACCAGAATTTCACTTCTAACATGTCTCTCGTTTCCTCCAATGGGCTTTACTCCATGCGCTTAGGAGATGACTTCATGGCCCTATACGCAGGGTTCAAAGATGGGAAAACGCAACAAATGTACTGGAAACACAAAGCCTTGGAAGCTAAAGCAGAAGTTGTTCAAGGACAAGGTCCGATCCATGCCAGACTCGAATCCGACGGGTTTTTGGGCATGTACCAAATGGGAAAAACCCCGGTAGATATTCAACCTTTCAACAGCTTTCATCGACCTATTGACAGATTCCTGATGGTCCAGTTAGAACGGGACGGGAACCTCAAAGGCTATTACTGGGCTCAAACCGACTGGGTCTTGGACTACCAGGCTATCACTGAAACGTGTGAGTTGCCCAGTCCCTGCGGTCCCTACGGTTTGTGCAGACCCGGGTCGGGCTGCTCCTGTTTGGATAACCGGACCCAGGTGGACACTGCGTCATTTCAGTGCATTGATGGGGATGATCAGTCCGGCGATTTTTGCAGTGGAAGTGATGATTTCTGGGTTCTGAGAAGGAAAGGGGTGGAGTTACCGTTTAAGGAGTTGATGGATTCGGACACAACATCGTCGTCTGTGGAGGAATGTGAGCTATCTTGTCAGAGGAACTGCAGCTGCTGGGGTGCAGTTTACAACAACGCAACCGGGTTTTGTTACCCTTTGAATTACCCGATCCAAACACTGGTGGGTGTGGGCGATGAGAGTAAAGTCGGGTATTTCAAGGTGCGAACCAAACGTAGATGGCATAAGAAAATGAAAGTGGGTATTCGGGTTCTTGGGGCGGTTATTGTGGTTCTGACCGGAGTTGTGCTTGGGTATGGAGGTTATAAGATCTGGAATAGGAGGAGAAGAGGGCCTAAACGGGTCTTGGAGGAGAAGACTGAGGTATCACCCGGCCCGTATAAAAATCTCGGGTCAGCTAGTTTCAAGTCTATCGAGATGTTTTAGAAGCAACTTACCAAAAAAAAAAAAGATGTTTTAGTAGCGGCAGTGACGTAAGGGATGACCTTCTTGTCAGAGGCCAGTGGGGTTTGACTTTGTGTGTAATTAACAGGTGGGGCCGGTCATTGCCAGGTTGGATACCCCAGAAGTTTTTACCGGTCAACTTATTTTGCTTTTGGGACCCGACAAGATATTTATGAGGGAGAGAAAGTCCAGGATGCTTCGACCATGTTGCGATGTCAAAAGGGCTTCGACAATCCTAGC
Source organism: Populus tomentosa (assembly GCA_018804465.1). Classification (NCBI taxonomy): domain Eukaryota; kingdom Viridiplantae; phylum Streptophyta; class Magnoliopsida; order Malpighiales; family Salicaceae; genus Populus; species Populus tomentosa. The sequence goes on along the minus strand of CM031983.1, from coordinate 734,276 downwards.
CCCTAATCGTCGCCACTCTCAACCCCCTTATTTATTGATCATGCTTCTTTTTTTTTTAATTCGACACGCAGAAGCCACAGCATTCTCTCTTTTTTCCTTCAACTTGTGATTGAGGCTATGGTTTCAAATGATACCATCCATACATACATACATGGTGTTTTGATATAAAATTCCAATTCTTCCATGTAATATATAGTTCCGTGTCCAGAATATTTATAAAAAAAGAGTGTTTTCATGGCTACCATACCCTGTTTTCACGTTGATTTGAAAAATCTAGAGTAATTTAATTAAATTAAACTTATCAAAATAATATAAAGTACTTTTCTAGTTCCATACCTATATTTGTTCATATATTTTACGTGTTGAATTGTCACGTGTGCCTTTTCCCTCTCTTTTGTCAACAATATTGGCTGCTTTGTTGAACGGTCTCTTGTTCTTGTAGGTAGACTTCCACTAGTTGTTGAACCAATCTCAATCTTAGCCGTCGACCTATGTCCTATACTAGCATGCTTCTAGATGTCCATCTTACCATGACAATTCATTTTATATTAAATAATAATAATAATAAAAATAAAAAGATAATTCATCTAAGTTGAAACAGTGAGTGGACAGAGAGCTAATTACTAGCCCAAGCCCTAATCAAAACAAGGCACAAGCAATTGGAGCCCATGTAAGCTATCTTTCGAGATGGGTGAAGGTGGGCCTAAATCCACTCTCTATCTTGGCCCATATCACCTATCCTTGGGCTTCATCTACCAGACGACATGTCAGCCGTCATGCAGAAGGTCCTAGTTATAGCCGCCTTCTAGGGGTTTGAAGGAAGCGAGAGAGTTCCTTGTTTCCTTGTCGTGTTAAGAAAGCAAAAGTCAACCTAGAAAAATGGCATCGAGATCCGCACTGAGCCGACTTAGCTTAACTGCTACTCGCTCGATGGAGTCGGCTCGTGGAGCTACTCGTTACTTCAGTGAGGACAGGGGCCGAGTTCTGAGCGAAGAGGAACGCGCTGCTGAGAACGTCTATATTAAGGTTTCCCCCTCCTCGCTTCTCTCTTCTTCTTCTTCTTAACGGTTCTACCGATTCTGTTAGGTTGCTGAGAAAGTGTCGGAAAATGAAGGAAACCATTGCTTTTGGCGATCGATCGAGCTTGAAAAATGTTTTGTCGTTTTATTTTAGCTTCTGTTTGGTTCCCCTGGTAAACTCCAGGAAAATGAAAGATACAGTGAAAGCAATAGGGAAAATCAGAGTATTATGAGTTAAGTTTATTGTTTCTTGATTTATCTACAACTTTTCCATTGATTGTTTTCCGCCTGCAGCTGATAAAGTGTAGGAAGATGATGGAGTAAAGGGAAAAATAAATGAAATTTACGAGTTAGATTTGGTTTTGCTTCAGTTAATGAAAAATTTGCCCTCAAACTGAGCTTGATGATTGATTATTGTACTATGATATTTTTTTTTTTGCGGTAGAAAATGGAGAAGGAAAGGTTGGAGAAACTGAAGCTAAAGCAGGAGAAAGAGAAGACAGAGAAAGAGAATCAGGGTAGTGACGAGGTAATTTTGCTCCTCATTTTGGAAGTAAAGCTGTCACATTGCTCCTGTAACAACATTTTCTCCGTCATGTTTTACTTTTGGTTAAGCATAATATAGGGTTGCATTGTTGTTAATGGAATGCGTTGGGGTGATGGGTTTATTATGAGAAGATGATGACTTGGTTTTCTATCGTGTTTCAAAATCAATACTCCCTACTTTCACCAACTTTGATGTTTAATGTAATGACTACCTGAATGATGTTAAATGCATGTCGTTCAAGTAATCGATACTGGGTTATATAGATTATGTTTATGCATTCTAGTAACATGCTACACTAGGAAATGGTCGGTGGTGCGACATCGATATCTTGATGTAGTGAAAACTGCAGTTTTGGTTACATGGATTGAGTTTATGCATTCTAGTATCATACTATATGAGGAGATGGTTGGTGGCGTGACATTGATATCTTGATGTGGTGTAAACTGCGGATTTGGTGATTGTTACGCTTGACGCAGATTTCTACTTGATTTCCTTTTCTTTTGGTTATTGCAGTTTGTCTTTGAAAATTAAGTTTCATCTACCTCAATTGTGTCCTTTTTTGCAGAAAGCTGAAGGGAGCCAGAAATCCTGATGGGGGTTATCTGCACCAGAGGCTGTAATGTTGCTGTGGCAATAATCTTCTGAAATAAATGTGACTCGCTTTGAGATTTGGTGTTTGTACAGACTTGTCTTTTGAATACTCTTGCACAGTCTCGTCTACCTGGTTCTGTACCTGCTGGAAGTTTTCCTTTCCTAATGTTGACCGATATGGGGTTGTAGTTCGTTTTATCTTTACTTTTGTTGATGCTCTGAACGATTTCCCATCATACAATTGAGTTCATGCGGCAATTGTTGATGCTTGACCTAAAACCAGCTGACCTACCTGCTACTAATTTGTTGTCTGAAAGTAGAAAAGAGGTCTTTGACTGGATGGGTGTTTTGCTACTTCATTTCTGATCACAAGTGGTCACTTTTTGACAAATTTGGTTCAAATCTTCCTTTGAAGATCACGAAAAGCATCTAAATCCAAAGGGATTCAACTACAGCAACGTGCTGCTTGAAATATCAGTAGTCTTGACTGAAGGGTTTAAGTCAAAGAAATTTATGACAATGATGAACAAACAAAGATTACATGACTCTGAGCCACGAGAACAATTATTGATAAAAGGAAAATCACTAGAAAAGAAGAAAATATATGATGATGCCATGTTATTTGAGATAGCCAGCAACAACTTGAGGTACTAGCATATTTTTCGAGGCAGGAAGTAGCTAGCTAGCCTTCAGTTTAGGGCTTGCCAAAGCCAGACTTGATCTTCTGAATGGTATATAAATCAGTCTTGAATGCCTTGGCAAGAATATCATCATCGATTCCGGTTGAAAAGACAGACAAAGGCACAGAAACTGTTCCAGAATTTGCACATATATTTTATATGTGACTCGTTTTGAGATTTGGTGTTTGTACAGACTTGTCTTTTGAATACTCTTGCACAGTCTCGTCTACCTGAGGTAAAAACACGCACGCGCCCTAAATACAATGCCTGGTCACTGAAGTTTTATTAGATCAATATTCAAAAGGTGTTTTATGGCTAGTCAAACTGCCAGTCTCTGATGAGAAAAGGCTCAATCTTAGGGGGGCTTGGACTCTGAACAATAAAAAAAACGACTCTAGTGAGGTGATTTGGAAGGATCAAATGCCTTTCGATGGTGAACTTCCAATTGTTGATTGAGAACAGAACAATGGTACGATACAGAATGCAGCCATGAAACCAATGCTGACCCACCCCTCCACCCACAAAAATTAACCGAATAACCAAAACTTCTACAGCTAGAATTGTATTGATTATTTTGCTTATCATATCCGTAGATGATAACGTTCCATCAACAGCATAAAGGTATTAAAAGAAACCAAACCGAAGTTGCAGAAAAATATCAGACAAACAAAGTAGGCTGGCTGCTTATGGCCGGCTCAAACTGCAATCCGTTTAACCACCAAAATCTTTCAAATTCACCAGGCATGGGGTGTATGGAAAGACCATGAGCTGCCCCATGAGTATTAGCCTGTCTTTATTGGTTCTGTAAATCAATTTCAACCTCTTGTCTTCAAGATGGTAACTGGCCATAACACCCGGAGTCCCAAAGAAAATAACATCAGAGGTTGGATGCAAGGCGAAGGGCCTGAAAGATGAGATTTTACCAAATCTGCCAATAGCAATCATACTATCCCGCTGAAGCCAGAGCTTTCCCAAATAATCAACATCGATATTGTGAACCAGAGTCCATCTGTCATTCTTGCAACGATCCTCAAGCAACCAAAAGTTAAATGCAGTTCCAACAAGATCAGAATAGCATAAATGGCCCCTCCACTGCCCAACGCATCCAAAGCCATCAGGATCAAGTCTCTCCTTCTCCGGAAGCTCAATGGCACGGGAATTCCCTCTGTTAAGATCAAAACAGATAATGTGTTTTGAGGTAGATATACAGTACAACGCTCCATCCAAGTAAATACAATGCTTGACCACTTTACACTTCTTATTTGAGTATCCAAAAGGTGTTTCATGTCCAGTCCAGTTGCCAGTCTCGGATGAGAACACTTGCAATCTTACAGGGGGGCTGGATTCTGAAAAATCAAAGCAAACAACTCTGTAGTGAGGTGATGTGGAAGGATCAAAAGCCAGGGCCGCAAAAATTATGTTCTCGAGCATAGAATCTCTGGGAATCGCTACACTGTTTTGTCGCGGGATTGCATACGTAGTACTGCAGAGTGCAACCCTCAACAAACAAAAGCAAACCGTTGCAACAATCAAGGAAATCACCCCGGGCAGGTTCAAAAGGCAACAGCGAAGAATAGGACTTGACAAATTCATGTGGTTCTGGTGCAACTGCTGGAGTAATGGCGCAAGGGATATAATCAATGTATGGTTTGCCAAATTTGATCTTCTTCGCAAGGTAAATAAAGCCATGAAGAGGTGAGGAAGCTGAGATTTTTGGAACACAAGCATCAGTAATCAGATTGTTCCAAGATTTGCAAACACTTTTGAGTCTAATGAGATGCTTGCGATCAGTAACTCGACAGAGGATTTCAACCAGCACATCATCTGGTAAACTTGAACAAAGAAAACTTGCACAGCTGCAGTTCTTGCTCTTACTTGCTTTTTCATCTAAAGAAGCAGCCATCAATCCTCCTCTGCCTTTTTCGCACGCACTTAATCAATTTGACAAGCAAAGGGAAAAAAAAAGGAAAAGAAAAGAAATTAGCCACATCCTGTTTCTGACTTATCAAATGCACTTTGGGAATCCATCCTCTTCAAAAATAATTAAAACCGCAACAAGTCCTCCTCTTTGCCAGAAAAAAAAAACTAAAATTATAACATTTGAGATCAGAAGGCGAAATCTTATTTAGAGATTTAAAATAGGTTTTTCATCCATGATTGAAAACAAAAGCGTGTTGAAAATCACAAAACAAAAAACACAATTTTATTAAAAAATAATATTCCCTGACATGGCAAAAACAGCAGAATTAATCGATTATACAAACCGGCTTGTAGAAATAAATAATTTTATAAATTATCGATATAATTAAAGAAACTAAAAATCAACGCGGAATATTATTTTTAGAGAAAGCTAGGGTAAAGGTGTGAGATTTTCAAAAACGCTGAATTATCCAAAAGTTTTAAAAAGAATGAATTAATTCATGGATGTATACGTAATTTGTTGTTAGATAGGGAAAGAAAGGAGATGCATTGGGTTAAAAAGATATTTAAATTATTTTGTATTTGAATTTTTTACGATATAAATTAGAAGCAAATAGATAATTCTTTTTTTTTTTTTAAATAAAAAAATCATCAAATTTTGCTATTTTTTACGCACTCTTGTTGTTAAGTTATGAATAGTAATAGTCCAGTCAAGAGAAAGCAAATCCGAATACATACATTCTCAACCACCAATGTAAGTTTCTTGTTCTTGCTGAATAGTATCAATTAATATAACACACACACACACACACACATAATTTAGTAGTATCAATCTTCTAATAAAAACCCCATAAATAATAAAATCGGCAATGTGGAATGCTTCTATAAAACATAAAATTGTATTTTCATGGCTTGAAAAAGCACGACTCAACTTGTTTTTAAATTTTAAAACCAACAGCCAGTAGAGATAGTTAATTTTTTAAAAATTTATCAAATTAGAAAAAATATAATTTAATCTTGATTGACTTGGACTGTTATTGTTGGATAGAAGAGTTCGGGCTTCATAGGATATAAAATTACAGCGACAGTCAGTACACATTTTTAAGGAATCTATTGAGGGCTTTGTCTTTTTATGGTGGGTGTATAATAAAAGGGGTTAGTGCAGTACGAAGCATAATAAGCTCGAAAAATTTCTGGTATTTCTTGTTTATCCCAGCCCCTGTAATATTTTTAACTAAAATCATTGATTTTTAACTAGATTTTTTCCCCTTCCAGGATGCAATTTTTCTTCATCTGAACATTCCTAGAGATGATTTTTCGCACAGAGTTCCTACTTCCAAGGAAAGATAGATCTTCTTCTTCTTCCTCCTCTTCTGGGACAGAGGATTGTGGATTGCGAGGGAGATGAATGAATCTTGCCGGGTCCCTCTTTCATAAATAATTGAGTAGATCTGGTAAAGGTGACCGCAGAAGCATCTCACGAAATGTGGGCATCACCATAAAATTTAAAAGTATTTGTGTAATTTTGGTAATAGTTATATTTCAAAGAGTTTTTTTTTTAAATATATATCAAGATAATAAATAAATAAATATATATATATATATATATATATATATATATAAAAAAATTAAAATCACAAGAAAAGGGCTTCATCATTCATTGCGCATGACACTCATAGCGCTGGTAGGAGTAAGTGTCCCCAGTGTACACCAATCCCACATCGAAAACAAATGGTAACTGCCAAGTCATTCCTGTCTATAAAAGGCAGTCTGCTACAGTTTTCTTTTTCTCTGTTCCTCGACAATGCCAAGTTGAGTGTAAATTTCATCAAGGAGATGAATAAAATTGGTGTGATAAGAGATTTTAGCAGAAAAATTTGGGGTTTCAGGTATGTAATCTGATCATCCATTTGAACTGTTTTCGTGGCCACCAAACTTCTCTAGAGATGGCTTATATGGGATTAAGATTATTGAGCCTTGTTTTAGTTAGGTTTTGGGCTAATTTTATGGGCTTAATTAAAGAGAACTTTTATTCCATGATTTTATCATAAAAATTATGGAAACTAGGCAAAACGCTCCATCACCCATTGGCATTGCTCATACAATTTGTTCATTTTTTCCTCATTCATCTTTTGTTGTTTTTCCTTTTCGTCTTTACCTGTGAAAAGGCTTGCGACAGGAAATGTAAAGAAAATAAAAAGGAAGGAAAGCTTCGTTTAAATACAGTGAGTAGCGTCACTGACTTCATTCCCTCTGTTGCCTTGACACTTAAAAGAAGACAAAATAATCAGGGAGCTGCAAAATTAATTAATTACCATTGCCAATTTCCAATTAGCAATGATCAGGACTGTTCATAACCAGGGGCCTCCAACACCTATTGGCATTACCCATGCAATTTGTTCATTCTTTTTCTCTATCATCTTTTGTTGTTTTTCTCCTTCTTTATACCTATGAAAAGACCTGTGACAGGAAATGTGAAAAAACAGATTTGAAGAAAAGCTTCGGTTGAATATAATGAGTAGCGTCACTGTCTTTATTCCCTATGTTTCCTTGACACTTAGAGAACAAAATCAGGAGCCTGCAAAATTAATTAATTACCATTACCAATTTCCAATTAATAATGACCAGGATTGTTCATGAACTGTGCTCCACGACCCTTTGCATCCTCCTTTACCTGTGAAAATACCTATGACAAGGAATGTGAAAAGAAAATAACATTGAAGGAAAGCTTCGTTTGAATATAGTAACTAGTGTCGTTGTCTTTATTCCCTATATTTCTTTGACACTCAGAGAAGACAAATTAATTGGGAGGTTGTAAAATGATGTATTAAATTACCATTACTAATTTCCAATTAGCAATGACTAGGACTGTTCATCAACTGTATTCCAACACCCATTGGCATTGTTCATGCAATTTTTTCATTCTTTTTCCCCTTCATCTTTTGTTTGTTGTGATATGTTTTTTGTATTCATTTTGTTCATTCCAACAATGAATTGACTTAGATTAATGTATATAACCATGGTTTCTTTGTGAAATTATAACATGTTTTTCAAATTCTAATAAGAAACAAAGACTAAGCAATTAGGATAATTTGTCTATGTTTAATATATACCTCATAATGGATAATATGTTTATGTCTAGAACCTAATGATGGTTTTTTTCATGCTTCTTTCCATAACTAATGTTGCTATCTGCATAATTTGATCAATAAATATGTTCATTGAGTTTGCCGCTTAGCTTGTTTTATTCTACATATTATTTTCTATTTACTTGTCTTAACAGGAAAATTAATTTTCTTGTATTAATTATTAGAAAAATTATCAGTAGTGATTCTAATTAAGTGTTTTTATCTTTATCATTTTTTCTTTGTTTTTGCTTGTGTTTTAGGCAGTATCCTTCAAAATTGAAAGTACCGGATTCTTCAAAAATTTTACGAAATCAAACGCATTGGTTGGTATTTTTTCACTTTTATTTTCAATAATACTTGATTTTGTTTTTTTGTTAAATTTCATTGGGTTTATTTCATTAAATATTTAAGAAAATGGGGTATATGGAATAATTTTTTTATGCAAATATAAATTGAATGAACAAGAATATGCTGTAAAGATTGTAAAATTTAATACAGATCATTATCGAGATAAAGTGTTGAGAGAAATGAAAGTGTTGACCCAAATATAACCACAACAATGTGGTAAGATATTTCAATGCATGGATTGAATGGATGGTGGTGCGGTTTTCTGATGAAGATGAAGGTTATGATAAAAAAAAAAGGTGGTGATGGTGCTCTTTCAAATGCTATGTTTTTCATACAGATAGAATATTATCATCAGTGAATAAATTTTTAATAGTTAAACTGTTAAGTTTTGTTTTTTAAAAAATAGTTTTTAAAAAAACAAAACTTAACATTTTAACTATTAAAAATTTATTCACTAATAACAATGTTTCATCTCTATAAAAAGCATAACATTCAGATTCTTAGAAGTAACACCATCACAACCTACTTCTTTATCATAACCTTTATTTTTATCACAATATCACATCACTCACCCTCCATTTGATCCATACAATGAAATACCCTACTAAATTGTTGTGGTTACATTTGGTCAATGCTTTCACTTCTCTCGACACTTTATCTTGATCATGATATTTATTAAATTTTACAATTTTCACAACATGCACTTGTCCATTCAATTTATATCTGTATAAAAAAAATATTTCATATACCCATTTTCATGAAATATTTAATGAAATAAACCCGATAAAATTTAACAAAAAAAATAAAGTATTATTGAAAATAAAGATGAAAAAATATCAATCAACGTGTTTGATTTCATAAAATTCTTGATGAAATCTGGTATCTTTCATTTTAAAAATTACTGCATGAAACACCAGCAAAACATAGAAAAAATCCTAAAGATATAAATCTTTAATTAAAATAACTATTAATAACTTTTCTGCTAATTAATATAAGAAGATTAATCTTCTTATTTAGACAAGCAAACAAAAAATGACATGCAAAATAAAACAAGTATAATATTGTTTGACAAACACAAAAAAATGTATTTATTGACCAAATTATACATAATTGATTAGTTTTTATTTCCACAAATCATTGTTATATATGTCACTATTAAAATGAACATGTGACTAGCAGATCACAACAAACAAACATAAAAATAAATTGTCATTATCTCTTAATTAATTTAGCTTCTTTCCCAAGTGTCAAAGCACTAAAAGCAATTATTTTATTTTTTCCAGTAATTAAATAAAGTATATAGTTGAGAGCCTTACCTGTAGTGCGCTGCGTGGCTTTGTCTCCGAATAAGACATACTGTAGCGAATCTCTATTTATAGACAAAACTGACCTGGCAGTTTTTTTTGTTTTCGATGTGGGATGATTTTACAACACTTACATGAACAATGTATGGCCTGCTATCTGGCTCTGCAGTGGCATTCTTCGCTCTGCCCGAAGCAACCCATGATGGAGCAGCTGTTTTTGTTACGCACCGAGGTAATGTCATATGCTCATGCTCATTTCCTCTCTTTCTTCACTGAATTCTGGCGTGGGAAGGAAGTGCTTCTGGGCATGTCAAGCTACTTTTTATGATAATGACCACATTTCTTGAGATGCTTTTTCAATCACCTTAACAAAAGCTACTCAATCCAATCCAAAACAACCTGTTACAAATATCAGTGGATGACAGTTTTCCTATTAGGGACGCTCTTGGATGTACTTAGCCTCGGTAATTTTCCGGGAAAAATATTTGTCCAAGCTCGCACACACTGTTAAACAACCAGATAATGTCAAATCTAAGCATTTCTGTAGAGACATGCATGGCTGTATCCTAGTCACAACAAGAAGGCAAAACGGCTACTGCTAATTAATGGTCCATATATCTACCAGTGATTAGGGATACAACATTAATCAAAACATAAATGCACCACCACCGGCAAAACCGAAACGGTTCAAGTAGGTCCCGAGCCCCCAGCAGCTTATCTTCGAGGACAAACTACAAAGCACCAAAGATAATGCCACGAACGCAGTGTCATAACCCGACCGAAACAGGGTGGAGGTCATCAAGCTGATTCGGAAATAGCTTTGTTTTATTCAAACATTTATTCAATCAGTTTAATGATTAATCAAATCTAATATCTTAATTATACGTATACTTGTGGTTTTAAGACTATCTCGTTACAAAAACCAAACTGAAAACACACCGATTTTTTTTGTCGTGAGCACCAAAAGAAGAGAAAAAATAAAATTAAAAAACAACATCGAGCCCAGTAAAAGCTATGGCAAAGAGCTGTATCATTTCTTCACAAGAACAGGAAAATTTCCAATGAAAAGAAGCAACAAGAAGATAAAAACACGTACCAAGAAATGCGGAAGCATTAACAGGCGTTGATGTCTTTGGGTGGACCCTAGCAAACCAAGCAGGGACTGAAAACAAGATAAACGAATGCTGGGAAGAATAATAACAGAAGTTTTATTCCATCCGTATTACTTAATCAGAGTTTACAATGAGAATATATATATACAAATACGTAGCTAGAAAATAGGAGCTGCAAGTGATTGAGTCCAACTCAAACAGTTCATCTACACAATCTCAATTCCAGAGGATAATCTTCAGCAGTGGATCAACATCAGCAACAAGTAGATAGTCTTCAACTGTGAATCAACATTAACAGCAGATTAACTTTATCTGTTGAAGATCAACTTCTTCTTATCTTTTCAACACTCCCCTTCAAGTTGGAGCATGAATATTGAGAATGTTCAACTTGCCTGATAATTTCTTGAAATTGTCCCCCCCTAATGCCTTGGTGAATATATCTGCTAGTTGAAGATAGGAGGGAACGAATTTTGTAACAATTTGACCTGCTTGTATCTTTTCTCTCACAACATGGCAATCAATTTCTATATGCTTTGTGCGTTCATGATAGACCGGATTTGCAGCAATATGAAGTGCTGCTTGATTGTCACAGAATAAAGTGATTGGTTTTAAAGGGACCTGTAGATCTTTAAATAAGCATCGAAGCCAGGTGAGTTCACATGTTTCGGCAGCCATAGACCTGTACTCAGCTTCGGCAGATGACCTATAGACTGTTTTCTGTTTTCTTGTCTTCCACGAGATGAGAGAATCTCCAAGGAATACACAGTAACCAGATGTAGATCTTCTTGTCATAGGACAATTTGCCCAATTGGCATCACAGTAAGCTCTTAGTTGCAGAGAGCTGCTGGAAGAGAATAATAAGCCGTTACCTGGGTTGTTCTTTAAGTATCTTATTACACGAAGAGCAGCGTCCCAATGAGGTTTTCTCGGTGCATGCATAAATTGGCTTAAGATGTTGACAGAATACATGATATCTGGTCTAGTAATTGTAAGATAGATTAATCGCCCTACCAATCTTCTATAGTGTGAAGCATCATTCAATATCTCACCTTGATCATTAGTAAGCCTCAGATTTTGTTCCATAGGAAAATCAACGGGTTTAGCTCCAAGAAATCCAACATCATCAATAATTTCCAGTGTGTATTTTCGCTGAGATATAACTATTCCAGCCTTTGATCTTGCCACTTCCAGTCCGAGAAAATACTTCAGCTTACCAAGATCTTTTATGTGGAATTGTTTTTGAAGAAACAACTTGATATCTTGGATAGCATTGTCATTGTTCCCAGTAATGATTATATCATCTACGTAGATAAGAACAATGGTTAGAGTAGAACCTTTTTCTTGCACAAAGAGAGAATGATCTGAGTGTGATTGAGAGAACCCAGCCGTTTTAATGGCGTCTGAGAATTTAGCAAACCAGTTTCTGGGCGCTTGTTTGAGTCCATACAAGGACTTATGAAGCCGGCATACAACCTTCTCCCCTTGTCGGCGAAGTCCTGGTGGTGGAGTCATATAAACTTCCTCATGTAAATCACCATGGAGGAAGGCATTATTAACGTCCATCTGGAAGAGAGGCCAATTACGGACTGCTGCCAAGGCAAGAAGACAGCGAACTGTAGTTAACTTTGCAACTGGTGCAAAAGTTTCATGATAGTCCAAGCCTTCTTGTTGATTGAAGCCCTTGGCTACTAACCGTGCTTTATACCGTTCCACAGTTCCATCAGATTTGTATTTGATTCGGAAAACCCATTTGCTGCCTATGGGACGACAATGTAATGGTAATGAAACCAGAGACCATGTTTTCTGATTTTCAAGTGCAGTGAGCTCAGTTCTCATTGCTTCACACCACCTAGGATCATTGAGTGCCTGCTCATATGTTGTTGGTTCAAGAGTGCTAGTAATGTTGTTAATAAATATCTGATGAGAAGGGGATAAGGACTGGTAGGAAATAAAGCTTGATAATGGATATTGAGTACCTGACCGTGAAGAGGCTGACTTGGTTGTGGATGCAGAGAGTTGTGACATACCAACTTGACCACAATGAAAATCACGGAGCAGAACAGAGGTTTGTCGTGGCCGATCACTGCGACGTAGAATAGGAGTAGGTGTGTTTGGTGTTGGAGAAGGAGAAGATTGTGTGGGAGTGGATGATGGTGATGATGGAGAGTCTGAAGAGGGAGGGGAAGATAATGGGGTGGAAGGGGTCTCGGTTGGTGAGGGAGAAAAAATTAATGGTTGTGGAATTGAGCTGTCATTAGGATCAGGAAGGATGGTGGGCAGAGATGGTTTTTGAGAGGAATCGACCGAAGTGTGATTTATGAAAGGAAATGTATTTTCATGAAAAATAACATCGCGACTAGTGAAAAACTTTCGAGTGGTAAGATCATAAACACGATATGCTTTTTGATTAGAAGGGTATCCAACAAAAATACATCGACGAGCTCGTGGTGAAAATTTGGTCAATGGTTGTAAGTTGGTGGCATAACAGAGACAACCAAAAGCACGAAGATGTGTATATATGGGTGGTTTTCCATATAGGAGTTCATATGGTGACTTGTGATTCAAAACTGGGGTGGGAAGACGATTTATGAGATAGGTGGCAGTGAGCAAGCTCTCTCCCCAAAATTGTAATGGTAAATTTGCTTGGAATCTCAAGGCACGACCAACATTGAGTAGGTGTCTGTGTTTTCGCTCTACAACACCATTTTGTTGAGGTGTGTAAGGACATGAATTTTGGAGTAAAATGCCATGAGTGGAAAGAAAGGGCTTTAAGGAGATAAATTCCAGCCCATTATCACTTCGTATATTTTTAACTTGACAGTTAAATTGAGTGTGGACAAAAGTGATAAATGATTTTAACAGCCCTTGTGTTTCAGATTTGAATTTCATAAGAAAAATCCAAGTAAAACGAGTGTAGTCATCCACGATAGTTAAAAAATAATGTGCACCAGAGTGTGTTTCAATCTTTTGTGGACCCCAAATATCACAGTGTATAAGCTCAAAAAATTTAGTACTTTGAATAGAACTTATGGGAAAGGATAACCTGGTTTGTTTTGCCAAAGGACAAACTTCACATGAATGTTGCGAATCATAAACAAAAGATGGAATTAATTTTGACAGGAACTGAGAGGGTAATTTTGATGGATGTCCTAATCTGTTATGCCAAACATCTCCTGATGGAAAAGAGACTTGATATGATTTTGTTGAAGAGGAATGTGATTCTGATTGTGGCATAAGGTAGTATAGTCCCTTACTCTGCTTCCCCAGGCCAATCATCCTCTTCGTAGCTAGGTCCTGCAATATACAGAAAGTGGGAAAAAAATGGACAGAACAATTAAGAGCATATGTGAGTTGGCTGACTGAAAGCAGATTCACATGAAATGAGGGTGCACAAAGAACATCATGGACATGTAGGCTTTTGGTAACATGTGCAGAGCCAGCACTTGTAATTTTTGCGTAGGAACCATTCGGCAAGGTGACTTGAGAGAACATAGGAACAGTGGCTTTATTAATAACTGAAGTGGCTATATGGTTAGTGGCACCACTGTCAATGATCCATTGTAAAGCCTCAGCATTTTGGGTCGTGAAAGATGAGCAAAAAGGAGTGATATTACCTGTATAATTTGCAGATATAGTGGACTTTTCGGCTTGAAAGAAAGCTTTGATTTGTGAAAATTCTTCAGGAGTGAATTGAAGAGGCTGATCAGAGGTTTGAGCCGACTTGATGTTGGTGTGAAATGAGTCAATTCCTGTTTGGTTTGCAGCAGCTTTTTGAGCTCGATTGCGAGGCTGCACATTCTTGCCATGAAGAGCGTGACCGGTGGGAAATCCAATCAAATAAAAACATCTCTCCACTGTATGTGTAGTTCCATCACAGTAGGTGCAGTGAAGTCGTTTCTTTGATCCTTGCATAGTTGATGAGCCAGACATCCAATTTCGAGAGAAATCTCGTCGCTGTGAAGTAGACCCTGATCTTTTTACATTCATGGCATGAACCTGTTCAGTAACTTTGTGCTCAACCAGTCCTCTTTGCTTTTCTTCCTCACACAAGAGTGAATATGCTTTCTTAACAGTTGGTAAAGGTTGCATGAGCATGATTTGCCCTCTAATGGCTGAATAGTTCTCGTTCAATCCCATAAGGAACTGACTAAGTCTCATCTTTTCTTCACTGTTTGACAGTTGTTTCATTCCACCACATGTGCACTGAATTGTTGGACTGGACATTTTCAATTCATCCCATAACGTTTTTATCTTGGTGTAATATGTGAAGATGGAATCCTGATTTTGCTGCAATTCTACTATGGAACGCTGAACTTGATAATGATGAGAAAAATTACCTTGTGAGAATCGTTCTTGTAGATCCAACCAGATTTCAGAAGGGGTTTCAACATAGAGAACACTATTGGCAAGCTCTTGGTTTAAGGAGTTAAGAATCCAAGAGAGAACCATATCATTGCATCGTTGCCATAACATGTATTTAGGATCAGATTCTCCTGGTATAAGTATGGTTCCATTGATGAATCCCAACTTGTTTTTGGCGCTGAGACTTATTAGCATGGAACGTCTCCACATTGCATAATTGGTTCCATCAAGAACTTTTGGAACAAGAGTCATGCTTGGATGATCTGATGTATGAATGAAAAAGGGATCAGAAGGATCAATGGTTAAAAAGGACATGTTCTGCAGGGTAGTGTTTTGGTTAATACTGGTTGAATCAGTATTGTCCTCCATTGGAGGTTTTGCGGAAGCTTGGTTAATATGTTTAAGATTTCATGTGCTCTGATACCATGAAAACAAGATAAACGAATGCTGGGAAGAATAATAACAGAAGTTTTATTCCATCCGTATTACTTAATCAGAGTTTACAATGAGAATATATATATACAAATACGTAGCTAGAAAATAGGAGCTGCAAGTGATTGAGTCCAACTCAAACAGTTCATCTACACAATCTCAATTCCAGAGGATAATCTTCAGCAGTGGATCAACATCAGCAACAAGTAGATAGTCTTCAACTGTGAATCAACATTAACAGCAGATTAACTTTATCCGTTGAAGATCAACTTCTTCTTATCTTTTCAACAGGGACAACATTGGACCGTCCGATCACACACAAGTATCTAGCTTGTCCCAGCATTGCAACTAATAATGATGTAAGAATCCCAAAGCTGGCCCCCATCCCTATCACATTAGAAACCCATTGCCAGCCATCTGATTCCCCTCTGAATGCTGCTGAGAATGGTGCGTCCGCATCTATCTACATGGTGGCCGCCACACCCGATTACAAGAACATTTCAGTTACTTATAATTAATTTGTAGTAGCATTAAATTAGTTATCGTTCTGATTGATTGATTAGTAATTACCATATCATAAGGGAGGAGCATGGACATTGAAGCAGCCATGAGGCAATAAAGAATGGTGACAATTATAACAGAGCCTGAAACTCCGATGGGGATATCCTTAACAGGGTTATGGACTTCTTCAGCTAGAGTAGAAACAGCATCATATCCAATATAACTCAAATACACCATGGCTGCTCCATTGAACACACCAGGAGCTCCAAATGGGAAAAACCCAGATGGGTTGTTTGGGTTTGCAGGCTGTGTGAAGTTTTTCCAATCTCCTTTCCAAAATCCCATTAGTATCACAAATCCAATGAACAGAATGTGTAGAATTGTTAACAACATGTTCACCAATGAACTCTCTCTTGTGCTACAAAACAAGAACAAGCTAATCAAATTTAGTACGCGTAAGCTGGTCTGATGAGAATACGCTGAACATTAAAAGAACAAACAATAACGGTACCTGTAGCAGATGATGAGAGTAATGGCTAAGACAACAAGAACGGCGAAAGTGTCAATTTCATTGAAGCCATCAGGGAGTCCGTGGATGACAAGTCTCCATTTTGATGTAGAGATGCCGATTGCTGAGCCTAGATAAGCAGTGAAGCCCCTAGCAACAGCAGCGTTTGACATGACATAATCCATTAAAAGATTTGCACCGGTTAAGAACGCAGCAAATTCACCTGTTCAGGAAAAGAAGAAAAACCCCGTGAGTATTTATGCTGGCAGAGCAACAACTCATTGACAATACATTAGTGGCTGTAGCGGACCAAAAGTGACACGGAGATAACTGAAAGCCCCGCCGGCGACGGGCATGTCAACGGCGAACTCGGTGTAACAGAAAGAAGAGAGCAGAGCACAGAGACCAGCAATGGCATAGGAGATAACAACTGAAGGGCCAGCGCGGAGACGGCTGGCATGACCAGTGATGACGAAAACACCAGCACCAACCATACCACCGATGCCAAACCCAACAAGGTCGTACCAACGAAGAGTTCTTTGCATGACAGAACCAGACCTTGCTTTGACCTGGCTCATTTCTTCATGCGATGTTGAGACTGAACAAGCTCGCCTGGCTAGACGGGCTGGGGTCTGTGCCAGGGCTCGAAAATAAGAGTCCAAGCCAGAGAAAGAGGAGCCATGGCTCTCCATTTCTCTAGCTACCGCGTTCGTGCAAGGAGAAGGGGAGAGGGGTGAAGTTATGAAGGGGTGAGAGTGACTGCCAATGGACGGTGAATAAAAGGCTTCTTCCTCACAGATCTTACGTCATTACATCTCAGAGACAGTGGATGGAATATTACAAGAAATCATTCTTCACCGGTTGATGAACGGCAGAAAACATCACACAGTACTGTGAGTCCGATCAAATTCAACTCAGCAGAAACTTGCAGCTGCTAACTTGTCGTTTCTTAATTAGAGTGATTGGGAGTTAGCATGCTGCTTGGGGAATGGTAGGTAGGGGAGGGAACTAACAGAACTTTTATGCTGCTAAATTTTAAATTTTGATTTTGATTTTTTTATATATAATTTTTAACTCAGAATCAACATAGACCAATTTGATTATTCAGAAGGACACCAATTTGAGGATAAACTGCTTTTTATATATACCCTCTGTTTAATACATTAATGACACTTTTTGTGGAAAGACATGACTGAAACCCATAAAACGACAAACTCTAATAAATATTCCCAGCTAATTTAAGGTACTGCTGATATGCAGGCCATGAAATCTCCTTTTCTAGGAAAAAAACGCCATTCGGTATTATAAATCTCGATTAAAGAAGTTAAATGTTACTGAATATGTAGATTGCGGTTTGATTAAGAAAACGAAGAAGATAAGGATATAAAAAATACATTTATTTGTAATTTTCAAATAAAAAATATAAGATTTACATGCATGCTGTTGGATTTAGAAATAAAAATACTGTTTTATATAATTCTTTAAAATCTCAATCTATTACAATGATATAAAAACAAGCAAACTATTTATTTGAGCCACCAACTCAAAGAAATCACAAAGGCAAAAAGCACAAATAAGATTATAATACCGAACTTTCATCCGAACGAGGCTGAAGCAGTATCGGTACGAGCAGCTGTTGCCCAGAGCAGTATTGGTACGGGACCGCGTGCACCCCTAGCCTGCTACTGGCGGCTTGGCAGAGGAATCGCAAGACGTCACGGTTGAACCAGAACAGGGTCAACGAGCCAGATGGTGGTGCCGACGGGTTCTTGACTGCTCGTGTACTACAAGGCACGTGGCTCTGTAGAAGGCAAGACACTTTGCACCAAGCTTTAGAACCCACAACGACACGTGTAGGAGATGGAAAGGCAAATCTTCGGAAGATAAGCATGGATTTAAGGCAGGAAAAAGAAGATAGGCGACCTGCTGGCTGGCATGGACATGAAAACGAGTCACCAAGAGGGTACTTCATGTAAGATACTTTTTAAAATATTTTTATATTTAAAAATATATTAAAATATTTTATATATTTTTTACATTAGTATATTAAAATTATGAAATAAATAAATTTAATGTTTTTAAAACTAAAAACAATTTTAAAAAAGCATATAGAAACAGAAATAGAAACCACCTTAAACATCCAAAACGTGAAAGCAATAGCTAAAAATAATTTTAATGTAAAAAAAAAAAAAAGCTGCCGCAAAAGTTTCATATATATCCTGTGCACAAGTGGTTAATCAGTGCGCACCGTCTCTCCCAAAACGGATAAAATCATCTGTAATCCTCCGTGCAGCCTTTGTCAGGGCAACGAGGGGGGCCCTCCACCGAAGCCATGGCTATAGCACGGGCACGATTTTATCAGTCCATCCATGACCATCCAAACAGACCTTCGAGTTTTCTAAGATTTGGGTCCACGGCTGGTTCCCACAAAATCGCCATCGATAGTTTTTTTCTCTAGGTCCCCGTCGCTCCTGTTTGTATCCACGTCGACCACCCTTCCTCTCCTGCTTGAAATTGGAATTCAAACCCTTTCTAACTTCCAAAGGCTAGTTCATTAACGTTGTCAAAACCATTACAATTATGCCTCATTGTGTGATGGTGGCTCGGTCAAACTCCACATGCATGGTCCTCTTTCCGACTATAATGTTTTCTTCGAAGAAACATATTCCATAAAAATATATGGTATTTCTTATTTATCTTATTCAATATAATATTTTTAACTAAAATTATTTTTTTTAAAAAAAATATTTTATAATTGTTAAAACAAGTTAATAAATAATCTCAAAATAATATGTCTATATTTTACACAATTAAACGCTAAAAAAATTATAAATATGATAAAATAATATTCAAAGCCCATTTACAATTTTTGATAATAAAAAACTGATTTTAGTAAAATCTTCATGAATAATTTATTATTGATATTGCAATTTTCAATTTAAATGTATAATAATTTTAAAAAATTATTAAAATTCAAATAAAAATTTATAATAATATTTAAAAATCATGTAAAAAATTGAAAGTGAATCTAGAACTTTTTTTTCGATGTCAAAACAAACAAAGGAAAAAAAATAAAAAAACACAACATGCAGGAGAGGCGGCACACACGCACCCAACTTTGCTATATTATTTTTCTATAACAATGCAAAAAATATTTGTTCTTTCAATATTAGTACCTGTAATTTTAAGTTTGTCCTGCACGCTACCCAACTCAACCGCGACATAAAATTATAATTAAAAATAATATTTTTAGATCACTGTTTATATAATTAACAAAGTACCATAAAAAGAAGATTGATTAGGTAATTATTGGATTGAAAAAATCGTGCTTCACAGAATATAAAATCACAACGGTATGTGGTTTTAATGAATTTTTTTTTTAAGTTTCGAAAACAAGTTTACATTATAGAACTCTCCATTTGAACATATATAACAGTGATTTTCAGGGATAATGCCAAAAAAATTGATCTTAGCCCAACCAATTAGCCCAAAACGTTAATCAAAACAAGGGCCCGATAATTGGAGATGGGTCTGTGGCATGTCTAGTTTTCTAAAACCGTTTTGAAAGATAAAATCAAAACCCTAATCTTGCAAAAAATAAGCTATCATTATCTTTTCAAGACGTGGGGACTAGGTGACGGCGAAAACCCAGCAGTGTGGCGAGGAGACACTTCACGTGGAAAGATTCATGGCATAATGAACAGGGTATAATTCTAGATAACCAATCTTTACATGAAGGGAACAGTATGGCTATTTCATTTCCTTTTCTCTCCTCTCTACTTCTTCTTTTTAATCATGCTAGTTCTAGTATTGACTGCTGCGAAAGTTTTCTTCCCCTTCTAGGATGCAATTGTTCTTCTTCCGAACATTCCTAGACGCATGAGATTTGAAGGTATTGTTAGCGTGCTGTAGAGATGATTTTTCGCACAGAGTTCCTACTTGCAAGGAAAGATAGATCTTCTTCTTCTTCTTCTTCTTCTGGGACAGAGGAAACCCAGAGAGCTCTACTCCAGGAGAGAATTGTGGATTGCGAGGGAGATGAATGAATCTTGCCGGGTCCCTCTTTCATAAAGAATGTTGTATGTTTTCATCATACCCATTAGATGTTTAAACTGTCATCTTCTAGTATCTGCAACTTGCATTGTAACAGGTTCTTTTTATTGAATTGAGTAGTTTCGGTGAAGGTGACTGGAGAAGCATCTCAAGAAAAGTGGGCATTACCAGAAAAGTTAGCTTGCCAAGCCCAGAAGTACATCCTAGGAAAAGGGCTTCATCATTTATCGCGCATAGCTCTGCAGTCAGATAGCGCTGGCAAGCGTCCCCAGTGTACACCAATCCCACATCGAAAACAAATGGCAACTGCCATTCCTCTCTATAAAAAGCAGTCCGCTACCGTCTTCACCTCCTGTCACTCGACAATGCCACGAAATTTTTTGGTAGGAAAACAATAAATCCAGGCTTGAATAACGATCCAACACATGAAGTAATGTAAATGTTATCAGGGAGAAAAATGAAAATTGGTATGATAAGAGATTTTAAGCAAAAAAATTAGGGTTTTCAGGTTTGCAATCTGATCACCCATTTAAGATTATTGGGCCTTGTTTTAATTAAGGTTTGGGCTATTTTATAGGCTTAATTAAAGAGATTTTTAATTCAATGAATTTTTAATAAAAATTATGAAAACTAGGCAAAATGCTTGAGTCCGGATGTTACCATTCAAGGATGTGTAACGAATCAAGGACCAATACTAGCTGTTATTGGGGATGGGCATTTGGGTAGAATATCAATTTATGTGCGTCTTATATGAGGGTTTTATTATATTTATTAATTATTAGACCGTTACTGTTTACAATATTAGAGAAGGATGAGTTCAGACAATTGGATAAAATATTTTTATTCTTTGAAATAACGTTTTAAAAATTATAAATGGATCCAAAATAATGTAAATCTCCCTTTGTCTCAATGCATTCATTTCTTTTCCAACCTAACGACGAATTACTTATACATTCACGAATTATTTTGTTTTTTTTTTTTCCTTCTAATTTTGGATAACTCTGGTTTGTGTAATTTTTTAACCTTCATCCATTATCTTCCGCACTATATTTTTTTTAACAACTATCCAAAATTTTCGTTCTCAAGATTTTCTAGAAGTTTTACCCGGGATAGTTTGAAAAAATAGGATAACCTTAAAGATTTTGATTTGAGTCCATCTTATTAGCCCAAATGTTAATCGAAAAAGTGCGGGTTGGTGACACGTTCACCATTTCAAAACCATTTAAAAGAATGTTTGTTTTTACAGTCAAAAAATATTTTTTAAAATTTTTAAAAGATTTTGCTTATTTTTTTTTAATCATTTTGATATAATGATATCAAAAATAAATTTTTTTTTAAAATTAATAAATATTATTTTAATATATTAAAAATAAAAATTATTTTAAAAAATAAAAAAATCAAATCCCTAATTTTTTCAAAATAAGTTTATCATTATATATATCTTTTCAAGACAGGAGGATTAGCTAGCCACGTAGCGGCGAAAACCAAGCAGAGAGGCTAGGGAGACATTTCAAGTGGAAAGATTCGTGTCATAATGGGGTATAATTATAGATAAACCAATCTTTATATGATGATATCCAGAGTGATAAACATCTTATCCATCTATGTCTGGAGATGTTTAAGAACTTGCATTCCATATATATATATATATATATATATATATATATATATATATATAATGCTTTTATCCACTTTTAACACTGAGTAACGGGGCAATCGCGACACCTTGTACACCAAGAAAGCAATCAGTTCTCTACCTTTCTGATTGGAGGTATCTTCACATCATCTGAAGCATTGGGCTACCGCACCTGGTTTGTTCTTTGACTTCATCATTACAGTATATGTGTGTTGTATTAATAAAAACTGATTTTTTTAACTTTTATTAGAGGTGTATGTAATATTCACTTCGCTGTTAAATATGATTCCTCTCCAGTTCAGATGCAATAATTGCAATGTGATCTCGAATATTCCAGGATAGAGACATGTTATCTCTCACTTCAATTCCTTGGTGAAATTAAGCTGCCACTACCCCAGTACGTACGTAAATAGAATATCAACGTGGCAAGTGCGGCACTTTTATAACGTATGTCTTTTCTGTTTAGAAAATGGATGTTATACCTTTATATCATCACTTCAATTTGAAATACTAGAAGATTATTTTAGCTGGGCAGTTTTGTATGTTTCGATGATAATTTCGACGAGCTATTTGATTAGTTTTGGGGAACAGTATGGCTATTTCATTTCCTTCTCTCCCTCTCTCTCTCTCTCCTCTTTCTTCTGTTAATTGTTTTATAAGAGATGTTTTCAGTATAATTATTGGCTATTACAATAGATCTTTTTCCGGATGCAAGTTTTCTAATTTTCCTTCATTTCCTAGTTAGGATGCAATTCTATGGTGTGTTTCTTTTCAAGGTGGCGTAAATGTTTGTAGGGCTGTTAGAAATTTGAGATTTTAAGGGTATTGTTACCATGATTTAGAGAAGATGCTTTGGATAGAGTTAGTACTCAATACGCAATAGGAAAGATTAGAGAAATGAATTTTCTCAATGAGACGATCTCCTTATGGGGCAGGGAAGGTGAACCCCATAGATCTCTAGAGAGAATAGTGAGTTGTGATGAAAATGGATGAATGAATGATATTTGTAACAGGTTGTTTTGTACTTGGTTGTTGAGATCTGCTAGTTCCTTTTTTGTTCGATAATGATATATAGAACCATGACTTGTTTGTATCTTTTTCAAGTTTTAATCAGAAGTAAAAACTAATCAATTAGTAGAATATCTGCATAATTTCATCAATAAATACGATCCTGAGTTTGCCAAACAATATTAGCATTCTCACTGTTTTATTCTTTGTATTATTTTTTATTTTCTTGTACTGATAAGAGAATTAGTTTTCTTGTATTAATCACTAGAAAAATCATTGTGCGGTGCACTAGAGGTAAGTCTCTCTACTAGGTTCTTCATTTAATTACTGGAAAAAAAATAAAATACCTGCTTTCAATGCCTTAACACTTGGAGAAGAAGACAAATTAATTAGGACAGGATGATAGTTTATTTTTGTATTTGGTTGTTAAGATCTGCTAGTTCCTTGTTCGTTCGATAATGATATATAGAACCATGACTTGTTTGTATGTTTTTCAAGTTTTAATCAGAAAAAAAAAACTAATCAATTAGTAGATTATCTGTATAATTTCATCAATAAATACGATCCTGAGTTTGCCAAACAATATTAGCATTCTCACTGTTTTATTCTTTGTATTATTTTCTATTTTCTTGTACTGATAAGAGAATTAGTTTTCTTATATTAATCACTAGAAAAATCATTGTGCAATACACTAAAGGTAAGTCTCTCTACTAGGTTCTTCATTTGATTACTGAAAAAAATAAAATACCTGCTTTCAATGCCTTTACACTTGGAGAAGAAGACAAATTAATTACGACATGATGATAGTTTGTTTTTATATTTGGTTGTTGAGATTTGCTAGTTTCTTGTTTGTTCGATAATGATATATAAAACCATGACTTGTTTGTATGTTTTTCTAGTTTTAATCAGAAATAAAAACTAATCAATTAGTAAAATATCTGCATAATTTCGTAAATAAATACGATCCTGAGTTTGTCGAACAATATTAGCATTCTCACTGTTTTATTCTATGTATTATTTTCTATTTTCTTATACTGATAAGAGAATTAGTTTTCTTATATTAATCACTAGAAAAATCATTGTGCAGTGCACTAGAGGTAAGTCTCTCTACTAGGTTCTTCATTTAATTACTGGAAAAAAATAAAATACTTGCTTTCAATGCCTTAACACTTGAAGAAGAAGACAAATTAATGAGGACAGGATGATAGTTTATTTTTGTATTTGGTTGTTAAGATCTGCTAGTTCCTTGTTCGTTCGATAATGATATATAGAACCATGACTTGTTTGTATGTTTTTCAAGTTTTAATCAGAAATAAAAACTAATCAATTAGTAGAATATCTGCATAATTTCATCAATAAATACGATCCTGAGTTTGCCAAACAATATTAGCATTCTCACTGTTTTATTCTATGTATTATTTTCTATTTTCTTGTACTGATAAGAGAATTAGTTTTCTTGTATTAATCACTACAAAATCATTGTGCAGTGCACTAGAGGTAAGTCTCTATTAGGTTCTTCATTTGATTACTGGAAAAAATAAAATATCTGCTTTCAATGCCTTAACACTTGGAGAGGAAGACAAATTAATTAGGACATGATGAAAGTTTATTTTTGTATTTGGTTGTTGAGATCTGCTAGTTCCTTGTTTGTTCGATAATGATATATAAAACCATGACTTGTTTGTATGTTTTTCTAGTTTTAATCATAAATAAAAACTAATCAATTAGTAGATTATCTACATAATTTCATCAATAAATACAATCCTGAGTTTGCCAAACAATATTAGCATTCTCATTGTTTTATTCTATGTATTATTTTCTATTTTCTTGTAATGATAAGAAAATTAGTTTTATTGTATTAATCACTAGAAAAATCTTTATGCAGTGCACTAGAGGTAAGTCTCTCTACTAGGTTCTTCATTTAATTACTGGAAAAAATAAAATACCTGCTTTCAATGCCTTAACATTGGGAGAAGAAGACAAATTAATTAGGACAAGATGATAGTTTGTTTTTATATTTAGTTGTTGAGATCTGCTAGTTTCTTTTTTGTTCGATAATAATATATAGACACTTAGAGAAGACAAATTAATCGGGAGGCTGTAAAACTATTTATTAAATTACCATTACTAATTTCCAATTAGCAATGACCTGGAGTGTTCATCAACTGTGTTCCAACACCTATTGGCATTGTTCATGCAATTTTTTCATTTTTTTTCTCCTTCATCTCTTGTTTGTTGTGATATGTTTTTTGTATTCACTTTGTTCATTCCAAATGAAATTATAACATGTTTTTTAAATTCTAAAAAGAAACAAAGACTAAGAAGTTAGGATAATTTGTCTATGTTTAATACCTAATGATGGATAATTTGTTTATGTTTAGAACCTAATGATGGTTTTTTTTTTGTGCTTCTTTCCATAAATAATATAGCCATCTGCATAATTTGATCAATAAATATATTCCATTGAGTTTACCAAACAAACTATACTTAGCTTCTTTTATTCTATATATTATCTACTATTTGCTTGTCTTAATAAAAAGATTATCTATATGTATTAATTAGTATAAAAGTGAAAGCATTAATAGTGACTCTAATCAAGTGTTTTTATTTTTAATATTTTTTTTTCTGTTTTTGCTGGTGTTTTATATAATATCCTTAAAAATAAAAGGTACCAGATTTCATCAAAAATTTTACAAAATCAAACGTATTGATTTGAATTTTTTCACTTTTATTTTCAATAATACTTGATTTTTTTTTTAATTTCATTAGATTTATTTCATTAAATATTTCAGAAAAAAGGGTACATTGAATAGTTTTTTTATGCAAATATAAATTAAATGAACAAGTATATGCTATAAAAATTGTAGTTACATTTGACCAACGCTTTCACTTCTTTAAACACTTTATCTTGATCATGATTTTTATTGAATTTTACTTTCTTCACTGTATACACTTGTCCATTCAATTTATATCTATATAAAAAAAACTATTCCATATACTCATTTTCATGAAATATTTAATAAAATAAACCCAATAAAATTTAACAAAAAAAATAAAGTATTATTAAAATATAAAAAAAATATTAACCAATGCATTCGATTTCATAAAACTCTTGATGAAATCTGGTACCTTTTATTTTTAAGAATATTGTATAAAACACCAACAAAAACACATGAAGAATCCTAAAAATAAAAATACTTGATTAAAATCACTACTAATAACTTTTCTGCTAATTAATACAAGAAGATTAATCTTTTTATTTAGACAAGCACAAAAGATGACACGCAAAATAAAACAACCTAAGCATAGTATTATTTGGCAAACTTAAATAAACATATTTATTAACCAATTATACATAATTGATTAGTTTTTATTTTTAATTAAAATTTTAAAAACATTTTATAATTTCACGCACAAATCATGGTTATATATATCATTATTAAAATGAACATATGACAAACAAATATAAAAACAAACTGTTATTATCTTATAATTAATTTATCTTTTTCTCTAAGTGTCAAGTATTAAAAGCAAGTATTTTATTTTTTATAATAGAGAGACTGAATTATCTAGTACAGAGACTTACCTGTAGTGCGCTGCTACGTAGCTTTGTCTCCGAGTAAGACATGTGTTATAGCGGACCCCTATTTATAGACAAGACTAACCTGCCATTTTTTTTTTCGATGTGGGATGGTCTTACAATGCTAGGGACACTTACATGAGCAATGCATGGCCTGCTATCTGGCTCTGCAGTGGCATCCTTCGCTCCGCCCGGAGCAACCCATGATGGAGCGGCTGTCTTTGTTATGCACCGAGGTAATGTCAAATGCTCATGCTCATTTCCTCTCTTTCTTCACCGAATTCTGGCGTGGGAAGGAAGTGCTTCTGGGCATGTCAAGTTACTTTTTTTGATAATGACCACATTTCTTGAGATGCTTTTCCAATCACCTTAACAAAAGCTACCCAATCCAATCCAAAACAACTTGTTACAAAGCCAGTTACAAATATCAGTGGATGACAGTTTAAACATTTAATGGATATGATGAAAACACATAGCATTCATTCATCCATTTTCATCACAACCCACTATTCTCTCTAGAGATCTCCGGGGTTCACCTTCCCTGCCCCACAAAGAGATCGTCTCATTGAGAAGATTCATTTCTCTGATCTTTCCTACTGCGTGTTGAGTACTAACTCTGTCCGAAATATCTTCTCTACATCACGGTAACAATACCCTTAAAATCTCAAATTTCTAACAGCCCTACAAACATTTACGCCACCTTGAAAAAAACACACCATAGAATTGCATCCTAGTTAAGAATGAAGGAAAATTAGAAAACTTGCATCCTAGAAGGGAAAACGACGTACTGCAATAGCCAATAATCATACTGAAAACATCTCTAATTATAACACGATTGAAAGAAGATAGAAGAGAGAGGGCGAGAAGGAAATGAAATAGTCATACTGTTCCCCACAACTATTTAAATAGCTCGTTGAAATTATTATCGAAACATACAAAACTGCCCAGCTAAAATAATCTTCTAGTATTCATAGGTTTAAGTCTTTAGCATGTGTTTTGAACTCTAGTGAGGTGATTTGGAAGGATCAAATGCTTTTTGATGGTGAACTTCCAATTGTTGATTGAGAACAATGGCACGATACAAAATGCAGCCACGAAACCAATGGTGGTTTGCGTGTAACATCATCAGATTCAGCAACCTGTCGCTTAGGACCGCAGTCTGTCCTCCTTTCGAGAACAACAACTTCAAGTCTGGTAATACCCGGAACCAAGAAAATGATAACACCATCAATGCCTAAAGGTCAGAACAGGCTGCAAAGCAAAGCAGCTTAACAAATGTTCCAAATAGAGATCAGACACGTAGTAACATGGAAAGTGTAACAAAAATATCACTGATTTCAAGTTAACTGAGACAAAATATGGAGAAAACATGGAAAACCATCTTGGAAAAAGGAGGGGAAGGAAGAAAAACTTGTTGCCTTGGTGATTCTTAATTTGAGAAATGAGAACTCTAAAATTGTTGCAAGACAAAACCCATTAAGTATCTTCTCTCTGCCCTGGGAAAAAGAAGTTGGAATTCAAGTTCAAAAGCATGAAGCTGTGTGGCTGTAATGGACTGGTTGTTGCCTTGAAATTCAGAAGCCCTTACAATCCAACTGCCAATGAAGGAGATCAAGAATCCTTTTAATCTCGTAAAATTGCTGGTTTGATTCTACTGGACCAAGAACCAATCTTGTAAAACCCTGACCCACCCCTCCACACACAAATTAACTGAATAACCAAAACTTCTACAGCTTGAATGTTCCATCAATAGCATAAATGGTATTAAAAGAAAACGAGGATACAGAAAAATATCATCTAGTGAGACAAAAGAAGTGGGCTGGCTACTCATGGCTGGCTCAAACTGCAATCCAATTGACCAAAATCAATTTGACAGGCATTGGAAAACAAGATGAAAAGAAAAGAAATTAGTCACATCTTGTTTCTGACTTATCAGATACAATTTAAGAATTCATCCTCTTCATAAACAATCAACACCGCAACAAGCCCTCCTCTTTGCCAGGAAAAAAAAAAAAAAAAACCAAAAGCATAACTTTTGAGATCAGAAGGTGACAACTTATTTCAGAAATTTAAAATAGGTTTTTCATGATTGATTGAAAACAAAAGCGTGCTAAAAATCACAAAACGAAAAACACAATTTTATTAGTAAATAACATTCCCTAACATGGCCCTGTAAAAATAAATAATTTTATAAATTATCGATGTAATTAAAGAAACTAAAAATCAACGCAGAAAACAATACCTTACTTAAAATATCTTATTGTGAATTAGGTTACTTTACTGCCCCTCTCTGATTTATCAGAAACTGCATAGCCAGTATAATCAACGAGATAAATAAAATAAAATAAAATGATAACTTATTTTGGCAAAAAAACAAATTAGGGTTTTCATGTCTGCAATCTTGTTTAAACTGTTTTTGAATGCTACCACCCCATCCATGGCATTGCTTAGATATGCTCCGATTACTGGCCCTTGATTTGGGCTAAGGTGTGGCCTCAATTAAAAAAATTAATTATCAGATTTTTGGAACTATCTCGGATATTTTTTTAAAAAAATGAAAATAAATAATTTTTTAAAATAATCTCATAAAAAATAAAATAAAGATTTATTTAAAAAAAAAAACCTGAATTGTCCACAGCTTAATAAAAAATAATAATAAATTGATTCATAAATTCATAGATTATTTGTCGCTGGATTAGGAAAGAAATAGAATGTATTAGGTTCAGAAGATATTCGAATTATTTTAGATTTAATTTTTTTAAAATATATTCTATATAATAAAATAAATAACTTGAAAATAAAATAAAATAATTTCAAATTTTGCTATTTTTTACCGAAGGTATCTAATTCTCATCCTTAGTTAATATGTTATAAATAGTGATAATCCAACTAAGAAATCTATGAAAAACAAATCCTGAAACAAGCCACATATATAAGTTCTTAACCACCAACAGTTATTTTGTTTCTACTCCCCTTCCCCACCCTTCAAAAACAAGAAATAGTATTATTCACAAATCATAAAATTGGCAACAATGGATGCATCTATTCAACATAAAATTGGATTTTCATGGCATGGAAAGAATGATTGGTTTATTGTCTATATAAATACTTCTTAATAAACCAACTTCCTAGCACTTTTTTTATTATTTAGATTTGAATGTACTACATATAAAAAAAACACCAGCAATATATTTTAATCACTATTCAATTTTGATATTATGGAAAGAATGATTGTTTTATAGATTATTATGTATTAATCTGATTTATAGAATTTCTATGATGGTTTGTGTAGTAATGTTGAATAAAAATAGAATACATATGTATAATTTTGATATTTTCCATCCCAAATTTTTTATATTTTTTTCTTTCAAAATCACTGTTCTCATTTTTTATGCTATTGCGGATAGATGTTTGATTTATGTACTTTTAATTGAAGTTTGCTTTCACAGTTATGGTGAGTTTTTGGCTAAAGAACAATATTCCTTGTAAAAAAAGCATTTCCTTTATATGTCAAATTGATATATTTCATCGATTTTTTTAATCTTTTGCTATTGTTTTCATCAATCCATGTTGTTATTAAAAAAAAAACTATAGCTGTAAAAAAAATACAAGAATAATAAAATATAATCTAGATAAGAAAATACATTTACTTATGGTCATTATTGTAAATGTATATATATTTCTACAATTGATTAACTAAATTAAAAAATGTTCTATAACGCAAGATTATTAAACCCTATTAGTGTCATAGCCTAGACCATGGGCTAGGTTGGTTTACCTAGTTTGAATCATGTTAGTAAGAAAAAACATTATTTTATGTTTTTTTCTATAAAAATAATGTTAAATAAGAGTTGTTTTACAATATTTTTTTAAATAAAAATTAAGAAGAGTTTTTATTAATTTACTTGTACATTAAGTTATATTTGATCAGCTTTTATAAAATATAAAATTTATTTTGAAACTTGATTGAATTTACTGATTATGTTAATAAATCACCACAATGACTCATTAAATTTGACTACTTTTAATAATATTATCAAAAAATTCCTCGCAATAATATATGAACCGGTCTTTTTTATCATATTTCTTGTTTTAACTTGTTATCAAATTTGAAATAGGTAATATCCTAAACTTTATTTGTTTTAAACACATAAAATTATTACAAAATATATACTTTTAAATTATATAAATAGTATTAATTTTCTCATGTAAACCCCTCGAACCAGGGGATTGGCAGCAATAGATGCATCTATGCAACATATAATTATATTTTCATGGCTCGGTAAAGCATTTGGAGGTCATGATCTCACAAAATCTTGAGGATTATTTTCTCATCTTTTTGCAACACACTTTTTTGTCTCAACTTGTTTTTTTAATATCATTTATTATTATTTTTTAGAATATACTAAGTTGATATAAAAGATAAGTCTTCAAATCATTTTAGAATAAATCTTAATATCAATTGATCGCTTTACAAAATGTAAAATAACAGCGACGGTCCAAGTATATTGTTTAAAGGAATCTCTCGAGGGAGGGCTTAGTCCAGTGCCATGCACATGCACAAAACATGACTGGCGACCCGCCAAATCCTTTTCAACATGAGGAGGCATCGATGCTCCCAAACAAGTTGAATATTCCGACTTTCCATGATTTTTTCTTCTCTTTGAAAAAAGTATTGGTGATACCACTTGTTTTTTTGGATGGTTATTTTTTTAAATATTTTTTATTTAAAAAAATATATATTTATTTTTATATTATCATTTTAAAATATCTGAAAATATAAAAAAATTAATTTTAAATAAAAAAAATAAAAATTTTAATTTTTTTAAAAACACTTTTGAAACATAAAAATAAATAGAATATTATACCTCCTCATCTTTTATATATATATATATATATATATATATATATATATATATAATTTATTTATTTTTGCTTAAGTTTTACAAATCATAAACTTACACATGCAAGAAGTATGAGAGACTTTTGTAATTTCATTTTGAAAAAGGAAGGTGGGAAAGGCAGACAAAGAATTATGGATCTACTCAAGTAAAGGCCTAAGGGCAGTAGGGCCCCAAACATTAATCATGACCGTTACCCAATAAAATCACCACCACACTCAACTTCCTGATGACGGTAGGTTGTAGATACCCTAATTCTAGTCCTACCTCACGGGATCTCTCCCTTCTGTCCCCACAACTTTTTTTTTTTTTTTTTAAGATTTTGAAGCCATAAACAGCTTTATAGCCGTTGAGGCTGAAATCCTCTCCATCTTTGTCAAAGAAAACAAAAAGTTGAAAACTTTGTCTCAATCTCAGCCCTAATCTTGTCACCTAAACCTTCTTTACTCGGTTTCAAATCTTCTTCTGCCTTCTCCTCCACATCAAATCTTGAAGACCCAAGTCTAGAGGGGCTGAAAAGATGAAAGGAATAATGAAAGGGAAGTTGATGAAGAAGCTGTTGTCAATGAAGCCAACAGGGTACTTGAAGGAAACTAGAGTTCTCCACGTGAATGCAGCAGATGGGTTCATTGAGACATTGATAACGAAGCCTAGTCTCGAAGCTCAGGCTCAGGCTGAAACCCCAGATTTGATGGTACGCAAAGAAGTGGAAAAAGAAAAGGTTAAAGATTGTAGCTTTGTCGCTGATCAAGTACCTGATGTTATTGATGTAAATGAACTTATGAAAGATCTTGAGGAAGAGGGGGAGGACGAGGAAATGGAAATGGAGATTGATGAAGACAAGGAAAATGTTAGGCCAGTAGTGAAGGCAAGAGTGGGTCTTTTTGGGGTTAAAGATAAGGTGGAGTCAAAAGGCTCTCAATTTAGGCAAATCCCTTTGTCAGAGATTGATATCTCATCTTTCCAGCGACCGGATTTGAATTCTGATGGCCTTTTTCACCCGAATTTACTGACTGCCTTTGAAAAAGCAGCGAAAGAGCACATGGGAGTGAGTGAAGAAGAGAGAAGAGAAAGTATTGACAGGGAGAATCTTGAAAGAATAAGGGAAGCAGAAACACAGGCAAGAACTCAGCAAGAAAATCTTGAAAAGAGCCGAGAAGCAGAGAGGAATCTTGAAGACAAGGAAGAAGAGCCACCCTTAAAAGCTCGTCGAATCGAAGACGATGATGATACAGGTGACCCTATATCAGGCTTCCCAGTGAAGTGTCCACCAGGAGGCAGTGACTCAGTAATTCTCTACACAACAACACTTAGAGGGATAAGAAAAACTTTTGAGGATTGTAACAGCATTCGCTTTCTTTTAAAGAGTTTTCAGGTACTTTTTTTTGAGAGAGATGTGTCAATGCACATGGAGTTTAAGGAGGAGTTATGGAGGATTTTGGATGGTAAGGTGAACCCTCCAAGGCTTTTCATCAAGGGGAGATATATAGGAGGATCTGAGGAGGTTTTGGGTTTGCACGAGCAAGGCTGGTTTAGAGTGCTCTTTGAAGGGATCCCAATTGACAGATTCATTGGCTCACCATGTGAAGGATGTGCTGGTGTTAGGTTTGTTCTCTGTTTCAACTGCAGTGGCAGCCATAAGGTTGTCGCCGAAAATGGGTTGTCAAATATATGCCAGGATTGTAATGAGAATGGTCTGATAACCTGTCCCCTTTGCTGTTGAAGATAATTGTACTGAATTTGTCCCTTGTGTATTACTTAAATATTTTTTTCAACATCTTTCAAGGCTTGTTTGGAGGATTCTTTCCTATTCTTTTTGTAATGCCCGTGGAAGAATATGGAATCTTTGGGTGTTTTATTGTGTACTAGTTTGTGAATTGGAATCAGTTTTTCCATATTCACCTCTGTAAAATAAAAGGAGAATACGCATATCATACCTTTCAGCATTCTTGTCAGCATTATTTGTGAAACATAGGTATCTTGATGAACTACTATAGTAGCAACTGAGCCATTTAGATGGCATAAGCATAAAAGTTTTCGAGTTTATTTCTCACCCCATTTTCAAGCATCAAAACCAAATTGTCAAGAAAAGCAGCTCCATGAGTTGACACTTTGATGATGTGCCAAGACTGTTTTTTAGATCATGATCATCAAGTGTAATGAATGGATCTTTATGATTACATCCATTACATAACCTGGCAAAAAACTCTGCACTTTATATTGAGAAAGAGATAAAGGTCAAACTAATATTCTTCCTGCCTAGCATACAAAGCATATATCAGACTGGTGCTCTTGACCATATATTAAATGCCTCCCAAGCCTTTTCAACAGGCCAGATAGGAAAGGCATGATGCACCGTATGCAAGCCAACTCTAGGTAATTAAGACTTCTCACATGCTCATGTCCTGCGCTCTCTCTTCAATTGCCTGACAAAGACATGTAAGAGCTCACGCAACAGACATCAAATGCACCATCCAAAAGGCCTGCAGCAACAAAGGACAGTTTCCACGACCAGAACCATGTGGAATACGCACAAATTCCAGCAGTCAGCATCTAGCGCCAGCACACACCCTCCAAAATCTCCCAAGCACTACCAATTCGGTGCTCAGTTGTTTCACCATCATTTTCTGTCCATATGCCTTTACCCGAACTGATGTCTCACTGCAACCAATCAAGTGATGCACACCCACTGCAACATATCAATAGCCTTGGGACTGACTTGAAATTCACTTCCAAGATGAACCTTACACTGTTAGCTTCTCAACTATTCCAAAGACTACTCTTTCCTCGAGCTTTTAATAGGAAGCATTATGAGCCTGGAGACGTATTTAATTAAATGGTGTTTAAAGTTGCATCAGTTCACAGTTGAAAGAAAGATATCCTATAACATAATCTAACAGACAAGGACACCAGGTAAACACAGGCAGGCAGGTAGCAAGAGAACCTGACAAGTCCTTTGCTTGTGCATCTGACACAATGTTATATAAATCCAAAAATCTGCAGTTCCAGAAACTGGAAAAGCAATATGTCTTGTATTGTAAATGTCGGCTGAAAATATATATGAAGTAATGCTGGTAAAAGTAGCCCTTCCCTTGACCAAGCCAAAAGTTTTCATCTTAGCATTCCTTAAAACAATCCGAAATTCTAATTCAGCAATGCAGAACTAGCTGGACTTTATTATTAGACTACAAAAACCTTCACCAAAAGGAAAAGAAGGTAAATGAAATGTGCACCTCAATAGTTCACAGTCTTGCGTTTATTCCATCCTGGTTTGATGGGTCTCTAAGAGAAGCAGAACTTCCTTCACCCCCAATGCCTTTTGATGGTGCACTTCCACTAGTTGATTGAGAACAAAGGTACGATACTGACTGCAGCCATGAAATTAATGTTGGCTTGCGTGTAACATCATCAGAGTCAGCAACCTGTGCATATAACTCATTTAGAACCACATTCTGTCCTTCTTTTGGTAACTCAACAAATAGCTGCGCCAACTTCTTCATCAAGTCTGGCAGTACCTGAAACCAAGAAAATGATAACATCATCAATGCCCAAAGGTCAGAACATGGCTGCACAGCGAAGAACACAACTTAAATTAACAAATGTTCCAAATTGATATCAGACACAAAGGAACATGGAAAGTGTAATGAAAAGACCACCACTTACTTGTATATCAACAAGGGAAATAAGCCGTAAAAGCAATTCTAAGATTTTCTTACAAGGCTCTGATTCCCCTTCCCAGTTTTTCCACATATCAGGCTTTTGGGTGGCAATATCAGCGCAGAGCTTGCTTGCTTTTTCAACGAGACTGTGGATACAATAAAATGTGGCTGGACTTCCAGCAGGAAGATTTCGAACCAAGGCTGCAACTCCAGAAGCCATACCCTCAAAAGGAGTGATACCAGGAAATCCCTACATTCATACAAAAGGAAAAAGCTAGAGCCTTGGTTTTCTTTAACAACGAAATCATGTTCATGTTTAACCAATTTGGTGTTTAACTGCTTAACATACTGCTAAAGATCTCTGCATGTAGTAGAAAACAAGTTGCTCCTTCAGTAATGATCTTTCATTCTCATTAGAGTCCTTCCCCGAGGATATGAATGCGGCAAACATAGAATGTGAAGCTCGAGCTACTTTTCCATTTGGATGTCCCATATATCTAATCGCAATTGTAATAAGGAACACACTACATAAGAAGCGAGCTCCCTAATGAATCTAATTAGTTGTTAAATGTAGGATACAAGAACATTGTTGGAGCAACAACTCTGCTAAAAACAGATCCGGGCAAACGTTCAATGCAAGTCGGAATAACCCGCAGGTAAAACAAAATGCGGGCGGTCTGCACTTCATCCTTGAACCATATGTAGTCCACTTTCTGCTGGAATTCTACAAAGACATTAAGAGAAAATTGCAAATCTTGTGAACAAGCAACAATTTTTTGAGTGAAATGAGTAAAACCATTATGAGACCTAATTTATCATGTTAAAAGATTGAAATGAAAATTCAAAGAACACATACCTTGGGGATTTGTCAGATCAACATAAGGGGGCATAGATTCTACAAATGAGACACACGCGGTCTCATTCTCCTGTGCACTCACAACAACCCCTCGTATTGTATCCATATATTCTGACAAACGCACACGCCGGAAATACTCTAAACAGGAGAATGAAACTAGTATCAGGACAGACATCTCCATCTGACTTTCAGTTGAGAATTTTGAATTCAGTTTCTGCTTTGTAACAGCCGAAGCAAACACCACGATCATAAGGAAAGCAGATTCAGCAATTTTCTCTACATCTTCAAGCAACTCATCTGCTTTCCCATGTAGCAAGAAAGCCACCTTCCGATGCCCTGAGTAGAGTTCTTGGCAGAATCGCCATATCATATTTTCCACTATCATCTTGTTCTCGTCGTCTACTGAAATGTATTGATTGCAGAAAACACTGCTAATTGCCCCTGCTTCCTTAAAAGTGACACTGCTTAGATGTTCTTTAATCTTGACAGGCTCGAGTCCCCCTGAACTTCCATGTGTTGACTCAAGAATCCTTGCATGTAGACGCCGCAAAGGAAATATCTCAGTTAATAACGCTGAGGCAAGGGATAGAAGCAGAGGAGGCCGGGAAGACACTGAACCACTCCGAGCCAAAGCTAATGAAATGCACTGAAGCAAAAGACTGGTTGCATAATCATCACCTGAATTATCATAGTCTCTACTTTTAGAAATAAAATATTGTGCCACAGACTCTATCCTATTTTCTGCAGAAATCCTTAGGCTGGAAAGGATCTGCAATCCCTGTTGACTTGGTGCAGATCTATTCAATGCTCTCAGAACACCAGCAGCAGCCATGACAACAGCAAATGGAACATGGTCTTTCCTCGAAGTGTCTAAAGTCTCTTTAGAAAATATTTGCAATTTATCTTGTGAACGTGACTTGATGAAACTAGACATCACCCATTCAACCAAATGTAAAATCATGAGCCCATGAGAAACACTACCAGGCGGTCCATCTTCACTTCCCCAGATCCCCAGCAATGCATTCAAAGTTCTAGCATAATAAACAATCACAGAAGAACATAGAGCATACCCAATACCTGCAAGAACATCTGGAATGAGCCCACCAAATGGACTAACTAGTCTGTACTCATCCTTCAATAACCTACAGAGCAACTCCAAGCAGACTGTTTTAGAGGATTCTGAAACGGAAGGCACAGAAGAAAAGGCACCCAGTAGCAGTACACCCTCTGAGAAAAACTCAGGGCTCTTCTTAGAACCAAATTCAGTAGCTAAAAGGTGAGACAGTGTCTCCACAGCTGAATCAATGAGTGCAGAAGAGGGTCTAAAAGACTTTCTGACCCAGATATAAAGAAGCCGGAGAAGGAGAGGATATGCCTCAAGAGGAATGACGAGGTTTGTGGAGGATAAAATTGAAACTAGAAGCTTCGCTTGGGGTTCAGCGACATGAAGGGATGTGCGAGCATCAAGAAGAATTTTCAAAGACTGAAAGTGATGGGGCTCAAATGATTGGTGTTGATGGCAGTCTCTAAGCTCAGCCCATGCTTGAATGATGGCACGGGCAGACGATGAAGAAGATTGGTCTGCAGAAGTGTTGCTGCTGCTACCACTACTGATCCTCAGCCATTCTTCCAGGAAAAGTGTATTAGCCTGTCTAGCCATCTTACTATTCCAAGCTGCAAAAACCAGTTAAGTAACCCTTATTCAGATACACAAACCAAAGTCAACACCCCTTTGACATTGCCTATGTATATATCTATGCAAAAACAACAGTGCGTTAAGTTAACCTATATCCATCAAAACCCTGTTTAAGACATGTGAAAATCGCCACAAAATGCACTAATTAGTATTTTTAGGACCTATTAGACCAACAAGCTCCAACATACAAGAACCCGCCATCAAAACTTAATATCCTAGTGAAAAACTTCCAAAAAATGAACTTTAAACAAAATCAATTTCAGAATCAATCAAGATCATTGACTTCAAGTTAACTGAGACAATACATGGAGAATAAAAGCAAAACAAGGAAAACCTGTCTTGGAAAAAGAAGAAGAAAAATGTTACCTTGGCGGTTCTTAATTTGAGAAACGAGTGCTCAAAATTGTTGAAAGACAAAACCCATTAAGTATCTTCTCTCTGTCTTCAGAAAAAGAAATTGGAGTTCAAGTTCAAGAGCATGACGCTGTGTGGTTTCTTGACTGGTTGTTGCCTTCAAAGTCAGGAATCCTTACAAACCCAACTCCCAATGAAGGGAAAACGTCACGTTTAGGATGGATTCTTACAAAGTAAACGTAAAACTTTACTTTAGTCCCTATATATGTTAATATTGCTTAATTATATCCTTGTAGTTTAAGTTGTTTCAGTGTTGCTCCTATAGTAACCAAAAGATTTCAATTTACGCTTTGACTAGTCAATAACTCGTAAAAGTTCACACTTTTCTTATCTCTCTCGATTTTCCCTGCTATTAAATGCTGTAATACATCACAAATTTTGAGAGGCTGGGGAGAGACTAGAGAGAGTGATGCAGAGAGATAATTTATGAAAAACTGCCCCTTCATTTATGGTGGCTACTGCAAATTTTGATGCAAGTTTGTTTCTTGCAGGATGATGTACCCATGTGGGCGGTAGTCAAGCTTGTTTCCCAGATGTGCTCAACAGTCAACTGAAGGGGCTTGCTTTCTACATCAACAAATTCTTTAGCTCATCCCTGGCTTTGACCAAGTGGAGATGTGAACTAGACTTAACCCTAACTCATGATATTCTTTCTTCTCAATGTGCCATTCAAAGTAAGTCATGGATTATCATTTCCCAGGGCAAGGATGCTGGCAAAAGATGCTCATTATTTTGCTAGAATGGTCAGCATTCAAGATAAAATATTTGTAGTTTCATTGGATCCGAAAGCAATTAGATCTTGTATGATGCTAAGAATCTACGTATTCAAGACGGATGGTTATTTATGCCATCCTTTATTTAAGTCCAGTTTATCTTCTCCTTTATCATGTTCATGGCAAGCATTCATTTCCTGCACTTCCATCTTGTTCCTCCAACTGCCAGTTTCATATCTCAAGTGAGCAACGCGGCCC
Source organism: Populus tomentosa (assembly GCA_018804465.1). Classification (NCBI taxonomy): domain Eukaryota; kingdom Viridiplantae; phylum Streptophyta; class Magnoliopsida; order Malpighiales; family Salicaceae; genus Populus; species Populus tomentosa. Next base: position 695,050 of record CM031983.1, on the reverse strand, counting down.
ACACGCATTGAATGTGGGTAGTGAAAGATATTCTGCTATTTATACCTGAGTTCCCCCAGGAAGTGACTATACTTCGCTGTCAGTCTCAGGTTAAATTTTCTATTCTTCAGAAATACCAAGGATCTACCAGATAAGTTAGAAATCGTATCTTGAAGGTCATGAAGATTTTCTGTATTCCAGTCAGGACTAGCTTATAGGTTGGAAACCATCACCTCCAGTCCAGTGTTAAAATATGCATACTATGCTATCTCATTTTGAATGTTGTAGTTGCCTTGAAATCCAATGGAAAGCAAATAAATTGCAGATGCAAGTGAAAAGTCTCAAACCCTAATTAACTTTGAAGGGCCAGAAGGCTCAGTTCCCATGTGATGATGGGAGTTCAATTGTTTTGTTCCCATTCACTGAAACTGGAATAAATGAACACGCATGCAAATCTTGGTTATTAAGAGACTGAACCAGTCAACAGCGTGCCTTTTAATGCCACAACACAGGAAGTAGAAAAGGTTTTAGATGAACAAAAACTATACCAAGGAACAAAGTTATAAATCCTTTGTTATTTTCTTTGCATTCATCAAAATTTGTCAAGAAATTTGACTGTCAATGGCACACCATTTCCAGAGAGAATTAAATACAAAATGAATCCTCAAGTTCCCAGAGAGCACTATCTAAGCACCATCCTTCTCTTGTTTTGGAACATCAAGGAGACATCAGACTCTAAATCTCGCACTTTTAAAAAGCTATTGGTCTGATACAAGGACAATTTGTCTGGCACCAATAAGTCATTTGGGTATAACTGGTGGTGGTGGTGATGCTAGCAAAGCTCCTTCCAGTGGTGCTACTAGCCCTGTTTCGGTCTCTGGCTCAGTAAAAGATGCGACCATGAAAGCTCCTGGTCAAGATGTTCGCATACCTAGGGATGCTTTCGAGAAAAACCCTGATGGGTATTTTCATGACTGGCACAAGAAGTAGAAGATGAAAGAATAAATAAAATGTTGCTTTAGTTGTATTTTCTTTGAATGCTAATGAAATTTAAAATGCTGCACTAGCAGCAGTTATTTCTGGTGCCTAACCTCTCTCTTTAACTATTCTTTATGAGCATTTGAAGGTTAATTTCAGCAATCATTATGTTTACATAGCTTAGCTTAACTACTGTTCGTCAATGGGGAAAAAAAGAGAATTGAACAAGGCTAATGATCATTGATGCCATCCTTTTTTTAGCCAAGCCTGACTTCCTTTATCAATATTCCTATTTCTTACCAAGCACACATTAAAAAAAATTCAGTTTAAAGAATCACCAGTAAATTGTTTTTATTTGGCAATGAAAATTGAGTGAATGAAAACCAGAAATAATGACAAGACAGATATTTACATTTCATGCTGTCAGGGCAAACTGAAATTCTGCCAAGAACATGCTACAGCAGAATTGAAACAGTTCTCATGGCACACGTTTTCACGAGTGAAAACTAGGTGGTATCATAGTAATATACAAAAATGTAAGAAATCCTGACAAATTAGGTTTCATATGGTCAAAACTAGGTGTTTATCATATAGATAGATTATGAAATTATAATTCCATTACAGAGAGAGGCAAGAAAAGGCAAGCAAGCACATTTAAAATATGATTTGAGTTGCATTGCTTGATTACAGTTTATACGGATGAGAGAAAATCCAGAGAGTCAAAGCACATAGAATCAGGACTACCGGGATGAGGTGAATGGCATTTTCTCCCATGGACTTGTGATGCCAAGCAAGATCCTTCTTGGTCACATCAGATATGGGATCATGGGTTGGTAGCTCTGAGTAAGCCGTATTTTTCAGAGGGTATACATCGGCGGCTGGTGCCAGGCTGATCAAAAACTCATCAGAGGCCCGAGTTCCACTCGCTGACCTATGCATTCTTGTAGAGAGAGAGAGAGAGAGAGGGAAACGATTGTATTGAATACAAGAGAAGGGTTATGCTTCAAGAGAAGAGTCCACCGATGTTATAAAATGGGAAATGAGCAAGAATAAATGGTGCATCTCGCCGGGAAAGCTGAAAAAGCCACGATACAAGGAGCCACTTTTCTTGTGAAAGAGAAGTCAATGAGCTAAGGTGTCAGCTTAAGTTATGCTTCCACTGTAATTAAAGGCATCGTGTGCATGTGAAATAAAGGTTTAAAATAAGGAAAGGTTCATGTGACTTTATGCATGGAAATTTTACTATTATCTACAGTAAAAAAAATCCCCAGAATGTGAAAATATGAAAAGGTAGATACTTGTATTCTTCGTCCGAAAACTACAGGTGGAATATATCAAGAGCCTCAAGAACAAATCACTAAATGGCAGTATCAGCATAATTACTGCTTAAAAAACATACATTGCAAGAGGGGATAGGGTTAGAATAATCACAGGTATAGAAAATTGTAGGAGCTCAACTCTATGGGAGGTATTCAATGCAATAACAGCTAATACAATGCTGGTGCATCAGCAAATTGTTACATCTCTTGATGAATTTTCATCTACAGGTTGTGTCAGCTGGGTGTAGTGGAACTCAATTTGAAGCCGATGATGAAGGGGTGTTGAAGCCATCAAACCCTTCTTGATATCAGCCCGCAATTCCCTTATAGGGATTGCAGCCAAGAAGCTCTTAATATACTCCTTGCATGACTCCTTTCCTTCGCACACAATTTCTTCTTCCATCGGAGTCTTTTCGCATTCATTTGGACTTGACGGCGGCCTCCTTTCAGCCCGAGTTTTTTCCTTGGAGCTGCTTGGTTGCGCTTTGTTGCCTGCAGTTTTTTCATCCGATTCTGTAGTTTCCATCGGTAGTTTCCGGATTGTTGTATCTTTGTCAAATTTTAGGACATAGGCTTGATTACATCCCTCATAAAGCCTCTCACCCAATGTGTCAATGATATAGTAGGCATCCTGCTCAACCTTGAGGACAAAGAAGTGGTCATTCCAACTTACAATGTACACGAAAGGATCACAATTACTAGACGAGTCCAACCCATGATGATTAATCTCCTGCCAAATACTGTCAAAGGACATTGCACCATGAAGGAAGTCAAAATCCCCTTCTTCTAGGCCTTCTGGATGAAAGAATCCAATAAACGACTTTTCTGGGACTACTGAAAGAGGACGGATTTTAGCTTGGAGAATTGTCTCAAGATCAAAGTGCTTGTCGGGAAATCGTTGTCTATAGTCCTCTCTCTCACACAAGTTTCTCCACTCTAAAGATCCAACTCTGATCAAGCTGTCAAATTCAGACTTGATTGGCACTTCGTATTGGTTAGATTGCAACCAATTAGCAATGACAGCAACCAGGGCTGTACAGGCACTCTCTCCTGCAGCTCGCTCACTCCTTTGATCAATTGAAGCAAAAAAGACTTGCGCTTGGAGCTTCATGTGTCCATCACGGCTTATTACTTCTTTTGCCTCCCAGCTGCCAACAGCAAATTTGTCATCCCCAAATTCAGAGAATGATGATCTACTAGTAGTGGAACCTTCTTCCAATTTATTCCACTGCCAGAACAAAAATAGTTTTAGAGTGAAGTTTGAACTCGTATAACTATATTAAGAAGCATGAAACCCAAGAAAGAAGATGATAAATGGGGGGGGGGGGGGGGGGGGCAAAAGGGTTGATACGTACCCCAGAACCGGACTCATCAGAGGAGCTAAGCTGCCTGCGATCAAAATCAATGTCATCACCGCCTTCTCCACAATCCTTTTTCAAGAGAGGCTCTCCTTTAGATTTAGGCTTTGCAGATATAAAACTTAGTTTCCTTTTCCTCCAAGCTAAGATTCCACGTATTGAACTCTGTCTCAAAGACTGTTCATGGTCTGATGCAGTTGAGGACTCAACATACAGAGATCCCATGTCTTGTTTACGGTGGTTATAGTATACCCAACTCTCATCTTCAGCATTAGTTATGGCATTAGAGTAAAATGATCCTCCAGCCTTGTTTGCATGCCCCAAAGTTTCATAATTGAATGATAACTGAGCACTAGAATCCCCGTTACTCTCCTCTGATTCCCCATCATTTTCGAGTGAATCTGTATCAAATGGATAGTTGTCCTCGGCATCTTCACTTCTGACACAACATGTATCATAATTGTTCTCTTCATGACAAGCCTTTTTTGTCACTTGGAAGCATTTCACTTTTCTCAGACCTGCTTTAAGGACAGGCTCATCTCTCCTTGGTGATAAAGTTTCTAGAGAAGAGGGTGAGGGTGGGGCAGTCTCTATCACTCTCTGTGGTGCCTGTAGAGGTTCTTGAATAGTTCTCAATTCCATCAACTTGAGAGACAACTGCATTATATTTGAACTAGTGTCAGAAATGAAACAGCCATTAGCATAGCATGCGGTCAATAACAGATATTCATCGTATTGAAAGGAATGGACTTACATGAAGCAAGGGAGTGCCCTCCACAGTGCCATTGTGAACTGTTAAAGGAACATCAATTTTGGCTTCACTCTCCTTAGCTGTTGAAGCATATTCCGCGAGGTTTAATGTAGCAGTTCCAACTAAAATAACCTTAGTCCTTGGCCCTTGTTTCAAGCCCTGAACCATTAGAAACAAAACTGTCTTATTGTCAAATCAATAATATATCAGTCGCTAAAGGATCCATAGCACAAACAGAACAAATTGAGAAAACACTCTAGGAATATGCCATTTAACATGATCAAGCATGATAATAACTTCCACTATGTGTAAAGCCAATCACTTCAAAATAATCACCACACATACAGGCCAAAAGAGAAGGCCTCAAAAGTCTTGAAATATAAAGCTACTGGTACTAAAAGAGAATACTGAATCCCTCAAGAATTTAGCATATTGACCACCGATTAATCTGTATAAGCATATTCTTATACATATTGCAAACTTTGATGTAACAAAAACAAAAAAAAATACAATTAATGTGAATTTATTATATGATGACTGAAACTATAGTCAATAGAAATTCAATAATACAGCCACGAAAAGGGAAACCTCCGTTGATATCCTGTATTGCAATATCCAATTTCCTGGAACTGTGGAAAAGCACATAATATTCTTCATTAGCTCTAGGTTTTTCCCTTAATTATTCATCTTTGTTCAAAAGAATGGAAGTTAAAGAAGAAAGCCAAAAAATTATGAAAAGAACATATATCAGTATTGATCAATAATTCTGCGACAGACAGAGAGAGTAAGATGTCAAAGAAGCGTATGCAAGGACACTCAATTATCCAAAGCCAAAGCCTAATGACAATAATCAATTTCGATATGATCAAAAATCTACCAACAGATAGTCAACGAATACCAAAGCAGGAGAAAAGGAGAAAAGAATAGGAAACTTACACTGAAAACTGCGAATGCAATCTCCCAAGGAAGAAAAACACCATCTTTATTTCCAGAAAGATTACAAACACTTTTAAACTCTTCATTCCATTCAAAAACCCCATCACCACAAAACGTACCTTCCTCAGTAAAATTCCTCTTTGAAGACCTCCTTAAAGCAATACCCTTTTGACCTTTCCACTTCATCTCAACCATCAACCTCTTCTTGCTCTCATCATTATTTTGTTCTACATCTTGCACCAAATTCAGGCCTTGCAGTTTGTGAATGATCACTTTGGCCTCAAATTTTCTTGATGACAGAGGTGGCCATGGTGGCCACCTCATCATCTTCACCACCATTTCTTTGACTTGAAGATGGAAACTTTTCCTTCCAGGAACAGAAAAGGGTTACTTTATCAAGGTCTAGACAGAAATGAGCCTGTGTGGTTATCGAAAGAGATAAAATTGAAGTAATTTCGTGATCTAAGAGATATAAAGAGAGTTATATGAGATGGGTATTGGAGATTGTGTTGAGATTGCAACAAATTCAAGTGGCTGAGAATTACAAGATATATTAGCTTTCTTTTCCTATTTTTTAGTGAAAAAGAAAGCCCGGGTATGATCTTGATTAGGAGTTTCTTGTTAGATCATAAGATTTGGCATAGATTATATAAGAGCTCAAGGGAACATTTAGCGATGATGATAAAGGAGTGAACTTTAACTTCAAAAATGGAGAAAAAAAGCAGTGAGTGTGGTGAGAATTTGAAATTGGAAGATGGGATATGAAGGATCTTGAAATATAAAATGGAAGAGGGGATTTGGTGAAGGAGAAGGTGGAATTTGGCTAATATATATATGAGGGATATGCCGTTGGTTGTTTGAACGATGTACAAGGACTCCAATTAAGAAAGAGAGAGAGAAAGAAATAGGCCGGCAAATGAATGGGAAAGACATAAAATAAACCTCAGAACTAACGTCTCTTTTTCCACTTGTAAAAATATTGTCTTTGCTCAAGGGTCCTTGTTTATCTAGCTTCCATCAAACTAATAAGTAAAAGTTTCTGTAAAAAAATAATAAAAAATAATAATAAGTAAAAGTTTCTGTAATGTAGTTATTCACTGGACCCGAACGTATTCTATTGAATAAATAGTGTTTGGTTATTGTTTTAATTTTATTTATCTAATTTATATCTAAGTTGCAACGCTTGGTGCCAGATGCGTAAGCGTCTAGATTGTGGCCATAAGGAAGGAAAAGAGCCACTGCCTATAAGGATGGCAGACATGACTTGGCCCTTGCGTGTATAAGCCTAAAAATTCGGGCTCTTTTCATTCTAGTCGCTCACTCATTTAATTAAAATATCAAATTCTAAACTATTTATATTTTAAATTTATTTTTTAAAAATTATCAAATTAAGTCTTATAAACCTCATATTACTGGAGGTTTATATAATCATTAACTTTAAAGCCCATAAAATTAGTCAAAATACATATAAATTAACTCAAACACTTACATTAATAATAATAATAATAAAATATTAAATTCCTTAGATATAATATAAACACTTAAAAAGTAAAGTTATGGTTGATATTTCAGTTTAAACTGTGTAATAAAAATATATAATAAATAAAATTTTGTTTTATTTTTTTATTTTTTTTTTAACTTGAGGCAATTTAAATTTTTAATAATTCAAGTTATGTATTTGCGATGCTAATCCGAGTTTTACAAGGGTGATTATATTAGCTAGCACTAATGGGTTGTGTTTGATTGAATGAACATTATTAGTGTGATTGTTTGAAGCAAAAAAAGAAAGAAGATATCTTCTTCTTGAAATGAAAAAAGAAAAAAAAAACCGACTTTTAATCACTTTTGCTGTGTAAGAAAATAGAAAACATCTGATGGCGAGCACCACACGAACATGGCGGAAAACGTGTAGAAATATCTTATTGGGAAATACAACGACAACATCAACAGCTTCCGGTCGTTCAATGAATGGAGGGTGAGAGGCTTGCTCAAGACCACTCGTGCAAATGGTGTCTAATCAATGGCCTGATCTTCATCTCTAGCTAGCTCATTGCAACTCTGGCATGGCATGCCTTGTCTCGTCTGCAACATCCAGCTTCTCTCATCTTTTCCCGGTGTGTTTCCGTTCAAGTCTCTCCCTCATAGCAATGCCTATGGCAACGATGAATCCGGGTGCTGGTGCCGGCAAGGATCGAGATTTAGCATTTTTTATTCCAGAATCTTCCTTTGGATTTGTTTAAACTAGAGCCCAGGATGTCAATGCTGTTTTCAAAGTTATTAAACTCGACTTTTCAGGAGGTGCTTAAGTCGTGAAAAATACTAATTAACTGAGGCTGGGTGAGTTTACTGGTTAATTACAAGGTTTTTAGTTAAATACTACGTTAGTTTTTGTCTTGTTTTCATCGTAGCGACAGGTTGCAATGAACAAGCTCGTGTAAGGTCTTCTAGGAAGATGACTTTGTGCCTGTGATATTTTCTTTTTAATAATAAAAAAAACCAGGGAGATGAGCAAGCACTAAATATAAAAAACCAGAATCTCATGACCCAGTTTTGCAACAATCATGGCGGTATTGCCTTTCGGCACCTCCATAGTTGCAAAATCCTGCCATTTGCCATATATTTTTTATGTACCTTTAAAATGAATAAAAATTATAAATTACAAATTATGAGAACCGTTAAATTTGCATGACAGGATGATTGCGACAATGGACCTTTACCTCCATGGGGAAAAGAGGGGGGGGGGGGATCAAAGGTTTTTTTTATGACTCTAGCCAATGGAACTATGAATCAGTTCGTCTCTTCAGGAATATGGAAGACTCATTCTTCTAGAATATGAAAAACTTATGATATTCAAGTTATAATTATTAAATACTTACAATACAAGAAAATATATATATATATATATATAAAAAAAATCATATATAATCTCACTTAAGGCGATAAAAATCATCTTCTTGTTTTTTCTAATTCATTTTTTTTTTAATTAATGTGGATGTCCTTGCCAGCTTGTGCGTATTTTAATTAATCTCATGGATTTTAAAATTAATAATCATATAAGTTTCTAGTGATCTTGAGATTTGTAGAATTTGAACTGGTGATCTTTAGAAAATAAATTTAAAGTCTGACAAATTAAACTGCACTCGCACTTGATTAATTCAAGTTTTGATTGCATGGATTGTATGATTATATTTTGGAATTCAAAATCTAATTTCAACCACAAATAATTTACAATTAATATCTGAAATCAAAATTAAATACAACTCAGAATTATTTTATGATTGGTGTTGGTGTCTATGACTCGTATGATATAATATAATCGGTCTATATAGTCCCATCAAGTATAAGGTCAACTAAGAAATTAGGCATATGAGGTTTCAAAAATTGACCAATTTCTGCTCTTTCCTTGAAAGCAATGTAGGGGTGACATCATGATTATGGCAAGAAGATTTTGGAAAAGAATTTAATAGTGACCCATCTTTTGTGGCCACGCATAACTTCAAAGTTGAAACCCACATTGCCCTTTGCTAAAAAATTCTGAGCTAAAATATTGAGTCGTTGTTTTTTAAAGTATATTATGTTTAAAAATATATTAATGTCATATTTTTTTATTTTTAAAACATTATTTTATTATTATAAATTTAAAAATTTTTAAAAATTAATTTTAAATAAAAAAATCGAAACTTAATAAAACACCGTTCAAGAAGATAAGAAATTATACGGTGTGTACATATAATTTGTTGGAAGTGGAACGCAATTCTTAAACCGTATCTACATATAATTTGGTGGAAGGAGAAATAAAGGCTCCGAAATAATTTAAAAATCACAGGCCCGATCAAGCCCACCCTGGTAATGGGCCGATTGGATATATGATACGGGCCATCGGGTAAAGGGCAGAATCCAAGTCCCAGACCCAGACAGCACATTATTATTTCTCCATGAAATGCCTTCCATAATCACTGTTATTGATCCCCCCCCCCCCCCCCCCTAAATAAACGTGTTTTCCACTTCTTCTTCTTTTTCTATCATTAGAACATCATTTATCAGATAGGAAGTTATTAAGCTAAATTTGTTTTGCGCATACAAGAATTAAGTTTTTCCGTTTGCAAGCTCTGCTAATCTAATAGCTTGTGTATTCTTGAACTGTTTTCTTGTCATATTTTCTTGAAGTTTGACACTTCTCTTAACTAATTTTATCCACAAGTGTCTATCATTGCAATCTTTCATTTATCTATAAAAGAGTAATATTAACAAATATTCAATTGCTCGAGCCAAGAAGGCTTCTGCTTCCAAGTGGATTCAAGATAAACTGGATCATCTGAATCTTTTTCAGAGATTATTGTATAGTTTGAAGGCAAGCTTTTATAGAGAAGATGAGCAGTCAAATCTTTGATTTGAATTACAGAGCTAAAGAATGCGGAGTTCATTTTTGTGGTCTTCTTTCTGCTTTGATCTTCAGTTGGTAAAGTGCTAGATATCGTAAGATGCAAAAAGGCAAGACAGTGCTAAAGAGGAGGTTCTATAGATTGTTATAAACCATAAACCATCCGAGCAATTTGAGGCCAGAATCTTTATCTTCTATTTCACGCAAAGTATTATACAAGCTGCAAAAAAAATCTACGAAGTGAGTATTATCCAAGCTGCAAAAGCACTTGAAAGTAAACGTGTCTGAGAAGAATGATACACATCTTTGCCCATGTAAGGAATAACATCTTAGAGAGAAAAGGCAGCTCGAACATGAAAACGTCATCACCACGACAAAACAGCTTGATACAGGTTTTCAAAAGACAGCAGCAGAACTGAAAAGCTGAAGAGTTTAAGCAACGCAGCTCAAGTAAATATACCAACAACTTGTTACACATCTTTGCCTATATTTTGCTTGCAAATGAATCTTCTCATGAGACCCCTTTATAAAAATATTAAGAATTCTTTGCTGGGCTATTTTCATTGATGTATGTGCCCACTGTTTTAAACCAGCGCATAAGACCCCGGTGCTCCTTCACATACAGCCATGCTTGAAGAAAATCAAAAAGATTCTCATTCACACCTCGTTCTTCAATAAAACGGTGGAATGCATCTCTCATCCTTTCATCAAGTTCCCTGTCAATGCGGGAACAATTCGTTGAAGTGTACAACCAAATCGTTTAAATTTCAAGTTATGCCAAAGAAATGAAGAATATAGTAGTTTCAGTTGCCGCATCGAAAGAAATGGTTGCTAATCGAAAGTAGTGGTTCTTGAAGTTCATCTAATCAGTAACATTATCTGAATGCCAAAGAAATTGGTTCTTGTTTGATCATCATGTGCCTCGTTGTTCTCCAATTGTTTAACACATAATATTGAGAAAGGGGGGAACAAAAGTTCCTCCAATGTGTCACGGTATCCTCGTAATTCAGTTTTAATCATTATATGCCTCGTTGTTTTTCAATATTTTAACACCTTATGACTTCAAATTTATTGAATCATCGACCAAAAAAAGAGAAACGAGAATGACAACTTACACAAAATTTGGGCCACTGTATGTAGTTGTATCCTCAAGAAAGTCAGCACCGTCAAGCTTTGGCCTCAAAGAAACAGAGTGAATTCCCAGCGCATCTGTATAAAGTCCACATAGAAAATGCAGAGATTTATCTTGTCCAGGCTTCGAAACATCCACATGAAGGAAGAACTGATTCACGTCCTCGTCATTTCCATCAGACTCCCCATCACCAGGTGCAATATAAGCCATCCGCATTATAGAGAGTTTAATTTCCTCATTCCCATAGGTGCGAATCAGAACCGGACCATTCCCATCCAAAGCACCTTTTATTATTGAAAAGGCAGGTGGAGGGTTGACTTTCTACAACAAATTCAAGTTCAAGATATAGCATTAGCCAATAAAAATCTCTCACACTCCCTCACTCACATATTCATACACATAAAGCCCAATTAAACGCACAAAATCATGCATAATTCTAATTTGACAAACAAACATATAAGCATGCATACATAGACAAACACAAGCTCAGCTTTCTAGATTCCCTATAGTCACAAACTTCACTCAACAAAAGCAGACATACAAGCATATACATAGGCGTGAGTAACCTCGATAAATTAAACATCGAGTAGAAGGTGACTTCACCTCCTTAAGTTGCCTAAGGCCACAAACTGTACTCAACAAAACCTTACATGCACAACAAAAGTAGTCAAAAATCATAAAAAATACAAAGATGGGTTTACCATTTTTAATCCAAGCAACCTGTTGAACTAACATATGCGAGTATTTCTCTATCTAAAACCCTAAATTCTTCATGGGGTTCCTTTAAAAGCAGAACAGAAAAAGGGTTTTGCTTTTTAAAGAGAAACAAAACCCAAAAAGGGTTTTTAAGTAAAGCTTGTGTTCTCTTACGGGAGGAGGGTTCATTTTGGAGACTTGAAGATAGTGTTCTTTAAGAGACCGGAGCAACAGTGTGTCCACAGCGGCGGATATGCTTGTTGGTGATGTTGATGACCATCTCTTACTTGTTATGGTGCTCCATGGTTGCCTCGCTGAAGCTTCTCTGAACGCTCTCTTCCACATTTCTCTTTCACTTCTCTAAAACCAGAGCAAATTTCAAAATTTTATTCTTGTGTGCAACGAAAGAGCTACAAATAGAGAGCAGAAGAAGCGAGAAAGATGTTTCATAACCCGACCCGTTTTTACCTTATCTTCAGATAGTGGGCCTGTGAAGATTTAATTATAGAGGGCAATTAGGCCCGATCCAACAGTTCTGCCCCGGTTCATATCCGAGTTATGATTTATGATTTATGTTATTTGTTTGGTGAAATATTTTTTATGTAAAACAAATTTGTTAAATGTTGCTAATATATTTTTAAATAGTAAAAAGAATCATTAATAATATATATTTGATTATTATTTTTTAAAATTTAACCATAACTAAAAGTACTCAGTTTTGTTTTTTTTTTATTATTTTAAGTTTTTTTTCTTCATTTTTTCTTAGTTTTTTTAATGGATATATATATTTTTTTTTTTAATGTTAAAGTTTTCTGTATCTCAAACTTTTATAACACTCATTCTGGGTTTAACGGGTTAACCCAGATTTTTTTTCCTGGTTTTTCTTTTTAATTAATTTTTTTGTTTAATTTGTTTTGTTAAATTAATTATGGGTTAACCTGGTTTCATGGATTAACCAAATTAATTATGGGTTAACCCGTTAATTTTTTTTTCCATGCAGTTATCAAACTTTCATGACTCGAATCCCAGGTTTGACGGGTTAACTTGGTTTGAAGGTTAACCCAATTAATTCAGATTTTTTTTCTTTTTCTTCATTAGTTTTTTTCTTCCTATTTGTTTTTTTCTTTTTAGTTAATCTAGTTAATTATCACACTTTTATGACATAACCTTGCAGCCAGACCCATATCCAAGGCTATTGATCTGGTGTTGCAGTCATACTCATTTAAACTTGAGTCATGTAAGTTTAGTTTTTATTTTTTTTTAATGGATATTTTTTTTAAAAAAATTTAATGTTAAATTTTTTTATATCTCAAACTTTTATAACACGCATTCCGGGTTTAACAGGTTAACCCAAATTTTTTTTTTCTCGTTTTTCTTTCTAATTAATTTTTTTATTTAATTTATTTTGTTAAATTAATTATGGGTTAACTTGGTTTAATGGGTTAACCAAATTAATTATGGGTTAACTCGTCAATTTTTTTTTTCTATGCAGTTATCAAACTTTCATGACATGAATCTCAAGTTTGACGGGTTAACTTGGTTTGAGGGTTAACCCAATTAATTCAGATTTTTTTCTTTTTCTTCATTAGTTTTTTTTCTTCCTATTGATTTTTTTTCTTTTTAATTAATCTATTTAATTATCACACTTTTATGACACAACCTTTCAGCCAGACCCACATCCAAGGCTATTGTTCTGGTGTTGCAGTCATACTCACTTAAACTTAAGCCATGTAAGTTTAATAAACTATAACTAAAAGGGCTCAGTCTTTTACTGTGGACTGCACAGTCCATAGTAAAAGCTGAGCTGTTTTTTTCTTTTCTTTTTTTATTTATATTTTGCTTTTTTAAAAAAAGTTTTTTTTTCTTCATTTTTTCTTTGTTTTTTTTAATGGATATTTTTTTAAAATTTTTCTTTTTAATGTTAAATTTTTTTTATCTCAAACTTTTATAACATGCATTCCGGGTTTAACGGGTTAACCCAGTTTTTTTTTTTTTATGGTTTTTCTTTTTAATTAATTTTTTCATTTAATTTATTTTGTTAAATTAATTATGGGTTAATCTGGTTTCATGGGTTAACCAAATTAATTATGGGTTAACCCGTCAATGTTTTTTTTTATGCAGTTATCAAATTTTCATGACGCGAATTCCAGGTTTGACGGGTTAACTTGGTTTGAGGGTTAACCCAATTAATTCATATTTTTTTTCTTTTTCTTCATTAATTTTTTCTTCCTATTGGTTTTTTTTCTTTTCAGTTAATCCATTTAATTATCACACTTTTATGACACAACCTTGCAGCCAAACCCATATCCAAGGCTATTGGTCTGGTGTTGCAGTCATACTCATTTAAATTTAAGTCATGTAAGTTTAATATTATTATAAATATTACTCTTAGGTCAAGTGTTTCAACTAAACCCAAGGCTTTTGGGTATATCTTTGCAGAAAAACCTAACACTCTTAGATCTTGGCCTTTTTTTATATTTTTTATGCAAGAAAAAAAAAATTACCCGTGGCGTGTGTCTTTGTTTCTTTTTCTTTTTCTTTTTAAGCCTTTTACTATGTACTGCACAGTGCAATCTACAGTGAAAAAGTTGATGCCTTTAGTTTTTTTTTTTTCTTTGTTTTTTTATTTACTTTTTTAATATTAATTTTTTTTCTATTTAATTATCAGACTTTTATGACACGAATCATAGATTTGATGGGTTAACCCAATTGATTTGTAATTAATTAATATTTTTTTTTCTCTTTCTTCATTAGTTTTTTTCTTCTTATATGTTTTTTTCTTTATTTTTCCTTTTTAATTAATATTTTTTTATTTAATTTAGTTCATTAATATTAAATTTTTTTCTATTTAGTTATCGTTTGATGCCTTTGGTTTTTTTTTTTTGGTTTTTTTTTTGTTTTTATGCCTTTGATTGTGGACTGCACAGTGCAATCCACAATGAAAAGGTTGATGCATTTTGTTTGTTTTTGTTTCTTTTTCTTTTTAGTTAATTTTTTTTTGTTTAATTTAGTTTGTTAAGGTTAAATTTTTTTATATTTAATTATCAAACTTTCATGACACAGATCCCGGGTTTGATGGATTAATCTGGTTTCACAGGTTAGCCCAATTAATTATGGGTAACCCATCAATTGTTTTTTCCTATTTTATTATCAAACTTTCACGACACAAATTCAAGATTTGACGGGCTAACCTAGTTTGAAGGGTTAACCCAGTTAATTCAGAAAAAATTTCTTTTTCTTCCAGTTGGTTTTTTTTTTCTTTTTAATTAATCTATTTGATTAGCATACTTTTATGACACGACCTTGCAGTCAGACCCACATCCAAAGCTACTGGGTCCGGTGTTGCAATCAGACCCACTTAAACTTGGGTCATGCAAGTTTAATGTTATTATTAATATTATAAATATTACTCTTAGGTCAGGTGTTGCAGTCAAACCCAAGACTCTTGGATATAACTTTACAGAAAGATGTAACACTTTTAGACCTTAGTTTTTTTTTTATATTTTTTAAGCAAAAATAAATTAATCCACGGCATCGCGCGGATTATGTAACTAGTATTATGACTATAACATATTGGATAAGTATTTTTAAAAAAACAATAATATATTAGATTAATTCACTGGGTTAATATGTTAAATTCACAATTGATGTCATGAGATTGTGGCAACCCTATAAAAATAAGTTAAAATAAATTATGAATTTTAATTACAAATTAATCTAACCTTGAAAGATGAGATTGAAAAGAAAATACTTAGTTAAAAAATAAAATAAAATAAATAACTCAAGTTAACTTGTCAAACTTGCAACTTGAATTATGAGATCGAGATAACTCAGTGTAAGGCATGTTAGAAAAAAATACTAAAAAGCTTAATTCTCAGCTAACCCAAATATTAAACAGTGAAATTAAAGAAAAATCAATTAAAAAATAAAATAATCTAAGCCAACTCGGGTCATGAGACCATGATAACTGCATAGAAAGTAGATAAAAAAAATATAAAAAAAATATAAAACTCAATTATACTAGATCCAATATTGAAGATTAGAATCCTGATAATCCCATATAAAATAAATTTTAAAAAAACTAAATAAATTTTTTTTGAATTATTGGAGAGTGAAATTAAAAAACAAAAACTAAATTAATAATTTTTTTTTAAAAAAAAAGAAGCAAAGAAGCAAAACATTGTTCAATGAACAATGTTTCATGCCACACCTTTTAAATTTTGACAAGTTATATGACCGCGCGATGCCGCAGGTTATTTTTTTTTACATAAATAAAATAAAATAAAAATTAAGATTTAAAAATATTAAGTCTTCCTGTAAATCTATATCTAAGAGTCTTGGGTTGGACTGTAACGCCTGACCTAAAAGTAATATTTATAATATTAATAATAACATTTAACCTAAATTTAAGTAAGTTTGGTTACAACACCAGACCCAATAGCCTTGGATGTGGGTCTGGTTGTAAGGTCATGTCATAAAAGTGTGATAATTAAATAGATTAATAAAAAACAAAAAAAACCAACGTAAAAAAAACTAATGAAGAAAAAGAAAAAAATCTGAATTAACTGGGTTAGCTCTTTAACCCAGGTTAAACCATCAAACTTGGAATTCGCGTCATGAAAGTTTGATAACTAAATAGAAAAAAAATTAACGGGTTAACAGGGTTAAATCGTCAAACCAGGTTAATCCGTCAAGTCCAAAATACATTTCATGAAAATTTGATAATTAAATAGAAAAAAATTTAACATTAACAAACTAAACTAAATGAAAAAAATTAATTTAAAAGAAAAAAAGTAAAAAAAAATCCAGATTAACCTGTAAAACTCGGGATCTGTGTCATGAAAATATAACAACTAAATAAAAAAATTAACATTAACAAACTAAATTAAAAAAAATTATTAAAAGAAAAAAACACAAAGAAAAAAGCAAACAAAAATAAATTAATTAATTAAAAAAAAGACAGCTAGTATTTTAGTATATGTTATTATTATTATAATATTGTTATAATTATAATTATAATTATAATATATAAATACAGGTATGGGGAAAGCTATAGTGCTTTCCAATGTTTTTTAGAGTATTACCTAATAATTTGATTCACTGTAAATTGGTTGTTTATTCCTGTCAGTAATTTTGTGCATCTTTTTTAAATTGTTGGCTCCAATAGCCAAATCTTATATCATATACATTAACAGTAGGATAAATTGACATTTATTCATCTCCTATTGCTTTTCTTTCAGCAAACCCTCGTGTATAATTCAGTGTTCACTTACAAGTTCTTTCGCCAGTAAACAAGGCAAGGGCGAGGAATGTTAGAAAACAGATTACAAGTGCGATAAAACAATGATTATTGGAAATACCTGATGCTCAGAACAAGACACTTTCTTAAACAAATCGATATGATTTGCTGTTTATGTTACAAGTGATAGAGCACGGACTGCAGAGAACATGGTCACAAGCAAATTTACCCAACTATAATCCTATGAGCTACCACTAGGGAGTACATGGTAAAATTTCTTAGGTTTGCTAAGAAGACAGTACAAAGTTGCAACAACATAAGCCCACCTTTCCACCATCGTCCTGAGGGAAATGGGAACTGTAAAGACATACTCTGGTGCCTGAGAAGGCAGGTTAACCTTTGTCACCACAATATCAATGGGTGACCTCGGAAACAGCAAATCATGCTGTGTATCTCTCATCATTATAATTACTTGTCTGCCACCAATAACCATAACTTACACAACAAAACCATACCGGAGTTCCTAGGTGTCTTTACCGCTTGCGCTGTGTTTTTTTGACTCTGACAACTTTTCTATGGGACTTGTCACCGCCACCTGTTCTCAAGGAGAAACTTCCTCCAGCATTAAACTCTAGACTACCAGAAGCCTGAAAAGATGGGTTCTGCGGAGCAGCAAGATTTGGTTGGCTTCCAAATTGAAAGGGATTTGCACCTGATGGACCTGTAGAACCAAACTGATTCCCACCCGATGGAGCTGGAAAACCAAAAATTGAGCCAGGTGTAGCTGGTTGTTGGCTAAATACAGAAACTGAAGGCGTGGTTGCCTGAACCGTGTCCTCTGCCATGCTGTCCTCCGTGCTCATTTGGTCATTATTACCAGATGAAGAACCGAATCCGAAGCTAGGATTTGGGGCACCGAACACAGGCTGTGATGGAGTAGCAGATGCAGGTGAACTGAAGGGGAAAGGGGGAGCAGATGAGACACTAGAGGTTGATCCAAACACCATGGGTGCACTGCTCGTACCAGTATTAGAAGCTGCTCCAAAGGCAAACAACGTTGAGGAAGAGGAGGATGGTGTGGAACTAAATCCAGTAGATTTCGGTGCCTGCCAGTTGGAACCAAATACAGCAGATGCGGGGCTCGCCATGGAGCTAACAGAGCTGGACTCGGAAGTGGAAGAGTTGAGTCCAAACGCAGTACCAGAACTTAACAATTTAGATGTAGAGGAACCAAATGTGGAACTGCCAGAAGAGAAGGGTGTATTCACATAACCAAATGTGGAACTGCCAGAGGAGAAGGCTGAACTCGTAGTCAAACTAAAAGGAATTGATGCAGGTGAACTAAATTGCTTCGGCATGCTCTGTGTTGAAGTTGCCAAACCAGTTCCAGCAGCAGAAACCTGAGCAGTGCCAGCATTAAAAGGATTAAAACCCTGAGATTGATCAGCAGTGGCTGAAGTGATGTTGCTGCTACCACTACAGATCCTCAGCCATTCTTCAAGGAAAAGTGTATTAGCCTGTCTGGCCATCTTACTCTTCCAAACTGCAAAAACCAGTTAAGTAACCCCATTCAGATACAGAAACCAACGTCAACACCCTTTTGGCATTGCCTACCTAGATATTCATGCAAAAACAACATTGCGTTAAGTTGACCTATATCCATCAAAAACCTGTTTAAGACATGTGAAAATGGCCACAAAATGCACTAATTAGTATGTTTAGGACCTATTAGACCAACAAGCTCTAACATACAAGAACCCACCATCAAAACTAAATATCCAAGTGAAAAACTTCCAATGGAAGCAACCAATTCGCTTCCAACATCAAGTTTGAATAGCAGAAAACCATGTAGGAGCACACATGTGTGAAAAAGAAGTGATCTTTAAACAACAGTCCAGAATCCATCAAAATATTTGCTTCAAAATTAAAAAAAAAACAAAACCTCAAGGAAATGTGTATTAGAGCTACCACTAATATTTTTTTAAAAGAATGAACTTTAAACTGGAATTCAAGTTCAAGAGCATGAAGCTGTGTGGTTTTAATGGACTGGTTGTTGCCTTCAGAGTCAGGAATCCTTACAATCCCAACTCCCAATGACGGGAAAACGTCACGTGTATAATGGAATGTGTCTTTTTATATATATATATATATATATATATATATATATATATATATATATATAATGAATATTTGGATCAACTTACCTCTATTTTAATTAATTTTTGAGATTCTAAAATCAACAAATATAAATTTTTAATAATTTTAAGATTTATAATATTTAAATTAATAATTTTTTTTTAAAAAATTAAAATCTAATTAATTCAGCTACACCATTCATTATTATAATGAAATGTGTCTTCCTATTAAGAAACCGTATATTTAACGGTTTCTTAATATTTAAGTTGTTTCAATGTTGCTCCTATAGCAAGCAAAAGGTTTCAATTTACGCTTTGACTAGTCAGTAACTCGTACAAGGTGAAACCTTAGAGCTTAAGGAGTGGAACTTGGAAAAGGGTGACATTTGATGTTAGGGGTAAAGGTGTAATTAGCCCTTAACCAAACCAGCAGGCTGCAGTTCCATTCTATTATGGCTCAAAGGCCTACAGAGAGATGGAGTAAAGACCATTTGGAAACGAGGTTGTGTATGTATTTTTATTTGGCAAAGGAAAAAACATAGTTTACTGTTCATGAATTCCAGAGTGTTTTTGTGTTTGAAATACAGGGGAAGGAAAGCTGCTTTGTGTGGAAGAACCATGCTAAGTGAACAGTGGAGCATGCATTTATTATTCTCGTCAGATTACATTTGGTTTAATGTTCAAAATACATTATACTGGTCTGATTAGATAAAATAAAAAATTATTTTTATTTTTTAATTATATTTTATTCAAAAAACTAATGTTTAATATTATTCAATAACATTACATAAATTAGAAGAAAAGCGCTTGAACATGTAGTATTTATAGAATTTGATCGCAATCCCAGACTGTAGATAGTTTAATGGAATAATAAAAAATATTTTATATAAAATATTATTTATTTTATGATATAATAATAATAGTTAAATCTACAATATTTAAATTAAAAACTATTAATATTAATAATATATATATATATTTAAATTATTTTATAACTTCAATTTTAAAAGTATTCTTAACTAAAAACATTAAATAATTTTTTATTCAACCTCAATTTCAACTACAGTTTTAACTAAAAATACACATATAACAACTCAACCTCAACTAAAACTACTTTTTATAAAAATAATTTTTTTTATACCACAATCACAACTGCTACCACGATACTAATTACACCCTGATTAAGCCCACACCTGAGTAAAATCTGCCCGGATAAAAGCCAGTTCACCCCTGATTAAGCTCGACTCTCCCATGGGATTAATCTTCTCTCTCTCTGTTTATTAATTTATAATTTTATATAATTTAAAGTGTAGAGTTAAAAATCTCATTTATTTATTATATCGTAGCTAATGTCATATCTATATTTTTATTTATTTTCAGGAAAATCTTTAGTTTTGGTCACAATACAGGTGTAGTGGAACCCTTTAAAAAATGATATGATATGAGCATAATATTCTGTCGAAAAGAATGAAATAATTTATTTATTTATTATTTATTTTTTTAATAATGTTACATATATACATAAATGCAGAAGCCTATCGTGCATATACAAAGTTGTTTGTGTTTGCAATTCACAGGAAAGAGACATTCCGGTTCTCATATTCTCTGCAGGGCTTGCAGATATCATAGAGGAGGTTAGTTTACAAGATATGCTTTCTGGTGATTCTGTACCAGAACAAAGTGCTTTTAGTAATTGAAACGATTACTAAAATTATAAATAAATTTAACGGTAAATGATGAGAATGAGAAGAAAATATTTAATAAAAAAATTAAGTTAATTTTTTAAACCTACAACTTAAATTATGAGATCGAAATAACACAATGAAAAGCAAATTAAAAAAAATACTCCAAAACCTAATTTTCTGCTAAATCAATGTTAAACGATGAAATTAAATAAAAAAAATAAAAAATAATCTAAATTAACTTAGGTTGGCTTGTAAAACTCGCGACACAGATAATAAGACAATGGCAACTCTATGAAAAGTAAATAAATAAAAATACAAAACCTTTAGATCCAATATTGAAGATTAGAATCTTTATGTAAAAGTAAATTGAAAATTAAAATAATAAAAAAAGCTAAATTAAAAAAATTTAATTATTAGAAGGTTAAATTAGAAAATAAAAACTAAATGAATAAAGTAAAATAAATAAATAAGAGAAGAAGCAAGAAAATATAGCATTGTTGTACTGAATAATGTTTTATGATTGCCACTATTGTACTTTAGTTATACTTTTTAAATTTTGATAATTTTTCCACTTATTGTTATAAAATATTCACTCAAGCAAGAAACATGTACAGAGATGAACAAAAATTATTTAGGTTATAAAACATCAAATAAAACCATCATAATCTTATCAAATATTAACAGGTAAAAATGTGATTTCACCTAATTATTTTTAATATTTTTAAAGAGTTGATTTAATGATTAAAGAAATATATTGATTTTCTTAATATTTTGAATTCAAACCTTAAGGATAATATTTATATAATTAATTATTTTTTAATAAATTAGGATAACGTGAAAGTACATTTTTAAAATGGAACAAAAAAATATTTATTTTTATTGATCTGAAAACGAACTAAAAAAATTACCCTCAACATGTAGCCTTCCATAAGTATGATAGGCCTTAAAATAAATAGGCCATGGCCCACAAAGAAAACTTGGCATCTCTTTCAAGGGCAAACATCAACCATCACTAGCTCGCTCCCGTCTTCGAGTTACTCATAAATCGAAAAGAAGCAAACCAAACTACCAAAGTGTAGTGAAGTAATATATCCGATAGTGCAACGTTGTTTTCAAACAGCTGCTAATTCGTGTATTGCTGTGTTTCTTTTTGGATTACAGAGAGAGAAAGAATGAAACGGCAGCCACCGCTGGCGTACGGGGATGGGAATATGAACCCGTATGGAGGAGGTGGACAAAGAATGAGAGGAAATACAGGGGCAATGAGTAATAGTTATGGAGGAGGAAGGCAAGATGGGTACTCTAGTGTGGAGGCAGAGCAGCATCCTGGGTATAAATCTTCAAAAGCTGAAGGGCAGTGGCAGTGGGACAGAGATTCACAGAATGTTCACAATCAATTGCCTCCTCATGCTTTCAGTGAAGGTGAGTGAATACTGTGTGTTTCTTGATGTTATTGTGTTTGATGGATGTTTAATTAAGAGAGTGAAAGTAATGTTTGTTAGAAGTTAAGGGTTTTTTGGGTTGTTGAAGGTAGTGAATTTGATTTGAACATTGAAGGAAAGTGTGAACTTTCTATGACGATATAGGAATTAACGTTAAGCTTTTGGAGTTATCACATCAATGGTGGAAGGACAATGAGGAATTGGGTGTGGGTGTTAATGTTAAGAATTGGTAGGTGGAATTGATGGAAGTGAAAGTTGTGTGTTAAGAGCCCATTTGGCATAACTTAGTTTACCTCGAGTCCCAATTCAAAAGTTGTTTTTCATAAATAACGTGACAAAATATGTCCGGTAAAAATGATTCAAAACGAATTTTTCGGGGAAGAGATATAGTATTAAGTAGAATCCGAGTTAAAAGTTGAAAATTTTAACTTTTGATTAAATCAAAATCTTGAC
This sequence comes from Populus tomentosa, assembly GCA_018804465.1. Lineage (NCBI taxonomy): Eukaryota > Viridiplantae > Streptophyta > Magnoliopsida > Malpighiales > Salicaceae > Populus > Populus tomentosa. The sequence goes on along the minus strand of CM031983.1, from coordinate 672,566 downwards.
TCACTTTTGTAACAAATTTTTTATTTCAGTTAGAAGTTGTCTAATCAAATATATTTATAACATTTCTAAAAGTAAAAAGTTTTTAAAAAAACTCAAATCAATGCACAAAAGTCGAACCTTAGTTCATTTGAAGTGGGAGATATCTTGACCCTTTTGAGCGTAGTATAGAATACAGATGATCAAAGAAAGCTATGAACTTATTTACAATGTAGAGCTGTGAGCTGTGAGCTGCGTTGATGTGTTAGGATAGCTGGTAAATCTATTGAAGATTGAATTATAGTCAAGATGCAATTGGGCACTAAAGTTTAAAGGTAAAGAATCAGAAAGTGGAGATTGATATTTGTATGTGATTTGGATGCTACGTGTATGTGAACAAGCTTTAGGATGCATGCTTGATAACCAAGAAAAATGTGGCTTTTCTGGGAGAAAAAAAGCTATGAACAAGTTTTATGAATGTTTGTTCATATTTGCTTCATTTTGCAGGTCAAGTGGGTTCTGGGGCAAGATCTTACTACCATGGGCAGCCACCCGATCTGAAAATGGGTCTAGAAAGTCAATCCAACAAGGAAGCTGGCAGATCCCAGCCCCATGACCAAGATATGGAGCTTGGCTTTGAGGACAATTCATTGCCAATGTCTTTTGAAGGTCTTGAAAGGAAGTTCTTTGATGAAGTAACGAAATTGGCAAAGGAGCAAGGTGATGCAGAGGTTGCTGAAAATGCTAGGCATAGGGAGGTGAGACTTCCATGAAACAATTTCTTCAATTATTCGGGCTTTCCCCCCTTGTGAGCTGCAACTTTTTTAAACCTAGGCCAGTAAAGGCTCTTACAGGGAGGAGAGAAGGGGAGGGGGGTTACTCTAATAACTTTAGCTCGAATGACGCTCATGCATGATTGAAGAAGTCAATTAAATATTTAAGCAAATTAATTTACAAAGAGCTAACTGTTACTTAGTGTGTTGCAAAGCTTCCTGCTTCTCTAACATGCCCTTCTCTTCTCATGCTGGTTTTGAAACCTTCTCTTCCCTTTGACTTTACTAGATTATTGATCTCTGATAGCACTGACTTCTTTGTATTTTTACTGTTCATACTATAGATGATTTGCCAAACGATAAACATTCAATATTTTTGCTGCTTCAGAAAATTATTGAGATCAATACCAGATACCAGGACAAACTTTCCGCACTTCGAGCTCAACAAGCCAATAAACGAGAAGAGTTTCTTAGGAAGGAATCACAAGCACGACTAAGTCAGTACAAACAAGCCAGCATGAGCCACTACCCAAACACAGGTTTGCAGGATGCCCGTGGCTATAGTGGTGGTGCAGCTGCTACAGGGCCAATCAGTGCTGGAGAAACACATCGGGCTTATGCCAGCAGTCAATTTGAGTCCTACCGCGGACGACCTCAGTACGGTGGGGGTGGAAGAGCTCAAGGAAATGAGGGAAGGATTCCATACCCTGAGGGCCGTGTTTACAATAATGCTGGAGCCAGACATTACTAGTGATGTAATCGCCACTAGGCTGGCTGCATTTGTAAAAACAAAACGAGCTCAATTCTGATCGTTTACTCATCTTGTTGCTTTGATTATGGTTTATAATGTAGGATTGGTAATCACTCGACTTAAAAGGGATTTATATTGCATCAAGAACTTGCTATATGAAGGGTACATTTTGTGCCTATCTTCCTGCCAGTAATTTTGTACATCTTTTTCAAATTGTTGGCTCCAATAGCCAAATCTTATATCATATACATTAACAGTACGATAAATTGACATTTATTCATCTCCTATTGCTTTTCTTTCAGCAAACCCTCGTGTATAATTCAGTGTTCACTTCCAAGTTCTTTCGCCAGTAAACAAGGCAAGGGAGAGGAATGTTAGAAAACTGATTACAAGTGAGATAAAACAATGATTATTGGAAATACCTGATGCTCGGAACAAGACACTTTCTTAAACAAATCGATATGATTTGCTGTTTATGTTACAAGTGATAGTACAGACTTCAGAGAACATGGTCACAAGCAAATTTACCCAACTATAATCCTACGAGCTACCACTATCTTAGGTTTGCTAAGAAGACAGTACAAAATTGCAACATAAGGCCACCTTTCCACCATCGTCCTGAGGGGAAAGGGAACTGTAAAGACACAAGCAGGATCAGGCACATCTCTGGTGCCTGAGAAGGCAGGTTTGCCTTTGTCACCAGAATATCAATGGGTGACCACGGAAACAGCAAATCATGCTGTGTATCTCTCATCATTATAATTACTTGTCTGCCACCAATAACCAGGAAATTACACAACAAAACCAAACCGGAGTTCCTAGGTGTCTTTACCGCTTGCGCTGTGTTTTTTTGACTCTGACAAATTTTCTATGGGACTTGTCACCGCCACCTGTTCCCAATGAGAAGCTTCCTCCAGCATTAAACTCTAGACTACCTGAAGCCTGAAACGATGGGTTCCGCGGAGCAGCAAGATTTGGTTGGCTTCCAAATTGAAAGGTATTTGCACCTGATGGACCTGTAGAACCAAACTGATTCCCACCCGATGGAGCTGGAAAACCAAAAATTGAGCCAGGTGTAGCTGGTTGTTGGCTAAATACAGAAACTGAAGGCGTGGTTGCCTGAACCGTGTCCTCTGCCATGCTGTCCTCCGTGCTCATTTGGTCATTATTACCAGATGAAGAACCGAATCCGAAGCTAGGATTTGGGGCACCGAACACAGGCTGTGATGGAGTAGCAGATGCAGGTGAACTGAAGGGGAAGGGGGGAGCACATGAGACACTAGAGGTTGATCCAAACACCATGGGTGCACTGCTCGTACCAGTATTAGAAGCTGCTCCAAAGGCAAACAACGTTGAGGAAGAGGAGGATGGTGTGGAACTAAATCCAGTAGATTTCGGTGCCTGCCAGTTGGAACCAAATACAGCAGATGCGGGGCTCGCCATGGAGCTAACAGAGCTGGACTCGGAAGTGGAAGAGTTGAGTCCAAACGCAGTACCAGAACTTAACAATTTAGATGTAGAGGAACCAAATGTGGAGCTGCCAGAAGAGAAGGCTGTATTCACATAACCAAATGTGGAACTGCCAGAAGAGAAGGCTGAACTCACAGTTGATGCAGGTGTACTAAATTGCATCGGCATACTCTGTGTTGAAGTTGCCAAACCAGTTCCAGCAGCAGAAACCTGAGTAGTGCCAGCATTAAAAGGATTAAAACCCTGAGATTGATTAGTAGCAGCTGAAGTTGTGCTCCCAGCATTGAAGCTAAAAGGACCACTTCCTGTGCTCATAACTGCAGATGTGGCATTCAAAACACTACTATCTGTGCTTGTAACTGAAGGGGATGTACCACCAAAAACACTATTTTCTTTGCCAGTAACTGCGGTGGTATCACCAAAAATATTATTGCCTGCATTCGTGATTGCAGAAGTACCACCAAAAATGCTGCCAGTTGTGCTTGTCATTGCAGAGGATGTGCCACTAGAAGCACTAAAGCTTGTTTCTTTGGTCTTGACTTCTGTTGTTTCAGTAGTAATTGATGGTACTGTTAAGACTGAATTTGATGAGACAGGCCCAAATTTAAAAATAGATGCAGCTGTCAAGGTAGGTTCTGATGCAGATGCTGAAACAGGGAAGTTACTATTCCCATTAGTGTTTGCAGCTGTGAAAGCAGTGGTAGTGGCATTAGTACTGCTGCTAGCAACACTGTTGGAAGGGATGCTAGATGATTTTTGACCAGTGACGTTACTGGAAAATAGAGGCAGACTGGGAGAGGAAAATGAAGATGGGGTGGTAGAAGCAAGAAATCCATTATTTAGACTTGAACTATTGGAGGTGATGCCAAATGAGAATAGGCTTCCATTCGATGAAATTGATGTAGAAGGCACATTTTCAGCTGTCCTGAATGAGTTCCCGATCTTCAAACTGTCCTTATCATCACCTTTATCTAATCCAGGATCTCTGGTCACCAACTCAGTAGCACCAGTAGCAATAGGTGTAAAGCTGGACATTAGGCAAGATAGAAAAAGTTAATAAACCATAAAAATTAAGATCTGGGGAAATTCAATGTCACAAAGTTTCACAAGAAATGCCATTGAATTGTTGACTAGGGAAAGGAAGAAAAGGAAACAACTGAACCAGATCAAGGTAACATCAATTTGGCATGCGCATTTATACCTGTGGTTGATCTTTTTCACAAGTTACAGCATGTGTGAACCCATAATTTCTGCATTTAGCCTCATAGAACATGTATATTGGCTTCACGCTTTGAAGACATGACAATGAAAACCATAAAAATAAATACTAACATCTATCTACTGACCTGAAACCCTTTGGTCCAGCATCAGATGATACACTCAACTTTTGGCCAGACGGATCACTCATGACTGAGGTCAGTGTGAGTGGTGCAGCTTTATCACCAGTTTTATTGCTAAAATGGAAAAATTGAGAGGTGCCATTTGGTTCCTTTGGCAAAGCAACCTTCTCAGTGGTGCTAAATATTTGGGGCAAAGCATTCGAGTACTTTGGTAGGGCAGCTTCATCAGATATTGATTCTAATTTGTTTACCGCAGCCTGCTTATCAGTAATGGTAGGCAGAGGTGCTGCTGGAGATGTAAAGCCAATGCTCTTTTCCAAAACCACAGACCCATCAATCCCTGCATTTTTTTTGTTCAATGTATAACTTGATGGGGAGTTGACTTCATATTGGACTGGAGACTTCTCCACTACAACAGCCTCAGCAACAATGGTCTTCTTTTCTACCAATTTGGCATCCACCTTTTCTCTCCCGTCAGCCAACATACCAGATGCAGTCCCATTAGAGTAGTCATCATCATCAAGCTCCAGAAAATCCTTCAAAAGAGAGAATAAAATATCACACACTAGTACTAGAATATAGAGCATACTGAATTTATAACCACCTAGATGGTGGCCTGTGGCTGTTGCCACAGGTTACGTAGACCTCTATCAGTTCAATGTCATTGTAGTTTATTTCGAATAACCACAGTTGCACATACATATATGCAAAAATAATTAAGTTGAATAACGCAAAAAAAAATAAATTAAATCATCTATTATTATGTCATAACCTAATTTTAATTCTCCTCAGCTACAGTCACTTGGACTGCCCACTCAAACCTAATATTAGAGGGAAAGGAAAGACAAGATACCCAGTGTGGTGTAACTTGGTCTACCCATGTGATGTAACTCAGTCCAAGGACAAGCAAAGGAAACTATTTAAAAAAAGAAGAAGATGAGGTGATTCCAGATGTGAAAAGTGAAGAAATATAGAGAAAATAAATAGGCTAAGGAGACTAGTAAAGGGCCTTCTTCATCCAACTTAGGTGTAAATATCAACTATTACTTGATGTAACAAATACCTCTTGTGCGCTCATCTGGAAAGCCCTCTTCTTTTGTACAGGAGCCTGAGCAAAGGTGCTCATCACAGGAAAAGCTGATGTTTTGACCCCAGCCACATCATTCTTCAATAACCTAGTGGTATCCATACCATTTCCTGCCAAGGCTGACTTGCCACAAGGGGAATTGGGTTTGCTAGGACCCTTTTCTTCAACTTCGTCTTGCTTTTGTGACAGAGACTCTATTGCATCAGGTAACAAGGTATCATGTTTCAAGGCTAACTTGTTAGTATCATTATCAATTTCTACAAACTTTGAAGAATCTACGTTCTCCAGGCTTCTAAGAGCTGGTCCCCGTAACATGGATGGTGACAACTTGGCAGGAGACTTCTCCCTTGATGAGACCAACACATCCAGCTGATGCAATATCTTTGATGCCATCTCACTTGATTTGGAGGGAACAGGGGTAAAAGTAGTACCATGGACATTGTTATCCCAATTATCCTTTGATGGTTCACCCACTAAAACTGGCTTCTCTGTTGAGGGTAGTTTTTGAGCAGCGTTAGAGCCGATACCAGCTCCGCGAATAGAAAGGGTTCCAGAGGTAGGCAGAAGGTTTGATTTCTGACGAATTCTACGTATGGGACCAACAGATCCTATATCATTATCCAGGACAGAACTCCTCCGTTTTAAAGCCTGAAAAAAGAAATAAACTAATCTGGTCACATAATGCTTGAGAATTCTAAATGTCTATGAAAATGTTTTTGATTGATTTCAGCACTGGTACCCCTTGTTTAGATCCAGAAAATCTGCTGCTCTCCAATGCATTCTGAGATGAAAATGAAGACCCAGCGAAAGCATCACTTGATGTTCCGGCAACCTGGAAAATGAGGGGGGGGGGGGGAGTGTTGATAATAAAAATTTAAATCACAATTTCAAACAGAAACAGATTTTCATATCATACCAACCTGGAGGCCAGTAGATGCATGAACTCTGGAATATGGTGTTCGAGCCATATTGTATATAGCAGATCTGCCTCGAGACCTTGGTGTCACAAAATAATTCTCAGGAACCCCAGGACAGCCAGAAGAACGTGGCGTGAGTGACATCATTGGTGATTTTGGAGTAAATGTATGGTTGATCAGAGCTGTTGAGTTATCCTGAAATGGCTGGCAGCGTGATTCTAGCATTGATGGTGATACTTTTGAAGGCCTACTACCCATGTAAGCTTTTGCAAGCTCTGTAGGTGAAGCAACATCGTCATTGAGGACCTGAATAAAAATTTTGCCATTAAATGTGAATCAGAGCCACAATGTAAAGCCATGTGTGGGTATGCAGATGCACATGAGTGCATGAATTCACACATCATGTATAGGCAAGTCCTTACATTCTCCATAAAACAAGAGACAAGAGAATCACGCCAAATCATATATCTATGTGAAACAAAAGCAATGGTGCAAGGCCACTAAATGTGAAACAAGAGAAACAGCATAAAGCCATGTGACTATGTGCATGTGCAGGTTTGCATGTACACATAAATGCTTGTGTACACACATCATGTGTATGCACACTCTTACAACTTCTATGAAACAAGAGAATCAGCAAACAAACAAAAATGCTTGCAAGTGTCAGAACAATAGAGAAGAAGCATGAGAATTTCTCCTACACTTGAGCCGACAATAGGTGTTGAATTAATGCGGCTCTCAAACCCATTAGCAACAGGAACAGTCAATAACTCCTTTTTGCCTTCAGAGACCATGGCTCTTGAAGAAATCCCTTCAGGATTTTTCTCTTCATTACCAGTAGGAAAATCAGCAGTCCTGGATTGCAGCAGAGCTGTCAATCGATCAATCTCAGACCTGTAGAGAAATTAATAAAGAAAAAATTATGCCTTGCATCACCACATCATCATAATAAACACTTGAGAAAAATTATAAAATGCAGAAAAAAAAGGAATTATGATATCACAAAAAAATATACAGATGAAGAAGGTTTCCACCGTGCATGTCGCAGATGTTACAATACATACATAACAGCTAATTCAAAGTCAGTGGATTTTAATTCTACAGTAACTTGCCTGGTAAAGGTCTTCTGCTTTAGAATTAATTCGAGTTCAGTTACCCCACCTCTATCCAAACTATTAATCAGACCACTGCTTGCATTGATGGCTTCTCTATGCACTTCAAGACAATCCTTCGAGAACAATTTTGCAAACAGAAAACACCCACGAGTCAAATTTGCAACACGTAAATCACATAGTATACATGAACCACAACTGCAAACATATTAAAATATTGCAGACACATGCATGAAAGTGATGAAAGTGAAGTTTTTATAATCCATAATAAAACGTATGCATTTAATTTACTCTTTGATCCATTAGAAAACTTCCTTATAGCTGATTTTAGATTCATTAAGAGAAAAAAGAGAGGAATATATAACTAGTCATGCCCTTTTCTCCCCATCACTCCTCTCTTTAATCCTGCAAATTTGATGGCTAATAATATTGCATACCTGAAACAGTTGTAAAAAGCTACAGAAAGTTCATGGTTTAACTAGTTGCAGTCTCAAAATACACTAACATCAGTTATTAAAATCCCTTTGGTCCATTTTGTGTCAGCTAAAAAAAAAGCACAGCAGCAACCACATTCATAATCATGTAAGAATCTTAAAATAGATTTATATCTACATTATAAGGGAAAATACAGACATGTATTCTCTCCCCATAACTATTTCTACAACTCCCCAACATAAACAGGATTATCAACCAACAGAAGAATTTTTAAATAACCCTTAAATTTAGCAAGATTTGAACTTAGTCCCTCAAATAACATTGACATTCTTCCCAAATTCCCAGTTCCGGGAACATAACCCAAAGTCATAAATCCATCAAAATCAACTAAATAACCAAGTGATAATGACTATAAGAAAAAAGCTGAACTGTAGCAAAAAGAAGCACAAAAGCAATCACTTACTGTGGAAGACATTCCCTTTGGCTTATCCAATGCTCCCGGGTTCACTTCTGTTTAAAACAACACATGATTCAAACAAATTCTCTCTAACAAAAAAAAAATGAAATTTACTTACTGAAGTACAGTTAAGTAGGAGTGAGCATCGTTAATTACAAATTTTAACTAACTGTAACAAACAAGCCCTGACTCATTAAAGAGAGAATCCCTGATTAACAATTCTGCTAGCCCAAAAACAATAATTCCCAAAATTCACCAAATTAAAAACCTAACTACGCCAATTCTACAACAAGAATCAAGCAAAAAGAAACCAACATCAACAAAAAAAACAACTCAACAAAATGAAAACATTTTCGAACCACAATCAAAAGAAACCCAACCTGTCTCCCGCTCCGTCTCCGGAGGCTGCGACCGAGGAGTCACCACCGGCGGCGCAGGTAGCCGTTTTCGAAAGACAGAGGCGAAAAGCCTGTGTGCGCCAGAAGCAATGAGTCTCTGAGCCGGATCCACTAATTTCGACAACCAACCATTACTAATCCCGCCAGGGTTTCGAATTGCCGTCGAAGGACGATCATACGGCGTCGTCTGCGCACTCCTTCGAAACGGCCGTTTTCGAAACTTCCCGTAGCCACCTCGGTCTTCATACAGCCTCTCGTTACTTTCCCGACCCGCCGCCGCCGCCATTTAGAACCGCGAAATTAGGGTTACGGTGTGGAGAGAGAGAGAGAGAGGAAGAGTACGTTTTATTATAGAGAGAGAAAAAAAGGCTAAAAAGATACCAGCTTAGGGTTTTTATTTATTTATTGAAAAGAAGAGCGGGGGGGGGGGGGGGGGGGGGGGTAGTATATCCGTATGTACTCATGCCTATTTTACACGCAGGTACGCCAACATTTTGTGTATTTGTTTAGTATTTTCCCTTTTTGGCTTTTATTAGAGAGCAGCGCTAAAATGTCGTGTAGGTGTGGTTGGAAGGGTGACAAACGAAGCATGGCCAGTATTGTGTGGTGGTATTTTAGGTCTAGTAAAAAAGTGGAGGAATTATGTTGATGAGATTTAGTGATTTATTTGTTAAGGGATTGTGATTTTGATCTTGATTTTTTGTTTTTCTTTCTTTTTGGGTTTTTTATATAAAAAAAATACTGATTGATTGTGAGGTAAATAAAAAGAAAACTTTGGTTTGAGTATATTAGAATAATTACACATGATGAATGGCCCATGATCATGTATGTAGTGGGAATATACTTTTTACTATACTCCCTTTCACATGGGATCCTCCACCATAGCACTCTGATTTGTGAAGAGGTGCACCTTGAAAGTGTGTGAGAACTCTAAGTACATGTCAAAATATAATTGAGATAGTCCAAAACTAGCGCTATTTGTTCTTGGAAAAAAAAAAAAAAACAAGCAAGTAAAAAAAAATTAGCGTTTTCTTTTCTTTCTGAGTTTAGTTATTTGGTACGTGATGTTTTTGCAAATTAATTGAAAATATATTAAAAAAAATTTAAAATTATTTTTTATATATATATATATATATATATTATCTAGTTAAAATCATAAAAAATCATCTTCATATTTTGAAATATAAAGCTCATTTGTATAGAGCCAAAAATAATTATAGATAAATTAAAATAATATCTTGAAAAATCAAATACAAATAAAAAAATTTATATTAGAAAAAGATAATAGAAGCTCGTGACTTAAATCATGATATCGAGATAAATTTATAAAACAAATTTGAAGATAAACATAAAATTCTCAACAAATCAAATGTCAAAAGATAAAATAAGAGAAAAAAATCAATCACATAAAATAATTCGAGTAAAAATAAGGATGAGAATAAATAAATAAATCATTAATTAGATGACAAGTAAAAAAAATTAATTTAAGGGTTAAATTGTGTTGAAAAATTGCTTTAAACAAATTTAAAAAATAAGGGTCAAGTTAGAAAAAATAAAATAACAAAAACTTTGATTTAATGATGAAATTAAAAGAAAAAAATCAATAAAAGAGCTAAATAAGAAATTAAAAGAAACAAAAATTAAAATAAAAAACATATGAGAAATTATAATTGAATGATTAAATTGTAAACAAAAAACTTATATAAAAGGAATAAGAATGACATAAAAAATTAAAAGAATGAGGACTAAAATAAAAATAAAACATATAAAAATTTGCAATTGAAATATTAAATTGAAAAAAAATTATAAAAAAGAAAAATAACAAAATAATAAATTTAAAAAATAAGGATTAGAATTGAAAAACAAAAAACAAAAAGAACAATTATATACTTAACCTGTCAATAAAGAAAAAAGAAAGAAAAAAATCATCGGCTACCAACTGACTACCATAAACTACCACATGCCAAAACACATGGAAAAGAATATAAGGTGCATCAAAAAAGATGGTGGGAAGTCAATTTGACCATTGGGTGATGTCACATGTATAATTTAAATGGTACAATACTACCTACTTGCTAATGGTGCTGCAATAATTTTTTCAATTTAAAAATTAAAAAGACTATATTTTCACCTTATATCAATAAGAAAAAAAAAATAAAAAAAACTTTTGCCTAGCAACCCAACTACTTTTTTTAGAAAAAATATATAAGGACAAATAAGTATTTTCAATGTCAGAAACTTGTTAAAAGTGAAAAAAATAAAATAATTTGTTAACTCCTCTAAATTTCATGGGCTACAGGAGTAAAAGCATATATTTACCGTGTCAAAAAAATAAAAAAACATAAACACTCCCAGATAATCTTTCAATAACTAATGGGTAAGTGGAAAAAGATTAAACCACCCCTGACCTCAAGGCCTTTTTTTTTGTCCACTCAAAGACAAATAAATTACATTGTAGTAATTCATAATAAACATGTCTATTACCACAATGAAACTCCCATGCTCAAAACATAAACATCTTCGGAATATGATGTAAGAAGTTTTTTAAAAGTATTTTTTAAATAAAAATATATAAAAATAATATTTTCGGATTTTATTTTTATTTTTAATGCTAAAACATCAAAACTATAAAAAATACTTAAAAAACATTAATTTTATATATTTTACAAAACAATTTAAAAAATAAAAGCTACCACATTTACAAACGGTAGTCATAAAGCAATTTACAACAAAATAAGGAACCAATAAAGGCGCCAACAATTTAGCTTGCTTGATGTTTTGCTTAACAGGCTTTCATGAAAATACATCACAAGATCTTGAATATTTCCATCTGGGCAGATCACATCCCAAAAGTGAACTGGTTTGCCTATCTTCAAGTTCCACAGGGAAGAGAGGAAGATGAAGAAACAAATGGAAAAAGGAAAACTAGAGGGAAATATGGCAAGGATGCTAAAACCCAGAAAAAACAATGCATTTCTAAGGACATCAAAATGTTCTTCCAACATATTTGGGTTCTGAAGAAGTAACAAAAGGAGCATACAAGTTTTCTTTCTACCTCAAAACTATTACAAAGATTGCAAGGTAGATTCCAATCGAAATGGAAAACCCAAATAAACACTGCCATGAAAACAGAAGGCCTGCTTGCTTCTCATAGCGGAGCAGCCATGCTCTTTACTATACACCGTAGTCCCTCAAAAAAAGAAGAGAGAATTAAACCGAACCTCGCCATTGCCTATGCAACTAAAGTTTGAGAGCTTCTCTAAAATTAATGCTGAAACTATGCTCCAGGCCCTTCCTTGCTGGACCTGCTACATTTCCCTTTTGCATCATTGCCACAAATTCGTTGTAATCTATGCGTCCATCCTGCAAAATTTATAAACAATCAATGACTACAAGCTCAGCATGCAACGCGGTTTGCAAAGACAGAACAGAATTCGTTCACGAGCAACATATATGCAGTATAAGATGCATTGCAGAATCATTTTCAACACAGAATCCAAATAGCATATCCACTCTGCCAAATGTCTCTCAAAAACCACGAAAGAAAACCAATACGGATAAATTTCATATTCTTGATCGAAGATATTAGTGGGACCAATTTGCATCCAGATAAAGTTTCTATAGGACCAGTAATGCCTCTGCAAATCAAATCATCATCTACTATACATTGCGTTTGAACGTATCTTCTTCAAAGGTCACCAAGTAGACCATTCATCCCTTCCCATCTCTATTCTTGTCAAAACTTCTTCCCATCCTTGGTTCAATTAAGATGAAATCTTCAAAAGAAAACGGAAAAAAAATGATAAACATATCACTTACATTGTCCTGATCAACTTCTCTGATCATTTCTTCCAAGCGAACATCCTCTATTCCAAACTCCTCGCAAGCTTGCTGAAGCTCATCTGGAGTAATGTAGCCACTTCCATCCTTATCAAAGTATGAGAAAGCTGCAAATAGATGATCCTGTCTCTCAATTTTGTTTAGATGAAGCGTCGCAGCAATGAACTCCCCATAATCAATTGTGCCACTATTGTCTACATCAGCCTGCAATTTAAAGAGTATGCAATAAATTAAAGAAGGTTTTTAGACATAAAAGTATCTCCCATACTTTAGATTTTTGTGAAATTTGCTATCATAATCTAACTCTTCTTCAAGCAATTAAGTACCCCACATCTAGACCTAAATCACTCGGAAGGAATGAAATAAGTCACAGCACTACCTTTTGTTGGGCTGACAGTATAAAAGTTAACAGTTATTTTCATGAAATACATTGAGTTCACATTTAGAATATCCCCCCCTACACGTTCATTTCTTGTCAATACAATATAGTTACTTTCCTAGCTTAAAGATGGAATTAGGACTTCCTAAGATACTCACTGCTTGCATCAGATCATAAATTTCAGATTCCTTAAGATTAGCTCCAACTCTTTTCAATCCAGCCTTGAGTTCTTCAAAAGTGATTTGACCACTGCCATCAGAATCTATCATCTTGAACATCTCCTTTAGGCCAGCTATTTCTTCTTCAGATAGGGTCTCTGCAATGATCTGCAAGAGGAAAAAGACAAATCCATCATTCTACATCTTCAGAAACTTCTACTTTAAATTCCTGAACTTAAATGATGCGACATCTGAATAAAGTCATTTTAATTCCAGATTCTAAGCATTTCCAGAACATATAATATTCAAATGCTTCAAGGTTCATTACAACATCATGTCTTGCACATGTGGAGACTTACTCCAAGACCCATTCTCGAGCCCGGGACTTACTCTAAGAGCCATTTTCTTTAGCTTATTCATAGCAGAAAATTGCTTCAGACGACTCAATACAGCTGAATCCAGAGGCTTGTCAGGAGCTACACCATCTTCTTGCACCCAAGGATGGCCTGCAAGAAGTATGACCCACACATCAGAGATGAAAAAGAATCCTACTGGATAAAAAATGAGGAGGTCTTGATCTCATATTTAAGATTTTCTAACATGAAATGAAAGAGAAACAGAAAAACCACCCAACCTGAGCTTTCCAAAGCAAGAGGTTAAGTTGTTATTTTTAAAATATTGCGCTCTGTTCTTTTTTCTGTCTCTAACACTTTGCTTGATTATAAGAATCTATCAACACAGCAGATAACCTGGGCAGATGTGGTTGAATGACTCTGGCGCCATTTGGAAATGCATTCCAAACAACGTTTCATGAAAATTTATTTATTGCTTAAAATTATTTTTTACGATTTAGATCGTTTTGATATGATGATGTTAAAAATGATTTTTTTAAAAAAATAATTATTTTGATACATTTCCGAGTAAAAAACACTTTGATCACATCAACACAAGTCCTGTTGAGGATTTAAAGATCACGTACAACCATTCTGAACGCAGGTTTACCCTTCATTCAAAAGATAAGAAACCCATGTAAAAAGACTGCCATTTGTCATGATATAGTAATAGCCTGATATATCATGCATTGAAGCTCAGAAAAACCAATTTTCTCATAGGGTTAATTTGTCAGTCTTGAGTATTTCATTTCTGTTTTTATTCAGGCAATAATCCAATGTAACTACCCGTAAATCAAGAGATAAGAAAAAAGGAATAATCAAGACTCACACAGAACTTCATGTGCAGTTAAACGCCTTCTGGGGTCTCGAACAAGCATTCTCCTCACTAAATCCTTGGCACTTTCAGAGATACTAGGCCAAGGGTCTGATGAAAAGTCAAGATCACCATGCAGGACCTGTTCAAATATCTCCTGCTCGGTCTCTGGATAACCGTGACAAGCAAGATGAAACAAGAGAGGGTGGGAATTCTATCAAGTTAAATTTGGATCACATTTAGACAAACTGCAGAAACAACCAAATTTAGGAAGCTAGTAAGTGACAAAGTTCTCACCAGCCCAAAAGGGAGGAACTCCACTTAACAAAATGTAAATGATGACTCCGGCACTCCAAACATCTGCTTCAGGACCATAACGCTTTTTCAGAACCTCAGGAGCAACATAGTACGGACTCCCAACCACATCGTTAAATCTCTCTCCTGGAAAGAGAACCGTCAATTTTCAAGTAGAATCTTTAAGTCAAATTTATGGCTTCTTACACAAGGTCTTGCAGTATATTTGTCCGAGGAAACATATGATCATAGAATTGAGAAGCAAATTGTCAAATAAAAAAAATGGTAATGAAAATAACACGATCAATTCCAGTAGATGCTGAAAGTACAAGGATAAGAACATACCTGGCTTGAAGAATATTGACAAACCGAAGTCAATTGTTTTTAGAAGTGAGTCCTCTTTTTGGTTAACAAACAGAAAATTCTCTGGTTTAAGGTCTCGATGCATCACACCCAGTGAATGACAAGCTTCAACCACTCCAACTATAGTTCGAGTAAGCTCAGCTGCCTTTCTTTCGCTATAATGCCCGCGCTTAATAATCCTATCAAAGAGCTCACCACCAGCACATAACTCCATAACAACATGAACTGCCACACCATCCTCATAAGCCCCTTTAATAGATATAACATTTGGGTGGCCAGCCAAATGGTGCATGATCGAGATTTCCCTTCTTACATCCTCAACATCCTCATCAGTTAACAACTTCCTCTTAGCAATCGATTTGCATGCATATTCTTTCTTTGTCGCTTTCTCCACGCATAGAAATGTTGTCCCAAATTGACCTTGTCCTAGTTTCTTTCCCAAGCTAAAGAACTCTTTCAGATTACCAGCTTTAGTTTTTAAAACAGATTCAGTTCTAAGCCCAGCACTAGACACCCTTTTCACTTGAAGGGGCTTCTTAGGCTTTGCAGGCTCATCTGATTTTTCCGATTTCTCTGGTTCTTCGGGTTTTGGGATGGTCATCTGTTCCGGGGGTTTGCTCTGAACTGGCAAAGGCGGTTCAGATTCTCTAGATACTGCCTCAAGTTCATGGACAGACTCTCCATTAGTCTGAGACATTGAATCATCTGGCGATCGAGTCCGCCACATTGCAGCGGATACAGATTGGAAAAAACCATTCTTGGAAATGCTCGGTCCTACACAAGTATTACCCATCTATCCTGCACTCAATCACTTCTAACCACCACCACTGATCTCAACATCAAGATCTAGTCCTATAGACTCTACCAATACAACACAACTGATTTGGACTTCAAATTACTAACAATATGATCACTATGAAAACTCGAACACCATCAGCTTATGGAAAAATATCAGCAAATAGAATCAAAAGTCAACCAACTATCACAAAAACTCTTGGAATTATCTGCTTTTCTAAAACATTTGTCGAATTGCAAATACAAAACGATTGACCTTTAGTCGACAAATCACAGCAAATACCAGAGTTTTTCAGCAAAATACAACAAATAAAGGATCCCAAAACAGTCAAACCTTCTTGATCAGTGACTAAATCCACTATTAGTACAACAGCAAACAAAAACACCAACTTAATAGATCGAGGAATAATGACTAACAAAGACAAACTCAAGATTCAACGACCCAAAAAACAGTAACAAATGAACAAAACAAGCCCTGCCCTTGAAAACAAATTGGGTAGAAAAACAGAAAGTCAAGATCTTGATCAAAGTTAAAGCATGGCAGTTGGTTTACCAGGTCTGTTCGCTGCAAATTAAAGAAGAAAGAAAGAGGCGACTTGGTTTTTGGTTTCTTATGGCGTGTGTTGGTACGTGCATAGGCTTGCCTTTTCTTTATGGATAAATTTTGCTAATTGCTGGTGTGGTTGTGTGCTTGTATCAAACCATAATAAAATAAGCAGACAGGTATGTGTGTACTGTTGAGTTGTGTTAGAGGTTTGGACCATCGGCTAAAAACGCGTAGTGTTGGTGGCGGATTTTCCAATCCCGACCTCTGCGGTTGATTGTTTTTATAAACTACGGTTTGTTGGGTCCCACGTTAACTTCAGTTTTGATCTGGAGTGTTTGTATCTGTGTTTCAAACCATTTTAAAGTGTTTTTTTTAAAAAAAACAAAAAAGAAATTTAAATTGATTTTTTTTAATAATCTTGACAAGATAATATTAAAAAAATCTAAAAAATACACAAGACACCGAATATTAATTCTATAGAATTGTTAGCCGGCTCTAAAAATAATTAATCATATTTAGAAGCTTTTCTGTTTTATTCCCCAACTGCAATTCTTTAAAACTCTAATTCTTTTTAGCTTTGAATTAGTTTTTTTTGGTATTTTTAGGTTATTTTGATATACTAATATTAGAGATAATTTTTTAAAAATAATATTATTATTATTTTAATATACTTCTAAACAAAAAAAAATAAAAAAATAACAACTATAATATGTTTGCATTCTCATAAAGGTATTTATTTCATGGACTGACTTCGTTGAAAATATTAGATGGATGAAGAATGAAAAAATCAAATCCAGATTCAAAAAAAAAAAATGATAAGAACATTTTTATACCGGCTAAGAAATATAATCTACATTTCTTGAAATTCTAGTTTTTAAATTTGAGAGCTGGTATTTGTGATCTTTCTTTATGACCCACCAATCAAAGCTAACACCTCTTCCTCGGATGGAATCCCTATATTTATGGCTTAGAATATGCTGTTGTGTTCTTTATCAACCAGGATTTAGTTCGATTCCAAGAAGACAGGTTTAGCCATTTTGGAGTTTCTTCGAGCTCAGGCCTGGGTTGAGCTACGATCTTGTACGCCTGCGCAGGCTCATGTTTCTTTTGATGCTGGGCTTATTTCAGGACCCAATTTTGTAACCTTACATTGCAAGGAAGAAGAAGAAGAAGAAAAAACCTTATTTTGCTTTTGGTAATAGTTCCCATGCACAAAATCACGTGTTGAATTAGGTTTTCCTTTTCTCTTTTTAACAGAACAGGAAACTTGGTTTGCAAGGTACACGAGTTCCCATATCGAGCATCGTCCATTCCATTAACACAACAACACAGTACTAGCGTATATATCCTTCAATCACCAGACCTACTCTCTTGCAATATTTGAAGCTTGTTGGGGGCTACGTTTCTTTCTCAAGCAAAACCAGTTTTTTCAATGGCAGAAGATCATGGTAGAAGCAAGTTCTCCAACATCCAAGAGTGGTTACGTAGCCTTGAATACGAGGCATGTCTAGCTATACTCTTTCTTGCAGTATTCCTAGCCATGGTTTTTATGCCATGGTACAACAATTTGCAGCCCCCGGCCTTGACTGGTTTTTCAGGGCAGGTGAAATTCCGTCTCCCGATCATGCTATTGCTTCTGTACAAACTAGTGCTCTGGTTATTGCCGGTCGTCGATGGCGATGGCAGAGAGCAGAACGTTTGGTTTGGTAGCTTGGTCGAGGGCTGCAGCATGCTGGCCGGGGCTGGTTTGATAATGCTAGTTTTTGTTCTTGGGAGCCTACAGTCAACCATACATGATAGCTATAGCCGCCCATTTTAAGGGAGTTAGGTGATGTGCGAATTTACAATTATAATTCAATATATTCTCATTTAATTTTTACAATATGATTGTGCTTGGTTAGTGAGCGGCTTATGTCAGCAAATAGAATCAAGATTCAAGCAACTACCACGAAAACTCTTGAGAGTAAATATTTTTTTATGGGATGGCTAGTGTTATTTAATTTATTACTTGTTCTTGTTATTAAGTTTCTTCTTCTTCTTTTAATCGCATGTTAGTAATTTATGGACCGTGCTTAATAGTATGGTGGGATAATTGAGAAAGAACCATACATGTCGGGTTTTTTTTTTAATTAAAAAAAATAGATTTTAATAATTGCTTGAACTGACCACTAAGTTAACTAAATTTATCCGAGTTAACTTATAATTAGTTTAATTTAAAATACAGGCAGATTAATAAATCTCGGATCAACAGGTGGTTTTGATGCCAAATGTCAGGGATCTCATCGGGTATGAATGTGGCCCGTGGGTTAAATTATGGGCCAGGTGGAGATGGTACTCGGCCCATTATGCAACTTAGTCCAGTCCGTGTTCATTACTTCTTTGAGACTAGGCCCATTGAGTTCAAACGAAACACATAGCGGGCTTATATAACAATAACTTATATTTTAACCCCACTTCATGCCAAACATTGGAAACAGACAGAAAAAAGAATGTAAATATATTGTTGGCTTGTGGTCAGATCACAAATCTCTCGCTCACCCCATCCATTGGATTTGATGTTTTTGGTTTGATTATTATTTTTTTTCTTTTCTGTCGGAACGCTCCAAGATAGTTATTTGACAATTTGAAATCCTCCCCGCAAGTGGGGGACACAGCAAATAACTATCAAAGCGGCCCGGATTGAATTGGGGTGGAGGGAAAAGTTTCTCTCTTCCAGAAGATCTTGCTCTTTTTTTTTATATATATAATAATAATAATAATAATAACAATTTAAATACAAAATAAATTGAATCTCAAACCAAACAATGTAAGAACCTTATTAGAATAAATTGAATCCCAAACAAGTTAACAAGCCATGCACCAATTATATCCCTCAGATCTCTTATCACCTTGCGTTGAGCCTGGGTGGTGAGGGATTTGGGACTTAATAATTTTTCTTTCAAAGAAATTAGGATTTTAATACATTTTTCAACATAAAAGGAGCTACCACCAATAAGCCATGCAGTGCTTTCAACAATAATAATCACTTTGTAATATATGCCGAAACGCTGGTTACAACGCGAAAGAAGCTGAGGGGGGCAGCAGCTGCGTTGTAAATTGTAATTAGCGATCAGATCTGGTTTGATTTTAAACCACATAAACAGCAATTAAAAAAGCAATAAAGAACAAAAGCTTGTCAGCAATTAAAAGAAAAGCAGTGTGGCCTTGTATAGCTGTTGGATTGGACTTCAAACAATACGAAAGCAAGATAATTAAATAAAGAAGGGCAAATCTTAAAAAAAAAATACATCGAATTGCAGAGCACTGTCGAGTTTACCCCTGAACAAAATTTTACATCAATTTTTCATTAAAAAAACCTTTAGACCTTGTAAAATATAATTATTTTACTCGATAAACATTAATCCGAGCATTTATATTAATACAAAAAAATGTACATTAATTCCATCCTTCCACAGACCTAGATTGGACCAGATTACTAAAATAATCCTATTTTTGTTTTTTAATCAAAACAATGCCGTTTTGTTTTTGAAACATCTGAAATACTATTATTTTAAGGTTTATTTAAGCTTAGATTGATCCGTTAATCTGCAGATCAGCACATTCAATCTACAACCTGTATCCCATGCTTGGTCAATCTCCGTATCAAGTCTTATAACTTGCCAGGAAGTGTTCAGTTCTTCATAGAAGGATTTTATATTCTTTTTTTTTTTGAAAAA
Source organism: Populus tomentosa (assembly GCA_018804465.1). Taxonomy (NCBI): domain Eukaryota; kingdom Viridiplantae; phylum Streptophyta; class Magnoliopsida; order Malpighiales; family Salicaceae; genus Populus; species Populus tomentosa. Next base: position 652,552 of record CM031983.1, on the reverse strand, counting down.
AAAATCCATTTCAATGGAATTTATGATGAGTATGGATCAAGAGATTTAATTGACAATTTTTTTTTGAAACTCAATGGATAAAAATTATATAAAAACTAAACCACTAAACATATTATGCTTGTTTTTTAGGTTTTTTTTTGTGGTTATGGTTTTAAAAAATAAACATTTAAAAAATATGAGTAGTTTAATTTAAATATGTGTTTGGTAAAAAGTATTATTGAGGTTTCAAAAAATATATATAAAATGTTGGTTGTGGTTATTTTTTAAAAGTATCTTTTACTTTGAAATGTATTAAAATATATATTTTTATTTTTTAAAAATATTTTTAATATCAATGCATTAAAATGATCTAAATATATATATATATATATAATTAAATTAAAAAAATAAAAAACTTTCAAATTTTTTAAAAAATACTTCTAAAATATAAAAAACAAACAAAATTTTATGAAATTTAATTTAAAAAAAATATAAAAACTGTTTACTTAAAATTTTCATTTAAAACATATTTTCATGTATAATCAAACAAAAGTTAGAACTAAACAAACGCAGCCACGTAATCAAAGAAACTTCAGAGAAATTGCTCTGTCTCTCTCTCTCTCTCTCTGGTCTCAGGTCTTCAAAGAGGGAAAAAATAAATAAATTGAATCGAAGACAGAGATGGATGTTTGAATTGAAGATGGCTAGTCAAATGAAGACAAATCCTTTGATTATTACTCATCGAATATCTCCACGCCGGCTCACCAGCAGACCTTCTGGAAACACAAGTCATGTTCTATTTCTGTCTAGAATGAAGACTTTTTCTTCTTTTATATATATATATATATATCCCCCGTCCTTTGATGGAGCCATGTACAAGTCATGCACAGTTTGTGTGATGGTGACTGCCTAATTATTTCGAAGACAAGTGTATAATTTATTTAATCCACGCAAAAATCATACTGATTATATGAGTCGTGATTAAATCAACCTGTGTTGCTGAAATTAATAGGTTGACCCCGCAAGTATCATGTTTTAAATAATAAATTAAGATAGCCAAATTTGATTTATCTTGTCAAGATTCAATTTATTTTTTTTAAATAATATCATTTTAGTTTATTTTTTAAATCCCAAAAACAATAATTTTTTAAAATAAATTAATTTAGGTTAGGTTGTTCGACATTGGAACCCGGTTCCTAGGTAAATCCAAAATAGTAATATGTTAGTGGGTTATAATTTCTAAAATGGTGACGTGCACGGATTTTTTACACTTGATATTTGCCCTCCTCCCAAGAACGTACACTTGATATACACAACGATATTCCAATCTAAAAAATAAAATAAAAGGAGAGAGAGAGATTACTTAAACTACAAGGAATTTACTCACACTTGACATGCCTTTTTCCATACAAAGTTCACACACAAAGCATTGAGAAATTTATCATCTTTATGCTGTGCGTGTCAGGCAACAAACTGCAATATAAATTTGTAAAAATACTTTTCAATTTAAATTATATATTTTTTATTTTCTTATATCAACTTATTAAAATTATATAAAAAATATTTTTTAAATATCAATTTAATATATTTTAAAAAATACATTTTATCATTTAGGGGTATTTGAAAGTGTGTTAACGGTTATTTTTTAAAGTTATTTTTTTAAAAAAATATATTAAAATAATATTTTTTAAATTTTTTAAAATTATTTTTGATATAGTATATTAAAATATATAAAAAATAAATATTAATTTTTTTTTAAAAAAAATTAAAATAAAACAATTCCAATGACCCAATGAATTGAAGAGGCTGATCCCCCACGCATAAACAGCTTGAGCTTGCTGTGTTTTGATTTCAAAAAGATCTTGAAACAATCAAAAGCCAACAACTGTAAGAACACTACAGGAAATCTCACCCTAGAGAATGCCCTACTATTTATAGGGTTTGCGTTGTCCTTACAAGTTGTTGATATTTTTGCCTTGGAGTAATTGCCAAGAATCATTTAAAGCTTCTAATCAATTCACACGTTTCAATTTTTTTTTTAAATTTAGAATTTATTATAAACACTCGAGAACATTATCAGTAAAATAATAATTATTTGATCAGTATCTTTGATTTTGATTCAAGTATTTGGTTTTGATTACCTTTCATCATAAAGTTTATTCAGATAATGCTTATTTAATGCCCGCTTAGCTTTTAAAAAGGTTCAATGTGAGTAATAATATGATGTAAGGTGTTTTTTAATTAAAAAACATATATATATATATTTTAATATCAATATATTAAAACTATAAAAAAATATTTATTTATATAAAAAGTAATTTTAAAAACAATTACTTCCTATCAAAATCTAAAACTCTCCCTGCATTGTGATTTTGATTTTCCTATTTCTTAATCTAATAAGCGCACACATGTTTTTTTTAAAGGAAAAAAACTCTTCCCTGTCGCCTTCCATTGCTGACTATTTCCTCATTCCTTGCATGCCCCGTCGTCTCCTCAACAATGCCTCTGACTTTGGACACGTCTCTGTGTTCGTTAAAGACGCTTCTTCGACCTCTATTACTTCTGCACCAGCTCAAACTTTGCTACAATAATTTTTAAGCCCCCCACCCGCCCCCTCTCTCTTTCTCTCCCTCCACTTGTCGTTGGTTATGCTGTAGTTTTGCACGAGAAGTAAGTGCTAGTTGTTTCAAAGTGTAAAGGGGAGCTCCATCACTGTACAGGTGACTTTGCTCTGTTCCTGTCTGTTGAATTTTGATTTTTTTCTTTTTGTTCATCCTGTAGAGAAAGACTGAGGCTTTTTGTAGCTTTAGCTGTTTTTAGTTTCCGGGTTTTGGTTAAAAGTCAAATCTTTGCTGCCGCTGCTGTTGTGATTTTTTACCGAGAGAGGTTAGAATCAAGTCTTATGCTGGTTGAGGGTTATTTTAGCTCTAGATCATGGCCACAGAGAGGGCTTTACTGATCCCATCACCAAGAACCCCAAATATTACTCAGGATTTGCCTAGTTTACCTGTTTCATCTAATAGCGAAGTAAAAGTCAACCTTGATAACCCCAGATTGGTTTCCGGGATGGACTCTCAAAACCCAACTGAAAGTTCCTCAAGTAATGAGATTTCTCTTAAATCTGCATCAAGAAGAAGTCTTTCTTCAAATCCATCAGGGGCTTCACGTGGAAATTCAATTGGAGCAGGGAGTTTTCGTGATCTAGGATCAAAACCTGTGAGGCTGGGGTCTAGACGAGGTGATTCCGAGGTGCTGAGTGCATCCCAGAAAGAAATTAGCGATGAAGATGCTAGGCTGGTTTACTTAAATGATCCTGCAAAGTCAAATGAGAGGTTTGAGTTTACTGGGAACTCAGTTCACACTGCGAAATATTCTCTCATTTCGTTCATACCTCGAAATTTGTTCGAGCAGTTTCATAGAGTTGCATATGTATACTTCCTTATTATTGCTGTGCTCAATCAGCTCCCCCAGCTCGCAGTTTTCGGCAGGACAGCTTCCATTTTGCCGCTCGCCTTTGTGCTGCTAGTTACAGCAGTCAAAGATGCTTTTGAAGATTGGAGAAGGCATATGTCAGATAGAATTGAAAACAGTAGATTGGCATGGGTTTTGGTCAATGATCAGTTTCAAAAAAAGAAATGGAAGGACATTCAGGTTGGTGAGATAATCAAGATTCAGGCAAATGACACTCTTCCTTGTGATATGGTGCTGCTCTCCACTAGTGATTCAACTGGGGTGGCCTATGTGCAGACGATAAATTTGGACGGAGAGTCGAATTTGAAGACCAGGTATGCAAAGCAAGAGACCCTTTCAAAGATTCCTGAAAAGGAAAAGATTAGTGGGTTGATCAAGTGTGAGAAACCCAACAGAAACATCTATGGATTTCAGGCAAACATGGACATTGATGGGAAACGACTGTCACTTGGGCCCTCCAATATTATTCTTCGAGGCTGTGAGCTCAAAAATACCTCTTGGGCAATTGGAGTTGCAGTGTATTGTGGCCGTGAGACCAAGGCAATGCTTAACAACTCGGGAGCCCCATCAAAAAGGAGCTGGCTTGAGACACGTATGAATTCAGAGATCATTGTACTCTCTGTGTTTCTTGTTGCTTTGTGTTCCGTCGTCTCCATCTCTGCTGCTGTGTGGTTAAGGCGCCACCGTGATGAGTTAGACACTATACCCTTTTATAGAAGAAAACGTTTCAACGAGGGAGACCCAGAGAACTATAATTATTATGGATGGGGGGCAGAGATATTTTTTACGTTCCTCATGTCAGTTATCGTGTTCCAGATCATGATCCCTATTTCTTTGTACATTTCTATGGAGCTTGTCCGGGTTGGCCAGGCTTACTTCATGATTCGAGATACGCAAATGTACGACGAGGCTTCAAATTCAAGATTTCAATGTAGGGCGTTGAATATAAATGAGGATTTAGGTCAGATAAAGTATGTTTTCTCTGATAAAACTGGTACGCTCACTGAGAACAAGATGGAATTTCAATGTGCAAGCGTATGGGGAGTAGATTACAGTGATGGGAAGGCCAACACACAAAATCAGCAAGCTAGATATTCTGTCAAAGGTAGTCAATCTTTGTTATTAACCATGTATTTTCAAGTCTGAAATTCTCGATTTGTTCTACAAAAACTAATTCTCTATTTTTTTATGTTCTTTGCGTGCCTTATTTTGTTATCAGTGGATGGGAAGGTTGTGAGGCCGAAGATGACCGTGAAGGTTGATCCTCAGCTTTTAGAATTATCAAGAAGTGAAGGGGATACAGAAGAAGTCAAACATGTCCATGATTTCTTCCTTGCATTGGCAGCTTGCAACACAATTGTGCCTCTTGTTGTCGAGGACAAGTCTGATCCTACCATGAAGTTGATGGATTACCAAGGGGAGTCTCCAGATGAACAGGCACTGGCTTATGCTGCTGCAGCGTATGGCTTTATGCTTGTAGAACGGACTTCTGGCCATATAGTAATTGATATTCACGGAGAAAGGCAAAGGTACAATTTTTCCATTGCCACTCTCTCCCCCTTTTTTTTCCCCATTTCTTTGCCACTTTGTATTGTTACTGTCATTATTCTACAACCACTTCATTGATAAGTACTGCTGCAACTAAGTTCCATCGTTACATTACAAAGCATTTGAAAGACGTGAATGAAGTGATATGTCTACCCATTTTAGAGTCTACTGCTACATTCAGCCTTTTGGTGGAGGAGGATTAAAAGGTTTTTACACATCTGGATGATTTTTTTTTAATTTTTTAAAATCCCTTCCATAAAGGGTTGTTTTCTGAGATATAGGTGACCACGTTCTATGTTTTATCTCAACTGTGGATTATTTTTTAATCATAATGGATTGACGAAGTGATCGGAATAGTGATGGCACCTTGGAGCTGCTACATTTGGTTACTTGTTCCACCGACTGTTGTTGTCGGTTTGAGTTTTCTTCCTGAAAAGCTGGTTCTTACTATTTCCCACATGACCGTGCAGGTTCAATGTTTTTGGCTTGCATGAGTTTGATAGTGACCGGAAGAGGATGTCAGTTATACTGGGGTGCCCTGACTGTACTGTGAGAGTCTTTGTAAAAGGTGCCGATTCATCCATGCTTAGTGTGATAGATAGATCCCTGAACAAGAATGTAATACGGACAACCAAAGGTCATCTCCACGCTTACTCCTCACTGGGTTTGAGAACACTCGTTATCGGGATGCGCGCCTTAAGTGCGTCGGAGTTTGAGGAGTGGCACTTCTCTTTTGAGGCAGCTAGCACAGCTGTAGTTGGCAGGGCTGCTTTGCTTCGTAAGGTTGCTGGCAATGTTGAAAAGAGTCTCACAATACTGGGTGCATCAGCCATTGAAGATAAACTGCAGAAAGGGGTGCCAGAAGCCATAGAATCTTTGAGGACAGCAGGAATTAAAGTATGGGTTTTAACCGGGGACAAGCAAGAAACTGCCATTTCAATTGGCTACTCCTCAAAGCTCCTAACAAACAAAATGACCCAGATTATAATCAATAGCAACTCTAGGCAGTCATGTCGGAACTGTTTAGAAGATGCCTTGGTCATGTCTAAGAAGCTCGGGACCGTGTCTGAAACATCAGATCACGCTGGAACAAGTTCTGAAGCTGCTAGAAGCCTCCTGGCCTTGATTATCGATGGTACGAGCCTTGTCTATATACTTGACAGTGAACTTGAAGCGCAGGTAATTGCTTACAAATTATCCTTTATCTTTCTCTATTTCATATCAAAGCTGTTGTTTGCTGATGTAGCTTACTTCTCCTTGGCTTTAGCTCTTCCAATTGGCCAGTACATGTTCCGTGGTCCTTTGTTGCCGGGTGGCTCCATTGCAGAAAGCTGGCATTGTGGCGCTAGTGAAGAAGAGGACTACTGACATGACACTCTCCATTGGAGATGGTATTCTCTTGATTTATGTTAGATAACTATCTTATGCTTCCAAAGAGCGAACTTTAGGAGCCCAGGAATATATTTTTCCTGTTCTCTCTCTGGTGTTTTAGGCTGACACTGGAAAAAATCTTCTGAAACTTCACAGGAGCTAATGACGTCTCAATGATCCAAATGGCTGATGTGGGAGTTGGCATCAGTGGGCAAGAGGGTCGGCAAGCTGTAATGGCATCGGATTTTTCAATGGGGCAATTCAGATTCTTGGTTCCACTTCTATTAGTCCAAGGACACTGGAACTACCAGCGTATGGGCTACATGATACTTTACAATTTTTACAGGAATGCCGTCTTTGTTTTCGTTTTATTCTGGTGAGTGATACTTGTTAAATTATGTTTCGATCATTTTATACATGCAAAATTCTTCTAAATATGCCAACTAGTTTAGCTAGTTAAATTTGCGGGGCATTGTTAGCAGGCATAAATTAACTCCTTGCACAAACCTAAGCTACTCCTTTGTTTATCGATGAAGAAAGCTTATCTGCAATTGAATGCATACCTAATTATCTCTTTGTGGATTGTTCTTATATAGGTGTATTTCTAAATAAACTCCCTTCCTTCTTTACCTTCTTTGAAATGGATGTTTACCCTGCAGCCCATGATAACAATGGCTTTTAATGTTCTTTTGTGCACTCTGTGCAGGTATGCGCTCTTTGCTTGTTTCACTCTGACGACTGCAATCAACGAGTGGAGCAGCATGCTGTATTCTATAATTTACACTTCACTGCCCACCATTGTTGTTGCTATTTTTGACAAGGACCTAAGTAGAAGGAATCTCCTACGGTACCCTCAGCTTTATGGAGCTGGACAAAGACAAGAGGCATATGACAGAAAATTGTTTTGGCTAACAATGTTGGACACTCTGTGGCAAAGTGTGGTTGTCTTTTTCGTCCCTCTCTTTGCATATTGGGCGAGCACCATCGATGTGCCAAGTATCGGAGACCTTTGGACACTCGCGGTGGTTATTTTGGTTAATCTGCACTTGGCCATGGACATTATCCGATGGAATTGGATCTTTCACGCAGTTATCTGGGGATCTATAGTAGCCACTTTCATTTGTGTCATGATCCTCGATGCCTTTCCCATGTTTGTTGGTTACTGGTATGCCCTCCTCTCTTTCACAGATGTAGATTTTTCCTGTATATGTTCTTTAGTTATGTTCACAAAGAAGCTATGTACATATGGACTGACTAACACTTGCACCTGGAACGTAATCTGACAGGGCAATCTTCAACATAATGGGGGAGGGATCTTTTTGGGTGTGCTTGTTTATTATAATCATAGCAGCACTCCTTCCTCGTTTTGTTGTCAAAGTACTGTATCAATACTTCACTCCTGATGACATTCAGATTGCAAGAGAAGCTGAGAAGTTCGGAAATCTAAGGGACATACCGGTAGAAGTAGAAATGAATCCCATCATGGAACCATCTTCTCCTCGGAGATGATGATGATGACTGGTAATCTTGGTTCCATGCAAATGGCCATACATTTTTGTTTTCGTAAAAAAATCGTCACATTCTTTTCGGCATCTCGAGAGCATTATCTCTCGAGTTCCTGCTTTTTCATTGTTTGATATCCGAAGGATACATAGAGGCAGTAATACTTTAGGTGTTGCATTTACACAATGTTGTTTCACATGGAAATATTATTGTAAATTAACATTTTTTCGAACAAGATAAAAGAAGTTCAATACATAAATGTACTTGAATTTTCCCATGAAAGAATCTGATGTGTTTCTTTCGCCTATTAACATCTGCAAATATTCCAATATAACAAAAGATGTTAAGAGATATTATAACATCAGGATGCTAAGGCAAGAAACAGAAGAACACTGTAATTTCAGATTTTCTTCCTCCCTGATTGAGGTCGCTATATATGACATTAACATCTCAAGCACACCTCAATTAAATCAACCCAAATGTGACAGTAAAAGTAAAAACCAACCACTAAAAACAGGAAATCTTCTCAATTTCAAGTTAAATTCAAAAGGTTGAGTTTTCAACTAATCAATAGATCCAAAGATAGCATAATGTAAGAATATATCAAGACGAAGACATTTTTGAATAGAAGCAGCACATCAATACAATCAGATAGATTTCCCAAGTAAATCCATAAATCTATATATTAACATGTTCAAATATCCCAACAGAACAAAAAAATGGTTAAAAGATATCATATCAGCATAAGAAAATTAAAGGATGCAAGGGCAACAACCGAAAGGATTGATGTATAATTTCAGATTTCATATATCCTTGAGCTTTCAATATGATCATCCAACTTAACCACTTGATGGAAGTTTCTACATATGAAATTAATATCTCAAGCAGGTTTTGATTAAACCAACCCATATTTGATGGTAAAAATTAGTTCTGTCACTAAAAATATATATTAGCAAGAAGATTTTTTTAATTTCAAGTTAAATTCAGAAAATAAAGCTTTCATCTATTAACAATCAATCACTAGAGTTAAAATAGCACAATGTAAGAATATCAATATGAATATGAAGAGCCGAAGACGAAATATTAACCTCACTTGAGTCATTTAAGCAACATGAATCGTGGCATATTAATACTTTCGTTATCATTCTTATAACCAAAAGAATATTGAAAAGAAACCTTTCCTTTAAAAATTTAACATGACTTCCTATTAGCTATTTCTGACATCTGCATAAAACTTTTTCCCAGTAATAGGATGGTGCGTTGACATTCTCATTCTAAACAAAACAGACCACCTAAAGATAATATAAAGACATGCTTAAATAGATGTCTATACAGCCCAAAACCCATATGTCCTCTTTCAATCAAGAAATATATTTATTGAGACAAAATGATCATCCTGGAATGAAAACAAGAAGATTCTAAAATACTGGGAATCACACAACAACAATTCGAAACAACACATAATAGAGTGTAAAAATATTCACACTTTATACCAGTAGCAAGCAAAAATACAATCATCTGAAGATAAACAACCAGATTGGTCCAAGAAAAAAACAGAACCCATATCTCAAAAGAAAAAATGCACTCAATCAGAAAAGTTCTATAACCCATCAACTTATTTTAGCAAAAGAAAATGAACAAAAACAGAGTTCTAACAGTGCAGGAAATGATTAAAATAACACAGCATAAAACACATCAACAAGGGATTCTTTCAAAATTTGAAAAATGCAGAGAAAAGCACAAGCAGTAATAGCTTTTGTAAAAGATCTATGCGAAGTTTCAATCTTCAAGTTGCGGTCTCCAATGATCCTCCTGCCTTTAGCCTTACAAAAACCATAAAAATTGCGAAAGTGCATCAACTAAATTACAAGTTCATAAACTTGATAAAGTATTTAATCAAGTGAAAACAAAGGGGGATGCAGGCAGGCAAACAAGAAGCTACTGATATATTTATCAAGGGAAACTATTAACCAGTAGATTTTCTACACAAACTAAACAGCACACAGATTTCCATCATGAGAAAATAGTCAGAAAACCATGCACGTAAGAAAATCAAAGCATTATCAGGCTTCCTTTCCAACCTAGTTACTATAGGCCTTTAATCTTGTTATAACAAGTATGCATGATTTGTAGGAAACCCAGAAGCCCAAAAGAAGACTATGACGGGGGATAGACAGCTAGACATTTACATCTCGAGCTTAAAAAAAAAGCACACCCTAAAACCAGAAAAATCATAGATTAGAGGCATTGAAAAACACATGGTCATCATAAAGTTTTTATCTAAGCTGATATTGGTTATAAGCAGTTGATTGGACAACTTTCATTTTCACTTAGATAAAACTGCATGTTCTAATTTAAATCTACCATGCTTAGCAAGAATGAAAGTTTCTTACATAAGCAACACTAATAGCCAACTTCTTTAAATTCTGAGCTTCACCATCCAAATAAAAATTACAGTTCTCACTCGGATCTTCTTTAATTAGTTCCTCGAATGCAAAGCCAAATCCTACGTAACATTATTATAGAGTTACATGTAATTTGTGGTGCATTTGACATTCTAGCATCTAATCTTCAGGAAAGCAATAAAAGGCATACCCTTGTGAGAGCAATAAGTGTTGCCTTGCATATCTACATAGCAGCTTTCATCAAATAAAGAAGAAAATCCAAGTTTCTTTAACCTGAAGAAACAAGTTGATTTCAATCAGTGTACAATTAACATTTAAGCATTCCTCAACCCTGACATGAAAGCATTATAACATAAGCATGGTACCATGTGACACGACCCTAATACATCAAAAACTTGGAATTTGTAAAGACAAACAACACTTGGAGTCTTGATCACTATTGAATCTCTAGTCCTCCAACCCACTGTCCCAACGAGCTGATAATTGATGTTATTTGTTAAAATTTTCTGATCTTTTCACTGAATTTATGATGATTGGAACATTTGATTATCTTGCCTACTTCATAATTTCACTCATGCAATCCTGTTAGCAGAATTGGTGAATAAGATTGTTTCAGAAATAGATGGAAAAAAATAATAATTACAGCATCTAAAATTAACTCCACCTTTCAACTGAAACAAAGTTGTAAAACCATTTGACTTCTTTGCTTCAACTATCGACATGAATGCATCTACAAATTGAATCTATGCCAATTTTTAAATATCAGTAACAACGTGAGACAAATAAATAAATCTATGTAGTAACATGTGCAAATATCCCAACAGAACAAAAGAACAGTTAAAAGATATTATAGAAGCAGCATATGGAAATTAAAACATGCAGGGGCAACAAACAGAAGAATAGTTGTATGATTTTGGATTTCTCACATCTATGATCTTTCAAGATGACCATTCAACTTAACTACTTGATAAGAGCTGCTATATATGGACAATAATATCTCAATTCACAATTTGATTAAACCAACCCAAATTTTACAGTAAAAATCAACTTTGTCATGTGATTGGACCATAAAGTGAGCTGGCATTCTACAATCAAGGAAACAACCAAATTCTTCCCTCTATATTTACAAAACAATTATATAGAGGGATCACAATAAGAAAAATCAGATGGACTAAACAGTCCATGCACTGAACACCCATTTACCTCGCCGAAAATAACCAATCAATTTGTTCCTTAAAGTAATGTCTGAAATCTTCCACCAAAAATGTCATCACAGCTTCGTTGCATTACCTTCTGTTTTGCAGGAAAAATAATAATTACATAATGAAAAAACGAGGAAGCACAGAAACCCTAACAAAGAATTCTACAGTAAATCAAAACCCAAAAACTACATAGATCTTTTAACGGTGATTGGGAGAAAATAAAATCAGAATCCTAACCGAGCACAATAAAAAAACCACTCTTGCGTACTAACTTGTTTCGTTACATCCTCTTGATTGGTTTCTTTCATTTAAATTATTGCAAAAAGAAAGAAATTTCCTTTTTTTGATTTCTGCTTTCTGTTTGGGTGCAAAAGACCCAGAATCCTACGAATTGAATAGCTACGAATTTTAAAAGAAATCCACGGCATTAAAACCTAATATTTAATTACAGATAAAACATAGAGAAAATTAAGGAGATAAATCAAAACCTTTTGGTAGGCTTTGAGAAAGAGACGGGAAGGTTTTGTTTTGTTTTGTCGCGGGCATTATTCTACCAGAGCCTACCGGCCCGAATTATTGGACCGGAGCGTCCCATGATGAACCTAAAACCCTAGCCCTAGGGAAAACTGCCATAAGAAGAAAACGAAGGAAGAGAAGAAAGAGGGAAGGGGAAGGAGAAGCAGAGTCCAAAGACATTTCGGTGGAAAGAGGTGATTTTTTGTATATTTATAACGGTTAGGGAAGCCTCGCGTGCCTGTTACGCTGGCGGGGATTCTACGTCAATTTTAAATTGGGCGTGATGGGCCTAATTTAACCGTTAAATGGGCCGAGCGTGTAGTAATTTACTCCAGGCCCGTGTTTTATGAGCCTTTAAAGTGCCCACCAAAAAATACAATGAGTTGCAGAAGGCCCAAGTAAAAATAACCTGGGTCACGGCCTCTAAAGTCTCGGAAAGAGCCCATAAGCTAGTCTCATTTCAATCTTGAATCCAAAACATGTTTTATGCGTCCATCAAGGAGTTAATTAAATGACGATAAGGGTGACGATCGAATTTTTAATTTGTTCCTGATTAATAAATAAATTTTATTATTTAACGAAGAGCATATGCCAGCAAAAATTATTAGTTTTTAAAGCTGGACGGCCTACAAAAATACTCATTGGATTTAGATAATCATTGACATTATATTTTGTAGAATTATTATACTAGTATGAAAATCATAGGATACAACCATTTTCTTCATTTTTCATATCAACAGTTAAGAAGGTGATCTCTCTCTCTCTTTTTTTTTTAATTTTTTTTTTTATTATTATCATTATTTATTTTATCTTGAGTTTATTTATATAAATTATTTTAGTTTCTTTTCAATAATTGTTTTTGTACTTGTTTTATACTTGATTTTATAAAAAATTATTTTTTATTTTGTTTAATTAAATAAAAAAATAATTTTTAAAAATAAAATTTTTAAACCTAGTAGAATTTATCATGATAATAAATTTAGCAAATTAAATTATAAAATTTATATTGATTTAATATATTATTGTTTTAATAATAAAATAAAAAAAGTTATTTTTAATTATTTTTTTAAAGTTAAACTTGTTTTTTAATGATTATTTAAACTCATTTTGGATTCGCTAGATCAAACGGCTATATTGGAACAATTTTTATATTTAATTTTCAATAATAACCGAGTAAGAATTAATTTAAGTTGGGAGATCCAGAATTAACCAACAAAGTCAAGTTTAATAGTGGCAGATAATTCCTATGCTACTTATTCTATTTAATTTGAGTTAACCAGTAGACATAAATTTACAAATGTTTTCACAAATTATTTTTAAAAAATAATTCAAAATGCACGTACGATGGTACAAGAAACTTCTGTTCAGATCTTAACTCAAGACTAGTTCAATTAATTAAACTAGTTAACAGATGAATAAAATCGAATCACAATTTTATCAAGCTACCTCAAAACGTAATTTCAGGTGGAGAAAACGGTGTCGTTGTCTCGCCTTTGCAAAACCCCCCCTCCTGTCTTTATTTCACCATCACCAACCAAGCTGCTTTAACTAAAGGGCAAGCTTTCTCCTTTTCTCTCTCCCTTTCACTCCCTTCTTTTTTCACCGAAAAACATCACTTGCGGAAACAGAACTCTGTAGATTTCAAGAGTTTAGAAGTGGGTCTTGAAAATCTTCTCTGTTTTCTCGAGACAGAGGCCCCGTGGTGGCTCCAAAGTTGACAGTGATACATCATCCATGAATCTGTAAGTGGAGTTTGTTTTTTCTTGTGTGAGAAACTGAGAGGATTATACTCAAGAAGACAAAATGTGTTTTTTTTTTAATGAAATTTTGAAACTTTGACATCCCTCCAAGATGCACTCATTTTAATGGGTGTGATATGGATGTCGGTTCAATAGTTTGTATCTTTTTAAGTTGACACTTCCTGATCTCTACATCATGGCCTGAAAGATGTCTTCACTGATTCAATCACCAAAACCAGTAAATACCCAATATTTGCTATGATATATCTGTTTTGACTCTGGAATAATCTTCAAGAGTCAATCTTAAAGCCCCCAGATCCATTTCCTTGATGGATTCTCGAAACCCATTTGAGGAGGAGATCTCATTGAATCAAAGGAAGGGAGGGAATTCAGTTAGGGAAGTGAGGCATGGATCAAGAGGGGGTGATATAGAGTTGTTGGGTTTGTCGCAGAAAGAGATTGGTGATGATGATGCTAGATTGGTTTACTTGAACGATCCTGTAAAGAGTAATGAGAGATACGAGTTTGCTGGTAATTCGATTCGAACTAGTAAATATTCAGTGTTTTCATTTCTTCCGAGGAATTTGTTTCGACAGTTTCATAGAGTAGCGTACATTTATTTTCTCATCATCGCTGTGCTTAATCAGCTTCCTCAGCTGGCAGTCTTCGGCCGGGGAGCTTCCATCATGCCACTTGCATTCGTGCTGTCAGTTACGGCAGTCAAGGATGCTTACGAGGATTGGAGGAGGCATAGGTCAGATAGAGTTGAGAATAATAGATTAGCTTGGGTTTTAGTTGATGATGAATTTCGACAAAAGAAATGGAAGGATATTCAGGTTGGTGAGATACTCAAGATTCAGGCTAATGAAACCTTTCCTTGTGATATTGTACTTCTCTCAACTAGTGAGCCAACTGGGGTTGCTTTTGTGCAGACTGTAAATTTGGATGGAGAATCAAATTTGAAGACTCGGTATGCAAAGCAAGAGACCATTTCAAAGATTCCTGGAGAGGAAATGATTAATGGGTTGATTAAGTGCGAGATGCCTAATAGAAACATATATGGATTTCAGGCAAACATGGAAGTTGACGGGAAAAGATTGTCACTTGGGCCATCGAACATTCTTCTTCGTGGTTGTGAGCTCAAGAATACTGCTTGGGCAATTGGAGTTGCTGTTTATTGTGGCCGTGAAACCAAGGCCATGCTTAACAGCTCAGGAGCTCCATCAAAAAGGAGCCAGCTTGAGACACATATGAACTTTGAGACCATCATACTCTCTCTGTTCCTTACTTTTTTGTGTAGTGTTGTTTCTATATGCGCTGCTGTGTGGTTAAGGCGCCATAAGGATGAGTTAGATATCTTGCCTTTTTATAGGAGAAAGGACTTTGCACACGGGGCTCCACAGAATTTTAATTATTATGGATGGGGGTTGGAGATATTTTTTACATTCCTCATGTCAGTTATTGTATTCCAAATCATGATCCCTATTTCTTTGTACATTTCCATGGAGCTTGTCCGTGTTGGTCAGGCTTATTTTATGATTCGAGATATGCTACTGTATGACGAGGAGTCAAATTCAAGATTTCAGTGCCGGTCTTTAAATATTAATGAGGACTTAGGGCAAATAAAGTATGTTTTCTCTGACAAAACTGGCACTCTTACTGAGAACAAGATGGAATTTCAACGTGCGAGCATATGGGGAGTAGATTACAGTGATGGGAGAACCGTTTCACGAAATGATCCTGTTCAAGGTAGCAAGAGTTTTCTTGTTTTGAACTTTTTTATTTTTTTGCATACAACTTCATTTTTTTTCTGTTTGCTGTGTCTGGCAGCAGTGGATGGGAACATTTTGCAGCCAAAGATGGAGGTGAAGGTTGACCCTCAGCTTCTAGATTTATCAAGAAGTGGAAAGGATACGAAGGGAGCCAAACATGTTCATGATTTCCTCCTTGCATTGGCAGCATGTAACACAATCGTGCCTCTTGTTGTCGATGACACATCTGATTCTACAGTAAAATTGTTGGATTACCAAGGGGAGTCTCCGGATGAGCAAGCACTCGCTTATGCTGCTGCTGCATATGGTTTTATGCTTACAGAACGAACTTCTGGTCATATAGTTATTAATATTCAAGGAGAAAGACAGAGGTACCTTTTTACTACTTTTTTCTACCTTTTTTACTGCCAGTTTCTTGGACATATTTTTGCTAACATCTTAATGATGATTACCACCGCCACTTCTGTCATTGTTAATATGAATGGGTGTCAAGCTGTAAATTGGCTGGAGACAGTTTGGTTACTAATTCAATATTATAGTGGTATCTCTGGGATTAACATTAGTGAAGAGTATGTTCATCTTAAGGTGAAGACATGGATTCGTAAATGAATCGACTTATATTGAAATCAATTAATACTTTCAGCTTTGTGATGGAAAGTTGGGGTCGCACGAATATGTTTGTGCTGTTTGGATGAGAAGTTGTCTTCTTTTTTGAATCCTCTTCATGAGAAGGATCTTTCTGAAATTCCCCCATACACACATATCATTAAAATATATGAACTTTAATAGCAAGGAGAATGCGAACCGATAGTGTTTGCAATGCTTGGATTAGTTGGTTACTTTTTCAGCTAATTATTGTTGCAATGTTGAACTTCTTTCTGTGAAAAATGGTTCTTACTGTTTCCTTTTTTGTTGGACTATCCTGTATTGGCAGTGCAGGTTCAATGTTTTGGGTTTGCATGAGTTTGATAGTGACCGGAAGAGGATGTCGGTCATATTGGGATGCCCTGACAAGACTGTGAAAGTCTTTGTGAAAGGTGCTGACACATCCATGTTTAGTGTGATAGATAGATCTCTGAACACGAACATTATACATGCAACTGAAGCCCATCTTCAGACTTACTCCTCAATGGGATTGAGAACACTTGTTTTTGGGATCCGTGAATTGAATAATTCAGAGTTTGAGCAGTGGCACTTAGCCTTTGAGGCAGCCAGCACAGCTATAATTGGCAGGGCAGCTTTGCTTCGCAAGGTTGCTAACAATGTTGAAAACAGTCTGACCATACTCGGTGCTTCTGCTATTGAAGATAAACTGCAACAAGGGGTGCCAGAAGCCATAGAATCTTTGAGGACAGCAGGGATCAAAGCATGGGTTTTAACTGGGGACAAGCAAGAAACTGCTATATCAATTGGCTACTCCTCAAAGCTCCTGACAAGCAAAATGACCTCAATTATAATCAATAGCAACTCTAAGCAGTCTTCAAGGAAGAGTTTAGAAGATGCCTTGGTTACATCTAAGAAGCTCACGATCACATCTGGGATAACACACAATACTGGGGCAAGTAATGCAGCTTCTGTGAATCCAGCGGGGTTGATTATTGATGGCACCAGCCTTGTCCATATACTTGACAGTGAACTTGAAGAACTGGTACTTGCTTGTGAATTCTCCTTTATCTTTCTTTTGTTCATGGCAATGGTTTCGTGTGCTGATGTAGTTTATTCATTTGGCTATAGCTCTTTGAATTAGCCAGTAAATGTTCTGTGGTTCTGTGTTGCCGAGTGGCTCCATTGCAAAAAGCTGGAATTGTTGCCCTTGTGAAGAACAGGACTCGTGACATGACACTTGCCATTGGTGATGGTGATTTCCCAACTTATGTTAGATCAGTAGCTTTATGCTTCCCTGAACCAAACTTTGGGGAGCATAAGGAATTACATTGTCTTGTCTCTCATTGGTGTTTTATTCCGATGCTGGAAAATTCTTCTCAATGTTTACAGGTGCAAATGATGTCTCAATGATCCAAATGGCCGATGTTGGAGTTGGCATTAGTGGGCGAGAGGGTCAGCAAGCAGTAATGGCATCAGATTTTGCAATGGGGCAGTTCAGATTCTTAGTTCCACTTTTATTGGTCCATGGACATTGGAATTACCAGCGGATGGGATATATGATACTATATAATTTTTACAGGAATGCAGTGTTTGTTCTTGTTTTGTTTTGGTGAGTAAACTTGCATAAAGCATATTTTGGATTTTTTCTTTCATATGCAAAATTATGCTATATGTAAATATGCTATGCGATGGTAAAATTTGTTGGAAGTTTTAGCAGCCTTCACTTAATTCTTTGCCTGATCGTTAACTTTCTCTTTGGCTATGTGCCTTATTTAAGAAAAACTCTGTTTCCCCTTCTCTTTAGAAGTTAAAGAAAAGGGTTCCTTGCAAAGCATTTTCTATATAATTGTAGAATAGCCATCACTCATTAATTGGGAAAGTGAACTCCTAAATCGAAGCTGACTGGATGAAGTTAGCTGAAAATTTTATCCCTTCATTTCTTGTTCTTATTAAACACTGAAACATTTTTCTGATGAAACTGTCATCGGAGTGTAGTTAAATTAGGATCCTAGTTATTTTGCAGACAGCGTACAAAAATAAAGTGTGCTCCTTTTTAACCCAAAATTTATGTGACATTATCGTATGCTTGTTAACACAGTTGTTGATACTTTGTCATCACTGCACAGGTATGTAATCTTTACTTCTTTCACTTTGACGACTGCAATCACTGAGTGGAGCAGCATGTTGTATTCTATTATCTACACAGCATTGCCTACCATTGTAGTTGGTATTCTTGACAAGGACCTAAGTAGAAGGACTCTCCTAAAGTATCCCCAGCTTTATGGAGCAGGGCACAGACAAGAGGCCTACAACTCTAAGTTGTTTTGGCTGACAATGATCGACACCTTGTGGCAAAGTGTGGCTGTCTTTTCCATCCCTCTCTTTGCATACTGGGCCAGCAGCATTGACGGATCAAGTATAGGAGATCTGTGGACGCTTGCAGTGGTCATTTTGGTTAATTTGCACCTGGCCATGGACATCTTCCGGTGGAGTTGGATTACTCATGCAGTTATATGGGGATCTATAATTGCAACTTTCATTTGTGTCATTGTCATTGATGCTGTGCCTATTTTCACTGGTTACTGGTATGCCCTTTCCTTTGTCATATTGATCAGCTTTTAGAACCATCCGTAGACACAATGCATACCTTTATATATACTCATCTATGTTCTTAAATGTCGTATCATTTCTGACTTTAGTTTAAACTGGAGATAATATCATTGATTAACATTTGTTGTCTGAAAATAATGTGCATCAATCAGAAGATTCTTGTTTCAATGTTTTGCATACAGCCATTTGAAAACTCCGTTTAAGCATTTAGATTGAGAAACACTTGCATGTGTTATTCTTGTATATCATATATATAGCATCTGATGTTTGCAATTCAATGTAACATGACAGGGCCATCTTCCACGTTGCAAAGACAGAATTGTTTTGGTTGTGCTTACTCGCTATAGTTTTAGCAGCTCTGATTCCTCGATACGTTGTAAAATTGCTGTATCAGTACTATAGTCCTTGTGATATTCAGATAGCAAGAGAAGCTGAGAAGTTTGGGAGTCCAAGGGAGTCGCGGAATACAAAAATAGAAACAAATCCGATATTGGGATCTCCACATAGATGACAGAATCACCTCCCTTGTATAAAAATATGATTTTCTTAAATTTCTTCTAGTGCAATCGCTGTTGGTTCCTGGATTTTCAAACATTGTTTGCTATCCAAAGGATAGATGTTGTAATAGTTTAGCTTTGTGTCGTGTCAAATGTTGTATCACATGAAATTTGTTGTGTAATTAGCTTTGTTTACAACAGAAAGAAAGTTCAATGTACACGAATTCTACCACAAAAGGATTTCATACGAGCTTTGAAATTTCAATTGTTTCTTCTCTTGATATTCTCGGACGAGTTACCTTTTGAGTGTAATGAAATAAAATCTGATAGAACACATAGGATAGTCTCTCATAACAAGCATGAACTATTCTGGCCCCTGGAAGGACGATGTGGCATGAGATTGGACCTTGAAACTACAGATAGTCATATGCCATACACGGGAAATCAGACTTGTACAAGAGGACTAAATTGATCATCAAATTCTTGGAAATATAGGAAGTAGATACAGTTACATTTACGAACATGAGACATTCAGTTCTAGCTTGTTCTGGAACTCTCCCGAACTTGTGCTGCAAACTGCAAGTTCCAAAGCACATCATCAACTGATGGTCTATCAGATGGCTCTTTGGAAAGACATCTAATACATATCTCCATCATTATCTTTAGAGATTCATCTGAGTACTCCTTGTTAATTGCTGGATCAACAATATTCCTTCGAGCTACATCGTCAACTGTCATGCTTACTTGTAACTGCGCAACAATCAAAAGTAAATTGATATCATACATCACAAATCCAGGAATAGAGGTGGTGTCATGGAGACACCAGAGGTACAAGTACTAACCAGATCTTTTGAGACGGTGACTTCATTTTTAACCACTGGCCTTCCAAAAATGATTTCAACTAAGATTACTCCCAAGTCATAGATGTCCTCCTTATCCTCATGTCTGTCCCTGCATTTGTCGAAAAGATCATGAGTGGATTTAATTTTTTCAACAAATGACTAACAACAAATACTAATTTTAAACTAGTAACAAATTCTACAATCCTGATTTGAGCTTGAAAGGAGTCGACCACAAACCTTGTCCCAAAATTTTGTTTTGTTCCAGAAGAAACTGCAGCGCCCACCTGAAAGGCTTACAAAAGAGTATGAACATGATATACTTTTGCTTGGAAGAAAAAAAAAATCAGGGATCTCTTTATTATCTTGTCATTACCGATCCCTCAGTGAGTAGTGGCAGGTTATAGCTAGAGAGTTTTACAAGCAGATCATGGTCCAATACGACATCTGTTATCTTCAGATTGTTTGGAAATACACCAGGGACAATCCCCGTGTGCAGGAATTGAATACCCCTTGCAACTCCAATAGCAGCTCCTATTCTTTGTGGCCATTTCAGCTTGTTCTCTGGAATTCCTACCAATGTGCTAAGATCATGAGAATGTGATTGCAAAAATATCATCCTTTATAACACAGAACTATGGACAATCATTTTACCAGAGATGTAGTCTCTAAGAGTCCCATTTGGTACAAACTCAAATATATTAAATATTCTGCTGGTGCTGGAATCATCCTGGCAGCAATCAAAGCAGTGTCCCAGAGCACTGATCAAGTGGTTATGTCTGAGTTTTGAAATCAACTCAATATGATGGGTAAAGGTGCGTTGGCTGATCTTTTTCCTGACTTTTGAGCTTCTAATAGCAACAAGACTTCCATCATTGAGCTTTCCTTTATACATCTGATACCATAATAATAACAGATGGCTAAATTGGGGAATAACGAAAAAAGGAAGTGTTTGGTTCTATTTCTGCACTAGCTAAGTAGCAGAAGTTTAAGCATTCCGAATTGCATACCTGACTGTTTGAATCTTCACTAAGTAAGTTCGAGGCATCAAAGTTATTTGTTGCCTCCTTGAGCTCCTCCAGAGAAAAGGTTCGATAATTAGGAAGGCTAGCTCCAAGCTTCATTGTTTGTGATATGTACCCTAACAAAGCAAAAAAATAAATAAAAAATAAGCAGGATGTTAGACTTGCCGTCTTCACAGAGAAGACTTAAAGACCAGAAAAATCTCCTAAACTCACATGCCTAGCAAGAGAGTTAAGATATGAAAAACTTTAGAACCATATAACTAACCCTCTTTTCGCATTAAAATGGAAGAAAATTTCTCTCTGTCTAACCCAACAATTGAAAGAAGAAGAAAGTAAGAGCTTACTTGCATCCGAAAGAAGTTTCACTGTGTTCACTGATGACAAATTCTTCACGAGTATCCTTGTTTGGGGTTTTTTCACATCATCCTTACTATATACCCTCTTGACAAACAAGAAAACCAAGCCAACAATTGCAATTCCTCCAACTACTCCTCCCGTAGTACTTGATGCAAGAACTTCCTTATCGTGTCTCTGATGCTTAACATCATCACGAGGCAAGATTTTCACAGCCAGTGCTTCATTGTGACAGAAGTTAAAAGGATGCTGTTCTTGTTCTTTGTTTGACAAGCAGTTTCTAGCATACAGGGCAGTTCTGCTCTCTGAACTCAAGTTTAGGCAAGTAGGTAACTCTCCAGTCAAAAGATTTGAGGATAAATCTACATAGGCTAGTTCAGCATGGCAGGACATATTTTCGAAGAGCATCCCTGTAAATTTGTTATGTGAAATATCAAGATAATTCATTGGAGGGCTTGACAACAAAGATGGCAAAAATGGTCCTACAAATCCATTAAAGGAGAGGTCCAGCTTATGAAGCTGATGGTAGGTGACTAAGTCAGCAGGTATGCCAGAATGAAAGCTATTATTTCTTAGCACAAGAGTCACCACCTTGTTGTGCAAACCTGGAAAATCAGGTCCAAAGTGATTGTCTTCCAACTCAAGAACCTGAAGGTTGGTCAAGTTATGAAGATCGGGCACTTGTCCAGATAAGTGATTCTTTGAGAGAGAGAAAATTCTTAGACTTTCCAATCTCGTCAGAGAATTTGGTAGATACCCACTAAGGGAATTGTTCTTCAAGCTCAACACAGCCAAAACTGGAAGGAAACCTACCCAACCAGGAACTTCACCACTAAACTTGTTATGGTCCAGAATCAGTGTCTGAAGGCTCCTCAAAGATGAAAGAGATGCTGGAATGGAGCCACTGAAATAGTTTGAACTTGCATTTAATATCTCAAGTGAAGATAACTGACCAATACTTTCTGGCAGTGGCCCCGAGAAGCCAAGAGAAACCAAAGACAGAACCTTCAAGCTAGATAGACTAGCAACAGTGGCAAAGAAATAGTCAGTGGAGAAATTTGGAGGAACCCCACTATTTCCTACAATGTGAAGCTGTGTTATGTTATCTTCATAGCACACTAGAGTTAGAGATGGAGTTGGTTCAATGTTGCAGAAATCTGTGGTGCTGTCAAAGCTGGTCGGGAAAGATGGGTAGTTAAGAAGCTGCTGGATTCTCAGAAGGGACTGAGACTGAAAGGGCTGCAGCTGGCTTGACCGATGAAAAGAAAGGATAAGAAACAAGAGATGGAGATAGCATGGATAGTGAACTGGTTTTGCCATCAAAACTATCGAATGCAATAATAGTTTGTTGGGATATGAATTTTACAAGGATTTAAAGAGGCTTTTCCATAACGTAAGCTTTTTACCAAAGAAAGGCAATGACTGCACTCGCTTCTTCTAAATTATACTCCAATTACTTTCCTTGGTGGTGGAAATTGGACAGGGTTCTTGCTTTTTTCTAAGTCCGAAGGAAACCATGAGAGATAAGACCTTCAACCGCCACATAAGCAGAGTTATAAGCCTGCATTAAACATATAAACCATGCCCTGAAAGCTTTGCATTAAAGTTTTGAGCCAAAGCAAAGCAGATTCTGCAGTGCTGAGCCACAATACAGCTAAAAAAACAAAGTGCACGAATAAATAGAAAGTAGTAAGTCACGTCTGTGTCATTGTACCAGAAATTGGCTCGTCATACCACAAAAGAATCCAGTAGCATCTCGATATTCTGGCATGTTTACAAAGGATGTGACATTTTTTCTCATCAACGACTAGTATTGGTCACGTGATTTTCAGTCCAAGTGGAGTGCTGTAAACTGTTTGGCCACCCGGATTATAGAAATTGTTTTTTTTCTTTTCTTCTCAACAATGGTTAGGGTATTCTGGGACTTGGATCTTGCTTCCCAAGAGCCAAGAAGCCATGATGAATTCAAGAAAAATTTCTATATTTAAAACCAAAAGGATAAAAACTCTTTTACCGCCTGTCACTCTTTTATCTACCATCACTCCCATCTTTGATCATGTAGGGATATTATTGCATGGAGTGTTTAGGTAGACAAGACTAGTCGCCGCCACCACTCACGTCTTTAGTAATGCATCGCATAAACTTGAAGAGATTGGATGGATGGTTGATGAGATATGTTTCTTTTTCTTTTTGAGTTTATATCTTGATAAGGTATTATTAGATTTTTTTAGATGCACCAATCCATACAGAGAGCACGTCTAAAATGCATGAAAAGTTTTAATTTTAGAATATTTAATGTTTATTGAAAAAAGCAATTTAGTGGTAGATGGCGCATGGCCTGGTCGGTAGAAGAAAACAAGGGAATGTGAGTTCACAGTGCTTCACGGGAAAATCAGGTTGACGCAGAAGGCTACAGACAAGAAGAAGACAAGGGAATGTGAGTTCACAATGTTTCACTTCTACCCTTAAATCTAAAGATTTATCAATGCTACTCCCATCTCTTTTAAGCTTCTAATCTTTCCCTTTGCTGCAAAACACTAACAAGAAGCAGGCTATTTGGTTTTAATGATTAAGGGTGACATTGGAAACCTAATCAAAACTATAGGGGTAATATTGAGAAATCTTAAACTATATGGTTGAAATGGAACATTGAAGGACCTATACGGGCCTAAAAGTAGTTTACCAAAAACTAAACAAAAGGTAAACTGAAACGTCCCCATATCCTTTCACATCAATGGACTTGTACAAAATTTCACGTTGGGAAATGAAGAAGCTTGGATTAGATGGCCATCCTTAATAATGCAAACCAGACAAGAACTGTGCCTTTTCTGTTGTAAGCAAAAGATTTGTGGCATCGACAAAGTTATCAGGGAAAATCTGTCACGGATGGGATTTGTGAACTTGTGGGGGTGTATCATTTCAATGATTGAGCCTCAAATTTATGTGTTTGAAGTATAAAATTTAAGGAAACATCAGCATAATCTCATATTGAAATCAGACTGATGAGTTCATGTAACATGTCCATTCGTGAGTCTGTAGAGCCGTAAAAAAATGAACAATTTTTTACTACAATTTCACCCAAAAAATCACAGCATTTGAATTAAATCAAATTCTTCCACTGCACTTTCAATCTTCAAGCAAGTATCTGTTTCTTCGTGCGCCGAAAGCAAATCTCTGCTAACAAGAAAAAGTGCAAGCAGAGGAGTTGATCAGAACCAATAACAATCCCCAAGTGATATAAGTTAGTGCATCTTCAAGAGTTCTCCAACAGAACAGAAAATCAAAGTGTTTCACTTAACTGAGAATATCTGCGAGTATGCCTTCACCCCGGTGAGGAAACGGATGTAGGTAGGCTTTGCTGATCCATTGGCAGGGATAGATCTGATGTTTGGAACAAGGTATTCTGCAACCTATGAAAACCCAAAAAATCTTAATCAGTGGAACTAAGAAGTGACTCACATTAGATGATCCACAAAAAGTGCCCCCTTTTCTTATGATGCAAGCACCTCCCTGGTAAACAAAACTACACACCATCTTGGCATACGCAACTATTTCAATCAAGATTAAGTGATATGATTTACTTAACCATAGTAATCACCAACAGTTAATGGTCATATGGTTCTGTAAACCATGAAATACCAGCACATTGAATGACAGCCTAGTAAACAAAGTCTTACCACTTCAGCTGGTTCTGCCAAAACATTAATGAAAAACTTGGCCTGCAATGGATGAAATTTGATCATTTCAATTAGAACCCACAGAAGAAAGACTCCAAAAGTAGATGATCTTTTATTCTGACCTGCTTTGTGGTAGCTCCAGACATGAGAAGATCAGTTGTGACCATTCCAGGCTGCAAGCCGATACCAAGAAAATTAAAAAAAAAAAAAAAAAAGCTAGTAAGAAACAATTGATAATGCTGGCATTGATAATCAATGATGATAACACAACAGCTGTTAAGAGGAAAGGCTCATAAATTTAATCTTTTGGTTTTTTTTTGAAGTGTTATTTGACATAACAAAGTGCATGAATAGTGAACTCGAAAGGAAAGAGCTAAAAATAATGCAAGCATACCGACAGATTATGCACTACAACATTTTGAACATCTTGCATCCGCAACTCAGCCTGTTCCATTAAAAAAAAACATGTTTATAGCAACTCTCACATAGATATCTAATCCTAACACATTTCACTAACATAGACAGTTGTCTAAATGATATATTTAGTTGCATGCTGCTTAAATAACACAATGAGAATGCTGAAATAAATGATGATTTTTCTGACTACTCGATTCTTAAAATATCAGTAGTTTGACATCTGGTAAAGTACCAACAACAAATAGTAGAAATGGGAGTTGACATCATATGATTCATAAACAACCACCAGGAGCTGGTATAAGAAGATTAAGAGAAATGCAAGAATATTTGATGTTATACAATGAGAAAGAAAACACTGTTCTGATATATTCTTAGTGATTGAATAACACTCAACACTACTACCTTGAAAAGCAAGTTGAGTGTGCACCTGTAGGGATTTTGTTAAATGCACTACACTGCGCTTAGTTGCCCCATATGCAGCAAATCTGAGAGAAACGGAAAGGAGAAATATGCAATGAGAAGTCAATTGGCAAATTCAAATCGTGAACTGGGTGTGCACAAAGTACTCACTTTTGTCAATGGAAACTCACATAGAGATCATGAATGACTTTAGCAAATCTAATTACAGCTCAAGAAAACTGAAATGTGGTACCTTGGGGTTGGTCTTCCATCTGAGCCAGCTCCATCAATGTTAAATATGTGACCCCCTCGAGGTTGATTCAACATCATTTTTATTGCCTTGACAATTATTATGTGTAAGAAATAAGCCTGAAAGTGCCAGACAAGAACAAAGAGAACATTTTTACCTCTCGACAACAAATCATCAAACCAAGGGTATTTGTAGTGACAACTTCTCTGCACAAAGTAGACAGAACAAACAACTTGAAGCATTGCAAAATTGCAGGGAAGAAGAACAATAGGAAAAGAAAGGATAAAGAGGAAAGAAAAGAAATTAATGAAAACTTCAAATGCTCACATAAGATCTTCATCTGAA
Source organism: Populus tomentosa (assembly GCA_018804465.1). Taxonomy (NCBI): domain Eukaryota; kingdom Viridiplantae; phylum Streptophyta; class Magnoliopsida; order Malpighiales; family Salicaceae; genus Populus; species Populus tomentosa. The sequence continues at coordinate 626,027 of CM031983.1, read as the reverse complement.
GCTTCTGCCAGGGGCTTATAGCTATAAGCATTGGATCCTGCATTATTAATCTGCATCATTAACATGAGGTAAGAGTGTAACAGCAGAGCCAAGCATTTTTATGGGAAAAAGAAATGGAATCATCTAAGAATAATGCAACACCATATACTGATGGAGTATACCTAAGAGGGTAGGTTGCTGAACAAATTTAGTATCAGTGCTGCCCGAATGAGAAGCATAAAACATGAAATTTCTCATGAATTATTACTAAACCAGACCATGAAGCTACAAAATAGCTAGCACGGTAATTACACAAAATGTTTATCTCTAACAAATTCCCAACACTGATATGCGTATTTCACCAACAAGAACAACCTTTCCCTACAGCATCGCAAAAAGAAACATCCTTTAACCAACTTTACAGCAGAGCAACCATCCAATAAGAAAAGGTTTATCGATTACTATAGGGAATTTTGTTTAACTATGACAATTAGAAAGCATAAAGCAGCTGGGTGTATTTGCAACAATACCCATATGTCGATGTATTTCAGACTTTCTTGTGCAAATGCAACCAAATCCTTCACATCCTTTCCTTCTCTAACATCACACTTTGTACCCTGCAAAGGAGGAGCTGACTCATAGCCAGAAGTATGAAGTATAGACAACTGATCATGGAAAACTATCATGAGGGAAAATAATGACACAAAAATGTTTTGGAGAAAAGAGTTGTGAAGGAGATACCCACACACGTTGCTCTCCAAATTCTTCTCTCAATCTCTGAACAGCAGACTCCACCCGTTCAGCTGTCAAAGATTGCTGTCAGCAACAGTAAATACAAGCAACTGGGTATAAAAACTGCAAGCTTCGTATTCTTTCAAGATATCAACTCAAAATGTCAAGTTCCCCTATTTCAAGCCTTTCGGTCAAGAGGGTTCTTTGGCATATAAAGACCATGAATCAAATAAACTGAACATCAAAAGTCCCCATTAAAAAATTCTCCAGGGGTATTTGCTCAGATTCAACCAAACTGAGTGTGAGAGAACCATAGTGAGGGCTTGTCAAAAGCAACTAACTTATATGCTTGAGACATTTCAACATATCTACCAAAGAAGATCCTTACCTGACCTTGAGCAAATTATCACATTGTCACCTGCCTTTAGAAACTCCTTAGCCAAAGCATACCCTATTCCTGGATTAAAAGCATCAACAAGCTCTATTCACATAAAGAACCAGCCAACTTAAGAACTGAGACATTAAAGATATCATCTTTAGAAACTCTTGAGCCATTGCACACTGTAAAAAACAATTCATGCGAAAACTGATAAAAAAACCCAATGATTCTCATTTCACACACGGAACAAAGCCATTCTTGGACTGAAGAATGCAATTTCTCGCAAAGAAAACAAAGAAAACAACCCCAACAAAGTAGCACTCAAAGCCAAACTAAAATAAACTCATTAGTAGCAATGTACCTACTTGACCACCTCCCTTCTATTTCTCGTTGACCAAAAATCAACCATTCGGTACAGACACAACACCCTTAACTCTTGGACTAATTGGGGCCTTAATTCGCAGCAAACCCACAAAAAAGAAACCCAGAAATCATATTCCATAAACCCATCAAAGGGCATATAATTAACCAACAAAACCAAACCAGAAACCACAGCAATACACACAGCAAAGCAAACACCACAAACTGATCAGACAGTAATTAGAGAACCAAGAAAAGAAAGAACCTTTTGTTGAACCAGTGATTAAGACATTGAAAGGAGGCAACATGGGCTCTCTACTCAGTGCAGAAGAAGAGGAAGTTTGTGCCTTCACAACTACTGGATAATTCAAATATGCAATGCCCCGTATTGTTGGTGTAATTGCTGTTTCTGCTTAGTGCTCTTGTTGGGGTTTTGCGGGAACAAACGGTCAAGAAAAGGTGTGTGAAGGAGAAGAAGTGGAGGGAACTGAGAGGAAAAAGAAGAGTGCCTTGAGAAGAAGAGAAGAAGGGAAGGGAAGGGAAGCACAAGGAATAGCCATTGGTGGAAGTACTTTGCAAGAGGAAGGTTTTAAGCCTTTATAGTGGATATAAAAGGAGTGTTTGGACAAAACTAATAAGCTATAATAAAATAAAATAAAGTAAAAACAACATATTTTTTTTTTTAAAAAAAGTTAATGATCTTTTACCATGCAGAGCGGACTCAATCAAAGTTTTTCA